>CM046811.1:22322013-23562013 GCA_025617385.1 Murraya koenigii
AATTTTATGACACTATAGTGTTACTAATATTATGACGCTTGTAACAAGATTTACAAACAATTATTACATATCAATAAAATATAAATAGTAATACTTTAGTGTCAATAATTATTATTACTATAGTATCACTGAATTAGTCATATCAAGAGAACAATAAGCTCAATAGAACTCGATACTTTATGATACATTTTAAATATAAATGATTTTTATTAGTTTTCATTGTCATTAAAAAAATATTAAAAATAAACTAAACTCGCTAAAATGAACAATTACATATAAAATTTGTAACAAATTTTAAATAAATCTTAATCAAACATTAATAAAAATATAATAGTAACAAAAATATGTCAAATATAATATAAAATCAATATAGTGACAGTTCGGAGAACTCAAAACAAATCTTCAAATATAATTTGAAATTAACATAATGAACATTTACTTCAAATATAATTTGAAATTAACATAATGAACATTTACAAGCAATCACTAAGTTGTCCCACAAACATCTACTCCCCACCTTTGCCTTCCCTTTGACCTTCCCTACCTACAAGTGCATCGTATAGATTTAATTAGCTAGCATGCTATACAAATCAATATTCATATATTCAAAAGAAAAATATATATTTATAATTTTACCTGATTATTGTATGCTACAATTAACTTTGCAACATACGTGGCCCACTCATCGCTGAGTTGCGAAATATCATCCATAGTGTACTCATCATAGCCCTTGAACTTCAAAAATAAAGCAACAAAATGTGTAGATATATTTTTAAATCTATTCTACTTAACATAAAAAATATAGCTAATTCTACAAATAAAGAGTATCATTATAGTAAACAATAATTAGCAAAACTGTCTTTACAAGCTAATACTTTAAATTAATTATTTTACTTGAAATGAATATTAATTGTTCTAATGGCAGCTGGAATAGAAACCACAAATAATCCATGTCCTTCATAATATTATCATATAAGCCACAGATTTTGAAATAGGCATTTGCCATCCTTCATTTCACTACATGCACAACAATGGTTTCACCTATATATTCAACAAAATTAAAAAAAGTTATAGAGAAACTTACATTGTTTTCAAGAATGTATAAATCTCGAACAACTGCTTGGATGTACTTCATCACATAATAGCCACATTCAAAGGTTCCAACTTGTTTTGGACACTAAAAAAAATTTGAGTCCAAAAACCTTTCCCCGACAAAGAATAATGAATGTTATAACTTGGTTTTGATAATACCTTAATGTAAACCCATCACGACAACCTTCTTTTTGTTAGTCTTCACTTGATGCATTGTTATCCCACTATAAGCAATAAATAATGATGTGAACAAATGAATCCACAACGAAAGTAATAATAATAATAATTAAACCAATTAAAACATACTCATTCACCATCCGCCTCACTCATTATCGGGATTATCACCTAATGGATCAAGATAATATACTTTGCACTCACCATATCAATTGATACTAGCACCCAAAGGACCACTAAACAACCAATTGGAAAAAAATGACAAATAGATTACAAGATAAATTTAAATCATTCATGGAAACAAAGAAAATAGATAAAAAATAAATAAACTATACCTCGGTTGTATGGGAAAACAATGATCCGGCTATTTGTATCTTGTCCAAAAGGTCTCAAATATAGGAACACCTATGTGGTAGCTTGCTTGACTTGGATGTAGCTTACCTATACATCCAAATTGAATTGGACCGACATCACCACCATTATCCATCTCCTCATACAAGTGTCTATACAAAAGAAACTTATTCATATATTTTATAAGAGATAAAATAACATATGTCTAAAATTAGAAAACATAATAAATGCTTAAATTAAGTTTTTTTCTTACTTGATCCATATCTCAATAACCGAATTTGAGAGCTCGCAAACTGTATGATTTCATTGCAAATTTGTTTGTCCAATCTACTCTCCCAAGGCACACCAAAAGTTTTGAGATCATGTGCAATCATAATCGACCGTGGTAGGGAGCTCTCAATCATCAAAGAAAAGATTTCCATCCGTGCACTCTTGGTCTCCTTTCTTGCTTTGACAACTCACGGGTATTTTTCTCGTAACAAGTTTCCTTGTCACCACCGGTTTCACAACAATGGGTTCCTTTGGTGTTCCTTTCTCCCGATATGTATATATCACACCATCTCGCAGGAGACTTAAGACAATCAACTTTCTTGTTTAAAGGAGTGAATCTTGGAGATCTTCTTGGGTCTGCTTTTAAAGTGGCTTCACAATCTACTTGACTGGAATTTGGGCGGGAGCTAGCAGGGCAGTGAGTTGATGTTCTTGGCAGATTTTGGAGTAGCTTTAGTCACCGATTTGGTAGGGATCGACGATTTACCTCCATCTTAACACCGCAACCACCTTTGGAGTTAGGAAAGTTGGAACCGCCAACTTCAAGTGTTGTTGCAGCCATTTATCCTTGCATTCATTTGATCTAACCGAGCTTGCATAAAGTGAAAACTCTCTTGATACATTCTCCGCTCTCGTGCCAACTCAAGTAGGATTAGGAATATCGAAATACATGGTCGGGTGATAAATTGACCCAAGCCTCGCACCCGACTTCCATTAGGCTTCTTCCAAGTGCTTCACCTAAGATATCATTTGGTCCCTGGATTCGAATGTTCCTTGCTCAACTTGACTTTTTAGCTCACTCTGCAAAATAAACAAAAAAGATTTCGTGTACGTGTAAAAGACATAAAACATGCACGTGTGGAGTCTCCATTGGGCAATTTTTTTTTCAAGTCGATTGCATGTAGACATGTTGACAAACAAAGAAACAGATTACAATAGTAGCATTCAGTTAATCAATATTCCAAAGTCAAGCCAAATACCCAACAAAGACTAATCCAAAACAAAACTAAGTAATTAACATTCAGCCACATCCAAAGAAGAAAATAAATACAATTGTAGTCCTTTTCCAAAGAAGACCAAAGCCAAGACACGAAATGTCATCAATTCTATTACATCTCTTAGTTAATGGCACACAATGGATAAACATTTACAAGGGCCATGTTGACAAATAGAAAACAATAGGTAATCAATATTCCAAAGTCAAGCCAAATACCCAACGAAGACCAATCCAAAACAAAACTAAGTACTCAACATTTAGCCACATCCAAGAGTAGTGGTAGAAACTTACAACTCTCTCACCTACTTGTTGCACGTCGTAGGTGTAACTTCCATCTTTTCTCTTGTGCGCCTAACAACTGTGCCTCACTACGGTCAATCTCTTGCTCGAAACTCCGAGCTCCAACTTCTACAACATATCAATAAAATTAGATTGAAAACTACTCTGAACCACCTTATTATTTGTATTAGCAATATTATAAGTTTATATTATAGCAGCTTATTGTACTTACTCTTTATGCAACAGCTCACGATATCCCGTGACCGCCCAAATGATGGTTGTACTGTATTCTTTGCTCTTTTATCCTTTGTCAGTCTCGACTTTTTCCTATACAAAGTGGATATCGATTAAAATTCATTTAAAAGCTCTCAATGATATTATCAAACTCACATAATTTAAAAAATACCGAAAGTCTTCTGGATAAAACTTTATCAACAAAGCTCTTCCAGCCTTCTTTTCTAATGGCCTCATACTCAAGAGGAGGCTTTTTCAAAGAGTTTAAGTTGTTTGCATTGGGCAAAATATATTCATTTGCCAACTTACTTCTAAAGGACCTTAATGCAACTCCCATCCATTTCAACACTTGGGTTTTGGCCTTCAAACTCAACTTGAACTTTTCCTGAAAATGAGACCACAATGTCTCTTTGATGTCCAGTGGCACTTTCCTCCAATCATCGTATATGATTGGAATTCTTTCCCGTACAATCAGCCCAATGTAACTCCTCAGGTCGTTTCTCTTCTTTCCAACCGGAACTCCATAAGAATTGTAAGCGAGCTCAATCTCCTCATTAACTCCTTTCTGCAAGTCTTTCTTTTTTGTAAGGTTTCGTCTTGGTCTTCCTTCCGGATCCGGATTATATTCCTTGTCATCATTTTCTGCCATGTCTCCAACTAATCTGCAAATGCATAAAATAGATAAGCGCATTAGATATCAGTATAATTAATAGAATAATAATTAATAAATCAGTTTTTTACTTAAAGGAAATTGTGCTAACAAGTTACCATAAATGTGTTATTCATTTTCTGCCTCAATATTTACATGAAAACATCACCATCTGATATTACACATGTTCTTCATCACCCACGCCTAACTTACACTCTGGAAGATTGTTGGATAATGGCGCATACACATCCATGTCATCATACTCAACCCCATTTGAATAATCACATTTTTCACTCACTGAACAAACATTTGATTTATTATTATCTAGCTGGTCTTTCACATAAAACACTTGCTTTGCATGACCAGCTAGAATAAAACTATCAGATTTATAACCTATTCGATCTAAATTAACTATAGTGAACCCTAACTCATCATTGTTTACCCCCCTATCATTCACCCAATCACACTTAAAAAGAATTTTCTTAACCTCCAAATAATCAAGCTGCCAAATTTCATCAATAACCCCATAAAAAACCATATCCCCAGAATGGGGATTTTTGTCTTTTGAGCTCAAAATCTGTAAAGCTTTGGCAACAACACGAACACCACTCGCTTTGTGTTACACGGTTTGTATCCCGAGCTCTCGCACTCAAACTTAAAACCATTAATGCAATACCCTTCATATGTCACCACGCTTGAGTGTGGTTTGTTTGCCAGCCACCATACTATTTCCTCAACCGCTACATTATTTTCTTTATTAGCTCTTACCTATAGTTTCAAAAATAAAACGACATTAATTAGTTAAATGGAAAAGTTTGTTTACTTTTACTTGGAAACTTTTTTATACCTAATGAAGCAAATCTAACCTTTTGTTTCAACCAATCAAGAAATGTACGAGAGTGCTCGATTAGCAACCATAAAGGCTTTTTATTTGACGAGGGTGCTTTGATTGCAATAAGGCCAAATGCTCCCTAAAATTATACACACGTAATTAACAAAATTATTCCTTTTAATTACTAAGATTACAACAAAAGTTAACGTGTTGATATAGGAGTTTGTGTTCACATACTCTATGTATGGTTGAATCTCGTGGGTGTTCACCAAAACACATCGGTGTGCTTGTGCCAATGTAGAAGCATCAACCACCTTAATATTTACACCTCCGAGTGGCCTTTCAACTGTAAAATCATTTACACAACCAAGAGGCAGCCCAATTGATTCACAACTTGAAAGGTATTCAAGACAAAATTCAAGTGCTTCCTCAAGAATATAAGCACTTCGGCAATGCAACCTTCGAGATCGATTTCGGCTATGAACATAACCCTTTATAGGTTTCATTTCTCTCTTAAATGGATACATCCATCGAAGGTAAACCGGACCACATAACCTAACTTCTTCTACTAGATGGATCGTTAAATGGACCATTATATCGAAGAAAGCGGTAGGAAGTATTGTTCTAGATTGTATAAGGTGATTTTAAGTTCCTTTGCAATTGGTTTAGAGAATCGAGCTCTACTACCTTAGAGCACAATGAATTAAAAAGAGACACAACCCGATTATGACAGCTCTAACATTTTGAGGCAAACAATTTCGAATTGCCAATGGTAGTAGTTGTTGCATCAAGGTATGACAATCATGAGACTTAAGCCCGTGAAGACGACAATCATCCATTGAAACAAGATTTCTAAAATTAGAACAAGAACCATCGTGAACTTTGACATCTTGCAAGGTTTTGCGTAACATTTGTTTTTCTTTCTTACTTAAAGTGTATGGAGTCGGGGATGACTTTGTTTTCGTTGATCGAGAGCTAATGCAATAAAAGCTTTGTTCATTGATTCTCTAAGGTTTGGATGTGTAAGATCTTTTCTCGCATTAATTCCATCTTTTGTTTTCCCGGTTGATGAAGTAATGTGCCATAAATGCTCTCACATACATTTTTTCAATGTGCATCACATCTAATCGATGACTGAACTAACAAGTGTTTCCAATATTCTAAGTCAAAGAAAATTGATTTCTTTTGTACAACAATTGAGAAACATCCCCATTACCCTCACCTCACCTCGCCCTCGCCGCCTCGCCCCGCCTCACCTCCCTGCCCGCCCGCCCGCCTCACCTCACCCTCAACCGAAACCTTACCCTCACCTTTACCCTCACCCTCACCCTTTCCTTCACCACGCCGCTTTTTGGACCTTTTTCCCAAACTTGGTGGAATGTCACCACCAAATTTAAGATCTCAACTCCGCACAAAGGCTTAGGAGGGTTTTCAAGAAATTGTCTATGGCCCATATATGACATTTTTCGACTATGCGGCAACCAACATGCACATGTTTTTATCCCACAAATTGGACAACCATAGTATCCCTTAACAAGACACCTGCATGACAGTTCCCATATGCTGGAAAATCACTAATTGTCCACATCAACACAGACCGTAGAATTGAAAGTTTGGTTTCTATATGCATCAAAAACATCGACACCTACATTCCATAGGATTCTCAAGTCCTCAATTAAAGGTGCTAGGTACACATCTATATCATTTCCAGTCGTTTAGGGCCGGATATCGATAGAGATAACATCATAAACTTTCTCTCATACATAACCATGGAGGAAGATTATATGTTATTAATGTAACAGCCAACAACTCGTAAGTCGTGCTAAGTGTGCTATGTGGGTTAATCCCATCGGATGATAAAGCCAACCGAAGATTTCTTGGCTCTTGGGCAAAATCAGGCCATTTCTTGTCAATTAGCTGCCAAGCAGGAGAGTCTGCTGGGTGGTGAAGCTTGCCATCTTTAATTCTTTTATTTTCTTGCCATGTTAAGTTCTCAGCAGTTTGTGGTGATTGAAACATTCTTCTAAACCTAGGAATTATAGGAAAATACCATAACACTTTTTATGGCACCCCCTTCCTAATTTTTTTTTATCTATCTTTTTTTATTTGCCACCTAGATTCTCCACAGCTTGAGCATTCACTAAGATTTTGGAACTCATTCCTATAAAGAATGCAATCATTTGGGCATGCATGTATTTTCTCATAATCTAAGCCTAATAGCTTCATTGTTTTTTTGGCCTCATACATAGACTTAGGCATACTATTATCATTTGGTAATATCTCATTGAGCACTTCTAATAAGGCTGAAAACCCACTATCGACTAGCCAGTAAAGTCCTTTTATATTGTACAGCTTCATTAAACTCGATAACTTTGAATGCTTTGAACCCGGATATAAGGGTTTTTCAAGCATCTTCAAGCATATCCTTAAAAGAACTAGGATCTTTATCACAATGCTCAAAAGCATCATGAACCATGTCACCTAAATTATCAGTAATCTGGACATTTAAAACGCCGACTTTGTGGCTGGTCGTGGCACTTTCCGGATGTAGGTTTTGGGTCCTCCTCACCATGCCAATTCCAAATTAAATATTCTTTTAGAAAACCTTTTTAAACAGATGTAACCTCACTTGTTCGAGAGTCAAAAACTCCATATTGCAACAAGAGGTACAAGGACATCTAATCGACATTCTATTTTCTCGAATTAATAATGGCAAACTCCAAGAAATCATCAACCCCATCATAATACTTATCCGACAATCTATCACGTAACATCCAAGTTTTGTCCATAATATGTATTTTTACCTGCTCATTTATTACAAGTTGTTAGCTTAATAAGTTTAATTAAATTGATACAATAAATAACATAATCTTTTATCGTAACCTATACTTTAAAATGTAATTATTTTAAATTAAGACATGCATATATAACATAAATCGATAAGCATGAACTTAGGTAATTTCTATCATAGTCATTCTCTATTAAAAATCTTCCAACAAAAGGCACGAATGATTCTGCTAAAAAGTAATGATAGTCGAGCAACATTACCAAATGGAAAAATTTAACAAAGAAAAGTTGAGATTCCGAGCTTCAGAATAACAAACCTTTCCCCGACAAAGACCTCCGCACAATACTCCACTATAAGCACGGTTCACAGCCCTCCCTGCTTCGGACAATCTGGACCTCTTATATTCAGCAGGTCTCAAGTGAGAAATCTGCAGGTAGAGAAACAGTCTTATCATGCTTCGGTAAGCAAGGTGTTAATGTCCTTAAACAAACTCACAATGACTCCATAATGATTTTAAGATAAACAATACAATTAAATATCAATTTGACTCTCGGCCACCAACACAATCATCAAAGAAATGCAGCAGAAACTCGTGAAGATAATGTTGGTGGCTTTTATGTATTCTACGTAATAATACCTAGTCCACCTCCACCACCACCACAAACAGATATAGGCATTAAATTTTCATTTGTCCATGTAAGCAAGCAGTCTTTGTCTCTTTGATTTAAAAAATAGCCCAAGGCAATCACTGAACTAATATCTCTATATGACTGAAAGTTAAGTAAATACATATTTAAGACAACCTCGCAGCTCACAACGACGCCAACTAATTAACTACCATAAAGTTTCTCCCGAATAGGTAGGGCACAAAACAGGTACAAACATTCCAACCTAATCTAATTAGCAGCTATTGTCAGCCTATTTCTTGCTGTAACCAATGGGTTTATTGTTTAAATTTATTAAACCCAAAATTTTTTTGTAACAATTTCTTACAAGGCATTTTCTTCAACATTGAAAACCAATACTAAGATTCTCTAAACAATTTTTTAAAAAAAGAAGGCATAATTACCCCTTGAATTCTCTTGCCAGTCACAGGACACTTAGCGAAGCAGCTCTGTTCGGTTCTCTATTAGCAAAGCAGCTTCAACGCTCTCGCTTCTGTGACTATTATTGAAACCCTAGAATCCAACACGCCATCAGAAGAGCTTGCAGTGCCAACTTCGACGAAAACCAAAACGAAACTATCAGCCACAATAACGCCGTCACCTCAGCAATTAGGGTTTTAATTTTTTTTCAATTTAGGGAAACCATGAGAGATCGATTGTTTAGGTGTGATAGACAACAGAGAACAGAGAACAGAAGATATTAAGAAAAGAAAAACGAAAGAGAAAGCATGAGAGATCGAGTGAGAGACGGGTGAGAGTTAGAGTGAGAGATGGGTGAGAGTCAGAGAGATCGAGTTTAATTAGGTTTTGTAATCTTTTGTTATTATATATTTTTTGTTTTTAAAACCTTTAAAACGAACGAATTAAGTTATTTTAACATGGCTTGATGGTCTCTGTTTCATTTTTAGAGTTTTAAACTCTAGAAGTCTCAGGTTCGAGTTGGAACTAAAACAATTATTAATGAATTCTTTTTTTTTTTTGATACTTTAGTATCAGTGATTATTGATGTTTAATTTACTAACACAATAGTATCAATAACTTCCAATACTTACTTGTTAATAGGTGCATTTGTTCACAATTACTGATACTTTTTGCTAAGTGTCAGTAAAGGCCATTTTTCTAGTAGTGTATGAATTTCTTGATTACTTAATTCTTATATGTTGTATGAGATTTGTCCTAAAAGGTTTTAATTGAAAAATTGAAAAACCTGATTTTATCCTTTTAATTAGTATCAGAGCATCTCATAATAATATATAAGGATTTCGTAAGAAATCTATCTTGTTTATTATGTATTAGAGTGACACAATTTAGATATATATTATTTGTTAATATTTAAATAAAGCATGCTTGGATTGTCTCAATTCATGGTTAGATTTTTCCTTATATTAATTTTTTTTTATTTGTAACAAGGGAGATGGTCAATTTTCACCATGTTTCTGTCTTGATTATTTTATTTTATTATTTTTAGTTTTTTTATAAGCCATTAATGGTATAGAAGTTCTTGTCAATATTATTTTGTTATAAAATAATATAGAAATCAATAAAAGAAGAAAATATTTTACGGCAAGAACTCATGTTCATACTCCTGGAATTGGCACAAAAAGGATGGATGTCATTTTTTGATTTTTTTTCATTAGACACCCTATACTTTAATAATTTATGTCTTTTGACATAATGTTTGAGACTTTTGAATTTAGGTCCAACAGAATGTAATGCTTCCTTAATGGCGGTTGGAAAGAAAAATATGGGAATTAGAGTTTTGGGTTTTTATCTCATGATACCGTAAAGTTTTATTAATTTACAATTCAGTTAAAGTATTTGGGTTTCGGGCAAAAAAATTTAAATTTATTTATATTGGATCTAAGCTCAATTTTAGTTGTCGATTGGATAATATAAATAGAAATTTGATAAGTCTAATAATAATTATTTGTCCAAATTTATTTATATTGGTGCCAAGCATATTTTGGGATTTTAAATTGGATTATATAAATAAAAATTTTGGTAGATTAATAATTAAATTTATTTGGCTTAAGAATTTTTGAAAATAAATTTGGGCTTACTTTATTAAATTAATTGGGTCTGCATGTTATAAAAATTTTATTTCAAAAATAAGACCCATTAAAATTTTATTTAATATATGCCCAAATTTAAATTTTAAAATTGAACTAATGATAAATTTAAAAAGTCCAAAAAAGTCTCCAAGCCAATTGTTATAAACATGAGCAAGTACAAGGAAAGAAAATGAAGAAGATATTGACAAGAAGCCCAATGATAATCGAGGCTTAGGGTTAATATTTTTTAATTTTATTTTAGAAAACCATGAATTGAGATTATTTAATTATTTTTCTATATGTTATATTTTGGATGTTAACATGCCATGATAACATATCATATAGAATAGGTAGTGCCATTCTATGCATAATGATATATGTCCTTCATATAACATGAATTCATCTATATTGTTTGAAATTTGCAAATATTTGATAATATAAGATATCATTTAGATAATATTATAGGAAGCATGCAATTAACAATATATGTATGTTTTAAAAAGAAAATCTAACTTTAAAATATTGAGTGGGGGAGGGAAGATTCAAGATAATTTTCCCACGGGCTCCATTGTTAGTTCAATAATGAAATTATATATATACCTCGACTTCATGATACGGTGATGCTCCCTACAGAGGGTATATATATTAGACATTTTATTTGATGAACTTCTTTAAAGATAAGATCGAAATATTTTTTCAATTTTTTGATCACCCTAACGGTGGCTGCATGATATGAGAAATACATAGATTGAAACAATGGTTATACACTCAACAAAAATTTGTTATTAATCTTCCAAACGAAACTCTGTTAACAAATTTTGGCCTTAAAAGATAACGATAGTTATTTATCATATTAAAATATGAAAGTAAATAATCTAATGGTTAATTAGGTCTAGTAAGTGGCTGCATGGCTTCCCCAACGGATAGCTTGCTAAAGCAGTACTAGATTATCGTTACAATAAAATAAAATGCATTTATGATTTTTTGCATTTTAAATTTTTATTGTGAATGTTAATTCAAAATATTAATACATGGATGTTTTATTTTTCCAGAAATGTCTTCTTTAAGCCCACTTACTATTATTCTGAATCAAAACAAACTCACTGGCGAGAATTATATAGATTGGAAAAGAAATCTATATATTGTTCTGACTGCTGAAAATTATAAATATGTCTTAACCCAGGCATGCCCCCCAATACCACCAGAAAATGCTTATAGAAATGAGAAGAGGCTTTATGAGAAACGGAAAAAGGCCAATGAAATGGCCAAATGCTACATTTTAGTCTTAATTTCTAATATTCTGTAGACCAAACACTAGAATTTGGAAACCACTCATCGAAATAATAGATAGTATCCAAGAGATGTTTAAGGTAGTACTCGCTCATGAGAAAAACAACGATCGAAGGGTGTTATGAATAGCAAAATAGGGAAAGGCACAAGAGTTCGTGATCATGTCTTCAAAATGATGGACTATTTAATTGAGGCTGAGATTCAGGATGCACAAATCTATGATAACTCAAAAATTGATATGGTGCTAGAATCTCTGCCAGATACATTCAAAGAGTTGAAGGTCAATTATAACATGAACAAAAGAAACATGACCTTAAAAGAATTGATGAACGAACTTCATTCTACTGAAGAGATCTATCGTGTTGAGAAATCTTTAGGAAGCATAAATATTGCTGAAAATATTTCTTCATCTGGGCCTAAGCCAAAAGGCAAAGGTAAGAAGAAGAAAACTGGGAACAAGAAAATGTCTACAAAGCAAGATGGCAAGCCTAAAGGTAAGTGCTTCAAGTGTGGACAGAAGGGTCACTAGAAAAAAAGATTGCCCAACGATTATGCAATCAGGTATGGGAAATCTTTTTGTTATTAAGGTCTGTTTAGTTCAGAATCCAGTTGACACATGGGTGTTTGATTCAGGAGCAACTAATCATATTTATAATTCACTTTTTTGGTTTCAGGAAACCAGGAAACTAAGTGAAGGAAGCGTTAAGCTGCAGCTTGGGACAAGACAGTTCGTGTCAACAGAGAGGATTTGATCTATTTTATTATCTTTTAATAATGAGACTTCAGTTTTGAATAATTATCTTTATGTTCCAGACATTAAGAGGAATTTAATTTCTGTAGCTTGTTTGTCAAAGCAAGGGTATACTGTAAATTTTGGATCCTCAATTTCTATTTTTTACAATAATAGACTGATTTTTTCTGGTACATTGGAAGATAATTTATATTATTTAAGTCCTATGATCCTTTCTATGCATGACACAGTAATTGATAATAATGAGCATACACATTTATCTAAGAAAAGAAAGTTTTCTTCCAACTAGTGCTACCTCTGGCATTTACGCTTAGGTCATATAAACCAAAATAGAATACAGAGAATGATCAAAGATGGACTCTTGGGTCCATTAAAAATTGAATCATTGCCACTCTGTGAATTCTGTTTAGAAGGAAAAATGACCAAAAGTCCATTCTCGGCTAAAGGAGTGTATGCAACAGGACCACTTGAATTGGTACATACAGATATATGTGGACCAATCAATGTACAAGCTCGAGAAGGCTATGAGTACTTCATCACTTTCACTGATGACTACTCAAGATTCGGTTATGTTTATCTGATGCGTCATAAGTCTGAAGCTCTTGAGAAATTCAAAGAGTATAAGGCTGAGACAGAAAAGCAGTTAGATAAGAACATAAAGAAACTTCGATCTGATCGAGGTGGTGAATATCTCTCTGAATATTTTAAAGAGTATCTGGTTAAAAATGAGATTATATCTCAGTTGACTACCTCAGGAACACCATAACAAAATAGGCTAGTTGAAAGAAGAAATAGAACTCTTTTGGATATGATGAGATATATGCTAAGTTATTCGAAATTACCTATCTCTTTTTGGGGACTAGCACTAGAAACTGCAGTTTACCTTTTAAACTTAGTTCCATTTAAGTCAGTACCTAAAATCCTTATAGAATTATGGTCAGGTCGAAAACTAAGTTTACGACATGTCCGTATTTAGGGATCACCAGTATATGTAATGAAATCAAAGGCAGATAAGATGAATTTACGTTATGAGGTTTGCATGTTTGTAGGGTATCCCAAAGGAACAAGGGGAGATTTATTTTATAGTGCTCAAGATAAGAAGGTAATTGTGAGCACACATTTTACTTCCCTTGAGGAAGACTATATGAAGAACTTCAGACCTAAGAGTAAGGTAATACTTGAAGAACTATCAAGTGATCAAATTGATACTCAGCTTTCAATACCTATTTTAGAACAGAATGACGAGCAACAATCTAATCAACAAAGGATTATCTCGAAACAACCATCATTTTTAGAATCTCGTCGCAGTGGGAGGATAACTAGGTTACGAGCAAGATATATGTTATTAGGAGAAACCTATACGACTATCTCAGATGAACATGTACAAGATCCCACTAGTTACAATAAAGCTCTAATAGATAGTGATGTTGAACATTGGAAAAGAGCTATGAATCAAGAAATGGAATCTATGTATTCCAATAAAGTCTGGAAACTTGTAGAGGCACCAAATGTGGTAAAACCTATTGGATGCAAGTGGATATACAATAGGAAAAGAGGAGTAGATAGAAGGGTATAAATATTTAAAGCAAGATTAGTAGCCAAAGGGTTCACTCAAAAAGAGAGAATCGATTATGAGGAAACATTTTCTCCAGTTTCTATACTTAAATCCATCATAATTCTGCTCTCTATTGCTATAGTGCTAGATTATAAAATTTGACAAATGGATGTTAAGACTACCTTTCTTAATGGGCATCTTGAAGAAGACATCTTTATGCAGCAACCAGATGGATTCATACAAAAAGGCCATGAACACTTGGTATGCAAGTTGCAGAGATCCATCTATGGATTGAAGCAAGCATCCCGGTTATGAAACATCAAATTTGATCAAGCGATAAAATCGTTTGGATTCATTCAAAATATTGATGAACCATGTGTGTATAAGAAAATTCAGGAAAAATCTATAGCCTTCCTAATTCTTTATGTAAATGATATTCTCCTTATTAGAAACGATGTATAAGTATTGACTACTATAAAGAGTTGGCTAGCGAAACAATTTGATATGAAAGATCTGGGAGAAGTTAGTTATATTCTTGGTATCAAGTTACTACGAGACCGGAAGAATAAAACGATAGTATCTCAAATTGTCTATATCGATAAGATATTGGTTAGATTTAGCATGAAAAATTTCAAGACTGGTTTGTTACAATTCAGACATGGAATTTCATTCTCTAAGGATTGATCACCTAAAACTTCTGAGGAGATAGAGAAAATGAGACGAGTTCCTTACGCGGAAGCTGTGAGAAGTCTCATGTATGCCATACTTTGCATTAGACCAGACATATGTTTTGCGGTTGGGATGGTTAGCAGATATCAATCTAATCCTGGATCTGAACACTGGACTACTGTCAAGCACATAATGAAGTATCAGAAAAGAACTAAGGATTATATGCTTGTGTATTCTGGTGATGAACTTACTCTAGTGGGTTATACTGATTCTGACTTTATGTCAGATAAGGATTCTAGAAAGTCTATTTCTGGCTATGTGTTTATATTAGGAAGTGGAGCTATTAGTTGGAGGAGTGTGAAACAATCCTATGTCGCAGACTCTACAACAAAAGCTGAATATGTGGCTGCATCTGAGGCTGCAAAAGAAGCGGTATGGCTTCGCCAGTTCTTTCAAGATCTTGAGGTAGTATCTGCTGCAAGTACACTACTTAAATTATTTTGTGATAATAATGGTGCAGTGGCTCAATCAAAAGAACCAAGGAACCACAAGAAACAAAAACACATTGAAAGGAAATATCATCTCATAAGGGATATAGTGCAGAGAGGCGATGTAGAAGTTACCCAGATTGCGTCACAGCAAAACTTGGCAGATCCTTTTACTAAGGCCATCCCTGGGAAAATTTTTAACTTGCAATTATAGTCCATGGGCATACGCGAGATGCCAAATATGCTTTGAGAGCTAGTAGGAGACTGTTGGAAAAATATGCTCTTTAAAGCATATTTATTTTTATTGTAATAAATATATTTTTTATTAATAAAATAAAGGTATTTTATTCATGTATCTTTATTGCATTTTGAGTAAAGTCCATTTAATCATATTACATGTATTTATGCGATCACCATGTGGATTCGCAGAAGACATAAATACAAGTTATCTTATGATTAAATAAATTAAGTTCGTAGTTAATAAATAAAGTTGAGCACTTTATTTAGGTATAGACTGTAATAAATTCATTAAGTGATTTGTCTTAATTATGTATAAATTTATTGATGTAGTATGACTACATTGAACTAGATCACATATGAGATTTAATTAACCTAGTAATAACTGTGAGACTTATTAAATCTCATAGGCATTGATTTACTATAATCTTAATCTTGATTTAGTTATAATTTCATGATTATAGTTGTTATTTCATTTGAGTTACCAATGGGCACGACATACACATGTAGTCAAGATTATCCGATATCTTGGTGGGAGCAATTATAAGTATTGAAATTATAAATTAACAATATAGAATTTGTACAACACATCTCTTAATGGGTTTTCAGTACTTGATCATAGACTTCTCTGGCCAGAGTGTCTAAACATAAATAAGTATGTTGAAAATGATCATTAGAGAAAACCAATAAGTATCAAGGAATAAGATGTAATTAAATTGATTGACGTTAAGATAGTATCGAGATATCAATTTAAATTAATGATGTGGTACAAAGAATTGTGCAGTAAATAAATCAATGTGGCGTGGGCGAATTATTGTTCGAGCGTACAATTATAGAGGTCAGTTCCAATCTTATAGTGGAGTATAATTGGAATTAAATAATTATATTTGTTTAATTACAAATTTAATTATTGTAGCCACTATTGTATGTTCCCAAATGATCCCCGGGTTAGCTCATTTAATTGACAACACTATCATTGGACCCAAAAGTAAGAAAACTGGTGTATTAGGTGAAAATCATAATTATAATATTTGTTAAGGCCTATTATGTTATATTCAAGTGTAAAAGGGGGCTTGTGATATTTTACAAGATGGTCCCCTAGTTAGTTACACATTCTCTCTACTTTTACGTAAGTAAAGAGATAATATTTAATTTAAATATTTAAATTAAAAGAGGAATCTTATTTTAAATAGGAATCCTAATCCTAACATATTAGGATTTTTCATAAGATATTATAAAAGGGGTGCTTTTCTCTTAAAACAAAAAAAGAGAAGAGAATCCTAGGGCTCTTGAAAAAAATACAGAAGACATCTAAGAGAAGGTAGTTGCAATTGGGAGTGGTGAAAAAGTCGCCCACACGTCCAGTGTTGATCAATCTTGAGTCATAGCCTAGAAGATCATTTGGAGATGGATCTACAACTCTCAATTGTTCATCTTCTCAAAATATCAAGATACGAATTTCTAAATTACTTAATTCTTATATGTTGTATGAGATCAGTCCTAAAAAGTTTTAATTGAAAAATTTAAAAACCTGATTTTATCCCTTCATTTGAAATATATGGTATTCAAGTCATACCAAGTGCAGCTCAAGTTCTTACATTAATCAAGTAAGTAGAAATGATGTGCAGGAGGGGCATTTTTGAGAATTAAAATGTACTGCACGAGGTCGAATTAATTTTCGAACCATACATTATTGGAAAGATGTTTATGTTAGCTTTCCAATGACTTTTACTAATCTAAATTTGGAGCTTTAGGCTGTTCAGTTTTGAGTCAACAAGAATATTTCTGGACTTGGGATTGTTTTTAAATCTCTTTTCCTGTATTTTGAGAATACTAATGTTTTATTAATGTCTAGTTTTAATGTTAGTCTTAGAAGTCAAGTCATTTGAAGGATATTTTTTTTTAATAAACCTATGCTTGGAGGGTTGTTCTAAGAAAAAAGTTATTTAAGTCTATGTAGTTGTAATAAAAAAAAGGAGGAATTGATTTAGTACTGAACTTTTGAGTTATTATCAAACTCTATATCTTTTTGGTATATTCCATTGAGTAGTGAGTATTTTAAGCCCTCGTATCCTTAACTTAACAACTTTAGGTGGTTAAGTTTTTTTCTTTCTGTATCATTTTGTTGTTTGCTTTAATGTTGAGCTTGTATTTTTTGGATGTGTGATTTTGTGTTTTCTCATATATTGTGTCTGATGTCAGCTTTTCTTTGATCTACCTTAACTCCTTGTGGAGTTACAATATGCCTTAAGTAATCCAATTCTTGTAAATCGAAGGCACATTTGCTGAATTTGACAAAAAATAATATTGCCTTAATATCTTAAAAGCTTTTAAAAAAGATACATGGTTCAATTGGGGCTATAAATTAAAATGTGATTAAAGAAAACTAATATAAATTTGCAGAGGTAAGGACAAAGTATTGAATTCATAATTGCTTGAAAAATAGATAGAACATTACAAAGACCAAAGGACATAACTAAATATTCATAATAACCATACGAAAGGCGGTTTTATGAATGTCTATAGGGTGCACTCGTACCTGGTGGTATCCTGCCTGTAAGTCAAGTTTGGTGAAATACTTAGCTGCATGAAGTTCATTAAGCACTTCATCAATTGTAAGACTTCGAAATCTCTCTTTGATAGTTACAATATTAAGTGCTCTATAGTCAGTGCAAAAACACCATGAACCATCTTTCTTTTTTACCAATAAAACAAAAGATGAAAAAGGACTAGTACTAGAGCTTATAAGCTCTAATTTTAAGGTAAAGAACTTGTTTGTCAATTTTAACTTTTTAAAAATAGGCATACCTATATGGTCTCACATTAATGGGCTCGGTTCTTTTTTTCTAATTAATATGATGATTTACTTCTCTTGTAGGACGTCGGCTCTTGGAACAAATCTTCAAATTTCTCCAATAATTGTTTCATCTCAAGATTGACATCCTCTGATGGAAAAGTGGTTGTGGATTGAAGACAAATAGCAAGCACGGAATTCACGTGCTGTATATCTTTAGAGATAGCTTTCATTGATGTGGGTTGAATTGATTGCGTATAAATCCCTTGCAATTTTTTAGTTTGGTTGTTCCACTAGAATTCCATTGTTAATTGGTTCCAATTACATGCCATCGTTCTCGATTACTCCAAAACAATGGACACATAAGATCAAATCCAGCCCAATTAAAGGTAAAACATATAGAGTTAGGACAAAATGAATACCTTGGAGTAAATATTGAACATTTTCGAATCTTTTTGTCATTTTAATGGTCTTCTACTTGCCACCTTGACATTGAAAGGTTTGGTTGGAACTACCTGTAATTGCAATATATTGCCACTCTTTCACTAATAAAATTATGAGTAGACCCACTATCAATTAGAACAACCACCTCATTGGGTCCAATCTTTGCCATTACTCGTATTGTTTTATAAGCTGTTCATCCTGAGAGTGCATGAAATGATATCTTTAGTTTCATTGAGCCTTTGGTTTCTTTATCATCTGAATATTCATAGTTCTATTTACATTGATGACTAGTGTAAATTTCTCATCCTAGTTAAAGCATAGCCCTTGTGCCACTTCTCTTCTACATCTTGTCCTAAATGAGCCTTTTTATTGGTGAAGTTGGCTTGAATTTTGTTTGTGAAGGGCATTCAGCAATGGTATGATTGAAAGGTTATGTGTCTTTCTGTTGGTGCATCAACTGCTCATCTTTCATCTATACAAAGCTAATAGTTTTTTTCAACAATTTCAGTTTGAACATTCTTATGCCTTCAGCTATTTCTGGTTTGAGGCCTCCAATGAATGTCCCTACCAAAATTTTTGTGTCTAACCTTGTACCTGATTTCCCAACTGTTTGAACTCATTTTGATAATCACATAAGGATCCCACTTGTTTAATCTTTGACAATGCTTCAACAAAATCTTCAAATTCGGTAGGACCAAATATTGCCTAAAGTTCTTGACGAAAGATTTCCCATGTCACCTTCTTGCCCTCTTTCTTATAAGATCTTCTCAACCATTGCCACCATTAATTAGCCTTGCCTTCCAAGTTGAAAGATGCCAATGCCGCATTCTGTGGTTCAAAGATGCCTTGGTACTAAAAAAAATTGATATATTTTTGTGAACTATTTAGAGAGTTCATCTCTAAAAAGTCTTGAGAACTTTAATTTGGCTAATTTAGAAGAGAACAATAGTCATCCTCTTTTAGAGTTGTCTCGAGATTCCTCTCATATGTTACAAGTATGGCCACTAGGAGAGGATATATTAAGTTCGAGATTGTTACTAGTAGATACAGTTCAGTTAGAGAGTAGGGCTTTCGATATTTTGCTCATGGCGTCTTTCAATTGATGCAACATATCAAATACATTCATCTCAATTTGACTAAAGTTATTTTGGAGTCCTCAAAGTCCAACTTCTAAATTCAGGATCTTTTCCTTATTTATTAGTGTTGATGCAGTTTTTCGCGTGCCTCCAAATAGTGTCAATCAAAACTCCTGCTTGCGGTCCGCTCGAGCTCGAGCTCGAGCTCGAGCAGGACTGCTTTCCAATTTCAATTCTTCTTTATCCGCCGAAATGACGATCCTCTCTGGCCTGAATTCACAGAAATAAAGTCAGGGGTCGCCGGATGTTTTTCCGGCGAAAACCCTCTGACGCTCAAGTCAATGATCGGGTTGTTCTTTTTGTATCCTTCATTGCTTGAGAGACCAGAGAAATCAAAGGGTACCTTTTGCCCTTTATTGGTAAGAATTACCAGTGTGAAATTTAGAGAGAGAGAGAGTAAAAAGAAGAACCTGTCTCAAATTTTTCGGAACCCCTTGCCTCTATTTTCATTTTCCTTTTATGCTTCTGTTTTCCTGTCCATTTTTCTTCGATGGATGCCATTCCAGCGTCTATGGTGCCTGGGCCCCTCTGACAGCCGAGATTACTGTGCCACTCCTTGGGAATGCGGGACTGTCTGGTGCGCATGGATTCCCATGGCTTGATCATAATGTCGGATGTGTGCGCATGAAATGATGACACCGTGGGGGCGTGTGCTAGCCATCGGTAACAGTGACGACACCATACCGGGTGGGGCATTGGTCAGGCATCGATCGTCGCGTTGAGTCGCTGGAGAAATGGGTCGGACTGTCTCGAACCGACTGTATCTGGATCTTGCATTTCCTTTGTGCTGTGACTGAGTTGTGCTCGGAGGACTTGAAGACATCGAGCAGAAGAATGAGCTCGGGAATTGACCAACCTTCGGGCTCTTCGGCCTTGACCAGCTTTGATGAGGTACAAGGATATCAAGCATAAGAATGAGCTCGGGCTCGACCAGTCTTGGACCCCTCGACCTTGACCAGCTTCGACGCCTAAAGAAGCTGTCTTCGTGCTAGCGGTCGAAACTTCTGCTCGAGATGGGTTGACCTCGGGGTCTTCTACTTTGAGCTGGGGTTGGCCTCGAGGAGACCTGCTCGATATTACTCAAACATCAGTCCCCCAGTTTCTAGTCTTTGGAGTGAAGTGAGATAAGACTAGAAACTTCTTGTTTGGGCCGGCTTCACGGCCATTTTACTTTCCTGTGCTGAGTTGTTTTCTGCTTCCATCATTTCACATTTAATATGGGACACGTGGGTCGATCCGGGCCGTGTGTTTGAATTTTGAAGAGATGTCACTTGAACGGTTGCGTCTCTTGAGATGCATGCTGTCAGCCGAAGAGACGCGCCTTTCCCTTTTAAAAACCCTCGATTTGTTCACTGTGCTTCCTATTGCTCATTTTTGCTCAGACCAAAATGAGTTGCCTGTAAGTGCTTCTCATCTTTTTCTTTGCCGTCGTCGTCATTTCCGACCGTCAGCCTTTACTCAGGTATAAACCCCTTTCTTTTCTCTTGTTTCTGTTCTGTTCTTCCTTCGTTTGGCTTTTTCGGTTCCAATCTGGGTAGACTGTGACTATAGGAAATATGACCAACACCCAACAACCCCATAAGATGTCATCTGAGGAGTTGTCCTCTTCTAGTGATGTAGAGCCCCTTAGTATAATCCCAGTGAGAGACTCCAGTTCGAAAGGGGTGCCAACTGTGGCGGAGGCCCAACCGTATGAGGGGGAAAGGGTCAGCTAACGATCGGGGGTAGAGGGTATCCCATTGATTCTATGAGGTATGAAACCACACACCAGGACTTGGATAGGCTTATGGGCACCTACCACATACCGGACAGTGTGGACCTGCGGGTGCCGGGTAAAGATGACATACCCAGCCGTCCTCCTCAGAGGTATACAACCTTCCATATGGAGTGCTTCAAGTGGGGGGTCAAGCTGCCTCTTCAGCTATATTTTGCCCGTATTTTGTCCAGATTTCGGTCGGCTCCGAGGCAGCTGAAATCGAATGGATGGAGGGTCCTATCCGGGCTCTATGTGCTGTGGAGGTGGTACAATTTAGGCGAACCTTCGGTAGAGGAGATAAAACATCTCTACCAGTTAAAATGTAGCCCAAAAGATGCTGGCTAGTACTACCTCACCTCTAGCCTAAAGGGCAAGAAGCCCATAACCGATCTCCTTACTTATGGTGGCAATTAGAAAGGCAAATTCTTCTTTGTTGGGGGAGATTGAGGGCATGCTGCTCCTCTCTCCGCAGGATCCCTCCGGTTCCTCATCTTTTTTGCACTTCAGGTCGTTTACTTGTCTAACGAGTCTTATTTTGGTTCTTGTGCTCGCATCTTTTCTCACTGTTTTGCTTTGGTTATTCCTTCAGCTGACTGATCTCTCCCCCCCCTTTTTTTTGTACTTGTAATCTTCAATGAATGAATAAAGAGTATACATTGGGTAACTTGCTTCTGTATCCGTATGCATATACTTACGTTTTACATTTATGTATGAGATTGACTTTGTGCACTTGCTAAGTAAAATTTGTTATAAGTGTTGGGCCTTTATTTTTTCTCCCCCGAGCTATTACTGCTCGTATCATCCCTTAGCTTATGTGTGGCAAAGCCTTGCCTTGAGTTAGGCTGAAAGCCTTCTGTTTATCTTGTGAGCTCGGTCTACTCGAGCCGATGTTTGGCTTGTGCTCGGTAGCTGTGCATCTTGCGAGCCCATTCGGCTCGAGCCTGATATTGGCTCTCATTTTGCTATCGCGTTGTCTCCCCGAGCTTTTCTTACTCGAGCCCGTAATTGGCTCGCGCTTGGCACCGTCCCACCTTAACCTAGGCTTTGGGACTTCTGGCTTTTGCGTTCTTCTTCGCAAGCTTATCTTACTCGAGCCTGCATTTGGCTCACGCTTAGCACCGTCCCGCCTTAAGCTAGGCTTTGGGACTTCTGGCCTTTGCGTTGTCTTCGAACTTGTTGGCTCCAATACATCTATATTGAATTTACGTTGAAAGCATTTTTCTTGCTTTTGCACATGCTCAAGATTTTACATATCTCCGTTTCGGAAAGAATTAAATATTAATGCTTACATCACGAGGAAACTTACTGGAAATATTTAATCAAACGCGGTGCGTTCCATGGCCTCTTGACTTCTCGTCCATCGGGGTGAGTCAGCCGGTATGCTCCTGGTCCTGCTATTTGAGAGACCCTGTAGGAACCTTCCCAATTTGGTCCTAACACTCCTTGCCTGGGATCTCTCGTGTTCTGATTGACTCTTCTGAGTACCCAATCTCCCACTTGAAACCAACGAATGTGCACATTCCGGTTGTAATAGCGAGCCACTTTCTGCTGGTACTCTGCAATCTTTGCAGCGACCCTTTCCCTCTTCTCCTCTAATAAGTCCAAGCCTGCACACATCTGCTCATCATTTTGTTCTTTGTTGAAGTGCTCTATTCGGTGTGTTCCCATTCCTATTTCAGCAGGAACAACTGCCTCATGTCCAAACGCCAAGGAGAATGAGGTTTCTCTCGTGGTCGATTCGTGTGTGGTTCTATAAGCCCATAAGACGTTAAGCAGCTCGTCCACCCAAGCTCCCTTCTGCTCACCGAGTCTGTTCTTCAGGAGACGTTTTATGGTATTGTTCGTGGCTTCCACTTGTCCATTGGCCTGCGGGTGTGAGGGAGAACAAAACTTCAGCTCTATCCCCATGTTTTGGCAGAAGTCTCTGAACTTGTTGTTGTCAAACTGTCTCCCGTTGTCTGTGACCAATGCATTGGGAATCTCATACCTACAAATCACATTTTTCCAAATGAAGTCAGTGGTTTTACCCTCTGTGATACTACTCAAGGCTCCCACTTCGACCCATCGATTGCCACTAGGGCGTGAGTAGCAAATGCCCTCCCCTTTGGTAGTGGCCCAATCAAGTCAATCCCCCATTGAGCAAATGGCCATGGTGAATTCATCACAGTGAGGTTCTCCGGAGGCTGGGTCATATAGTTAGCAAAGTTTTGGCAACTCTTGTAGCTCCTGGTCTTCTCTTGTGCATCCTGATGCATGCGAGGCCAAAAGTATCCCTGCCTCAAGGCCTTGAAAGCTAAGGACCTCGCGCTTGAGTGATTCCCACAAATTCCTTCATGTATCTCTCAGAGGACATAATTGGCTTCCTCTTGGTCTAAGCACCGCAACAGTGGGAGAGTGTATCCTCGTCTGTACAGGACCCCATCGATTAGAGTATACCTGGCCGCTTTACACTTCAGTTTCCTTGTCTGCTTCTTATCTACCGGTAGCACCCCTTCCTTGTGGTAAGAAACAATTGGCTCTATCCAGGTGCTAATCGATGACAGACTCATCACCTCGCCCTCTTGCTCGACGCTCGAGCACGTCTTGATTTCCAAGGGGATAGACTTTGGTATTTTAGGGTCGGATGTAGCGGCCATTCGAGCTATCATATCAGCTCGAAAGTTCTTCTCCCTTGCGATCTACTCCACCTCGACTGCTCGGAAACCCTCTATTAGTTGCTTCACCTTTCGCAGGTAAGCCTCCATCTTCTGGCCCTTCGCCTGGAAGCTCTCGTTGAGATGATTTGCCACCAACTGCGAGTCTGTTCGAAGCTTTACCTCTTCTGCCTTCACTATCAAGGCGAGCTTCAGTCCCACAATCACGGCTTCGTATTCGGCCTGGTTGTTGGTGACTTCGAATTCCAGCTTCACGGCATATTGTATTTCGGCCGCTCGGGACTAAGGAGCACAACTCCACTCCCGCTCCACGATTTCCACAAGACCCATTTCTTGTGACTATCCATGCATCGGTCAAGGCCAAAGAGTCTGGTGGATGCTCGCTCTCCATCTCTTCATTCCTTTATGTGCACTCGACCACGAAATCAGCTAAGGACTGGGCTTTTATGGTCGTTCGGGGTTGGTAGGCTGATGTCGAATTCATCGAGTTCCACCGACCATTTTACCAACCTTCAGAAGGTCTCTAGCTTGTCGTGAGTGCACTGAGTGGCTGGTTCGTTAGAACCGTTTCGAATCGCTCGGAAATAAGGCCTCGACTTTCGATTGCTATTACTGGGGCAGTGCCCATTTCTCCATCAACGGGTATCGAGTTTCGACTTCCAGAAAGCTACGCTCGTGTAATAGAGCAGTCTTGCACCTCGATTCGTCCCTTACCAGAACCGAGTTCGTTGCCCATTGGGACACAGCTAAATACAGAAACAGAACCTCCCCTGCTCGAGGTATAGACAGCAACGGGGCTTTTAGCAAGTATTCTTTCAACTGTTGGAAAGTCGCTTCGCATTCTGGCATTCACTTTGTCTTCCTGCCTTTCCTCATTTCTTGGAAAAAGACTCGGCATTTATCCGTGGCCCGAGATATAAACTTGTTGAGGGATGCCAATTTTCCTATAAGACTTTGTATCTCCTTGAGAGTACGTGGGGACTTCATCCCCACTACTGCTCTGATCTTTTCCGGATTTGCCTCGATCCCCCTATGACTGACGATGAAGCCCAAAAACTTTCATGAACCGACCCTAAAGGCATACTTCTCAGGGTTGAGCTTCATCCGATATTTCCTTAAGAGTACAAAGGTTTCTTCTAAATGCCTTACATGCTCCTCCGCGTCCTTTGACTTGGTAATCATGTCATCCACATACACTTCCATCGTCCAGCCGATCAGCAGCTTGAAAACCTTATTTACCAGCCTCTGGTAGGTTGCCCCTGCATTCTTCAAACTGAAAGGCATAACCTTATAGCAGAACAGACCCTGATTGGTGATGAAGGTTGTGCACTCCTCGTCTGACTAGTGCATGGGGATCTGGTTATAGCCTGAGAAGGCGTCCATGAAGCTGAGCAGTCCATGACCTGCTGTGGAATCCACCAGCTGGTCTATCTTTGGCAATAGGAAGCTATCTTTTAGGTAAGCTTTATTCACGTATATGAAATCCACACACATTTTCCACTTCCCACTTGCCTTCTTCACCAACACCACATTCGAAATCCACTCGGGGTAAGAAACTTCCCTTATGAACCCCGCTTTCAGTAGCTTCTCCACCTCGTAATTTATGCCCTTGTACCTCTTTTGGTTGACGCACCTCCTCTTCTGCCTTACCAGCTTAGCGCCCTTCCTTATCGCCAACCTGTGACATGCCACCTCGGGGTCGATCCGGGCATGTCCTCGTGCGTCAGCGAATACGTCGAGAATGTGCACGCGGGAACTCAACAGATTTCTCTTGACTCCTCGCTAATGCTCGAGCCGATCCGGACCTTCTTCTCGGGCTCATTTGGCAGTATTTCAACTTCTTCTAGTTCTTGACGAGCTCCTGTCTACCATTATTCGATTCCCCTCGAGTCTAATGGCGTTATTTGCATGGTTTCTTTTCTCGCCACGGTAGTGACTCCTCACAACCCTCCGGCTGCCTTAGCGACTCCACGGCTCCATTTCCTCGGTACTTGAGGCTAGGTAATGGGTGGATATCTGGATTGGTCGATCCTCATAAAAGGCCTCCCAAGTATTGCTTGGTAGGGTGACTTCGTTCACCACCACGAGTCGAGCATCATGTTCTTTCAAAGGCCTCGAGTCCATAGTCATAGCCAACTTAATGATTCCCGGAGGAATTAGCTTTCCTCCCCAAATTTTTCAAGGAAGTGCTCGATGCGCTCGAGGCTCGCACCTGCTATTCGCAAATCCTCAAGCGTGGATTTGAAGAGAATGTCCACTGAGCTTCCTGAGTCTACCAATATCCGATCAACTTCTTTATTAGCAACGTTCGCCTTCACAACTAAGGCATCCTCGTAGGGTATAGTACCCCCTCCTCATCCTCCTCCGTCCACATGATGGGCACCTGCCGAACCTTGGCCTTTTTGGCGTGAGGCGGTGAGCAGGACTTCTGCACTGCAGCGAGCATAGCTGCAATAATTTTTCCGAGCTCTGTTCGAGCTCCCTGCCATAGAGGGTCCTCCTGATATCACTCTTGTAGCCGGTGGCTCTAGCTCTATGTCATAGTTTCGGTCATCCTCCTCTGGTTACTACTCGACCACCGGTTGTCCTCATTCAATGAACTCATTCAAATATCGATTTCTAACCAGATCCTCCACCTGGTTCTTCAAATCTCGGCACTGTGACGTGGAGTGGCCGTGGTCACCGTGGAAACGGCAAAATCGTCCCCTATCTCGTTTACTGGCCGGTTTAGTCATCGATGTTAGGGGCTCAGCGGTCCTCGTTTTTACGCCACTTGGAGTATCTCTTGAGAGATACCTTGACTTCGTGTATTACCATAGGTAGGGCTCGCTCCACCACCTGTATCGCCCGATCCCTTGGGAAACTTCTCGTTGGGGGTGGTAACAGACGGTCTGCTCTGTTGTAGTTCGACGTAGGTCTGCTTGGTGGTTGGTTGCGGGATGGGTAGTCGTCGTGACGCCTATACTCCCTGTAATCCCGACACGGAGACCTGCGGGTGGCACGGGAATCATCCATGGTCGGGGAGCTCTTTGCTAAGGGTTGTGAGGAGCAACCCGGTCCCTCATCACTTTTGAAGTCAATGTTACTCAGGCGGGACCTCCTTTTTCTTTCCTCTTGGTTCCATTGCCTGTTCACTTCTTAACCTCGTGACCTTTTCCTCTTCGATGACCATGTCCATCTTCACCTACTCATACGCATCTGAATATGAACGGATCGAGGGACTCCATAAATTGTACCATGATCTCCCTATCCTGATTCCGTCCTTCAGCCCCCTCAATGCTTGGGGATGGTTAAACACACCCGGATCTAGAGCCGATCTGTGGTACCTCTTTACAAACTCGGGAGGGTTCTCCCTCCCTCGCCTTATCTCCAGAAAATTCCATCATATCATCTTCGAGGGTTCACGGTGCTACGAAATTGCTCTGCAAATTCTCTCACATCTGTTCAAAGCTTAGAATGCTTCCCGTGGCGGCCTGCGATCAGCTCTCTTGTACTCCTGTCATGTCGTTGAACCGCTCTATGTGCACCAACGGATCACTCTTCCCTGAAAACTTCAAATTCGGGAAACGGAAGTCACGTGGAATCGTGACGCCCATGATCTCCGTCGAGAGTGGGGACTCGTTGTCCAGCATTATCCTCCAACTTAGGCTTTTTCCGTTTCCACGAAGGTCCTCCACAACTTCTGCCAACCTACGCACCTCCCCCTCCAACTCTTCCGCGCGGGAGGTTGATGCTGTCTCCTGCAAATGCTGGCGGGACTCCCTTTCCTCCATGTTCGTTTCCTCCCTCCCAGCTACATTTGGTGTTCTCAGTCTCTAGGCTTCGTCCCCAGCCTGCTCCCTGACAGGGGCGTTCCCACGACTGGATTCAGGGACGTCGTTACATGCTTTCCTCTGTCCATCCCTCAGTTCTTGTAATATGGAGGTCAGCGTTTCTATTTGTTTCTCCATCCGATCCATTTTCTCCTGGATCTCTCTATTCTGAGCCTCATTAGCTACTTCCCTCAAAGTCACCGATTCCTCTGGACTTACTCCTCTTCTGCTGTTTCCTCTCATTGTTGCGTTGTGTCTTCGGAATAATTATAAATAAAATTTTTTATCTCCAACAGTCAAACATTATTGATATTTATAAATAAAATTATAAATAAAATTTATTATCTCCAACAGTCAAACATTATATTTATTATCTTCAACAGTCAAACATTATTGATAACTGAAATTTTAAAGTATATTTTAATGTAAGAAAAAATGAATTGTATCATTATATTGGAATGTATGTACTATCATTAGTGGGAGAACTCTTTATTGCCGCATTTGATGCTATGAATTTGTCCCAAAGTCAAAATTTCCATAATTATTATTATCTTCAGAAATGTGGCATCCATTCTCTATAAAGCTGCGAGTGGACCTAATTAAAAGCAAAAATTAAAGAAAAAATCTATGACCTCTAAAAATGCGATTTTAAGAAAAAAAAACAAAAACAAAAACAGGGAGGGACATGACGGGTGGCCAAGTGGAAATGGTAGTCTGTCAGAGACTTGTGATTAGATGAGCTGGACCCCACGAGATTGCCATTACGCTTTTTTGCCACCTCAGCTTCTTTTCCGTGTAAAAGCCACGCGTAAGCGTAACTCCTAAATATTAACTGATCCATTTACCCACCTAGTCCTACTGCACGTAATCCTATATCAATTTTACAACGTGAGGCCTTAATTTAATTTGATTTATTCATATATCCTGTTAAATTTAAATCGACATAAATTTAATTTATTTATTTATTATATTAAAAATCTCAAATATTAATCCGATTAGATTATTAATCTTGTCACTCACATATCATATTTTTAATAAATTTCAACAATATTTATAATTTTATACTACTATTTACCCAAACTTCAGTTATTATTATCTAAATATAATTAAATAATTTTATAAATTTTAAAAATACAACGTCATTCTTTGTGATAAAGAAATAAATTAACAAAATATAATTAATTATGACATAAATAAAATTGTGTAGTGATTCTTAACCTAAATTCGATGAAAGTAATAATTATATATAGGATATGTTTGGGATTGAGATAGGACATTTATAGTTTTTAAATCACAGTACTAAAGTATTTGGTAAATAATAACTGCTGTAACTTATAATTTATGTTAATATAATTTTTTACTTATACTATGAAAAATCTATTATATCTTTAATAATTTTGTTAAAATTATTATTTAAAAATTATATTTATTACATATTATTAATTTTTATTTTATAATTATAATTTTTTTCTACAACGGTTATAATTTTTAAACTATAACACATCAATCTCAAATATACTCGTAATATAAATAACACAAAAATTTACTAGCAGTATTGCAGATGTCATAAAATTAACTGCTTATACTGCATCGCAAGTCATCAATGGAAAGCATTCCAGAATTTAGAATTCAAGAGCACGCCAACAAGCAATCACATGAATCACTTAAAAAGCGTCACATAACCAATAAATAACATAAAGAGCTCCGAGATAGTAAAACACTTAGCACCACGTGATTATTAAAAGTATCACATGACAAGTGCTGGCCTCCAAAAATAATGTGTGAAATACCTAATGTTTCGTGATTTATTAAAAATTATGTAACAAGTGTTAAATTCTAGATATAACCCTCATTTAAAATCAAGTGATTAGACTAATGTTTAACAATGAATTGATGAGATTTCGGGGCCAAATGCTAAGTCCGCTGACACTCAATAAACCTAAATCGGAGAAAATCTAATTTTGGGTTCACAAAGAGATATAATAATCTAAATTCCCGTTTATTTCTGTATTAATGGTCCTTATTTACAACTTCACGTGCTCTTTTTTTTGTTTTTTTCCCAATTCATTTTGATATTATGAATAGGAATGGACGTGTCTAATCAATATGTACCCCAAAATCCAGAATTCTCCCGTTGGAATGCTTTGTTTGTCATCACTCATCAAGCCGTCAGACATTGTTGTCCAAAAGTGGACGGTCACAACGCAAGCAGAAATGGTACAATGCACCACAGAGGAACGACTGAATGGATAAACCGGAGGTAAAAGTGGAGCCCCTCATATGATGGTGTAGTGTTGGGAATATTAAATTACAGAAAAATTAAGAGCCACAAATTGGGATACATTGTTGGATTGAACCGAACTCAAAGCCTATTCAATGCCACGTGCCCCTGTTTATAGAACCTTCAAGTAAAAAAAAAAAAATTAAAACCTAAATAAATAAATAAAAATTAAGAAAATTGAAAAATGTGAGGCGTATCTTTTTCCCTAAGATATTCCTTTTGAGGCTGGCCTTCGTTATCTTCTTCCTTATTAGTCTCTTTTTTCATTATTATTTTAATAAATTTTAATTAATTTGTTAGTTGTAAAAACAGGCGCCTGACTGCCTGCCTTCACTTAAAATCTCGTGTTCCAGATCACATGTGATTCTGCAACGGCTTACATGGCAATGGCCGTGATTTGTGAGCCACGATTTTGATTCGTCCAGATTGGAAGTGATACTGCCCAAGTGGTTGTGGACCTTTAATCAGCTTGGCTCCGACTTAAAATACCTAAATTGTGGGCATCTGAACCACCTTTCACATGCCATGTTAGTTCCTACATTTCCCAGGTGCCTACCTAAGCCTGATGGAACCCCTATTTTCCTTTATTAAAATGTCAGTTTAAAAGCGCTTTTCTTTTGTTCAATTTGTATTTTGTAGCAAGTGATTAAGAACTATGTAGGAACTTGCTTCTTCAAATACGACTGCTTACTTATTCAAAAGATATATGTATATGCATAAATGGCTGCTTATAACACACGTGAAATTTACGAAGGGAAAAGTTTGTACTTCATTTGCCAACTAATGTAATCTCAGCATACATGTATACACACAAACAAAAAGATTATTAATTTAAAAACTTTTTACATCTTCAAAAATTAAAATATATATACGTATAGGCTATCGCAAGAAGATTACGATACCAGTTTAAGTATGGTCAAATGGTAAAAACATAAAGTAAAATACAATAACATCTATTTCACTTTCGCTTATATAAACTTTAGAAAATTGAGTTATTGACATGTTGAAATAATCACCAGCCTTTTATTTATTTTTAATTATCCAAAAGCTATACTCCATAGCAACTAAAAAACACAAAAGGAGTATATATAGAAAACAATAGAAAATAGAAATTTAGGTTTTACTTGGTTTTACGGTGTTATGACTTTTAAGTCATAGTTGTTATGAAATAAAAATTTTAACTGTAAAATAAAATTAATTATATTTGATTTATATAATTTTTAAATAGTAAATTAAAAAAAATTATAAATGTATATTTGAGATTGAGGTATTGTAGCTTAAAAGTTACTGTTATTATAGAAAAAAAATTATAATTATTTATAAAAGTTAATAATATGTAATAAATATAATTTTAAAAAATTATTAAAGATATAATAAATTTTTCATTATACAAGTGAAAAATTATATTAAACTAACTTTTAAGATACAATAATTAGTATTTACTAAATATTTTAGTATTGTAACTTAAAAGTTATAACTATTCAACCTCAACCCCAATCATACTTTAAATATATTATAAATTTTCATCAAACAATTTCAGAATAATAAGCCCATCATGTTGATTTAAAAAGTGTAATTTTTTCTAAAGACCATTCAAAAATTCAAATATAACTCCTTTTTCATTTGTGACATAATTAATTGTCATTCTACTATAATAGTCTTTCTTCTTATTTTTCCCAATCAGTTCTTGAATTTTTTCTTTGCTAATCACTCATCCTTCTCGGACAACAACGATTAGAGATTATAGCGAAGGATTAACTATAAATTGTAAGATATGTCTATTTATTAACTATGATAATGGTCAAATTAATGAAAAATTAAAGATTTAATCGTAATTGAATAAATTGAAAATTGTAAAGCCAACAAACTCGGTGATATATGCATATGGATGGGTTTATAATGATGTTCCCTTTCATGCAAATTTTGAAAAGTTATTACAATTAGGTAGTATTTACATTTTTAATTGGAGTGAAAGTTCTAAAATATACGAATTTTGGGATTAGAAGCTTAGAGTGGGAGAGAGAGTAAACTATTTATTTATATTAGAATGACGTTCCTTTCAAGCAAACTTTGAAAAATTATTACAATTAGGTAGCATTTACATTTTTAATTGGAGTGAAAGTTCTAAGAAATAAGAATTTTGGGATTGGAAACTTAGAGTGGGAGAGAGAGTAGACTATTTATTTACATTGGAATAAAAGTATGGAATCATAATTAAAATTCAATTTATATGTTTACTTTATATTGGATTGGGAGTAAATGTTTTCAAAGTACTGTTTTACCCTTATTTAAAAAATTGTAGTTTTTTTATTTCAAAATTGATAAAATATATATTTTAGAAAGAAAATATTTATTTTATTATATTTATAAATTAATAATAATTATTAATATTCTTGATTATGTAAATAATAATTTTTTTATTAATTTTAATTATGTAAATTAAAAATTATTAATAAGAGCAACACAAATAAAACATTATTATTAATATTATAGTACAAAATTAATATTTTCTTAATAAACTATTTATCATCATTAATTATTAATATTAAATAAATATAATACTATTATTTTTAAATAAATATAATGATATTATATTTTCAAATAAAAATAGTATATAGTAATATTATTAATTCTCTATGAATATAATAATATTATTTTTAAGTAATTTTAACATAGAATCAATGTAAATTATTGTTTTTAACTAAATATAATAATATTATATTTAAATAAACTTAATATTATTATTTTAATAAATGTAATTTTATAAAATAATATAATAATATTATTTAAATAAATATAATATTATTTATTTTACTTTATTAAATATAATTATAATAAATTTAATAAAAGAAGAGTAAAAAAGAAAGAGCTCTCATAGAAGTGAAAATCTCACTTTCTCCTTAAAATATACAAGTAAACATTAAAATGGGAAAAATTTAAAACATAGTATTAATTATGTATTCTATTTGAGATGCAATCAACTTGTAGAGTTACACATAACAAAGATAATGTATTCTATTTATTTAAATCCAAATGATCCAATTAGATTCTTCTCCGGCATGATTGTCCTCTTTAAATTGATTTAGCAATCTTTATAAAATTAAAACGAGCAGAAGATTATTATTTGTTTGCGCAGAGTTTTCATGATGACATTTTTTCTTTTAACTTTTTATCCTGAAAGTTAATTGCATCAATGGATATATTGGTAAGAAATAGTTTTTTAAAATTATAGGTGTAGATAATACAAATAGTATCACCCTTAGGAAAAAAACAAAAGCACTTTAATAATTTATTATTGACACGTATTAATCTTTTGAGTGAGACTATTAGCATCCTGCTATAATTCTTATAAAACCTCTCTCCTATAACAATTACATTAAAATATAAAATAAATAAAATTAAACCCTCATATTTTCTATTACTATATGTTTCTCTGATTTCTTTACAATCAGATAAACACGACGACTTTCACAATTGTTTTTTTTTTTTTTTCGTCTCTCACAAACACGTTGCATTCTCATATATTTACTATATATCCTTACTCTTATAAGTATCCTCATCCAATTTTAATTTCATATATAAACTTCAAAGAAATTTTTTAAATCATTTTCTTGCATACCAACTTCTTTTCTTTTTTTTTTTTGGGTTTAAAAAAGAGTAACATATTAGCTATTTGACTCCATGATTAACTCTAATTAACTCAAAGCTTTAAGGGACACAAATTTATACATAATTTTAGATAAAATAGTGAACCTTTAGATTAAAATAAAACGAAAGGTTGAGATCTAATGGATTAAATAACATTAATGATAAAACAATCATTTTATAACCTTTCCCTCTTTCCTACCTTTAAAGAGCATTAATTTTATGATTTTTTCCCAACGAAAAAAGTTGTTTTTATCCCTAGTCTTTGAGGCAATACCTTATTTTATTTTTATTATTTAAATAATAATTCATTATATCTCTATTTTTTAAACAATAACTTAAAACACCTTTATGTAAATTTATCTTTAATTTACTAAATAGTTTTTTAGGGCAAAATAATATTGATATACAAACTATTTTAAAATAAAATTCTCAAACACAATTAAATTTAAAATTTAAAGATAACTTAATGAATAAACAATAATAAAACTAAATAATATTTGAAATATATATTTATGACAAACTTAAAAAAAAATATATTTCACATAGAGTGAATTTTTTCTTTTGTATCATTTAACTTGTCTCATACTTTCATATAATCATTATAATAAATAAATAGTCAATTTATACTGTTATTTTACCAAAAGTAAACACACATTTTTTCATTTACTTAAAAAAATTACATACTAAAAATATAAAAACACATATTTTAAATACTATAAAATAAAAAACACAATGTATGATTATTTATCTTTTAGTTTATCTCTTATTTTAATATAAATAGTGATCTTTGATTGAAAAATTATTATTATTATATAAAAAATTTAGTTAACTTGATTAAAAAAATTTAATTAACACACACACACACATTGCATAATCTTTAGTGTTAGTTTTGTGTTATTAAATTATCATTAAATTTTAAATTTATTAAAAAAGTAAGATGTTATTTAACTGTTCTTAAAATTTATATTTTTAAATAATTTGTATTTATTTATTTAAAAATCATATTTTGTTCTCAAAGAATTATTTGGTAAATTAAAGGTAAATTTACATAAGGGTGTTTTGAGTTATTACTTAAAAAGTAGAGATTAAATGAACTATTATTTAAACAACAAGAATTAAATAAATTATTGTATCAAATCCTAAGAATAAAAAGAGTTTTTTTTTTCCTTTTCTAACTCCTGTGATTTTATTCTCCATTTTCTTTTTTCTCCTCTCATCATCATCCCCTTCTCCCCTACCTTCCTATTTCAGTCCTTAGAAAAAAAAAAAACTATTTTCTTAGGATAAAACAAATACATCTCTAAACAAATGCGTCATTAAAGAAAGTTCGCAGGAAAGAAGAATTTTGAAAAAATAATTCGTTAAATTAAGCATATATAGCTTCGGGTATATATTATAAACACAAAACTCTACTAAACACTAATTGAAAAATATTATTGAATTAATTATGATCAATGGTTAATTCAAAGATGAAAAACACAAACTTCAAAGTTTTCAAGCATCGGTTGGATGTTGTATTTTTTTTTATCTTAATACACTTCGTGCAAGTGAAAAGTTTTTCAAAATTTTAGGCTTAGAAAAATTGAATAAGTTTGAGGGGAATGAAACAGGCAAAAATAGATAAGAAATGGAGTTCATATTCTTTGTAAAAGTAGAGTGAGAAAATAATGGAAGAAATTAAAAGAAGAAGAAGAAGAAGAAGGATGTCGATGAACAGGAAAGAGGATAGAGAAAAATAAATGTTATAGTATTCATATGTTGAAATTAATGTGCTAAATCATCTAATTAATCCATTAGATCTTCATTATATATATATATATAATAGGTTTTCAATTAGGAATTTCTATCTAACTATATTAAAATTAGTGACAAATTAAATACATGCATACATACATACGTACATATATATATATATGTACGTATGTATGTATGTATATACATACATATTTTGATATAAGATATAGGAAGATCTATACCAGAAGGATATAGGGTCGAAGGATGGATGTGTTTGCAGAAAAATAAATAATTTTCAACAAATAAAGCAAATTTATGCTTGAGTACGTGGCGTTGTTAAACCAAAAGGCCATAGATTGAACTGCGCTTTGGGATCAGATCTGACGTAAAACAGATCTAGATTTTGCACTCCAGGTTTCCAGCCAATATACCAGATCTTCAAACAAAATTTAAAATTATTATTTTTAAACAAAATCTTTAAGCAAGCCTAGCAACAAAATCTAAGGCTCATACACAGTACTAGAATTGGATCCCAAAACTAGTACTCTTATTAGATGGAGGGAGAAGAGAAATACAACTGAAGGGAACACAAGTCTTTATACGCAAATGTCTCTAATCTATATTGCACTATCCTTCCTGTGGCTCTGATACCAGAGCCCAACTCATTTTACAAAGATCGTTTAAAGTCAAATGGTGGTCCAAGTTTGACGAATAGTCAAAGTTATCTGAAGCCACGGTCCAAGCCTGGCTTTCATCTAAAGGCCTCCTTGCTCCAAAGATAGAAGATGTTAAAGCTCAGAATACATTTCTAGCCTAAAGATCTAAAGCTCAATCCCTCTTGGCCTCTGCAGACCGAAGATGAATATTTTAAAGTCATACAGCAGCTCCTTAATTCAAGATCCCAGCCATCTGTTGCCAGCGCATTAGATGACGACGAGCCATTTATTTCCTTTGGAAATGAAAATGAAGACGATTGTTTCGGTATTTTCTCTCCTGTAAAGCATTGTAAATAAATTTATGAAAAAAAAATATTTATTTCCATGTCATGTAATTTTCATTGTTGTAAATTTCATTTGCTGTAATTTTATTTTATACCAAAGATAATTTTCTTCGTATAAAGAATTTCAAAGTTGTCTGATGGGGTCCCATTCACGTGAAAATCTCTCAAAAGTCTCCAAAGTCAGAAAGATGCTATCTCTCACCAAGATAAGAAGTCAAAAGATGCTCTTGGCTCATTATTTCTCCACTAACTCAGCATGTGAAGAAATAATTACCGTCCCCCACTAAGATAAAGAAGTCAAAAGATGCTAACTCCGCATGTGAAGAAATAGTAAAAGCCCATCAAGACTAAAGCAATTATTGTAATAATATCCATTGTATAAAAAGAATTGAGGGAAGACTTAGACTCCCCAAATTCCTTTTCTCACCTCTTAGACTCTCTCTCTCTCTCTCTCTCTTCTCTTGCATTCTCTCATTCTTTTTTCTTATTGTCTTTATTTTAAAAGATCATTTAGATTTAAGAAACAGATGTAAGCATTTGTTTCTTAAGTTTTATTCATTAAATGAATGCATGTTTAAACTTCTAAAATTTCTTTTGAAGAATGGATGTCAAAACCATTTTCAAAATAAAAATGGTTTTTAACAAATAAAAAATGGATATAGTGTGTGTATATATATATATATACATACATATTGGCTCCAAAACCAATACTGTCATTCCTAAATCAATTCAATGGAAAGACGTCAATCTTTCAGAAGAATGGAATCTAGATAGAGTCAATGTACCAATGATCCCAAAATAACTTGAGTCCACCACAGAGTTGCAAAATGTAACTCAGTATTCAGATGATAAAGTCAAATTATCTTTTAGGAAATCTACATCTTTTAGATTCTCCGATAAGGATTCATGTTCTAATATTCCTTCATTGGAATGAAAATTTTCAAAAATCCCTTCGGTAGTGAACCTTTCATTCTAACTAATAAAGAGTCAACCTAAGTTTTCCACATCGGATATACCTAGTTCTTCTATTTATTCTATTAACTATACTACTAGTGTTCCTCATCCCATTTACACTACTAGAAGTTAACAAGAGAAAAACCAGGAAGAGAAGGAACATTCTCCTCCAACCTCTCCTACATTTTCTGCTGTCAAAGAAAATATGATAAATGTCATAGAAAAGGATTTTGAACTTGACAAAACCCTTTTGCATAAAGATTTTTATTCTGAATCCAATAAAGAAAAAAGACTTTAGTTTTTCATACATTTTTTAAACCAAAGACAGAAAATCCAAAAGGTTTACTACGAGTTTGTAAACTTACATAAAGTCTATATATTAATTTTTGATTGGTTTGAAATATATACATTCGAAAATAACATTTCTTACCCTTTTAAAGAATCGAACCCTATTATTGCTAGAAAAAAACTCCTGAATAAAATCTTTCTGATAGTGATAGAATGGTGGAATCTGAACATCCACCATTGAGGAATATAACCATTAATCATGGTGATCCTCGTACTTAGATTAAAGCCTCACCTTATAAAATCCACAAACCTAACAATCCAGAGACAAATCTAAATAGCATTACCAACAGAATAATTTTTGTAATACCAATCTGAATACAATAGGAAAACAGCTGACTAGGTTAGAAAATCAATTCCAAAAGTCAACCATTATTGTTTCTCCTAGTACTATACCTAGCACTTCTTATAATTCTGAAAAGAAAGTTAAAGAACCTATTTTCAAACTTTTTTAGGTTTCCAAGACTAGTTAGAGACTTATCCATAAGTCTAAATCAGATTTTGCTAAAGCCATTAGAGGCCAACTAGATAGGATAGAAGCCTCTTCCTCATCTAGTAAAATCCAAATAGCTCCTCCAGATAGTGCCCTATCTAGCAAAATTGTTGTACTAGAACAAGATTAAATGTCTATAGCTTCATCAGGCATAGGAGCCTTTAAAGATGAACCTAAAATTGAGCCTATTCGTGAAGCCAATAAAATCCATTGGAAGTTAGCCCTACCTACTATTAGGTCTTCTCCTAATCTCACTATAGACAATATACCTAGTGCATTAAACTAATCTCGTTTTAATGCATCCTCTGTTTATGAATGGAACATAGATGGAATGTCTGAATATAATATTCTAGGTCTATTACAACAGATGACCATGGCAGCTAATGCCTATAAAACCCAGTCAGGAACCTTTGACAAAGCTATAGTAGAAATCCTCATTACCGGATTTACTAGTCAGCTAAAAGGATGGTGGGATCACCTTCTCACCAAACAAAAACAATCAAACATTTTAAATTCTATCCAAACTGATGAGGATGGAGCCCCCATCTTGGTTGATCTAGGAAGCCCAATCCAGGATGCAGTTGCTACCATGATTCTGACTATATCCCTTCACTTCATAGGTGATCCTTCATACCTAAGAGATAAAAATGCTAAGCTTCTACACGATATCAGATGTAGAAAACTTAGTGAATTCTAAAGCTACAAAACTACCTTCTTCACCAGACTCTTCCTTAGAAATGATGCAAATTATGTGACTTGGAAGGAAAGTTCCTTACAGGTCTTCTTACCCTATTAGGTGAAAAGGTTAGAAATTTCATTAAAGCCCTTTATGACAATAGAATCCCATATGACAATCTCACCTACGGTGAACTTGTCAGTTTCATCAATAAAGAAGGTCTAAAGATTTGCCAAGACTTAAAGCTTCAGAAACATCTAAAATGGGAACTTAGAAAGTCCAAACAAAAGTTAGGCAGTTTCTGTAAGCAATTTAATTATAACCCTTTTAAAGCTTCTACTTTCAAAAACTGTAATGGTAAGTGTTTTTCAAAATCTTACAAAAAATATTACAAGTCTTGGCTATAGAAAACCTTTCCAAGAATCTAAAGAACCTTCCTATAGGAAATTTTCAAAGCCTTATAAGAAATCTCATATTCTTAGAAAAAATTACTCTAAATACAAATCCAAAATCTTTTTCAACTACAAAAAAGCCACATATTTTAAATATAGAAAGAAGGGTCATACTGTTAAATTCTACAGGATGAACAAAAAACTTCATGAGCTTGACTTAGAAGAGCAAATACTTTCTAAGTTAGCCCTTTGCTCGTAGAGTCATCTGATTCTGAGTCCTCTATAACGGGAGACAGTGAGCCTCTCCAAATAGATGAGCTGATAGCTTTTGATACCTCAGGATCTAGTAATAGTGATTATAATACATAATCCTATTTAAAGAAAGTCAATGTATTGACTAAAGATCAAGAAACTTTTTCTTGAACTAGTCAAACACATTTCAGACCCAACTCTACAAAGAGAATACTTTGATAAGCTTTTAAAAACCTTAGAAATAAGGGATAAAGCTGAAACTTCTAAAACACCTATCATTAAAAGGAATACTTATGATCTCACTGAAATCTTGGACAAAAAGAAAACAAAGAAAACTGCTTCAAACATCCAAGATCTTTAAAAGGAGATTAAAGAAATAAAACTCAAAATAAAAGATTTAAAAGAAAAATAAAAAGCTTATTCTAAAATCATTCAACTCCTTTTGCAAAGACAGTTGGAAGAAAATTCAGAGAAAGATTCAGAATTTGTTAATGGTGATGATGGAGAACAAAGTTTAGAAAACATTGAATCCATACACAATGATTTTTTGTTTGTTTTAAAACAAATCACCACTAGAAAATATTTGATTAAAATTACTTTGATTTTCTCTAAAGATTTTAAAATTGACACCATTACCCTTTTTAACACTGGTGCCGATTTAAACTGTATTAAAGAAGATATTATTCCAAAACATTTCATGAAGAAACAAATGAACGACTTTCAGCTGCCAATAATTCAAAATTGAAAGTCAAATTTAAAGTCGATGCCTCAATTCTTAATAATGGTTTTAAATTTAGGATTTTCTTCATTTTAACGAATGACATACATCACATTGTGATTTTTAGAACTCATTTTATAAACTTTATTACCTCTTATACTGTCAACTACGATAGTATATCTTTTAAAGTAAGAAACAAAAAACTTGTTTTCCCTTTTATTGAAAAACCTAAAATAAGGAACTTAAACATTATTAAAGCTTGTTCTATTTACCATAACAATGTCAAAGCACTTCTCAAATCAAAACAAAATGACCTTATTTGTTTGAAAAAAGATTTGAGTTTACAAAGAATTGAAAACCAACTTCAAAGTGAATTTATAAAAAGGAAAATTTCTGATTTTAAAGCTTTAATTGAAAAAGAAATTTGTGCTGACCTACCATCTGCTTTTTGGAATCGAAAACAACATTTGGTAGATTTGCCTTCTGAAAATTCCTTTGATGATAAACAAATCCCCACTAAAGCCCATCCAATCCAGAGAGCATGGAATTGGAACAACACTGTAAAAATGAAATTAGAGATTTAGAGTCTAAAGAATTTATTGTGAAATCTAGGTCTCCTTAGTCTTGTCCCGCTTTCTATGTCAACAAAATTCTGAGATAGAAAGAAGAACACCTAGGTTAGTAATCAATTACAAACTTTTAAATAAAGTTTTAAAATGGATTAGGTATCCTATACCTAACAAGAGGGATTTTCTTCAAAAACTCCATTCTGCCTTCATTTTTTCAAATTTGACATGAAGTCAGGTTTTTGGCAGATTCAAATCTACCCTAATGACAGTTATAAAACTGCCTTTACTATTACGTTTGGACAGTATGAATGGACTGTAATGCCATTCGGGTTAAAAAATGCACCTTCAGAGTTTCAGAGGATTATGAATGATATTTATAACCCTTACTCTGAATTTTGTATTGTGTATATTGATGATGTATTGATTTTTTCTCAGTTTATAGATCAACATTTCAAACACTTAAAAACATTTTACCTTGCTACTAGAAAAGCTGGATTAGTTATTTCCAGTTCTAAAGTCTCCTTTTTTCTAACAATGATCTGGTTTCTTAGACATTATACTTCCAAAGGAACTACAACACCCATTGAAGAGTCCCTTGTTTTTGTGGACAAATTCCCTGATAAAATCCTAGAAAAGACTCAACTACAGAGATTTCTAGGCCATTGTTTTATGTATTACAAAGTTTCAAAGTCATTTGTTAAATAAAAAATTAGAATATCAAGAAACACAATCTAAAAGCCATCTGCCTCAGAAGAGTAGGTAAAAGAATATATGAATTCTATTACAAAATCCCCTAAGCTTATGCTTGCCTTACAAAACATTTCCCAAAGTAAAACTCTTTCTCATGTTATTGAGAAAGAAAAATATATTTCTAAATAAATTACAAAAGCTTCTTGTTCTAAAGCAACTGTTTCTAGTGAAAGCTCATCTTCACAAATTATTGTTTCACAACAGAAGCTTCCACAAAAATCGGATTGGATTAATAAAACCTATAAACAAAATGTTTTAACTATGAAAAATGGGTTTTACCAAGCTGATCCTTTTCAAGCAATTTCAAAAATTTTCCTCAAAGGCTAGTTTTTCAAACCATGAAATTTATTAAAACCCCAACTTTACTATCAAGCAATTCTGGAAATCACTGAGTCAGTTAAATTTAAACATTTCTTTCTTGGTGAAACTCGTACAGAGCCTGCCTATTCTACGGCAACCATCCTTAAAGTCTTAAACCTAAAACAGTGGGGTGACCAACTCCACAAAACTAAAATATTTCCCGCCAATTTTCAAATGCGTCTAAACCATTGCCTATCTTTTTCATGCTAGGATTACCAGTAGACTTGATTTAACACTTTTTTTTATTCAAAACCCAAAGAAAACCCACTCATGGTTATTTTATTTCAACTCGAAAATAACTGTGGAAATCCTACCCAATTGGTTCCAACAATGATGGAACTATTTTAGACCAAGCCCAAATATCCTTACCACTAACGCCATAAACTGTTTGAACCTGTTTAAAGCCCATTATGTTCCTTCAGTGTCTGAGAAGAGGTTTCATCATTTTCTCTGTTTCAGTACTATATATATATATATATAAAATTTTAATGTAATGTATTTTATCTTGTAATGTATTGAAATATATATATTTTAATTTTTTATCTTGTTTCTAACTTTAATATGGTCAATAATTCTTTATTAAAATTTTGGAGACTCACTATACATGTATGCGTATGTGTTTGTATATGAAATGATTTTCTAATGGAAGATTCCTTAAGTTATTAAAATAAGAGAATGATTAAAAGATAAGAAAAATACACATTCTAATGCATTATATTAGAGTGTGTGTTTTATTTTTCTTTTAATTTATCCCTTATGTGTGTGTGTGTGTATATATATTCATTTTAACAAAGTGAGATCTAATATGGATATAATAAAAGCTCGTTTAGTCTCTATAATTTGAAGTTAGTATTGGTTTAGTCCCTGTATTTTAAAAAATATCTCAAAAAATCCAAGTCGTTAAACTATTGACAATTATGCCATTATTTTTTGTTTATTTTGGTTTGCTTTTACAATATTATCCTTTTACAATAATATTTCTTTTTTTGAACATTAATAAAAAGAAAAAAATTAAATAACCTATTTAACTCCAAAAAATAAAATAAAAATGAAAATAATACATATTAATTTTTTAGAAGCTCATGAATGCCCAAAAAAATTAAATTGTAAAAAAATTAAATTACCAATTGTTTTGGAAATTAATAAAAAAAAATATTAATTTATTATAATTTTTTACAATTTATTTTTTTTGGACATTCATGAGCTTCCAAAAAATTAATATGTATTATTTTTATTTTTATTTTACTTTTTAGAGTTAAATTGGTTATTCAATTTTTTTTTATTAATGGTAAAAAAAATATTATTTTAATAGGATAATATTATAAAAGTAAGCCAAAAGAAACAAAAAATAATGACAGGGTGTCACTAATTTAACAATAAGGATGTTTTAAGACATTTTTAAAAATATAGAAACTAAATAAGCACTAACTTTAAAATATAGGGACTAAATAGATTTTTGCCCATAAGGATATCCTCACTTTATTGTTAAAGTGAAGATGCCTCTAATGTATTCATTTTAACAATAAAGTGAGGAAGTCCTTATTAGATCTCACTTTATTAAAGTAAGAATGTCTTTAAAATATAAAAAAATATAAATTTTAATACATTAAATATTATATTTTTTTTGTTTATTAGTACATTGAAATTTATATTTTTTTTATCTGTTAGTAGTATCCTCACTTTATTAAAATGAGGATGCCTTCGTTATATATATATATATTCTTGACCATATTAAAATAAAGGATGAGGTAACAAGAAAAAAAACTTCATTGCTGTGTACTTTGTCCTATAATTTATTGAATTTTTTTTTTATTTTATCTCATTCTTAACTTTAATATAGTAAGGGATTCTTGATTTATATATATATATATAGTACTTATTTGATTCAAGATCCTACACTTTGTTAAAGTCTAAAAATTATTTGGGCATATTATTTAATAGTAAAGAGTAATAATACTGATCACAAGCTCTTGTACAAGTCGATATAACATGATTAAATTGGTTGGATTAAATATTCCTTAGTCCATATGATTTATTTTTATCATTTTATATTTTTATTCAACAAATAAGTTAGTACTAAGTTTACTTGTACAAAATAAGTTTGTATAAGAGTTTGGAGCTGTATCATGATTCATAATATAATACCATTATACAATTAAAACATATGCCTGAATTATTTTCTAGAATTTTATCAAAGTCTAGGATATAAAATTACATAAATAAAAAAAGTATTGAAATAAGAGCAAACACAGAGAAATTATATTGAACCAAAAGAATAATCATTGTACATTGAAAGGCTTATTATAAAAAGGCAACTTAAAATATCCATGATGACTGAAACTTAGGCAATGGCTTGTCCATCAAAAGTCAATGTCCCATGTCCAAGTTCACCTAGCACCACTAATGAATTATGGGTTGTTGATGGTTACAATAGTTATAATAGCTGAGTACAAAGTAGAATGCTTAAATACTCAAATCACTAGAGATCTATGATCAAAAGATAAAATTATTGATTTGGACTTGTCAGTCGTTTATAATGAAAATGAAAAAAAAATATAAATCATTTGATTTAACAGTGATCATTCTCAGGTGTTAGAGAATTTTTAATCCCATCCAAAACCCTAGTAACATACAATTTCTCAATAGACTTACTGTTTTTCTCACACCAGAAACTATCTATTTATAGAGAAATAATTGTTGTGTTATGTTGCACACATAGGTGAGCCCAATCTCCTTATTATGGTGACCATTTTTATACTAGAAGTATTCTTTTCTTATATTAATTGTATTTCTTTTTTAATAAATTAAATCTCAAAGGAAAAATTATTTATTCCTTAAATAAGAATCATATTAAATAAGAAAATTACTAATTAAGAAAAATAATAAGAAATCCTTATTAAAAGATAAGACATATTTCCTAAAAATCTCCACCTTTGCGAGTTTTTCAATTAGGCGAAAAAACATAATCTATCGTGTATCCATACAAACATATTGTTTGCACCTTCTTTACTCCAGCAAAAATACACTCACGTAGGGCTTATGAGAATTACTCCACCATGGGTAAAATCTTGTTATCTATCCAGCAGCCATAATTCTCTACACCGAGATCATTATACTTCAATTTATCCAGATGTACATATATTTTGCACATGTCGAATTTTCTATTTAATAAGATTCCTATTTAAGGAATAAGTAATTTTCCCTTTGTGATTTGACTTATTTAGGGAGGAATACAATTAGTATAAGAAAATGAATAGTTCTCATACAATAAATAATCACTACAAATAAAGAGGTTAGATTTGCTTATTTGTAGAACATAACACAATAATTAGTTCTCTGTAAGTAGATAGTTTCTAGTGTGAAAGAAATCGTAGGTCTATTGAGAGATTGAGTATTAATGGAGTTTTGGATTTGAGGAAAAATACTAAAGTGATTGTAATAATTTTTTTACATAGTGAATTTTTCTCTCGTCATCTTTAGCAGCAGTGGTTTTTCTCTAGTATAGGATTTTTCCAAGTAAATTCTTATGTTTGGTTTTATTTTTCATCTATTTTCTGTTTATTATTTGTTCGATATTTTTGCTTATAAGATCTTGGATGAAATTAAAAAAATTTCTAACAAGTGCTATTAGAACTAAAGATTGTTTTGCAAAGCAATTATGTTTGCAAAGAAATTTTCAAATCCTTTAAGGATTAAGGTTGTAAAGTTTGATGGAATAATCAATTTTAGCTTATGGCAAATTTAAGTTAAGAATTTATTGATTCAATCTTAATTACACAAGGTTTTGAAGGGCAAACCATCCCTTACTTCTAGTAATGACTTTGGAAAATTTATTATAAGCTATGAAGATTGGGAAGAATTGGATGAAAGAGCTGTAAGTGTTATACGATTATGTCTAGCAAAGAATATTCTTACAAATGTAAGAAAACTTCCTTTAGCAAAAGAACTTTAGGAGAGGCTAGAAAATTTATATTAGACAACGAACATCTCTAATCATTTGTACCTTTGTACCTTAAAGAGCAGTTTAACACACTAAGAATGATTGAAGGTTAAAAAATTTATGATCATCTTAGTATTCTCACTGGGATCGTGATAGAACTATAAGTAATTAGAGTTAAAATTAAAGACGAGGACAAGCACTTAGACTATTGTGGTCTCTTCTAACTTCCTACAAGCATTTTGCCTACTTTAATGTATGGGAAAGAAACTATGGATCTTAAAGAAGTTACTAGTACTCTATTTTTAAAAGAAAGAAGGCTGCGTAGTTAAAGTAATGAAGCTTCTGATGATTTGGCATTGACATTCGGTAATTGGAAGAAAAATAACTTAAAAAAGAAAAGAGTCTATTGGGTGTGTGGACAATTAAAGCACCTTAAAAATGATTATCATAAAGTAAATGGAGCAAGCTCGACAAGTGGCTCTAAGTCAATATATGAAGATACTGATAATATCGTCATAGGAAAGTCTCTCGTCATTGTGAGAGACGATGGTACCCTGTAATAGATGATGAAGACATCCTCATGGCTAGCCACTAGTGCTATTAAAGAAGATGTGTTATTCCTAGCGTGTCCATAAGATTCGTACACAAGAAATGGTTTGATATTTATGCAAGTTGTGTGATGGAATTTTATAACATTAGCTAAAAACTCTCAAGGAAGCCAAACATAAGAATAAGTAGTTTTAGCAAAGTGAACGACATGTGTCGAATATGTAAACTTTGGATAAGGTAGAGTATGATAATGCTCAGTGTAGAGAAACATGGCTGCTAGTTAGAGGATAAGATTTTACCCATGGTAGAGTGATTTTATAAGTCCTATGTGAGTGTAGTTTTAGTAGAGTAAAGAAAGTAGAGACAACATGGTTATGTGGATATAAGATGGATCATATTTTGTCACCTACTTAAAAACTCACCAAGGTGGGGATTGTTAGGAAATATATCTTATTTTTAAATAAGGATTTCCTAAGATTTTTTTTTTCTTATTTAATAGGATTCTTATTTAAGAAATAAGTAATTTCTTATTTGGGATTTGACTCATTCAATGAAGAATATAACTAGTATAAGAAAAAAAAAAAAACTTCTCCTCCAAGAAATAATCATTGTATATAGGGAGGTTGTGTCACTTGTTTATAGAATATAATACAACAATTAATTCTCTATAAGTAGACAGTTTCTGGTGTGAGAGAAACAGTAGGTCTATTAAGAGATTGAATGTTATTGAAATTTTAAGTGTGAGAAAAAATACTAAAGTGATTGTAATAATTTTTCATATATTTGATTTTTCTCTCGTCGTCCTTGGCGACCATAATTTTTCTTCGGTATAGGAGTTTTCCACGTAAATTGATTTTATTCTTTATTTATTTTTTGTTTACATTTATTTGATGTTTTTGCTTACAAGATCTTGGAACATTAGGTGCGGGCACTCTCATTTTTTTAATGCAGACTCATTGTTAAACTATGCGATTTAATAATATATCTGCATTAACTTTATTAAACTGTATGGTTTAACGTATCTGTATGAAAAAAATAAAAGTAATCTCATGAGTGTATATATATGTGTATATATATATATATAGAGAGAGAGAGAGTTAAATATATAATTTAATCATTCAAAATTTTGTACAAGAAAATCAAATTTAGGATTTGGAGTTGAAAAAATTAAAAAATTATAAAAAGATATTTTTAAAATTGAAGTTGCTCTTGATAAAAAATGAAGCTATTGGATTGAAATAGTCCCACTTTAACCGTTTTGGGAGGTGTGGAAACTCATTTTAAGTTCGGCCCAATACAAGTTTAAGGAACAAGAGGTCCAATGTCTAAGCAATAAGTCTAGGACATTGTTGAAGAGTGAACATTATATGAATTTCATATTTCAAGAGTAAATTAGAAATTTTAATATTTGAGTCTCAATTGATAAAAAATTTATTTATTAGATGATAGAATATAATAATAAATGAGTGACATATTATATTAAAACTCATTTAATATTCAAATGTTGTGACTTTAAACATTTTTTATATTTCATTATCAATCAATGACTTGGTGATTGCAAAACAATTAAAAAATAATTTCCAATTGATACATGTTTTAATTAAATGGCGCTGAAATGTAATGAATAACATGTATGAAATGAGTTTAAAATGTAACGAATAACATGTATGAAATGAGTTTAACTTTTAAGAACATTCCATTTTTTTATTTATTTATTTATCAAAGAATACACAAATTGTGGAATTTCATCTAGCCAACAATCGCTGCTCAAATGGCTAATTGATTTTAACTTTTAAGAACATGCCTTAAACAATAAACAATTTGCTTCACATTATCATTTATCCTAGAAAGCATTTTTGAGCATGTCAAGGGTATTCTTCAAATAATCAATTCCAATAGAAAAAGAATTTCATTTATTTAAGTGGTTTTATGTGGAAAAATTTAAAATTCAAACTATTAACACGGAATCAATGCCTTTTCCTGAGACATTCCCTTCTGGACAGGTTCCCCCTAAATGGGATTAATCAAGAGTTGGATGTGAATTAGATCTTAGTTGAATTCCAAAACCTTGACTCCAATAGTGGTTGCCTCGAAATACTAGATTGGATCCATTATGAGAAGCATAACCATAAGTTCGGCCAAGCCCTTAGGTTCAGTGATACTTTTAGGCGGTAGCAATTTTAAAATTTTGAAAGAGAATACTGAAAAATGAGGGAAATAAGTACTAACTTGTATACTATTTCATGTAAAAATGATAGAATCTGTCAAATTTTTTCTTGAAATTTTTAAATCTTGCTTTATTTTTATTCTTTCACAAACATTGAATACGAAAGTCTGTTTTTAGCATCTCATATCAATTTGTTCTCTCTAAAATCAAATACAACTAAAATTTCTTTTGTTTATAATATTTACACGTTTTACGTAGATCCTTAATCCCCACACCTCACGTTCCCAAGTTTGGGGCGTGACTGAAAGTTCAACTTAAAAATTTTTATACAAATTCTGAATTATTATCTTATAAATTGAAGCCTTTTTTTATTAATAGGATGCTGCGATTTTTATGCTATAATCATTGTGGGATAAAATCTATATTTATGAAATAAAAACTCATAACTATATGGTAAATAATACATATTTTTGGTTTGCTAATGTGAATATTTAATAATTATTTAAAGGATTAAGATCTTCACTTAATTTTTTTTTTAGTTCTCTTTATTTTTTAATAATTGATTAAATATATAATCATTAAAAAATTAATATAATTATCATATATTTAATCAATCATTATAAATTAAAAAGAATTAAAAAAAATAAAGAGAACTTTTACCCTTATTTAAAATATAGATAAAACAGAAAACAAAAATAAAGCAGAGATAGGGATAGCTAACGCCAGTGAGCTTAGCAATCGATTAGCTAATTTAGAGCACACTCGAGTGGCTTTTCAAGTGGGTTTGGCCCATATGTGATTTCAAGAATTTCTATCGATTTCTTGGGGTTTTATACATGTACAAGTTTTGTAATTATTCTCAACGGTTGACACCCTTACTTTTTTTTTTTTTCCTCTACTACCAAGGTTTCCCAACTAATATAAAAAGAAAGATTTTACCCTTTTGTTTTTTATTTCTCTTTCTTTCTTTTTTTTTTTTTGACAAACCCGACTTTGCCTCCAAGATTAGTTATGAGTTAAAATTGCACCATGAATTAGAGATGGAAAACTTTGGATCCAAATTTGGATATAGGTGTTGGATTTAAATCTGTATGGTTATTTTTGTTGTTGTATTAATAAAAAAGTATGTAAATTTGAATGTGGATAATACTCATGTAAATTTCGGGTGAATTTTCTGAATATCTAAATTCGCATATTCTCAATTTTTTTTTTTCAATTCACATTTAATAAGTTTACATAAAAATTTATAGTATTTTTGTAAATACACTACAAGAAATTGAGGTCTTTAATAAAATTTTTTTAACGATAAAATTATTTTCATTGCCTTAAGTGTGCTATAGCGACAAAAAAATAGCTTTGTTGCCAAATATTTAAGAAATAATTAATATTTAATTAGCATTTTTAATGATGAATATTTTGTAGATAAAGACATACATTAGCGACGAATTAACTTTTCGTAGATAAAATATTTAGCACCAAACTAAAAATGTTGGCACCGAAATGTTACTGACGGACCCTTCTTAGCTAAATAATTTTATCGCAAAAAGGTGACCAGTGATGACAAAATAATTTGTTGCCAAATCTATAGAGCTACAAATCTAAATTTTAACATTTAACTTTTTGACTTTTTTTGTTGCAAAATTCAAATTCCGTTGCTAAATATTTAATTTTATCACAAACAAAGTCAAAAATTAAATATTTAAAGTGTTTTATTTCTACCAAAATTTTAGATTTTGTGTGACAAGAGACAATGTTCGTCACTAAATGTGTATTATTTCGAGGCGGGTGATTTTTCACCAAATTTAGAGTGACAAAATTTCAATTTGTTGCTAAAACCTCTCACTCTATTTATATCTCATTAACTTTATTTCTTTCACTCTTTTATTCTTTCATTCTCTAACTTTCATTCTTTAATTCTCTCATCTATAAATTTCTTTAACTTTTATTCTCTCATCTCTAAAATACAATTCTCATTCTCTCATTCTCTAACTCGACCACTACCTTCTTATCTCTTTTATTTTTCTCTAATATGGTGTAATTTACTTATTTATTTATTTTTATTACAAATCTTGTATGATTATTATATTTAGAAGTTAACTAATTATTGTTTTTGTTTGTTTGTAGGAAATATTGAAAATTCAATTATACCACGAAATGGAGAAAATCAAGAAAGATATATTCATCTATAATTTCAAAAAAATAGATGTTATATTTTGTAATTATTTTTATGTACTTGTCACCAATAATAATAATTCTTTTAAATTAATTAATTCTCTGTTTCTCATAATGGTGTTAACTATCATTGTATTTAATTTTAAAGATTGCCAGCTTATAGTTTTGTTGTAAAAAAATTACTTTATTGTAAAATTATTTAGTTTACTTTTCAGTAACAAAATAATATTCTTGTGAAAAGCCATTTAGTGCGTGCAATAAAAGAGTTTGTTGCAAAATAATTTCTTAAATAAGTTGGACACTCTTTTACTACAAACCTTTTACAAAATTTGTCATTTGAACCAAAAACTATTTGATAAGCCTAGAAGATCAATGAGACTCCATAAGAAGAATCCCAAGTTTTTAGCTTGAGTTCAACTAAGTCCAAGCAAAGAGACGAAACTTGAATTCGACCAAGTTCAAGCAAACAGACTTTTATCTTTTATCCTTTATTTATGAATTTGTTTTGAATTTATATTGCATGTTTGTATTTGTTACATCTCGTTTTCTTGAGTTTAGGCTAATTTGTTATGCATAGCTCTATTTATTGGATCATTGGTAATGAATAAGGCAAACAAGTTATCTTGCAAACATTTGAGGTCTATCTGACTATCTTTCACCATAAGAAAGCAATTATTTTTCTACAATTACTCTTGTTTCTGATCGGGACCTATCATTGGTATCAAAGCGGGGACTGTCATGGCAATTAACAAAGAAAGAATTGAAAAGTTGGAACAGGGATTAGGTGGAGTGTAGGATTGGATGCAGCTACTGGAGAGCAGAGTGGGTGATCATCTTCAACGTCTAGAGGAGACTTTGAAAGCTTTCTCTGAAGCTGTAATTTTGACTAGAGGGTCTGCTGCATCCCATGCCTTTGAACCAGGGAATCCTTTTTAGAGTCAGTATGAAGAATCAGACAGTGGTCACATGAACATCCTCCAATTAAGAAAAAATCCAGAATTTCCTCACTATGCCAGAAACGACCCAACAGAGTAGTTTAATCAAACATCTTCGTTCTTTGAGCTCTAAAGAACTCTCGAAGACCAAAAAGTTGGCCTGGCTTAATTTCATTTAGAAGAAGAGGCAAATCAATGGCGACAGTGGTTGAACATGACATATAAAGGGGAGAATTAGGAAGTGACTTAAGATATGTTCACTAAGGAGTTGTGGGCTCGATTTGGACCAACTAATTGTGAAGATTTGGACGAAGCTTTCTCGAGAGTTAAAACAGAGTAGATCTCTATGTGAATACAAGAAAAAAATTAAGAAACTGGGTAATCAAATTTAGGGATAGATCCAGAAGGCTGTCGCTGATACCTTTATGGGGGGGATTGAAAAATACAATCGTCGACATAATTCGAATGTTAAAGCCTAAAACATTGAAAGAGGCAATCAATTTAGCAAGAACAAAGGATAAACAGATTGCAAGACAAAGAAGGTTCATATAACCACCACTACAGAATCGAGCATCTGCCTCCGCCATTCTACTGGGTCAAAACACCACAACGACGATGACCAAGAGGTCACAAGTGCAAGAGATCTAAATTACTATTTCTTGAGTGTCAAATTAGCAATCAGACCAAAGAATACATGGTAATGGACAACAAAGTTATAGCTAGAAGATACTATATGGGATCAAATCGAACCAGAAATTTCAATGCATGCACTAATAGGTTCGACATCGCTACAGACCATGCGAGTAGCAGCTACCATCGTATCACAACAAATGTACAGCGGATCCACTTATAATTTCCTGAGTGAGAAAGTAGCCAATGGAGAATGTATAATATGTCGGCTCGATTTGAGAACGTACAAGTGAATTTACAAGGAATTTCTTTTCCACTCACCCTGTCTCTATGATCTCCATCTTTAGCAGATCTTGATATGGTGTTAAGCATCCAATGGCTAGAGATGCTAGGTCATATGGTTTGCAAATGGAAACAATTGGTCATAGACTTTCATTGGGACATTCAAGTAAAAAGATTATTAGGAATTCATGGACCCATTCAAGCTACCTCATTGAAGTCAGTTGTGAAGGAGATATGTCAAGGCCAATGGTTGATTTCCATTTAACTGCATTTACGGAGGAATTCATTTGGGCACACATCGATCCTAACATGCAATAATCATTGGAGAACTATGTTGATGTGTTCAAAGTACTAATCGAATTGCTGCCTTTTAAGGGATATCGACCACTGCATTCCCTCAAAGAAGGTACTCAACCCATGTTTGGCCCAATAGATATGTATATTTTTAAAAAGCCGAGAACGACAAATAAGTCTAGGAGATGCTCAACATGGGAGTCATTCGACCCAGCACCAACCCATTCTCATCTCCAGTGCTGTTAGTGAAGAAAAAAAGATAGCAATTCTATATCGATTATCGAGCACGAAATGCAGCCATCATCAAGGACTAGTTTCTCATCCCTACAATGGACGATATGCTGGATGAGTCAAATTTCAAATTTCAATGAAACTTTCATTATTGAAATTAATGTTTCAGGTGACGGAATTGGAGCAGTACTTACTAAACAAGGCAAGCCTATTGTATTTATGAGTCAAGCTTTGGGGATTACAAAGAAAGCATGGTCAATCTACACAAAGAAATGCTAGCAATTGTAGAAGCAATTCGAATCTGGCGGCCATATCTTTTAGGCAGGAATTTTTTTATTCAAATTGATCAACGAAGCCTTAAATTCTTTCTAGATCAACATGTAGCAACTCTCGAGAAATAAAAATGGGTAGCAAAGCTCTTAGGATACGATTATGAAATTCTTTACAGACCAGAACGTGAAAATTCGCTGTGGATGCCTTCTCTCGCGACCCCGACAGTCCTCTCCTTAATTCTTTATTTGTCTTCCAGGTTACTTTCTCGGATGATATACAAAAACTAGCACAAGATGATCCTTATATGCAACAAGTAAGCAATGAAAAATCTTGAAGGCCCCTATACGATGCATAATGGTCTTTGCTTTTACAAACACAAAGTGGTTGCTCGCCATACTATTCGCAGCCAACTACTATGGCAAGGCATTCTAGAGTATTAAGGATATTCAAAAGATTAGCTCAACAATTTTATTGACCAACCATGTACCAATCCTTCCAAGAATATGTCGATGCAACTCAAAAATGGTTAATTACTCTTAAATACAAGAGTGTCTAATTATAATATAAGTCAGTGAAATCAAGATCGAATCACTGGGAACTTAAAAATCTAGTAGTTAATATATTATTGAATAAAAATTAATTATAGAAAAATAAATTGATAGTCTAAAGTACCAAGATTACGGGATTCATTATTGATATTCAAATTATGGTCATAATACTCTTTATATTTATATTTTATATTTATTTTGCAGATTGAGAAAAACTCACAAAAAACTTAATACTGATATACCCAAATGTATTCTCCTAGCACTCAAGTGGAATTTCTCTCTCAATTTTATCAATTGCTTCACTTGCAATTGCTCTCAATTGTGGGATGCTTTTGAAATGAAAAATTGGCTTAGTATTTATAGCCAAAGATCATGCATGCATGTAGTTTTTAGCTCCAAAAAAGTCTTTGAATACAGTACAACTAAAATCAACAATGTTGACAAATTCAAGCATGATTGCCGACCATTCATAATAATCGAAGACCATGTGAGAATTTGCAACCAAAATTCAAAAACCATGCACACTTTGTCATCAACTTGTATGTGCAATTTACTGTCACTTTGAATTTTCTATATTCAAGTCAATATTTCAACCGCTACAACATTTAAATTTTATATAGATCCATAGTGGATCTAGATTTACAAAATAAAATGTACAATACAAGAAAATAGGGGTGGGTATTTTCCGGTTCGGTTATCCGAACCGAACTGAAATCAATTGGTTTTTAAGAATTCAAATCGAATCGAACCGAATTTTAAAACCAAACCAAACCGAACCGAAATAATTTGGTTCAGTTCGGTTCGGTTTTAAAAATTCGGTTCGGTTCGGTTCGAAAAATTAAGTTAATAATTTAGAATTTTGATTTTAGATTTTAGAATTTAGGTTTAAAAATTCGGTTCAGTTCGGTTTTATTATATTTAATCGAACCGATCGGTTTTTTAGTTCGGTTCGGTTTAAAACCGAACCGAACACAAACCGTTCGGTTCTTAATTTTTCAAATCGTTCGATTTTTACTTCTAAAACCGAACCGAACCGTTTGCCCACCCCTACAAGAAAATTTAAAACATTTACACCTAAAAATTTCACTCTTAAAATCTACCACACAATTCTCTCTCGTTTCATCCTTTCTTTAAATTCTAACATGCCTCATAATTAAAAAAATTTGCCTTTATATAGTTAAATTTTAAGTTGATTAAGTGTGGACATTTACATGATATTTTTGATGACCTTGTAATCACAACCTTTAGATGAGATTTAGTAGTAAAATCTAAGGGTCTTCAATTGCAATAATTATGGATCATTGGATTTAACATAATTAATGGATCTAAATGAAGTCAAAGCAAGACCCTTCATTTGCACATTTGTCAATGTGGTTGGTCTACTAAAATAGTGTGTTAAATCTAGAGCAATAAGGTGCACATGAGCTTAAACACGTAGCATGATCTAAATTGTTCATAATTAATGATGGATCAAAAGGCTAGTGCTTTTTCGAAAGGCTTTCGATTCTTTGGAATCCAAATTTCACTCCATTTTTCTGATCCAAGCATCATGATTTTAGGGATTTACATATAAAATGAAGAAATCATACTTAAAAATAAATAAAAACAAGTAATTCATAAAATAGGTTACGGATTTGTAAATGAGATGAATTTGTTATTGTTATAAACACTATAAGTGAAAAATGATAACTTTAACCTTTATTAAATGTAGACTTTCTAATGTTAATCATTAAGTAATGTAAAATTGAAACTCTAGCACTAGCAACATTACTTCAACCAGTTTAGATTTTATTGAAGGCTGATCATCCTCTCACAGCAAGGATAGTCTCTTATTGGTCGTAGATAGGATCAATAAGTATGCTCATTTTGTTTCTCTATCCCATCCATTCTTGACAAAAATTACAGCCAAAATATTTTTAAAGCACGTCATTAAAATTTATGGCATGCTTAGATCCATTATTAGTGACCATGAGCCTATCTTTATTAACAAATTCTGTCAAGAGTTCTTTACTTTTTCAAGAACCTAGTTGAAAATAAGTTCAGTGTACCACCCGTACACTATGGACAAACTGAAGTCGTAAACTGCTATGTTGAGCAATATCTGCAGTGTTTTGTTCATCGATGGCTATAAAAATGGTATAACTATTTATCTTGGTTAATTCTGGCATAATACAACTTATCATGGCTTAACAGGACTGACGCCCTTCTAAGTTTTATATGGGCGGCTTACTACCTCCATTCTATCTTTTAGGTTATCTCGGGTTGACGAAGTCGATCAAAGCCTCTTAAACCGAGATGAATTGCTCTAGCACCTGAACAAAAATTTGGAAATAACAGCTAAGGGCGATCCAAAAAGGAGACAACAAGCAAAGAGATGTAGAGTTTCAAGCAGGTGATATGGTACTCCTCAAGCTACATACTTATCCCCAAAAAACAACTTTCAAACGAGCTCATCAAAAAGTTGCCAGTAAGTTTTATTGTCCTTATCTAGTTGAAAAGAAGATCGAAAATGTTGCTTATACTAACTTCAATTACCGATAGATGTAAGATCCACCCTGTTTTCCATGTCTTTTTCTTAAACAAATATATTGGGATGATAGTTCCTAATCAATGCTAAGAACTTTTTTAGTCAATTTAGTATTCTACTTAGGGTGAGAGTAGACCACAATAATTTTGATTGGAATAAGCTTGCTTTTTTAATGCCTATAAGAGAGTTTAAATACAAAAGGAAATTAGCAATAATTCTTAATTCTTAGATCACGTCTGTAAGACATAGGCACTAACAACTAATGACAACAACTATTGGACCTATTTTTAAGCAACTAAGCTTGTGGACATGATCAACAACTTAGACCAAGTCTTTAGCAAATAATAATCTCTTTGCATGGCTTGCAATGCACGTCCCATGCATGAAATCTCTTTGTATGGTTCATGCAGTGCATGTCCCAAGCATGATAGCTCTTAGCCAAAATTCTTTGGGCTCTTCATAGGCACTTATTGGGATCTTCTTGGCTTAATAATACCCCTTCCTTGGCTGGAACATTGTCTTTAAGGCTTATATCAAGGAACTTGTCTCTCACCGCTTAAGTGTTTTCTTATATAGCATCATCTATTGGAAGTCTTTTCCATTTGATCAAACTTCCCTCAACAAACTTGGAAATTTTTTTATCCAACTAATATTTTTGGTTCTATAATTAAATCACCATCTTCAGCCATTAAAGGTAACTCAGTACTAGTACTAATTGTTTCTCCCAACTTTTTCTTTAGAAGAGACATATGAAAGACAAGGTGAATGCGAGAATCTTTTGAAAGCTAAAGCTTTTAAGCCATCTTTCCAATTTTTTCTTCAATCTAATATAGTTCATAAAACATCCTTGCAAGTTTTTGACAGGCTCTTTTAAACATAGATAGCCGGCGATATGCATGAATCTTCAAAAACACAAAGTCGCCCACTTGATACTCAGTATCCCGACATTTGGATTCTACTTACTATTTTATTCGGTTGTTTGCTACATGTAAATTGTATTTAAGCTGTCGTAGCGAGGCGTCTCTAGAAGATAAGCTTCGGTCGACTTCATTTACAGGACAAGAGCCTTCAGATAACGTGGAGTTATATTTAAGCTTCGGTCAACTTCATGCATTTATCAGAATAACTCCCTTCCAAGCTCTATATGGAAGGCCATTTACGAGGCTGTTGGTAAGCAAAACACAGAAGATATTGTTCTATACAATGGTTTAACACTTACATTTATCCATCTGTTTATGGATAGTAAGCAGAACTCATCTTCAACCGTGTGCCCGACATTTTGAAGAACCCTCTAAACAAATGACTGATGAACATTAGGCCACAATCACTTATGATGGACTGAGGCATGCCATAAAGCATTAATACTCCTTCAATAAATTTTTCAGCCACCACCTTTGCTGTATACGGATGGGAAAGAGCCAAGAAATGTGCTGAAAAATGTGCTCCACCTATCAATCACAACAAGAATAAAATTTTTGCCATTTGAGGGTGAAGGCAAATGAAGTCCATAATAACATCCTCCCAAATGTGACAAGGAATTGGGAGTAGTTTTAAAAGTCCAACTAGTGACAAAGTCTCATTTTTAGTTTGTAGGCATACTTTACAAGAGGCAACATAATTCTTTACTTCTTAGTGCATGAATGGCCAGTAAAATGATTGTACTAGTCTATTGCATGTTCTCAATTAATACTCCCAAATGCCCACCTATTGGAGAATCATGAAATTCTTGCAAGAGTTGTTGGATGATGTCGGAATGAGAAGGCACCACCATTCAGTTTTTGTAACAAACCAACCCATTGCGCTAACTGTAAGGAACACTTGGGTTTTCAGTTGATTGTTTGCTCATTTTCTTCATGAAATGATTGTCATTAGTTTCGGCTTTGATTGAGTTTGAGACACAAACAAGGCATCAAGGCTAGGACTACCCGCCACTTATGATAGTGCATCAGCTGCATTGTTCTCTCGACCTGGCTTATATTTGATTTCATAATCATAGCCAAGCAATTTAGTCACCCACTTTTGTTGCTTATGTGTTGTTATCGTTGCTCCAATAAGTACTTAAGGCTGCATTGATTAGTTTGGATGCAGAACTTTCGGCCCAGCAAATGCGGTCTCCATGTCTGAATTGCTTGAACAATTGCTAGCATTTCTTTAGCATAAATGGACCATGAGTGCTTGGTGGTGCCCAAGGTCCTATCATGAATGCAATAAGTTTCCTTCGTTGAGTCAAAACTGCCAAGATATCGTCCCTTGAAGCATCCGTTTCAATGATAAACGGTTCATTGAAATTTGATATTGCAAGTGTTAGTGTAGTAGTCATGGCCTTTTTGAGTACTTAGAAAGCATTTTCAGCTTAATTAATCCATCTAAAATGTTTCTTTTTTAAGAGGTTGGTAGGAGGGAGTGATATGATGCTGTAACTGAGGACGAATTTTTGATAATATCCAGTAATTCCTAAATATCCAGACAACTCAGAGACATTAGTAGGCCTAAGCCAATTCATCATAGTTTTAGTTTTTAACACAGGGGTGTTTGAAATATATGGTATTCAAGTCATACCAAGTGCAGCTCAAGTTCTTACATTAATCAAATAAGCAAAAATGATGTGCAGGAGGGGCATTTTTGGGAATTAAACTGTATTGCATGAGGTCGAATTAATTTTTGACCCATACATCGTTGGAAATATATTTTTATTAGCTTTCCAATGAATTTTAGTAATCTAAATTTGGATCTTTCTACAGTAAGTTATGATCAGTTAAGTGCAGGCTGTTCAGTTTAAAGTCAACAAGAATATTTCTGGACTTGAGACTCTTTTTAAATCTCTTTTGCTGTATTTTGATAATACCAATGTTTTATTAATGTCTAATTTTAATGTTAGTCTTATAATTCAAGTCATTTGAAGGGTTTTTTTTTTTTTTTTATAAACCTATGCTTGGAGGGTTGTTCCAAGAAAAAGTTATTTAAGCTTATGTAGTTGTAACAAAAAGAGGAGGAATTGATTTAGTACTGAACTTTTGAGTTATTATCAAACTCTATATCTCTTTGGTAGAATCCATTGAGTGGTGAGTATTTTAAGCCCTATATCCTTAGCTTATGTGGTGAAGTTTTTTTCTTTATGTACCTTTTTGTTGTTTGCTTGGATGGTGAGCTTGTGATTTCTTAGGTGTGTGACTTAGTGTTTTCTCATATATTGTGTCTGGTGTCAAATTTGGTATCAGAGCTTTAGGTTCTAACATTTATGGCTCAACGGCGTCAGTGTGATGCAAGGGTTGCAGGGCCTCCTGTTCATGAGAGGGACTTGGGTGATATAGAAAGGGATGATCTTAGAAGACAAGTCGAATAGCTTCAGCAACGTTTACAGCATCTTGAAGCAACTCGAGAAGCTGCTTCAAATGGTAGTTCAGACGAAGAAGACTCAATCAATGACGTGGAAGATTATAATCCCTTCCATCAGGATCAAAGCTCCAATAGTAATTTTTCTTCTCAATCTCGAAATCATAGGTGACGCAATTCTTATCAGCTTTTCGAATTCAAGATCGAAATACCTGAATTTGAAGGAAGAATGCAACCAGAAGAGTTCGTTGAATGGCTTAATTCTGTTGAACGCATATTTGAATACAGAGATGTGCCTGAAGATCGTAAAGTGAAACTCATTGTCATTAGATTTAAAAAGTATGCTTCTTTATGGTGGGAAAATCTTAAGAGACAAAGGGAACGTGAGGGACGTAGGAAAATTGTTACTTAGGAGAAAATGAAAAAAGAGCTTAAGAGAAAGTTTTTACCCGATAACTACCTTAAGTTCCACAACTTCAAGCAAAAGGAATTGTCAGTGGAAGATTATACAGTAGAGTTTGACAATCTAATGATGAAGTGTGATTTAGTAGAGGCAGAAGAGCACATGATCGCACGATATTTGGGTGGTTTAAAACCTGAAATTGGTAATGTGCTCTAGCTCTAACCATATTGGACTTATAGTGATGTGTGCAGACTTGCTCTTAAAATGGAAAAGAAACAAAAAGATGCTCGTAGTGGGGGCCTTCGGTTCACAGTTCGTGATGTCAATCGGGGGAGAGGCTCCGCTTCTAAGGATAATTCTAGTTCAAGTTCTACTGCAAAGAAAATTACGAAGAATAATGTTGGGGAATGATCTAAATAGCGAGCAAATGGTTCAAATGCTAGTTCTCGTCAATATTTTAAATGCCATGGTTATGGGCACATTGCTTGTGAGTTTCCTAATCGTAGGGTGGTTGCTTTTGTTAAAGAGGACAGTGATGACAAGAATGTGGAAGACGATCATGAGAGTCCTAGTGTCAAAAAGGATGTTGAAGATGGGGAAGTTACACATGCTGATCATGGAAATTATCTAATTATTCAAAAGATTTTGAGTATTGTTTGTGAAGATGGAGAAGATTGGCTGAGAAAGAATATCTTTCACACTAGATGCACATGTCATGGAAAAGTAGGCGATGTCATTATCGATAGTGGCAGCTTTGAGAATGTGGTAGCAACTGAAATGGTGAAGAAGTTGAAGCTCAAAACGGAGCAGCATCCTCAGCCTTATAAACTTTCTTGGCTTAAAAAGGGAAACGAGATTGAGGTAAACACACGTTGCCTTATTTCATTTTCTATTGGGCATAAATATAAAGATGAAGTTTGGTGCGATGTTGTTCCTATAAATGCATGTCATTTGCTGTTAGGTTGTCCTTGGTAGTACGATAGAAGAGTTGTTCACGATGGTTATAAGAATACTTATACTTTCATTAAAGAAGGAAGTAAAGTCATTTTGGGTCCTTCAAAGATAGAGAAAAATTCTAAACCTATCAAAGAAGTGGAAAAATAATTTGCTGACTGTTTCAGATTGTAAAAAAGAATTGGAAAGTGGTAGTAAAGTTTATGTTTTGGTGGTGTTCGAGGAAAATGAAGATAATAATGAGCTGCCTTTGATTATGAAATATTTTCTTAAAGAATTCTCAGATGTTGTTCCAGAAGAATTACCGCATGGCCTTCCTCCCATGAGGGACATTCAACATTGCATTGATCTTATTCCTGGTTCAGTACTACCAAATAAAGTGGCTTATCTAATGAATCCAAAAGAGCATGAAGAATTACAGAGGCAAGTTGATGAGCTTATAAGGAAAGGGTTGGTGAGAGAAAGCAAAAGTCCTTGTGCTATTCTTGCCTTATTGGTACCAAAAAAAGATGGATCTTGGCGCATGTGTGTTGACAACGAAGCGTTGAATAAGATAACGGTTGATTATCGTTTCCTTATTCCACGCCTTGACGATCTTCTAGACCAGACTCTATGGTGCTATATTTTTTTCTAAGATCGATCTCCGAAGTTGCTATCATCAAATCAGAATGAGACGTGGTGACGAATGGAAAGCGACTTTTAAAAATAATAATGGACTTTATAAATGGATGGTTATGCCATTTGGTCTATCTAATGCCCCAAGCACTTTCATGTAGCTGATGAATAATGTTTTTAAGCCTTTGATTGGAAAATCTGTTGTTGTGTATTTTGATTACATTCTTGTGTATAGCCAAGATGAAAAACAACATTTGGAGCATCTTTGCCAAGTCTTCAAGATTTTGAAAAATCAAAAGCTTTATGTCAACTTAAAAAGTGCTTGTTTTTACTCGATAGCCTCATCTTTTGGGCTATGTTGTATCAAAAGATGGGATTAAAATGGATCCAAGCAAGGTGGAGGCAATTTTAAGCTGGCCAATTCCTAAGTCGCTACATGACATCCAAAGTTTTCACGGTTTTGCTTCTTTTTATCGACGATTTGTCAAAGGGTCAGTACAACTGTTGCTCTTATAACTGAATGCTTGAAAGGAGAAGGTTTCAAATGGACCAAAGAGGCACAAGAGAGTTTTGAAATCATCAAGAGAAAGGCAACCGAAGCATCTGTTCTCTCACTTCCAGATTTTAGCAAGGTGTTTGAAGTTGAGTGTGATGCCTCTAATACTCTGGAATTGGTGCTGTACTCAGCCAAGAAGGTAAACCAGTAGCTTTCTTTAGTGAAAAATTGAATGACTCCTGCAGGAAGTACTCAACTTATGACAAAGAGTTATATACTATTTATCGGGCTTTGAACCATTGGAGTCAATATTTGCTTTTTAGGCCATTCATTCTCTTCTCAGACCATGAGGCACTAAAGTTTATCAATAGTCGTGAGGCTTAATAGAAAACATGCCGAATGGGTTGAGTTCCTTTAAGCTTACAATTTTACCATCAAGCATAAATTGGGTGCTCAGAATGTTGTAGCTGATGTGTTAAGTAAAAAAAATTCCTTGCTTTCTTCTATGCAAGTGAAGATTGTAGGCTTTGAAATTTTAAAAGATCTATACAAAGATGATTCTTTCTTTGGAAGAATTTGGAGAGAATGTGAGAATGGATCATATGATCAATACCAATTACACGATGGTTTTCTTTTCAAGGGAAATCATTTATGTATTCCTTAGTGTTCTTTGAGTGAATCTATTATCATGGAGGCACATGGCAGTGCTGTTGGAGGTCACTTTAGAAGGGATAAGACATTAGCTTGCTTGCAAGGAAATTTCTATTGGCCAAAGATGGATAAAGATGTTGTGCATCATGTGCAGAGGTGTAAAATCTGTCATATGGCCAAAGCTCATGGTCAAAACACAGGCCTATACAATCCTTTACCAGTCCCTGAAGCTCTTTAGGAAGATGTTAGTCTAGACTTTGTTATTGGGTTGCCAATGACTCAAAGAAACAAAGACTCTGTCATGGTGGTGGTTGATCGATTCTCAAAAATGGCTCATTTTGTTTCGTGTAACAAAACATTAGATGCCTCTCATGTGGCTAATTTGTACTTCAAAGAGATTGTGAAGCTACATGGAATTCTGAAAACCATTGTCTCTGATCGGGATTCAAAGTCTTTGAGTCACTTTTGGCACACTCTTTGGAGGAAGTTAGGAACCACTCTTAAATTCAGCTCTTCTCATCATCCTCAAACTGATAGTTAGGTCGAAGTTATGAATCGAAGCTTAAGAAATCTCTTGAGAAGCTATGTGGGCAAGAACATTCGTCAATGGGATCTTATTTTGTCTCAGATTGAATTTGCTTACAATCATTCCATACATCAAGCTATTTGTTCAAGTCCCTTTAAAGTAGTTTATGGCAAAAATCCAATCGAGTCCTTTGGATTTGGCTCCACTTTCGACTGCTCATCAATTTAGTGGAGATCTTGAAGAATTCTCTAAAAGTATCAAAAGATGCATGAGCAGGGTTCGAGATAAAATTTTGAAGCGAAATGACAAGTATAAAAATCTGCGAGACAAGCATCAAAAACATGCTAAGTTTCAAGAAGGAGATTTGGTTGGGGTTCATCTTAGAAAAGATCATTTTCCACCTCGGAAGTATGCTAAACTTAGACCAAGGGCTGATGGACCATTTAAAGTGTTGCAACACATTGGTGATAATGCTTACAAGATTGAGCTACCGGATGGCTATGGTGTTTTGTCAACATTCAACATATCATATTTGTCTTCTTATCATGAAGAAAATGATCAAAACTCGAGGTCAAATTTTTTTCAACGAGGGTGTTTGATGTTGGAAAAATATGCTCTTTAAAGTATATTTATATTTATTGTAATAAATATATTTCTGATTAATAAAATAAAGGTATTTTATTCATATATCTTTATTGCTTTAATATTTTGAGTAAAGTCCATTTAATCATATTATATGTATTTATGCGATCACCATGTGGATTCGCGGAAGACATAAATACAAGTTATCTTATGATTAAATAAATTAAGTTTGCAGTTGATAAATAAAGTTGGGTACTTTATTTAGGTATAGAGCTGTAATAAATTCATTGAGTGATTTGTCTTAATCATGTATGAATTTATTGATGTAGATATGACTACATTGAACTAGATCATATATGAGATTTAATCAACCTAGTAGTAACTATCAAACTTATTAAATCTCATAGGTATTGGTTTCTTGTAATCTTAAACTTTAGTTAGTTATAATTTCATGATTGTAGTTATTATTTCATTTGAGTTACCAATTGGTACGACATACACATGTAGTCAAGATTACTTCAGTATCTTGGTGGGAGCAATTACAAGTATTGAAATTATAAATTAACAATATAGAATTTGTACGACACATCTCTTGATTGGTTTTCAATACTTGATCATAGAATTCTCTAGCCAAAGTGTCTTAACATAAATAAGTATGTTGAAAATGATCATTAGAGAAAACCAATAAGTATTTAGGAATAAGATGTAATTAAATTGATTGGACGAGTTGAGATATCAATTTAAATTAACGATGTGATATGAGAGGATTATGCAGATAAAGAAATCAATGTGGCTTGGGCGAATTATTATTCGAGCATACAATTATGGAGGTCAGTTCTAATCTTATAATGGAGTAGAATTGGAATTAAATAATTATATTTGTTTAATTACAAATTTAATTATTGTGGCCACTATTGTATGTTCCCAAACGATCCCCGGGTTATTTCATTTAATTGACAACACTATCATTGGACCCGAAAGCAAGAAAACTGGCATATTAGCTGAAAATCATAATTATAATATTTATTAAGGCGTAGTATGTTATATTCAAGTATAAAAGGGGCTTGTGATATTTCTAGGTAGCCCCTAATTAGTTATACATTCTCTCCACTTTTACGTAAGTGGAGAGATAATATTAATTTAAATATTTAAATTAAAAGAGGAATTCTATTTTAAATAGGAATCCTAATCCTAGAATATTAGGATTTTTCATAAGATATTATAAAAGGGGTACTTTTCTCTTAAAACAAAAAAAAGAAGAGAATTCTAGGGCTCTTGAGAAAAATATAGAAGACATCTAAGAGAAGTCAGTTGCAATTGAGAGTGGTGAAACAGACGTCCACACGTCCAATGTTGATCAATCTCGAGTCATAGCCTGTAAGATCGTTTGGAGACGGATCTACAACTTTCAATTGTTCATCTCCTCAAAACATTAAGGTATCACTACTAGAAAAGTGGCCTTTAGTGATACTAAAATAGTGTCACTAATTACTTTTAGTGACACTTATTAATAGTGTCAGTGATCTGGGAGTCAGAAAAATACTGACACTTGAATGTGGTGTCAGGGATTACTATTACTATAGTATTACAAATTTTATGACACTATAGTGTTACTAATATTATGACGCTTGTAACAGTATTTACAAACAATTATTACATATCAATAAAATATAAATAGTAATACTTTAGTGTCAATAATTATTATTACTATAGTATCACTGAATTAGTCATATCGATGAGAACAATAAGCTCAATAGAGCCGATACTTTATGATACATTTTAAATATAAATGATTTTTATTAGTTTTCATTGTCATTAAAAAAATATTAAAAATAAACTAAAGCTGCTAAAATGAACAATTACATATAAAATTTGTAACAAATTTTAAATAAATCTTAATCAAACATTAATAAAAATATAATAGTAACAAAAATATGTCAAATATAATATAAAATCAACATAGTGACGAGTTCGGAGAACTCAAAACAAATCTTCAAATATAATTTGAAATTAACATAATGAACATTTACTTCAAATATAATTTGAAATTAACATAATGAACATTTACAAGCAATCACTAAGTTGTCCCACAAACATCTACTCCCCACCTTTGCCTTCCTTTGACCTTCCCTACCTACAAGTGCATCGTATAGATTTAATTAGCTAGCATGCTATACAAATCAATATTCATATATTCAAAAGAAAAATATATATTTATAATTTTACCTGATTATTGTATGCTACAATTAACTTTGCAACATACGTGGCCCACTCATGCGAAGTTGCGAAATATCATCCATAGTGTACTCATCATAGCCCTTGAACTTCAAAAATAAAGCAACAAAATGTGTAGATATATTTTTAAATCTATTCTACTTAACATAAAAAATATAGCTAATTCTACAAATAAAGAGTATCATTATAGTAAACAATAATTAGCAAAAGCTGTCTTACAAGCTAATACTTTAAATTAATTATTTTACTTGAAATGAATATTAATTGTTCTAATGGCAGTTGGAATAGAAACCACAAATAATCCATGTCCTTCATAATATTATCATATAAGCCACAGATTTTGAAATAGGCATTTGCCATCCTTCATTTCACTACATGCACAACAATGGTTTCACCTATATATTCAACAAAATTAAAAAAAGTTATAGAGAAACTTACATTGTTTTCAAGAATGTATAAATCTCGAACAATACATTGGATGTACTTCATCACATAATAGCCACATTCAAAGGTTCCAACTTGTTTTGGACACTAAAAAAAATTTGAGTCTAAAAAACCTTTCCACAGACGAGTAACAATGAATGTTATAACTTGGTTTTGATAATACCTTATGAAACCCATTGCATGACCTTCTTTTGTTAGTCTTCACTTGATGCATTGTTATCCCACTATAAGCAATAAATAACAGATGTGAACAAATGAATCCACAACGAAAGTAATAATAATAATAATTAAACCAATTAAAAACATACTCATTCACCATACGCCTCGACTCATTATCAGGATTATCACCTAATGGATCAAGATAATATACTTTGCGCCTCACCATATCAATTGATACTAGCACCCAGTGACCACTAAACAACCAATTGGAAAAAAAAATGACAAATAGATTACAAGATAAATTTAAATCATTCATGGAAACAAAGAAAATAGATAAAAAATAAATAAACTATACCCTGGGTTGTATGGGAAAACAATGATCTGGGCTATTTGTATCTTGTCCAAAAGGTCTGAAATATAGGAACACCTATGTGGGTAGCTTGCTTGACTTGGATGTAGCTTACCTATACATCCAAATTGAATTGGACTGACATCACCACCATTATCCATCTCCTCATACAAGTGTCTATACAAAAAGAAACTTATTCATATATTTTATAAGAGATAAAATAGCATATGTCTAAAATTAGAAAACATAATAAATGCTTAAATTAAGTTTTTTCTTACTTGATCCATATCTCAATAACCAGATTTGAGAGCTCACAAACTGTATGATTTCATTGCAAATTTGTTTGTCCAATCTACTCTCCGAGTGCACACCAAAAGTTTTGAGATCATGTGCAATCATAATCGACCAGTGGTAGGGAGCTCTCAATCATCAAAGAAAAGATTTCCATCCATGCACTCTTGGTCTCCTTTCTTGCTTTGACGACTCATGAGTATTTTTCTCGGAACAAGTTTCCTTCAGCATCCTTGGTTTCACAACAATGGGTTCCTTTGGTGTTCCTTTCTCCGATACTGGATATATCACACCATCTGCGGGAGACTTAAGACAATCAACTTTCTTGTTTAAAGGAGTGAATCTTGGAGATCTTCTTGGGATCTGCATTTTAAAGTGGCTTCACAATCTACTTGAGGCTGGAATTTGGGCGAGGAGCTAGCGAGGCAGTGAGTTGATGTTCTTGGCAGATTTTGGAGTAGCTTTAGTCAGCGATTTGGTAGGGGATCGACGATTTACCTCCATCTTAACTACTGCAACCACCTTTGGAGTTAGGAAAGTTGGAGCCGCCAACTTCGGTGTTGTTGCAGACCATTTATCCTTGCATTCATTTGATCTAAGCGAGCTTGCATAAAGTGAAAACTCTCTTGATACATTCTCCGTTCTCGTGCCAACTCGGTGGGATTAGGAATCTTTGAAATACATGGTTGGGGTGATAAATTGACCCAAGCCACGCACTCGACTTCCATTAGGCTTCTTACGAAGTGCTTCACCTAAGATATCATTTGGTCCACAGGATTCGAATGTTCCTTGCTCAACTTGACTTTTTAGCTCACTCTGCAAAATAAACAAAAAAGATTTCGGTATGCGTGTAAAGACATAAAACATGCACAGTGGAGTCTCGTTGGGCAATTTTTTTTTCAAGTCAGATTGCATGTAGACATGTTGACAAGCAGACAAGCAGTTACAATAGTAGCATTCGAGTTAATCAATATTCCAAAGTCAAGCCAAATACCCAACAAAGACTAATCCAAAACAAAACTAAGTAATTAACATTCAGCCACATCCAGCAGCAAAATAAATACAATTGTAGTCCTTTTCCAGCAGCACCAAAGCCAAGACACGAAATGTCATCAATTCTATTACATCTCTTAGTTAATGGCACACAATGGATAAACATTTACAAGGGCCATGTTGACAAATAGAAAACAATAGGTAATCAATATTCCAAAGTCAAGCCAAATACCCAACGAAGACCAATCCAAAACAAAACTAAGTACTCAACATTTAGCCACATCCAGGTAGTAGTGGTAGAAACTTACAATTCTCTCGACTACTTGTTGCACGTCGAGTGTAACTTCCATCTTTTCTCTTGTGCGCTAATAACCGAGGCCTCACTACGGTCAATCTCTTGCTCGAAACTCCGAGCTCCAACTTCTACAACATATCAATAAAATTAGATTGAAAACTACTCGGAACCACCTTATTATTTGTATTAGCAATATTATAAGTTTATATTATAGCAGTTATTGTACTTACTCTTTTATGCAACAGCCACGCATATCCCTGCCTGCCTAAATGATGGTTGTACTGATTCTTTGCTCTTTTATCCTTTCATTGTCGACTTTTTCCTATACAAAGTGGATATCGATTAAAATTCATTTAAAAGCTCTCAATGATATTATCAAACTCACATAATTTAAAAATACACGAAAGTCTTCGGATAAAACTTTATCAACAAAGCTCTTCCGGTCTTCTTTTCTAATGGCCTCATACTCAAGAGGAGGCTTTTTCAAAGAGTTTAAGTTGTTTGCATTGGGCAAAATATATTCATTTGCCAACTTACTTCTAAAGGACCTTAATGCAACTCCCATCCATTTCAACACTTGGGTTTTGGCCTTCAAACTCAACTTGAACTTTTCCTGAAAATGAGACCACAATGTCTCTTTGATGTCCAGTGGCACTTTCCTCCAATCATCGTATATGATTGGAATTCTTTCCCGTACAATCAGCCCGATGTAACTCCTTAGGTCGTTTCTCTTCTTTCCAACCGGAACTCCATAAGAATTGTAAGCGAGCTCAATCTCCTCATTAACTCCTTTCTGCAAGTCTTTCTTTTTTGTAAGGTTTCGTCTTGGTCTTCCTTCCAGATCTGGATTATATTCCTTGTCATCATTTTCTGCCATGTCTCCAACTAATCGCAAATGCATAAAATAGATAAGCGCATTAGATATCAGTATAATTAATAGAATAATAATTAATAAATCAGTTTTTTACTTAAAGGAAATTGTGCTAACAAGTTACCATAAATGTGTTATTCATTTTCTGCCTCAATATTTACATGAAAACATCACCATCTGATATTACACATGTTCTTCATCACCCACGTCTAACTTACACTCTGGAAGATTGTTGGATAATGGCGCATACACATCCATGTCATCATACTCAACCCCATTTGAATAATCACATTTTTCACTCACTGAACAAACATTTGATTTATTATTATCTAGCTGGTCTTTCACATAAAACACTTGCTTTGCATGACCGGCTAGAATAAAACTATCGAGTTATAACCTATTCGATCTAAATTAACTACGGTGAACCCTAACTCATCATTGTTTACCCCCTATCATTCACCCAATCACACTTAAAAAGAATTTTCTTAACCTCCAAATAATCAAGCTGCCAAATTTCATCAATAACCCCATAAAAAACCATATCCCCAGAATGGGGATTTTTGTCTTTTGAGCTCAAAATCTGTAAAGCTTTGGCAACAACACGAACACCACTGTTTTGTGTTACACGGTTTGTATCCCGAGCTCTCGTACCAAACTTAAAACCATTAATGCAATACCCTTCATATGTCACCACGCTTGAGCGTGGTTTGTTTGCCAGCCACCATACTATTTCCTCAACCGCTACATTATTTTCTTTATTAGCTCTTACCTATAGTTTCAAAAAATAAAACGACATTAATTAGTTAAATGGAAAAGTTTGTTTACTTTTACTTGGAAACTTTTTTTATACCTAATGAAGCAAATCTAACCTTTTGTTTCAACCAATCAGCAAATGTACGAGAGTGCTCAGTTAGCAACCATAAAGGCTTTTTTATTTGACGAGGGTGCTTTGATTGCAATAAGGCCAAATGCTCCCTAAAATTATACACACAGAATTAACAAAATTATTCCTTTTTAATTACTAAGATTACAACAAAAGTTAACAGAAGCTGATATAGGAGTTTGTGTTCACATACTCTATGTATGGTTGAATCTCAGGGGTGTTCACCAAAACACATCGGTGTGCTTGTGCCAATGTAGAAGCATCAACCACCTTAATATTTACACCTCCGAGTGGCCTTTCAAGCTGTAAAATCATTTACACAACCAGTAGGCAGCCAATTGATTCACAACTTGAAAGGTATTCGACACAAAATTCAAGTGCTTCCTCGATAATATAGCACTTTCGGCAATGCAACCTTCGGGACGATTTCGGTTGCGAACATAACCCTTTATAGGTTTCATTTCTCTCTTAAATGGATACATCCATCGAAGGTAAACCGGACCACATAACCTAACTTCTTCTACTAGATGGATCATTAAATGGACCATTATATCGAAGAAAGCAGGTAGGAAGTATTGTTCTAGATTGTATAAGGTGATTTTAAGTGCCTGTTGCAATTGGTTTAGAGACTCAGGCTCTACTACCTTAGAGCACAATGAATTAAAAAAGAGACACAACCTGATTATGACAGTTCTAACATTTTGAGGCAAACAATTTGAATTGCCAATGGTAGTAGTTGTTGCATCAAGGTATGACAATCATGAGACTTAAGCCCGTGAAGACGACAATCATCCATTGAAACAAGATTTCTAAAATTAGAACAGTAACCATCAGGAACTTTGACATCTTGCAAGGTTTTGCAGAACATTTGTTTTTCTTTCTTACTTAAAGTGTATGAAATTTGGGGGATGACTTTGTTTTGCTGATCAGGAGCTAATGCAATAAAAGCTTTGTTCATTGATTCTCTAAGGTTTGGATGTGTAAGATCTTTTCTCGCATTAATTCCATCTTTTGTTTTCCCCGGTTGATGAAGTAATGTGCCATAAATGCTCTCACATACATTTTTTTCAATGTGCATCACATCTAATTGATGACGAACTAACAAGTGTTTCCAATATTCTAAGTCAAAGAAAATTGATTTCTTTTTGTACAACAATTGAGAAACATCCCCATTACCCTCACCCTCACCTCGCCTCGCCTCGCCCTCGCCCTCGCCCTCGTCCTCGACCTCACCTTTGCCCTCGCCTCGCCTCGCCCTCGCCTCACTCTCACCTCAGCCGAAACCTTACCCTCACCTTTACCCTCACCTCACCCTTTCCTTCACCACGTTTCGCTTTTTGGACCTTTTTCCCAAACTTGGTGTGAATGTCGACCACCAAATTTAAGATCTCAACTCGGACAAAGGCTTAGGAGGGTTTTCAAGAAATTGTCTATGGCCCATATATGACATTTTTCGACTATGCGGCAACCAACATGCACATGTTTTATCCCATAAATTGGACAACCATAGTATCCCTTAACGAGTACACCAGACGAGGTTCCCATATCTTTGGAAAATCACTAATTGTCCACATCAACACGGCCAGTAAATTGAAAGTTTGGTTTCTATATGCATCAAAAACATCGACACCTACATTCCATAGGATTCTCAAGTCCTCAATTAAAGGTGCTAGGTACACATCTATATCATTTCCAGGCTGTTTAGGGCCAGATATCAGTAGAGATAACATCATAAACTTTCTCTTCATACATAACCATGGAGGAAGATTATATGTTATTAATGTAACGAGCCAACAAGCTGTAAGTCGTGCTAAGTGTGCTATGTGGGTTAATCCCATCGGATGATAAAGCCAACCGAAGATTTCTTGGCTCTTGGGCAAAATCAGGCCATTTCTTGTCAATTAGGCGCATAGCGGGAGAGTCTGTTGGGTGGTGAAGCTTGCCATCTTTAATTCTTTTATTTTCTTGCCATGTTAAGTTCTCGGCGGTTTGTGGTGATTGAAACATTCTTCTAAACCTAGGAATTATAGGAAAATACCATAACACTTTTTTGGCACCCCTTCCTAATTTTTTTATCCATCTTTTTATTTGCCACCTAGATTCTCCACGACTTGAGCATTCACTAAGATTTTGGAACTCATTCCTATAAAGAATGCAATCATTTGGGCATGCATGTATTTTCTCATAATCTAAGCCTAATAGCTTCATTGTTTTTTGGCCTCATACATAGACTTAGGCATACTATTATCATTTGGTAATATCTCATTGAGCACTTCTAATAAGGCTGAAAACCCACTATCGGACTAGCAGTAAAGTCCTTTTATATTATGCAGTTTCATTAAACTCGATAACTTTGAATGCTTTGAACCTGGATATAAGGGTTTTCGAGCATCTTCAAGCATATCCTTAAAGAACTAGGATCTTTATCACAATGCTCAAAAGCATCATGAACCATGTCACCTAAATTACTGTAATCTGGACATTTAAAGCGCTGACTTTGTGGCTGGTCGTGGCACTTTCCGGATGTAGGTTTTGGGTCCTCCTCACCATGCCAATTCCAAATTAAATATTCTTTTAGAAAACCTTTTTAAACAGATGTAACCTCACTTGTTCGAGAGTCAAAAACTCCATATTGCAACAAGAGGTACAAGGACATCTAATCGACATTCTATTTTCTGAATTAATAATGGCAAACTCCAAGAAATCATCAACCCCATCATAATACTTATCAGACAATCTATCACGGAACATCCAAGTTTTGTCCATAATATGTATTTTTACCTGTTCATTTATTACAAGTTGTTAGCTTAATAAGTTTAATTAAATTGATACAATAAATAACATAATCTTTTATCAGAACCTATACTTTAAAATGTAATTATTTTAAATTAAGACATGCATATATAACATAAATCAGACAAGCATGAACTTAGGTAATTTCTATCATAGTCATTCTCTATTAAAAATCTTCCAACAAAAGGCACGAATGATTACATTAAAAAGTAATGATAGTCGAGCAACATTACCAAATGGAAAAATTTAACAAAGAAAAGTTGAGATTACGAGCTTGGTAATAACAAACCTTTCCACAGCGACACCTCCGGACAATACTCCACTATAAGCACGGTTCACGGTCCTCCCTGTTTCGGACAATCTGGACCTCTTATATTCAGCGGGTCTCAAGTGAGAAATCTGCGGTAGAAAGCAGATCTTATCATGCTTGATAAGCAAGGTGTTAATGTCCTTAAACAAACTCACAATGACTCCATAATGATTTTAAGATAAACAATACAATTAAATATCAATTTGACTCTCAGTTTTCACCAACACAATCATCAAAGAAATGCAGCAGAAACTCTGTGAAGATAATGTTGGTGGCTTTTATGTATTCTACAGAATAATACCTAGTCCACCTCCACCACCACCACAAACAGAGATAGGCATTAAATTTTCATTTGTCCATGTAAGCAAGCAGTCTTTGTCTCTTTGATTTAAAAAATAGCCCAAGGCAATCACTGAACTAATATCTCTATATGACTGAAAGTTAAGTAAATACATATTTAAGACAACCTGCGAGTTCTAGCGACGTCAACTAATTAACTACCATAAAGTTTCTCCCGAATAGGTAGGGCACAAAGCAGTACAAACATTCCAACCTAATCTAATTAGCGACTATTGTCGACTTATTTCTTCTTTGTAACCAATGGGTTTATTGTTTAAATTTATTAAACCCAAAATTTTTTGTAACAATTTCTTACAAGGCATTTTCTTCAACATTGAAAACCAATACTAAGATTCTCTAAACAATTTTTTAAAAAGAAGGCATAATTACCCTTGAATTCTCTTGCCGATCCACGGGACACTTAGCGAAGCGACTCATTCGGTTCTCTATTAGCAAAGCGACTTCAACGCTCTCGCCTACGTGACTATTATTGAAACCCTAGAATCCAACACGCCATCGGAAGAGCTTGCGAGTGCCAACTCGACGAAAACCAAAACGAAACTATCGACCACAATAACGCAGTCACCTCGGCAATTAGGGTTTTAATTTTTTTCAATTTAGGAAACCATGAGAGATCGATTGTTTAGGTGTGATGAGACAACGAGAGAGCAGAGAACGGAAGATATTAAGAAAAGAAAACGAAGAGAAAGCATGAGAGATCGAGTGAGAGGCGGGTGAGAGTTAGAGTGAGAGATGGGTGAGAGTCGGAGAGATCGAGTTTAATTAGGTTTTGTAATCTTTTGTTATTATATATTTTTGTTTTTAAAACCTTTAAAGCGAGCGAATTAAGTTATTTTAACATGGCTTGATGGTCTCTGTTTCATTTTAGAGTTTTAAACTCTAGAAGTCTCGAGTTCGAGTTGGAACTAAAACAATTATTAATGAATTCTTTTTTTTTTCGATACTTTAGTATCGGTGATTATTGATGTTTAATTTACTAACACAATAGTATCAATAACTTCCAATACTTACTTGTTAATAGGTGCATTTGTTCACAATTCACGATACTTTTTGCTAAGTGTCGATACTAAGTGTCAAGAGCCATTTTCTAGTAGTGTATGAATTTCTTGATTACTTAATTCTTATATGTTGTATGAGATTTGTCCTAAAAGGTTTTAATTGAAAAATTGAAAAATCTGATTTTATCCTTTTAATTAGTATCGGAGCATCTCATAATAATATATAAGGATTTACGTAAGAAATCTATCTTGTTTATTATGTATTAGAGTGACACAATTTAGATATATATTATTTGTTAATATTTAAATAAAGCATGCTTGGATTGTCTCAATTCATGGTTAGATTTTTCCTTATATTAATTTTTTTTTATTTGTAACAAGGGAGATGGTCAATTTTCACCATGTTTACGTCTTGATTATTTTATTTTATTATTTTTAGTTTTTTATAAGCCATTAATGGTATAGAAGTTCTTGTCAATATTATTTTGTTATAAAATAATATAGAAATCAATAAAAGAAGAAAATATTTTACGGCAAGAACTCATGTTCATACTCCTGGAATTGGCAGAAAAAGGATGGATGTCATTTTTTGATTTTTTTTCATTAGACACCCTATACTTTAATAATTTATGTCTTTTGACATAATGTTTGAGACTTTTGAATTTAGGTCCAACAGAATGTAATTCTTCCTTAATGTGGCGGTTGGAAAGAAAAATATGGGAATTAGAGTTTTGGGTTTTTATCTCATGATACCGTAAAGTTTTATTAATTTACAATTCAGTTAAAGTATTTGGGTTTCGGGCAAAAAAATTTAAATTTATTTATATTGGATCCAAGCTCAATTTTAGTTGTCGATTGGATAATATAAATAGAAATTTAATAAGTCTAATAATAATTATTTGTCCAAATTTATTTATATTGGTGCCAAGCATATTTTGGGATTTTAAATTGGATTATATAAATAAAAATTTTGGTAGATTAATAATTAAATTTATTTGGCTCAAAAATTTTTGAAAATAAATTTGGGCTTACTTTATTAAATTAATTGGGTCTGCATGTTATAAAAATTTTATTTCAAAAATAAGACCCATTAAAATTTTATTTAATATATGCCCAAATTTAAATTTTAAAATTGAACTAATGATAAATTTAAAAAGTCCAAAAAAGTCTCCAAGCCAATTGTTATAAACATGAGCAAGTACAAGGAAAGAAAATGAAGAAGATATTGACAAGAAGCCCAATGATAATCAGGCTTAGGGTTAATATTTTTTTAATTTTATTTTAGAAAAACCATGAATTGAGATTATTTAATTATTTTTCTATATGTTATGTTTTGGATGTTAACATGCCATGATAACATATCATATAGAATAGGTAGTGCCACTCTATGCATAATGATATATGTCCTTCATATAACATGAATTCATCTATATTGTTTGAAATTTGCAAATATTTGATAATATAAGATATCATTTAGATAATATTATAGGAAGCATGCAATTAACAATATATGTATGTTTTAAAAAGAAAATCTAACTTTAAAATATTGAGTGGGGGAGGGAAGATTCAAGATAATTTTCCCACGGGCTCCATTGTTAGTTCAATAATGAAATTATATATATACCTCGACTTCATGATACGGTGATGCTCCCTACAGAGGGTATATATATTAGACATTTTATTTGATGAACTTCTTTAAAGATAAGATCGAAATATTTTTCAATTTTTGATCACCCTAACGGTGGCTGCATGATATGAGAAATACATAGATTGAAACAATGGTTATACACTCAACAAAAATTTGTTATTAATCTTCCAAACGAAACTCTGTTAACAAATTTTGGCCTTAAAAGATAACGATAGTTATTTATCATATTAAAATATGAAAGTAAATAATCTAATGGTTAATTAGGTCTAGTAAGTGGCTGCATGGCTTCCCCAACGGATAGCTTGCTAAAGCAGTACTAGATTATCGTTACAATAAAATAAAATGCATTTATGATTTTTTGCATTTTAAATTTTTATTGTGAATGTTAATTCAAAATATTAATACATGGATGTTTTATTTTTCCAGAAATGTCTTCTTTAAGCCCACTTACTATTATTCTGAATCAAAACAAACTCACTGGCGAGAATTATATAGATTGGAAAAGAAATCTATATATTGTTCTGACTGCTGAAAATTATAAATATGTCTTAACCCAGGCATGCCCCCCAATACCACCAGAAAATGCTTATAGAAATGAGAAGAGGCTTTATGAGAAACGGAAAAAGGCCAATGAAATGGCCAAATGCTACATTTTAGTCTCAATTTCTAATATTCTGTAGACCAAACACTAGAATTTGGAAACTGCTACTGAAATAATAGATAGTATCCAAGAGATGTTTGGGCAGAGTACTCGCTCTGCGAGAAAAACAGCATTGAAGGGTGTTATGAATAGCAAAATAGGGAAAGGCACAAGAGTTCGTGATCATGTCTTCAAAATGATGGACTATTTAATTGAGGCTGAGATTCAGGATGCACAAATCTATGATAACTCAAAAATTGATATGGTGCTAGAATCTCTGCCAGATACATTCAAAGAGTTGAAGGTCAATTATAACATGAACAAAAGAAACATGACCTTAAAAGAATTGATGAACGAACTTCATTCTACTGAAGAGATCTATCGTGTTGAGAAATCTTTAGGAAGCATAAATATTGCTGAAAATATTTCTTCATCTGGGCCTAAGCCAAAAGGCAAAGGTAAGAAGAAGAAAACTGGGAACAAGAAAATGTCTACAAAGCAAGATGGCAAGCCTAAAGGTAAGTGCTTCAAGTGTGGACAGAAGGGTCATTAGAAAAAAAGATTGCCCAACGATTATGAAATCAGGTATGGGAAATCTTTTTGTTATTAAGGTCTGTTTAGTTCAAAATCCAGTTGACACATGGGTGTTTGATTCAGGAGCAACTAATCATATTTATAATTCACTTTTTTGGTTTCAGGAAACCAGGAAACTAAGTGAAGGAAGCGTTAAAGCTGCGACTTGGGACAAGACAGATTCGTGTCAACGAGAGAGGATTTGATCTATTTTATTATCTTTTAATAATGAGACTTGAGTTTTGAATAATTATCTTTATGTTCCGGACATTAAGAAGAATTTAATTTCAGTAGCTTGTTTGTCAAAGCAAGGGTATCTTGTAAATTTTGGATCCTCAATTTCTATTTTTACAATAATAGACTGATTTGTTACGGTACATTGGAAGATAATTTATATTATTTAAGTCCTATGATCCTTTCTATGCATGACACGATGAATTGATAATAATGAGCATACACATTTATCTAAGAAAGAAAGTTTTCTTCCAACTAGTGCTACCTCCGGCATTTACGCTTAGGTCGTATAAACCAAAATAGAATACGAGAGAATGATCAAAGATGGACTCTTGGGTCCATTAAAAATTGAATCATTGCCACTCTGTGAATTACATTTAGAAGGAAAAATGACCAAAAGTCCATTCTCGGCTAAAGGAGTGTATGCAACGTGACCACTTGAATTGGTACATACGGATATATGTGGACCAATCAATGTACAAGCTCGAGAAGGCTATGAGTACTTCATCACTTTCACTGATGACTACTCAAGATTCGGTTATGTTTATCTGATACGTCATAAGTCTGAAGCTCTTGAGAAATTCAAAGAGTATAAGGCTGAGACAGAAAAGCAGTTAGATAAGAACATAAAGAAACTTCGATCTGATCGAGGTGGTGAATATCTCTCTGAAGATTTTAAAGAGTATCTGGTTAAAAATGAGATTATATCTCAGTTGACTACCTCAGGAACACCATAACAAAATAGGCTAGTTGAAAGAAGAAATAGAACTCTTTTGGATATGATGAGATATATGCTAAGTTATTCGAAATTACCTATCTCTTTTTGGGCACTAGCACTAGAAACTGCAGTTTACCTTTTAAACTTAGTTCCATTTAAGTCAGTACCTAAAATCCTTATAGAATTATGGTCAGGTCGAAAACTAAGTTTACAACATGTCCGTATTTAGGGATCACCAGTATATGTAATGAAATCAAAGGCAGATAAGATGAATTTACGTTCTGAGGTTTGCATGTTTGTAGGGTATCCCAAAGGAACAAGGGGAGATTTATTTTATAGTGCTCAAGATAAGAAGGTAATTGTGAGCACACATTTTACTTCCCTTGAGGAAGACTATATGAAGAACTTCAGACCTAAGAGTAAGGTAATACTTGAAGAACTATCAAGTGATCAAATTGATACTCAGCTTTCAATACCTATTTTAGAACAGACTGACGAGCAACAATCTAATCAACAAAGGATTATCTCGAAACAACCATCATTTTTAGAATCTACGTCGCGAGTGGGAGGATAACTAGGTTACTGAGCAAGATATATGTTATTAGGAGAAACCTATACGACTATCTCGGATGAACATGTACAAGATCCCACTAGTTACTAATGAAGCTCTAATAGATAGTGATGTTGAACATTGGAAAGAGCTATGAATCAAGAAATGGAATCTATGTATTCCAATAAAGTCTGGAAACTTGTAGAGGCACCAAATGTGGTAAAACCTATTGGATGCAAGTGGATATACAATAGGAAAAGAGGAGTAGATAGAAGGGTATAAATATTTAAAGCAAGATTAGTAGCCAAAGGGTTCACTCAAAAGAGAGAATCGATTATGAGGAAACATTTTCTCCGGTTCTATACTTAAATCCATCATAATTCGCTCTCTATTGCTATAGTGCTAGATTATAAAATTTGACAAATGGATGTTAAGACTACCTTTCTTAATGGGCATCTTGAAGAAGACATCTTTATCGCGACAACCGGATGGATTCATACAAAAGGCCATGAACACTTGGTATGCAAGTTGCGAGAGATCCATCTATGGATTGAAGCAAGCATCCGGTTATGAAACATCAAATTTGATCAAGCGATAAAATCGTTTGGATTCATTCAAAATATTGATGAACCATGTGTGTATAAGAAAATTCAGGAAAAATCTATAGCCTTCCTAATTCTTTATGTAAATGATATTCTCCTTATTAGAAGCGATGTATAAGTATTGACTACTATAAAGAGTTGGCTAGCGAAACAATTTGATATGAAAGATCCGGGAGAAGTTAGTTATATTCTTGGTATCAAGTTACTACGAGGCCAGGAAGAATAAAGCGATAGTATCTCAAATTGTCTATATCGATAAGATATTGGTTAGATTTAGCATGAAAAATTTCAAGGCTGGTTTGTTACCATTCGGACATGGAATTTCATTCTCTAAGGATTGATCACCTAAAACTTACGAGGAGATAGAGAAATGAGGCGAGTTCCTTACGCGAAGGCGTGAGAAGTCTCATGTATGCCATACTTTGCATTAGACCGGACATATGTTTTGCGGTTGGGATGGTTAGCGGATATCAATCTAATCACGGATCCGAACACTTTGGACTCTTGTCAAGCACATAATGAAGTATCGAGAAAAGAACTAAGGATTATATGCTTGTGTATTACGGTGATGAACTTACTCTAGTGGGTTATCTTGATTACGACTTTATGTCGAGATAAGGATTCTAGAAAGTCTATTTACGGCTATGTGTTTATATTAGGAAGTGGAGCTATTAGTTGGAGGAGTGTGAAACAATCCTATGTCATGAACTTCTACAACAAAAGTCGAATATGTGGTGCATCCGAGGTCGCAAAGAAGCGGTATGGCTTCGCCAGTTCTTTCAAGATCTTGAGGTAGTATCTGCTGCAAGTACACTACTTAAATTATTTTGTGATAATAATGGTGCAGTGGCTCAATCAAAAGAACCAAGGAACCACAAGAAACAAAAACACATTGAAAGGAAATATCATCTCATAAGGGATATAGTGCAGAGAGGCGATGTAGAAGTTACCCAGATTGCGTCACAGCAAAACTTGGCAGATCCTTTTACTAAGGCCATCCCTGGGAAAATTTTTAACTTGCAATTATAGTCCATGGGCATACGCGAGATGCCAAATATGCTTTGAGAGCTAGTAGGAGGTCGTTGGAAAAATATGCTCTTTAAAGCATATTTATTTTATTATAATAAATATATTTTTATTAATAAAATAAAGGTATTTTATTCATGTATCTTTATTGCATTTTGAGTAAAGTCCATTTAATCATATTACATGTATTTATCACGATCACCATGTGGATTCGCGAGAAGACATAAATACAAGTTATCTTATGATTAAATAAATTAAGTTCGTAGTTAATAAATAAAGTTGAGCACTTTATTTAGGTATAGACTGTAATAAATTCATTAAGTGATTTGTCTTAATTATGTATAAATTTATTGATGTAGTATGACTACATTGAACTAGATCACATATGAGATTTAATTAACCTAGTAATAACTGTGAGACTTATTAAATCTCATAGGCATTGATTTACTATAATCTTAATCTTGATTTAGTTATAATTTCATGATTATAGTTGTTATTTCATTTGAGTTACCAATGGGCACGACATACACATGTAGTCAAGATTATCCGATATCTTGGTGGGAGCAATTATAAGTATTGAAATTATAAATTAACAATATAGAATTTGTACGACACATCTCTTGATGGGTTTTCGATGCTTGATCATGAGACTTCTGCGGCGAGTGTCTAAACATAAATAAGTATGTTGAAAATGATCATTAGAGAAAACCAATAAGTATCAAGGAATAAGATGTAATTAAATTGATTGGACAGTTGAGATATCAATTTTAATTAATGATGTGGTACAAAGAATTGTGCAGTAAAGAAATCAATGTGGCGTGGGCGAATTATTGTTCGAGCATACAATTATAGAGGTCAGTTCCAATCTTATAGTGGAGTATAATTGGAATTAAATAATTATATTTGTTTAATTACAAATTTAATTATTGTAGCCACTATTGTATGTTTCCAAATGATCCCCGGGTTAGCTCATTTAATTGACAACACTATCATTGGACCCAAAAGTAAGAAAACTGGTGTATTAGGTGAAAATCATAATTATAATATTTGTTAAGGCCTATTATGTTATATTCAAGTGTAAAAGGGGGCTTGTGATATTTTACAAGGTGGTTCCCTAGTTAGTTACACATTCTCTCTACTTTTACGTAAGTAAAGAGATAATATTTAATTTAAATATTTAAATTAAAAGAGGAATCTTATTTTAAATAGGAATCATAATCCTAACATATTAGGATTTTTCATAAGATATTATAAAAGGGGTGCTTTTCTCTTAAAACAAAAAGAGAAGAGAATCCTAGGGCTCTTGAAAAAATACGGAAGACATCTAAGAGAAGGTAGTTGCAATTGGGAGTGGTGAAACAAGTCGCCACACGTCCGGTGTTGATCAATCTTGAGTCATAGCCTAGAAGATCATTTGGAGATGGATCTACAACTCTCAATTGTTCATCTTCTCAAAATATCAAGATACGAATTTCTAAATTACTTAATTCTTATATGTTGTATGAGATCAGTCCTAAAAAGTTTTAATTGAAAAATTTAAAAACCTGATTTTATCCCTTCATTTGAAATATATGGTATTCAAGTCATACCAAGTGCAGCTCAAGTTCTTACATTAATCAAGTAAGTAGAAATGATGTGCGGGAGGGGCATTTTGAGAATTAAAATGTCTCTGCACGAGGTCGAATTAATTTTCGAACCATACATTATTGGAAAGATGTTTATGTTAGCTTTCCAATGACTTTTACTAATCTAAATTTGGAGCTTTAGGCTGTTCAGTTTTGAGTCAACAAGAATATTTCTGGACTTGGGACTGTTTTTAAATCTCTTTTCCTGTATTTTGAGAATACTAATGTTTTATTAATGTCTAGTTTTAATGTTAGTCTTAGAAGTCAAGTCATTTGAAGGATATTTTTTTTTTAATAAACCTATGCTTGGAGGGTTGTTCCAAGAAAAAAGTTATTTAAGTCTATGTAGTTGTAATAAAAAAAAGGAGGAATTGATTTAGTACTGAACTTTTGAGTTATTATCAAACTCTATATCTTTTTGGTATATTCCATTGAGTAGTGAGTATTTTAAGCCCTGTATCCTTAACTTAACAACTTTAGGTGGTTAAGTTTTTTTCTTTCTGTATCATTTTGTTGTTTGCTTTAATGTTGAGCTTGTATTTTTTGGATGTGTGATTTTGTGTTTTCTCATATATTGTGTCTGATGTCAGCTTTTCTTTGATCCACCTTAACTCCTTGTGGAGTTACAATATGCCTTAAGTAATCCAATTCTTGTAAATCGAAGGCACATTTGCTGAATTTGACAAAAAATAATATTGCCTTAATATCTTAAAAGCTTTTAAAAAAGATACATGGTTCAATTGGGGCTATAAATTAAAATGTGATTAAAGAAAACTAATATAAATTTGCAGAGGTAAGGACAAAGTATTGAATTCATAATTGCTTGAAAAATAGATAGAACATTACAAAGACCAAAGGACATAACTAAATATTCATAATAACCATACGAAAGGCGGTTTTATGAATGTCTATAGGGTGCACTCGTGCACTGGTGGTATCCGCACTGTAAGTCAAGTTTGGTGAAATACTTAGCTGCATGAAGTTCATTAAGCACTTCATCAATTGTAAGACTTCGAAATCTCTCTTTGATAGTTACAATATTAAGTGCTCTATAGTCAGTGCAAAAACACCATGAACCATCTTTCTTTTTTACCAATAAAACAAAAGATGAAAAAGGACTAGTACTAGAGCTTATAAGCTCTAATTTTAAGGTAAATAACTTGTTTGTCAATTTTAACTTTTTAAAAATAGGCATACCTATATGGTTTCACATTAATGGGCTCGGTTCTTTTTTTCTAATTAATATGATGATTTACTTCTCTTGTAGGACGTCGGCTCTTGGAACAAATCTTCAAATTTCTCCAATAATTGTTTCATCTCAAGATTGACATCCTCTGATGGAAAAGTGGTTGTGGATTGAAGACAAATAGCAAGCACGGAACTCACGTGCTGTATATCTTTAGAGATAGCTTTCATTGATGTGGGTTGAATTGATTGCGTATAAATCCCTTGCAATTTTTTAGTTTAGTTGTTCCACTAGAATTCCATTGTTAATTGGTTCCAATTACATGCCATCATTCTCGATTACTCCAAAACAATGGACACATAAGATCAAATCCAGCCCAATTAAAGGTAAAACATATAGAGTTAGGACAAAATGAATACCTTGGAGTAAATATTGAACATTTTCGAATCTTTTTGTCATTTTAATGGTCTTCTACTTGCCACCTTGACATTGAAAGGTTTGGTTGGAACTACCTGTAATTGCAATATATTGCCACTCTTTCACTAATAAAATTATGAGTAGACCCACTATCAATTAGAACAACCACCTCATTGGGTCCAATCTTTGCCATTACCCGTATTGTTTTATAAGCTGTTCATCCTGAGAGTGCATGAAATGATATCTTTAGTTTCATTGAGCCTTTGGTTTCTTTATCATCTGAATATTCATAGTTCTATTTACATTTATGACTAGTGTAAATTTCTCATCCTAGTTAAAGCATAGCCCTTGTGCCACTTCTCTTCTACATCTTGTCCCAAATGAGCCTTTTTATTGGTGAAGTTGGCTTGAATTTTATTTGTGAAGGGCATTCAGCAATGGTATGATTGAAAGGTTGTGTGTCTTTCTGTTGGTGCATCAACTGCTCATCTTTCATCTATACAAAGCTAATAGTTTCTTTCAACAATTTCAGTTTGAACATTCTTATGCCTTCAGCTATTTCTGGTTTGAGGCCTCCAATGAATGTCCCTACCAAAATTTTTGTGTCTAACCTTGTACCTGATTTCCCAACTGTTTGAACTCATTTTGATAATCACATAAGGATCCCACTTGTTTAATCTTTGACAATGCTTCAACAAAATCTTCAAATTCGGTAGGACCAAATATTGCCTAAAGTTCTTGACGAAAGATTTCCCATGTCACCTTCTTGCCCTCTTTCTTATAAGATCTTCTCAACCATTGCCACCATTAATTAGCCTTGCCTTCCAAGTTGAAAGATGCCAATGCTGCATTCTGTGGTTCAAAGATGCCTTGGTACTAAAAAAAATTGATATATTTTTGTGAACTATTTAGAGAGTTCATCTCTAAAAAGTCTTGAGAACTTTAATTTGGCTAATTTGGAAGAGAACAATTGTCATCCTCTTTTAGAGTTGTCTCGAGATTCCTCTCATATGTTATAAGTATGGCCACTAGGAGAGGATATATTAAGTTCGAGATTGTTACTAGTAGATACAGTTCAGTTAGAGAGTAGGACTTTCGATATTTTGCTCATGGCGTCTTTCAATTGATGCAACATATCAAATACATTCATCTCAATTTGACTAAAGTTATTTTGGAGTCCTCAAAGTCCAACTTCTAAATTCAGGATCTTTTCCTTATTTATTAGTGTTGATGCAGTTTTTCGCGTGCCTCCAAATAGTGTCAATCAAAACTCCTGCTTGCGGTCCGCTCGAGCTCGAGCTCGAGCAGGACTGCTTTCCAATTTCAATTCTTCTTTATCCGCCGAAATGACGTTCCTCTCTGGCCTGCATTCACAGAAATAAAGTCAGGGGTCGCCGGATGTTTTTCCGGCAAAAACCCTCTGACGCTCAAGTCAATGATCGGGTTGTTCTTTTTGTATCCTTCATTGCTTGAGAGACCGGAGAAATCAAAGGGTACCTTTTGCCCTTTATTGGTAAGAATTACCAGTGTGAAATTTAGAGAGAGAGAGAGTAAAAAGAAGAACCTGTCTCAAATTTTTCGGAACCCCTTGCCTCTATTTTCATTTTCCTTTTATGATTCTGTTTTCCTGTCCATTTTTCTTCGATAGATGCCATTCCAGCGTCTATGGTGCACAGGCCCTTTGACGGTAGAGATTCTTGTGCCACTCCACGGGAATGCGGGGTCATGCAGTGCGCATGGATTCCCATGGCTTGATCATAATGTCGGATGTGTGCGCATGAAATGATGACACGGTGAGGCGTGTGCTAGCCATCGATATGATGGCGACACCATCACGGGTGGGGCATTGGTCAGGCATCGATCGTCGCGTTGAGTCGTTGGAGAAATGGGTCAGCTAACGATCGGGGGTAGAGGGTATCCCATTGATTCTATGAGGTATGAAACCACACACCAGGACTTGGATAGGCTTATGGGCACCTACCACATACCGAACAGTGTGGACCTGCGGGTGCGGGGTAAAGGTGACATACCCAGCCGTCCTCCTCAGAGGTATGCAACCTTCCATATGGAGTGCTTCAGGTGGGGGGTCAAGCTGCCTCTTCAACTATATTTTGCCCGTATTTTGTCCAAATTCCGGTCGGCTCCGGGGCAGCTGAAATCGAATGCATGGAGGGTCCTATCCGGGCTCTATGTGCTGTGGAGGTGGTACAATTTAGGCGAACCTTCGGTAGAGGAGATAAAACATCTCTACCAGTTAAAATGTAGCCCAAAAGATGCTGGCTAGTACTACCTCACCTCTAGCCTAAAGGGCAAGAAGCCCATAACCGATCTCCCTACTTATGGTGGCAATTAGAAAGGCAAATTCTTCTTTGTTGGGGGAGATTGAGGGCATGCTGCGCCTCTCTCCGCAGGATCCCTCCGGTTCCTCATCTTTTTTGCACTTCAGGTCGTTTACTTGTCTAACGAGTCTTATTTTGGTTCTTGTTCTCGCATATTTTCTCACTGTTTTGCTTTGGTTATTCCTGCAGTATCCTGGGGCGCCTCTTATAGGATTGGGGAAGAGCTTCGAACATGCGTCAACACAGCCCTTGACAATGCGAACTCGTGCAGGGAGCTACTTACAGCACACAATTTTATGGAATTTGGCCTGGTATCGGAGGAAGAGATGAGTGGTGTGCTCGGTATGATACAGAGGTCTACGAGGACCTCGAAACGAGTAGGCAGCTCTTCTGCTCCATAAAGGCCTCGAACCGATGCTCCTACTTCGCCGGTTCGAGCTGCTCCTCCAACTCAGGGGACAGAGCGAGCAAAAGAAGGTGCAGCTCGCAAGCGTCCGAGGACTGCAGTGTCGACTCGGCCTCACCCAGAACGTGCACAGGAGCAGGAGCGACCCGACCGCACCAACCCCTACGCTAGGGACTTCACCAAGCAGCTGGATGATAGGTTCCTGGATGAGGTGGAGTCCTATGACGTTGATGAGCTAATCGGCGCTTTCCACCGCCTGTCTTGTTGTGCTGCCGCTGCCGCTTCCAGGTTTAAGGCCAAAACCCAGGATTCTCAGAGGAAGCTTCGAGCAGAAATCTAGAGCTTGAAGCAGGGTCTTGAGCAGAAGGATGAGGAGAACATGAAGCTTCGAGAGGAGAACTCCACACTCGAGGAGAAGGCAGCAATGTCAGACTCGAGGGCTCTTCAGTTTGAGAGGGAACTAACACTTGTCTGGGAAGAGCTACTCCATGCTCGGAAGGACTTGGACGTGCAAAGGTTCTCCCTCGAGAAGACCATGGAAGAGGTGGCTTCTCGACTCGAGAAGAAGGTGGACTCTCTAGAAGACAGGCTCACGACGGAGTACAACGAGGGGGTGGCTTTCAGCTACAACTACCTCATGTATGCATTGCGCAAGGAGCATATGAGGTGGACCTTAATAAGGTCGAGACAGGTGTCGCGGAGTACATGCAAGAGCACGAAGCTTCAAACCAAGGGTCGAGAGTTCCCCCTACCGAGGCGTCTGCTCCTCCTACTGCCGATGCCATTGCTCCTCCTGCTGCCGATGCCACTGCTCCTGCTGCTGCTGCTGCCTCTGCTCTTCCTGCTGCTGCTGCCTCTGCTCCTCCTGCTGCTGCTTCTTCTGCTCCTCCTGAGGATCCAGCTCCCTTACTAGCCACTGCTCCTTGGTGGCTGATCTCTCCCCCCCTTTTTTTTTGTACTTGTAATCTTCAATGAATGAATAAAGAGTATACATTGGGTAACTTGCTTCTGTATCTGTATGCATATACTTACGTTTTACATTTATATATGAGATTGACTTTGTGCACTTGCTAAGTAAAATTTGTTATAAGTGTTGGGCCTTTATTTTTTCTCCCCCAAGCTATTACTGCTCGTATCATCCCTTAGCTTATGTGTGGCAAAGCCTTGCCTTGAGTTAGGCTGAAAGCCTTCTGTTTATCTTGTGAGCTCGGTCTACTCGAGTCGATGTTTAGCTTGTGCTCGGTGGTCGTGCATCTTGCGAGCCCATTCGGCTCGAGCACGATATTGGCTCGCATTTTGCTATCGCGTTGTCTCCCAGAGCTTTTCTTACTCGAGCCGTGATTGGCTCGCGCTGGCACCAGTCCCACCTAACCTAGGCTTTGGGACTTCGGCTTTTGCGTTCTTCTTGCGAGCTTATCTTACTCGAGCTCGCATTTGGCTCACGCTTAGCACGTCCACCTTAAGCTAGGCTTTGGGACTTCTGGCCTTTGCGTTCTTCTTTGCGAGCTATCTTGCTCGAGCTTGCAATTGGTTCACGCTTGGCACTGTCCCGCCTTAAGCTAGGCTTTGGGACTTCTGGCCTTTGCGTTCTTCTTTGCGAGCTATCTTGCTCGAGCCTGCAATTGGCTCACGCTTGGCACCGTCTCGCCTTAAGCTAGGCTTTGGGACTTCTGGCCTTTGCGTTCTCTTCGAGAGCTTATCTTGCTCAAGCCTGAAATTGACTCATGCTTGGCACCGTCCCGCCTTAAACTAGGCTTTGGGACTTCTGGCCTTTGCGTTCTTCTTTGCGAGCTATCTTGCTCGAGCCTGCAATTGGTTCATGCTTGGCACTGTCCCGCCTTAAGCTAGGCTTTGGGACTTCTGCCCTTTGCGTTCTTCTTTATGAGCTATCTTGCTCGAGCCTGCAATTGGCTCACGCTTGGCACCGTCCCGCCTTAAGCTAGGCTTTGGGACTTCTGGCCTTTGCGTTCTCTTCGAGAGCTTATCTTGCTCGAGCCTACATTTGGCACACACTTGGCACCGTCCCGCCTTAAGCTAGGCTTTGGGACTTCTGGCCTTTGCGTTCTTCTTTGCGAGCTATCTTCCTCGAGCCTGCAATTGGCTCACGCTTGGCACCGTCCCGCCTTAAGCTAGGCTTTGAGACTTCTAGCCTTTGCGTTCTTTTTCGCGAGCTTATCTTGCTTGAGCCTGCATTTGGCTTACGCTTGGCACCGTCCCGCCTTAAGCTAGGCTTTGGGACTTCTGGCCTTTGCGTTGTCTTCGAACTTGTTGGCTCCAATACATCTATATTGAATTTACGTTGAAAGCATTTTTCTTGCTTTTGCACATGCTCAAGATTTTACATATCTCCGTTTCGGAAAGAATTAAATATTATGCTTACATCACGAGGAAACTTACTGGAAATATTTAATCAAATGCGGTGCGTTCCATGGCCTCTTGACTTCTCGTCCATCGGGGTGAGTCAGCCGGTATGCTCCTGGTCCTGCTATTTGAGAGACCACGTAGGAACCTTCCCGATTTGGTCCTAACACTCCTTGCACGGGATCTCTCGTGTTACGATTGACTCTTACGAGTACCCAATCTCCACTTGAAACCAGCGAATGTGCACATTCAGGTTGTAATAGCGAGCCACTTTCTGTTGGTACTCTGCAATCTTTGCAGCGACCCTTCCCTCTTCTCCTCCAATAAGTCCAAGCTTGCACACATCCGCTCATCATTTTTTCTTTGTTGAAGTGCTCTATTCGGTGTGTTCCCATTCCTATTTCAGTGAGGAACAAGCGCCTCATGTCCAACGCCAAGGAGAATGAGGTTTCTCTCGTGGTCGATTCGTGTGTGGTTCTATAAGCCCATAAGACGTTAAGCAGCTCGTCCACCCAAGCTCCCTTCTGCTCACCGAGTCTGTTCTTCAGGAGACGTTTTATGGTATTGTTCGTGGCTTCCACTTGTCCATTGGCCTGCGGGTGTGAGGAGAACAAAACTTGACTCTATCCCCGTGTTTTGGCGAAGTCTACGAACTTGTTGTTGTCAAGCTGTCTCCGGTTATGCGTGACCAATGCATTGGGAATCCCATACCTACAAATCACATTTTTCCAAATGAAGTCAGTGGTTTTACCCTCTGTGATACTACTCAAGGCTCCCACTTCGACCCATCGATTGCCACTAGGGCGTGAGTAGCAAATGCCCTCCCCTTTGGTAGTGGCCCAATCAAGTCAATCCCCCATTGAGCAAATGGCCATGGTGAATTCATCACAGTGAGGTTCTCCGGAGGCTGGGTCATATAGTTAGCAAAGTTTTGGCAACTCTTGTAGCTCCTGGTCTTCTCTTGCGCATCCTGATGCATGCGAGGCCAAAAGTATCCCTACCTCAAGGCCTTGAAAGCTAAGGACCTCGCGCTTGAGTGATTCCCACAAATTCCTTCATGTATCTCTCAGAGGACATAATTGGCTTCCTCTTGGTCTAAGCACCGCAACAGTGGGAGAGTGTATCCTCGTCTGTACAGGACCCCATCGATTAGAGTATACCTGGCCGCTTTACACTTCAGTTTCCTTGTCTGCTTCTTATCGGCCGGTAGCACCCCTTCCTTGTGGTAAGAAACAATTGGCTCTATCCAGGTGCTAATCGATGACAGACTCATCACCTCGCCCTCCTGCTCGGCGCTCGAGCAGGTCTTGATTTCCAAGGGGATAGACTTTGGTATTTTAAGGTCGGATGTAGCGGCCATTCGAGCTATCATATCAGCTCGAAAGTTCTTCTCCCTTGCGATCTACTCCACCTCGACTGCTCGGAAACCCTCTATTAGTTGCTTCACCTTTCGCAGGTAAGCCTCCATCTTCTGGCCCTTCGCCTGGAAGCTCTCGTTGAGATGATTTGCCACCAACTGCGAGTCTGTTCGAAGCTTTACCTCTTCTGCCTTCACTATCAAGGCGAGCTTCAGTCCCACAATCACGGCTTCGTATTCGGCCTGGTTGTTGGTGACTTCGAATTCCAGCTTCACGGCATATTGTATTTCTGGCCCTTCAGGACTAAGGAGCACAACTCCCACTCCTGCTCCCTGATTTCCACAAGACCCATTTACTGTGACTATCCATGCATCGGTCAAGGCCAAAGAGTCTGGTGGATGCTCGCTCTCCATCTCTTCATTCCTTTATGTGCACTCGACCACGAAATCAGCTAAGGACTGGGCTTTTATGGCTGTTCGGGGTTGGTAGCTGATGTCGAATTCACTGAGTTCCACCGACCATTTTACCAACCTTCCGAAGGTCTCTAGCTTGTGCAGAGTCTGCCTGAGTGGCTGGTTCGTTAGAACCGTTTCCGAATGCCCCTGGAAATAAGGCCTCAGCTTTCGGGCTGCTATTACCAGGGCCAGCGCCCATTTCTCCATCAACGGGTATCGAGTTTCAGCTTCCAGCAAAGCTCTGCTCGTGTAATAGACGAGGTACTGCACCCCTGATTCGTCCCTTACCAGAACCGAGTTCGTTGCCCATTGGGACACAGCTAAATACAGAAACAGAACCTCCCCTGCTCGAGGTATAGACAGCAACGGGGCTTTTAGCAAGTATTCTTTCAACTGTTGGAAAGTCGCTTCGCATTCTGGCGTTCAATTTGTCTTCCTGCCTTTCCTCATTTCTTGGAAAAAGACTCGGCATTTATCCGTGGCCCGAGATATAAACTTGTTGAGGGATGCCAATTTTCCTATAAGACTTTGTATCTCCTTGAGAGTACGTGGGGACTTCATCCCACTCATTGCTCTCGATCTTTTCGGATTGCCTCGATCCCCATGGTGACGATGAAGCCAAAAACTTTCATGAACCAGACCCTAAAGGCATACTTCTCGGGGTTGAGCTTCATCCGATATTTCCTTAAGAGTACAAAGGTTTCTTCAAATGCCTTACATGCTCCTCCGCGTCCTTTGACTTGGTAATCATGTCATCCACATACACTTCCATCGTCCAGCCGATCAGCAGCTTGAAAACCTTATTTACCAGCCTCTGGTAGGTTGCCCCTGCATTCTTCAAACCGAAAGGCATAACCTTATAGCAGAACAGACCCTGATTGGTGATGAAGGTTGTGCACTCCTCGTCTGACTAGTGCATGGGGATCTGGTTATAGCCTGAGAAGGCGTCCATGAGCTGAGCAGTCCATGACCTGCTGTGGAATCCACCAGCTGGTCTATCTTTGGCAATAGGAAGCTATCTTTTAGGTAAGCTTTATTCACGTATATGAAATCCACACACATTTTCCACTTCCCACTTGCCTTCTTCACCAACACCACATTCGAAATCCACTCGGGGTAAGAAACTTCCCTTATGAACCCCGCTTTCAGTAGCTTCTCCACCTCGTAATTTATGCCCTTGTACCTCTTTTGGTTGACGCACCTCCTCTTCTGCCTTACCAGCTTAGCGCCCTTCCTTATCGCCAACCTGTGACATGCCACCTCGGGGTCGATCCCAGGCATGTCCTCGTGCGTCCAAGCGAATACGTCAGAATGTGCACGCAGGAACTCAACCAGATTTCTCTTCAACTCCTCGCTAATGCTAGAGCCGATCCGGACCTTCTTCTCGGGCTCATTTGGCCGTATTTCAACTTCTTCTAATTCTTCGGCAGGCTCCTGTCTACCATTATTCGATTCCCCCCTCGAGTCTAATGACGTTATTTGCATGGTTTCTTTTACTGCCACGGTGTAACAGTTCCTCACAACCCTCTGGCTGCCCTTAACGACTCCCACAGCTCCATTTCCTCGGTACTTCAGGGCTAGGTAATGGGTGGATAATACCGATTGGCTGATCCCCATAAAAGGCCTCCCAAGTATTGCTTGGTAAGGGCTGACTTCGTTCACCACCACGAAGTCGAGCATCATGTTCTTTCCAAAAGGCCTCAAGCCCATAGTCATAGCCAACTTAATGATTCCCAGAGGAATTAGCTTTCCTCCCCCAAATTCTTTCAAGGAAGTGCTCGTCTGCTCGAGGCTCGCACCTGCTATTCGCAAATCCTCAAGCGTGGATTTGAAGAGAATGTCCACTGAGCTTCCTGAGTCTACCAATATCCGATCAACTTCTTTATTAGCAACGTTCGCCTTCACAACTAAGGCATCCTCGTAGGGTATAGTACCCCCTCCTCATCCTCCTCCGTCCACATGATGGGCACCTGCCGAACCTTGGCCTTTTTGGCAGCGGGGGCAGTGAACAGGACTTCTCTGCCTGCAGCAGCATAGCTGCAATAATTTTTCCGAGCTCTGTTCGAGCTCCCTGCCATAGAGGGTCCTCCTGATATCACTCTTGTAGCCGGTGGCTCTAGCTCTATGTCATAGTTTCGGTCATCCTCCTCTGGTTACTACTCGACCACCGGTTGTCCTCATTCAATGAACTCATTCAAATATCGATTTCTAACCAGATCCTCCACCTGGTTCTTCAAATCTCGGCACTGTGACGTGGAGTGGCCGTGGTCACCGTGGAAGCGGCAAAATCGTCCCCTATCTCGTTTACCGGCCGGTTTAGTCATCGATGTTAGGGGGCTCAACAGTCCTCGTTCTTCTGCCACTTGGAGTATCTCTTCGAGAGATACCTTCAACTTCGTGTATTACCCATAGGTAGGGCTCTGCTCCACCACCTGTATCGCCCGATCCCTTGGGAAACTTCTCGTTGGGGGTGGTAACGAACGGTCTGCTCTGTTGTAGTTCGACGTAGGTCTGCTTGGTGGTTGGTTGCGGGATGGGTAGTCGTCGTGACGCCTATACTCCCTGTAATCCCGGCCTGGAGACCTGCAGGGTGGCACGGGAATCATCCGCGGCTGGGGAGCTCTTTGGTAAGGGTTGTAGGGAGCAACCCGGTCCCTCATCACTTTTGAAGTCAATGTTACTCGGGCAGGACCTCCTTTTTCTTTCCTCTTGGTTCCGCTGCCCTGTTCACTTCTTAACTTCGCAGCCTTTTCCTCTTCGATGACCATGTCCATCTTCACCTACTCATACGCATCTGAATATGAACGGATCGAGGGACTCCATAAATTGTACCATGATCTCCCTATCCTGATTCCGTCCTTCAGCCCCCTCAATGCTTGGGGATGGTTAAACACACCCAGATCTAGAACCGATCTGTGGTACCTCTTTACAAACTCCAGGAGGGGTTCTCCCTCCCTCTGCCTTATCTCCGAAAATTCCATCATATCATCTTCAGGGGTTACCGTGCCCTGAAATTGCTCTGCAAATTCTCTGCACATCTGTTCAAAGCTTAGAATGCTTCCCCGTGGCAGCCTGCGGTACCGCTCTCTTGTACTCCTGTCATGTCGTTGAACCGCTCTATGTGCACCAACGGATCACTCTTCCCTGAAAACTTCAAATTCGGGAAACGGAAGTCACGTGGAATCGTGACGCCCATGATCTCCGTCGAGAGTGGGGACTCGTTGTCCAGCATTATCCTCAAACTTAGGCTTTTTCCGTTTCCACGAAGGTCCTCCACAACTTCTGCCAACCTACGCACCTCCCCCTCCAACTCTTCCGCGCGGGAGGTTGGTGCTGTCTCCTGCAAATGCTGGCGGGGCTCCCTTTCCTCCATGTTCGTTTCCTCCCTCCCAGCTACATTTGGTGTTCTCAGTCTCTAGGCTTCGTCCCCAGCCTGCTCCACGGCAGGCGTTCCACGGTCGGATTCAGGGACGTCGTTACATGCTTTCCTCTGTCCATCCCTCAGTTCTTGTAATATGGAGGTCAGCGTTTCTATTTGTTTCTCCATCCGATCCATTCTCTCCTGGATCTCTCTATTCTGAGCCTCATTAGCTACTTCCCTCAAAGTCACCGATTCCTCTGGACTTACTCCTCTTCTGCTGTTTCCTCTCATTGTTGCGTTGTGTCTTCGGAATGTGTTGGGAAATCAGGCTTTTTGATCTAATGCCCACAAACGGTGCCAAAATGTTGATGCAATTTTTCGCGTGCCTCCAAATAGTGTCAATCAAAACTCCTGCTCGCGGTCCGCTCGAGCTCGAGCAGGACTGCTTTCTGATTTTGATTCTTCTTTATCTGCCGGAATGACAATCCTCTCTGGCCTACGTTCACAGAAATAAAGTCAGGGGTCGCTGGATGTTTTTTTGGCGAAAATCCTCTGATGTATCTATCGGGTTGTTCTTTTTGTATCCCTAGTTGCTTGAGAGACCGAAGAAATCAAAGAGTACTTTTTGCCCTTTATTGGTAAGAATTACCAGTGTAAAATTCAGAGAGAGAGTAAAAAGAAGAAGAACCTGTCTCAAATTTTTCGGAACCCTTTGCCTCTGTTTTCATTTTCCTTTTATGCTTTCGTTTTCCCGCCCATTTTTCTTCGATGGATGCCATTCCCGCGTCTATGGTGCACAGGCCCTCGGCGGTAGGGATTCTTGTGCCACTCCACAGGAATGCGGGAGTCATGCAGTGCGCATGGGTTTCCATGGCTTGATCATAGTGTTGGATGTGTGCGCATGAAATGATGACACCTTGGGGGTGTGTGCCGGCCATCGGTAACAGTGACGGCACCATACCACGTGGGGCATTGGTCAAGCATCGATTGTCGCGTTGAGTTGCTGGAGAAACGGGTCGGACTGTCCCGAACCGACTGTATCTGGATCTTGCATTTCCTTTGTGCCGTGACTGAGTTGTGCTCGGAGGACTTGAAGACATCGAGCAGAAGAATGAGCTTGGGTATCGACCAGCCTTCGGGCTCTTCGGCCTTGACCAGCTTTGATGAGCTACGAGGATATCGAGCAGAAGAATGAGCTCGTGCTCGACCAGTCTTGGACCCCTCGACCTTGACTAGCTTCGACGCCTAATGAAGCTGTCTTCGTGCTAACGGTTGGAACTTCTACTCGAGATGGGTTGACCTCGGGGTCTTTTACCTTGAGCTGGGTTGGCCTCGAGGAGACCTGCTCGATATTACCCAAACAATTAGCATAATACCCTAGCTCTGATACTTATGATAGGTCCTAATCAATGTTAAGAATTTTTTTAGTGAATTTAGTATTCTACTTAGGGTGAGAATAGACCACAATAATTTTTCTTGGAATAAGCTTGTTTTATTAATGACTATAAAAGAGTTTAAATACAAAAGGAAACTAACAATAATCTCTTTGCATGGCTTGCAATGCACGTCCCAAGCATAATAGTTCTTAGTCAAAATACTTTAGGTCCTTCATGGGTACTTTTTGGGATCTTCTTGGTTTATCAGAGGGTTCTCCACAAGACAATTTAGAGTTGCCACCATTTATTGAGGAAGGTTTAGTCAGAGTGGAATTGGAGATAATATTAGATAGGCACTGGATCAAAATATATCGAGCAGTTTATTGAAGAAAGCTTGGTGAAGTGGAAGAATTTGCCTGTTGAAGATGCTAAATAAGAAGATATGGAGTTCCGGCGTAATCAATTTCTTACAATGGACCCTAAGGACAAGGGTTAATGAGAGTCCCTAAGAAGAATCCCAAGTTTTTCGCTTGAGTTCGATCAAGGCCAATCAAAGAGACTAAGCTTGAGTTCAACCAACTCCAAGCAAAGAGATCGAGTCCAAGCAAAGAGACTTTTATCTTTTATTTATGCATTTGTTTTGAATTTCCGTTGCATGTTCAGATTTGTTACATCTCATTTCTTTGAGTTTGGGCTAATTTGTTAAGCTTAGCTCTATTTATTGGATTGTTGGCAATAAATAAGGCAAGTAAATTATCTTACAAAAATTTGAGGTCTATCTTTCATCGTAAGAAAGCAACTATTTATCTACAATTACTCTTGTTTCTGATCAAGGCCTATCACTGTTGTCGTTGCAAAAGGTCAATATGTTGGATTTTTTAATTCAGTATTATTGGATTCTTAATTTAAAGTTGAGCTTATATATAAATAATTATGTATTTTAAACTGTTATATAAAGTTAAACCCAATTAAAAGCGATCTGATAAAGTTTTCAGTAAAGAAGCGTTAATATATCTAATAGGATATGAGTCTTTAATATGTAGAGATTAGAAGGGTAATTACTATTTTTATGATAGCCTAAAATAGAAATACTTAAAGATAATAAGAAAAATTGTTTATATAAGTTATTATGATCCCTATATCACACGTAACTTTTTATTCTTTTTAGTATCTCATGATAAGAGAAAAAACACAGAAATTTAAATAATTCTCTAGGAAAATATGTTAATTTGGAAAAATAACTATACGATTTTAAAGAGCAATTCAGTATTATAGATTTACATATGCTTCCGCATATTTAATTATTAATTCTTGATGACATAATATGAATGCTCCTGAATTTGGACAATAGATTTCACCATATAATTTATTATTTTAACACATTATTGCTGTGGCGCCCTTAGCTAAAAACACACCCACTGCAGCCGCACCAATTGCCCAAATCGTATCCCAAAATCCCTTACCGGCAGCTAATCGTTGGCTCCTCCACCACCACATCTAGTCCACCGTCTGCCCACGTGTCGCTACTCAGTGGTCATACATTTTGCGAACGTCTTCTAATTCTGATCTCTTCTTCTTCCACTGGATCTAACAACATCTTGACTTAATATTGGTTTTTATATATTTTTATTATTGTTATAAAGTCACTGCCCATCTAAAGTTACTTCATTAATTTTTATATTATTATTATAAATTAAAGAATTCCTTTTTTTTTCTTTCCCATTTTAGCTATAGATTACAAACAAAAGCAACCAAGTTGATTTCTTTATTTTTCTTAGATATGTTTATTTATTTTTATTTAACCGGCAGTGTTTATTTTTTTAGTTTTTAAACATGTTTGACATGTTTTATTGGTTAGATACAAACTTAGAATAGAGTTTTGGGTCCCCGTTTGATTCGTGATTTAAAATAATTTTAAATCAGGATCTAATTCAAAAACTTGAGTTGAATTCTTAGTATTTTCAGTATGTTATTGTGTTTCTTATAATATTTATAAATTGTTTTCAAATATAAAAAACTGTGAAAACATGTTTGACATAATATCTAAAAAATAATAAAAATAAGGAGATATGTTCAAATATGATTTAGATACTGTTAATAAAAACATGCAAAATCACTTTTAATTGTTTTTAAAATTTGAATTAAAAGCTAGGATATATGATATCCAAAAAAAATTGTTGGATATCCTTATTTTAAAAAGCAAAGAAATTGTATCCAAAACATATATCAAATGGTCGTATTTTAGTTTATATGTTTATGATTTTCTTTATATGTATTTATAAAAATGGTGCGGACCTAGATATTTAGCTTTTTGGATGTACTTACTTTTGCATCCGGAATCTGATTTTCTACTTTTGAATCCACATTTTTATTATTGATGGTAAATTTTCTAAATCTAAATTTTTCAGATCTTTGCGAATGTACGTTGGATATGAATTTATTTTCCATTTCTACAATTAATCATACGTTATATATATTAAACGTATTATAGTCTTATTGTAAACTAATTATCAAAATCGCTGGCATTGTGGTAAATAATTTTATTCATTGCTAAGTGTTTCTTTTGTCAATTTATGAGGACCGTTTTATGCATGTCTAGTAGAGATGCAAAAAGATGTGTATGCTGTAACTACAAGAAAAAAAAAAAGAAATTTTATATGTAGTGTCCAATTATTCTGTGACTAAAAGAAATTTGCACACCTACTACATTATTATGCGATTAAATGGATATTTTAATCACGTATTTTGACAATGTCTTTCCATGTAGAATTCAATATTATATTATATCGTGCTTGTTGGAAAAATATGCTCTTTAAAGTATATTTATATTTATTGTAATAAATAATATTTCTGATTAATAAAATAAAAGAGGTATTTTATTCATATATCTTTTGCATTAATATTTTGAGCAAAGTCCATTTAATCATATTATATGTATTTATCACGATCACCATGTGGATTTGCGAAGACATAAATACTAAGTTATCTTATGATTAAATAAAATAAGTTCATGATTGATAAATAAAGTTGGGCACTTTATTTAGGTATAGAGCTGTAATAAATTCATTGAGTGATTTGTCTTAATCATGTATGAATTTATTGATGTAATATATCTACATTAAGCTGGATCACATATGAGATTTAATTAACCTAGTAATAACTATCGGACTTATTAAATCTCATAGGCATTGATTCTTGTAATCTTAATCTTGAGTTAGTTATGATTTCATGATTGTTGTTGTTATTTCATTTGAGTTACCAATGGGCATGACATACACATGTAGTCTAGATTACCGGTATCTTGGTGGGAGCAATTACAAGTATTGAAATTATAGATTAACGATATAAATTTATGCGACACATCTCTTGATGGGTTTTCGATCTTGATCATAAAATTCTACGGCAGAGTGTCTCAACATAAATAAATATGTTGAAAATGATCATTAGAGAAAACAGATGAAGTATCGAGGAAAAGATGTAATTAAATTGATTGGACGAGTTGAGATATCAATTTAAATTAACGATGTGGTACAAAGGATTGTGCGATAAAGAAATCAATGTGGCTTGGGCGAATTATATTCGAGCATACTAATTATGGAGGTCGGTTCCAATCTTATAGTGGAGTAGAATTGGAATTAAATAATTATATTTGTTTAATTACAAATTTAATTATTGTAGCCACTATTGTATGTTCCAAATGATCACGGGTTAGCTTCGTTTAATTGACAACACCATCATTGGACCAAAGCAAGAAAAGCTGGCATATTAGATGAAAATTATAATTATAATATTTGTTAAGGCACTAGTATGTTATATTAAAAGTGTAAATGGAGAGCTTGTAATGTTTTATAAGGTGGTCTCTAGTTTATTCTGCATTCCTTCCACTTTTAGGTAAGTGGAGAGATAGTTAAAGAGGAATTCTATTTTAAATAGAAATCCTAATCCTAACTATCTTAGGGTTTTCATAAGATATTATAAAAGGAGCTTTATACTCTTAAATTGAAAAAGAGGAGAACCCAGGGATTAAAAAAAATAAAAAGGCATCTAAGAGGAGCAGGTTGCAATTGGAGAGTGGTGAAGCAGAGCCCACGCGTCCAGGTGTTGATCAAACTTGAGTCATAGCTCGGAAGATTGTTTGGAGCGGATCTACAACTCTCAATTGTTCATCTTCTCAAAATATCAAGGTATGAATTTTCAAATTACTTAATTCTTATATGTTGTATTAAATCGATCCTAAAAGGGTTTTAATTGAAAATTAAAAAACCTAGTTTATTTTCCCTTCAATTGGTATCAGAGACATCTCATTATAATATATAAGAATTAGGTAGAAATCTATCTTGTTAATTATGCGTTAGAATGAGCATGATTTATTTAGATATATATTATTTGTTAATATATGAATAAAGCATACTTGGATTGTCTCAATTCATGGTTAGAGATTTGTTTGTATTTTATTTTGGATTTGTAACAAAAGGGGTGGTTTATTATCACCATGTTTCCCTTTTGATTTAATTTTATGTTTCAAAATTATTTTGTAAAGCATTAGATTGGAATCTGTAAAATAAAAAAAAAAGGAATTTCCGGAGCAGCATCGCGTGCGCGGAAGGCAGCCCGCAGCGCGCAGACCGCGCGTTAGGCAGCCAGCAGCACGCTCGCGTGCGCTGCTTTCGCAGCAGGACGGGCGCGTAGCAGTAGGCTCCCGGACGCTGCTCGTGCAACAGCTGGCCCGCGCACGCTGCAGAAAGCAGATGTGGCTCGCGCAGGCAGCAGGCTCGCGCTGCAGCAGGCCTCGCGCGGGCAGAGCAGCGGCAGCAGTCCTCGCGTGGCAGCAGCAGGTCTCGCGAGCGCAGCAGCAGCAGCAGTCTTCCTCGCACGGCAGCAGCAGCATTGGATGTCCGACGCCGACAGGGGCGTTTATCCGGCCTGACAACGGCGAGAACTCGCCAGAGAAAAGACAACCGAAAGATCTGGGTTTTTGTTGATGGCGGCGGAGAGAAAAGAATGCAGTTAGGGTTTTGAGTGGTGAATATCACTTAAGTCCCTAAAGTATTGCATAATTTCTGTTGGTCCAAAATTAATATACTATATGCATTTAAGTCACGAAACGGTTTTTGGGCTTGGTAAATCCTAGTTTTAAGTCTAATAAAATTTGGGCTTAATGGATTAAAATGCATGGATATAGTTTAACAAATTTAATTTATTTTTGGTCCAAAAGTTTTATTTAAAATTTTATTTTATTTTCTTTAAAATTAAAATTTGGACCAATAATAAATTTAAAGCTCATATTAGCCAATGTCATCAACAAAGATAATCCAGAGAAGAAGATATTGACATGAAGCCCAATGAAGATTAGGCTTAGGGTTAATATTTTATTAGGAAAACCATGAATTGAGATTATTTAAATTTTCTATATGTTGTGTTTTTGGATGTGAACATACCATGATAACATGTCATATAGAATAGGTAGTGTCATCTCTATGCATAATAATATATGTCATTCATATAACATGAATTCATGCATATTATTTGAGATTTGCAAATGCTTAATAATATAAGATATCACTTAGATAATATTATAGGAAGCATGCAATTAACAATATATGTATGATTTAAAGGAAAAACCAAACTTTAAAATATTGAGTGGGAGAGGAAAAATTCAAGATAATTTTCCACGGGCTCGATTATTAGTTCAATAATAAAATTATATATATACCTCGACTTCATGATACGGTGATGCTCCTACGGAGGTATATATATTAGACATTTTATTTGATGAACTTCTTTAAAGATAAAATCGAAATATTTTTCAATCATTGATCACCTCGACGGTGGCTACATGATATGAGAAATACGTAGATTGAAACAATGGTTATACACTCAACAAAATTTGTTATTAACCTTCCCAACGAAGCTCTGTTAACAAAATTTTGGCCTTAAAAAGATAACGATAGTTATTTATCATGTTACGACATGAAAGTAAATAATCTAATAGTTAATTGGGTCTGGTAAGTGGCGGCATGACTTCCCCAACGGATAGCTTGCCAAAGTAGTACTAGATTATCGTTACAATAAAATAAAATGCATTTATGGTTTTTTGCATTTTTAGATTTTTGTTGTGAATATTATTTCCATATATTAATGCATGGATGTTTTATTTTTCAGAAATGTCTTCCTTAAGCCCACTTACTATTATTCTGAATCAAAACAAACTTACTGGCGAGAATTATATAGATTGGAAAAGAAATCTATATATTGTCCTGACTGCTGAAAATTATCAATATGTCTTAACCCAGGTGTGCCCCCCGATACCACCAGAGAATGCTCATAGAAATGAGAAGAGGCTTTATGAGAAATGGCAAAAGGCCAATGAAATGGCTAAATGCTATATTTTAGCCTCAATTTCTAATATTCTGCAGACCAAACATCAGAATTTGGAAACTGCTACTGAAATAATGGATAGTCTTCAAGAAATGTTTGGGCAGAGTACTCGCTCTGCGAGACAAGCAGCATTGAAGGGTATTATGAATAGTAAAATGGGGAAAGGCACAAGAGTTCGTGATCATGTCCTCAAAATGATGGACTATTTGAATGAGGCCGAGATTCAGGGAGCACAAATCGATGACAACTCAAAAATTGATATGGTGCTAGAATCTCTACAAGATACATTCAAAGAGTTTAAGGTCAATTATAATATGAACAAAAGAAACATGATCTTAACAGAATTGATGAACGAACTCCATTCTGCTGAAGAGATCTATCGTGCTGAGAAATCTCTGGGAAGCATAAATATTGCTGAAAATAATTCTTTTAGGCCTAAGCCAAAAGGCAAAGGTAAAAAGAAGAAACCTGGGAAGAAGAAATTGTCTACAAAACAAGATGGCAAGCCTAGAGGCAAGTGCTTTAAATGTGGACAGAAGGGTCACTGGAAAAAGGATTGCCCAAAGATTGTAAAATCAGGTATGGGTAATCTTTTTGTTATTGAGGCCTGTTTAGTTCAGAATCCAATTGACACATGGGTGTTGGATTCAGGAGCAACTAATCATATTTGTAATTCACTTTTTTGGTTTCAGAAAACCAGGAAACTAAGTGAAGGAAGTGTAAAGCTACGACTTGGGACAGAGACGATTCGTGTCGTGAGAAAAGACTGGATCTGTTTTATTATCTTTCAATAATAAGACTTTAGTTTTGAATAATTGTCTTTATGTTCCGAGATATTAAGAGGAATTTAATTTCGATAGCTTGTTTGTCAAAGCAAGGGTATCATTGTAAATTTTGGATCCTCGGTTCTATTTTATTCAATAATAGACTTATTTGTTACGGTACATTGGAAGATAATTTATATCATTTGAGTCCTATGATCCTTTCTATGCATGACACGATGAATTGAGCATACGCATTTATCTAAGAAAAGAAAGATTTCTTCCAACCGAGTGCTACCTCCGGCATTTACGCTTAGGTCATATAAACCAAAATAGGATACGGAGAATGATCAAAGATGGGCTCTTGGGTCCATTAGAAAATGAATCATTGCCACTCTGTGAATCCTGTTTGGAAGGAAAAATGACCAAAAGGCCATTCTCGGCCAAAGGAGTGCGTGCAACAGTACCACTTGAATTGGTACATACAAATGTATGTGGACCAATCAATGTACAAGCTCGAGGAGGCTATGAGTACTTCATCACATTCACTGATGACTACTCAAGATTTGGTTATGTTTATCTGATGCGTCACAAGTCTGAAGCTCTTGAGAAATTCAAAGAGTATAAGGCTGAGACAGAAAAGCAATTAGATAAGAACATAAAGAAACTTCGATCTGATCGAGGTGGTGAATATCTCTCCGGAGAATTTAAAAAGTATCTGGTTGAAAATGGGATTATATCTCAGTTGACTGCCCCAGGAACACCACAACAAAATGGGGTAGCTGAAAGAAGAAATAGAACTCTTTTGGATATTGTGAGATCTATGCTTAGTTATTCGAAATTACCTATCTCTTTTTGGGGACTAGCACTAGATACTGCAGTTTACCTTTTGAACTTAGTTCCATCTAAATCGATGCCTAAAACCCCAATAGAATTATGGTCGGTCGTAAACCAAGTTTACGTCATGTCCAGTATTTGAGGATCACCGACACATGTCTTTGAAATCAAAAGCGAACAAGATGGATTCACGCTCCGAGGTTTGCATGTTTGTGGGGTATCCCAAAGGAACAAGGGGGGGTTTATTTTATAGTTCTCAAGATAGGAAGGTAATTGTGAGCACACATTTTACTTCCCTCGAGGAAGACTATATGAAAAACTTCAGACCTAAGAGTAAGGTAATACTTGAAGAACTGTCAAGTGATCAAATTGATACTCGACTTTCAACACTGTTTCGAGCAGAATGAAGAGCAACAATCGATCAACAAAGGATTATCCTCGAACGGACATCATTTTTAGAACCTCATCGTGAGTGGGAGGGTAACTAGGATACCAGCAAGATATATGTTATTGGGAGAAACCTATATGGAAATCTCAGATGAACATGTACAAGATCCCACTAGTTACAATGAAGCTCTAATAGATAGTGATGTTGAATATTGGAAAAGGGCTATGAATCAAGAAATGGAATCTATGTATTCCAATAATGTCTGGGAGCTTATAGAGGCACCAAATGGGGTAAAACCTATTGGATGCAAGTGGATCTACAAGAGGAAAAGAGGAGTAGATGGAAGGACAGAAACATTCAAAGCAAGATTAGTAGCCAAAGGGTTCATTCAAAAGGAGGGAATTGATTATGAGGAAACATTTTCTCCGGTTGCTATGCTTAAATCCATTAGAATTCTGCTCTCTATTGCTGCAGTACTAGATTATGAAATTTGGCAAATGGATGTCAAGACTGCCTTTCTTAATGGGCATCTTGATGAAGACATCTTTATGCAGCAACCAGATGGATTCATACAAAAAGGCCAAGAACACATGGTATGCAAGTTACAGAGATCCATCTATGGATTGAAGCAAGCATCCCGGTCATGGAACATCAGATTTGATCAAGCGATAAAATCGTTTGGATTCATTCAGAATATTGATGAACCGTGTGTGTATAAGAAAATTCAGGGAAAATCTGTAGCCTTCCTAATTCTTTATGTAGATGATATTCTCCTTATCAGAAACGATGTAGGAGTATTGACTACTATAAAGAGTTGGCTAGCAAAACAATTTGATATGAAAGATCTAGGAGAAGCTAGTTATATTCTTGGTATCAAGTTATTACGAGACCAGAAGAATAAAACGATAGCTTTATCTCAAAAGGTCTATATCGATAAAATATTAGCTAGATTTAGCATGGAAAATTCCAAGACTGGTTTGTTACCATTCAGACATGGAATTTCATTCTCTAAAGATCAATCACCTAAAACATCTGAGGAGATAGAGAAATGAGGCGAGTTCCCTACGCCGAAGCTGTGGGAAGTCTCATGTATACCATGCTTTGCACTAGACCAGACATATGTTTTGCGGTTGGGATGGTTAGCGAGATATAAATCTAATCCCGGACTCGAACATCTGGATCTGCTATCAAGCACATAATGAAGTATCGAGAAAGAACTAAGGATTATATGCTTATGTATTACGGTGATGAACTTACCCGATGAGGTTATCATCGATTCGACTTTATGTCAGATCAGGATTCTAGAAAGTGCACTTCTGGCTATGTGTTTACATTAGGAAGTGGAGCTATTAGTTGGAGGAGTGTGAAACAATCCTGTATCGCAGACTCCACAACAGAAGCTGAATATGTGGCTGCATCAGAAACTGCAAAAGAAGCGGTATGGCTCCGCAAGTTCCTTCAAGATCTTGAGGTGGTATCTGCTGCAAGTGCACCACTTAAATTATTTTGTGACAATAGTGGTGCAGTGGCTCAATTAAAAGAACCAAGGAACCACAAGAAACAAAAACACATTGAAAGGAAGTATCATCTCATAAGGGATATAGTGCATAGAGGTGACGTAGAAGTTACCCAGATTGCGTCACAGCAAAACTTGGCATATCCTTTTACTAAGGCCATCCCTGAGAAACTTTTTAATTTGCACTTAGAGTCCATGGGCATGCGCGAGATGCCAAATATGCTTTGAGAGCTAGTGGGAGATTGTTGGAAAAATATGCTCTTTAAAGCATATTTATATTTATTGTAATAAATAATATTTCTGATTAATAAAATAAAATGAGGTATTTTATTCATGTATCTTTATTTCATTAATATTTTGAGTAAAGTCCATTTAATCATATTATATGTATTTATTGATCATCATGTGGATTCGCAGAAGACATAAATACAAGTTATCTTATAATTAAATAAAATAACTTCACAGTTAATAAATAAAGTTGGGCAATTTATTTAGGTATAGACTGTAATAAATTCATTGAGTGATTTGTCTTAATCATGTATAAATTTATTGATGTAGTATGTCCACATTGAAATGGATCACATATGAGATTTAATTAACCTAGTAATAACTGTCAGACTTATTAAATCTCATAGGCATTGATTTACTGTAATCTTAATCTTGAGTTAGTTATGATTTCATGATTGTAGTTGTTATTTCATTTGAGTTACCAATGAGCATGACATATACATGTAGTCTAGATTACCCGGTATCTTAGTGGGAGCAATTACAAGTATTGAAATTGTAGATTAACAATATAGAATTTGTACGACACATCTCTTGATGGGTTTTCAGTACTTGATCATAGAATTCTCTGGCCAGAGTGTCTCAACATAAATAAGTATGTTGAAAATGATCATTAGAGAAAACCAGTAAGTATCAAGGAAAAAGATGTAATTAAATTGATTGAACAGTTGAGATATCAATTTAAATTAACGATGTGGTATAAAGGATTGTGCAGTAAAGAAATCAATGTGGCTTGGGCGAATTATATTCGAGCATACAATTATGGAGGTCAGTTCCAATCTTATAGTGGAGTAGAATTGGAATTAAATAATTATATTTGTTTAATTAAAAATTGAATTATTGTAGCAACTATTGTATGTTCCCAAATGATCCCCGGGTTAGCTCATTTAATTTACAACACCATCACTTGACCCAAAAGCAAGAAAAACTGGCATATTAGATGAAAATTATAATTATAATATTTGTTAAAGCCTAGTATGTTATATTAAAGTGTAAATGGAGGCTTGTAATGTTTTATAAGGTGGTCTCCTAGTTTGTTACACATTCCTTCCACTTTTAGGTAAGTGGAGAGATAGTTAAAAGAGGAATTCTATTTTAAATAGAAATCCTAATCCTAACATACTATGGTTTTTCATAAGATATTATAAAATGGGCTTTATACTCTTAAATTGATCGAAGAAGAGAATCCCAGGGATTCTAAGAAAAATAAAGAAGGCATCTAAGAGGAGCCAGTTGCAATTGGGGAGTGGTGAAACAGACGCCCACACGTCCAGTGTTGATCAAACTTGAGTCATAGCCTGGAAGATCGTTTGGAGGAGGATCTACAACTCTCAATTGTTCATCTTCTCAAAACATCAAGGTATGAATTTTCAAATTACTTAATTCTTATATGTTGTATTAAATCGATACTAAAAAGATTTTAATTAAAAATTAAAAAACCTAATTTATTTTCCCTTCAGTGCTTACGTTAAATTAAAATGTGTGTTCATCTAGATTGGAATAATATACATATTTATAAGGAAAATGATATTCTTCTCACAAATACCACTACAGTTAGCTCAGAACGCAGCGTTTTGTGCTAACTATAAAATAAATGTCACTGTACAGAAACAAGACATGCGCACATAAACTGTAAATACACATGCTCTCTCCATCACGTGGCCACAGCAGCCATGGCCAACACACACCCACGAAAGCCGCAGCAGCCATGGGTTTCACTCTCCCCCGTCTGAAACAACAATAGCCATAGGTCTCTCTCTCCCTCCCTGCCGTAATCGACTTGTAGAGGTAATTTGCTTCATAAATTCCAAGTTTAGTTGGCTCGATTTGTGATTTGCGATGTTGAGCTTTCTGTGTAAATTTTGTTGGCTTCAATTTTTTAATTCCTGATTCTTCTTTTAAGCGGACAAATTTGATTGGCTTGATTTTTTTAATTGTGATGTTGAGCTTTTGCTGGAAAAATTTGGTTGGCTTCAATTTTTTTTTATTCTTGAATATTGTTTTAACCGGGCAAATTTGCTTGGCTTGTTTTTTTATTAGTGATGTTGAGCTTGCTGGGCACATTTGGTTAGCTTCAATTTTTTTTTATTCTTGAATCTTGTTTTAACCGGGCAAATTGTTGTTGGCTTGATTTTTTATTTGTGATGCTGAGCTAGGCAACTTTGGGTAGCTTAAATTTTTTTATTCTTGATTCTTATTGTAAATGAGCAAATTTAATTGGCTTTAATTTTTTTTATTATAAACCTGCTTGTGTTACTATTAGTAATCAGCTAATAAGGCTTAAGAAAAAAATACATACATTTCTATAAATATGATGCCGAGCTTCAGGTTGGTGGAAATTAAATTTAGATAGTTGTTTTCATGTTGTTAACACAATTATTTTCATTTTATAGAAATAAGGAACATGGAAATAGCCACCAAAGTAGGAGAGTTGGAGAAAATTGATGATGATAATCTATAATTGAGATGTCATTTAACAGTGATACTGAAATATTTATTTACTAAAAAGAGTAGGTAAAAGAAAAAAGTTTTCGGGTTACATGGAGAACTAGTGGAAAGGACAGAGATGGGAGACTAAAAAAATGAGACTTTTACTTGCTGACAAGCGGTGAGACAAGAAGCAAACACATTGGTAGTTTTATGAAGTTGTTTTGCATAATATTGAAGGGAAATCAATTATTTAGTTTGGATTGTGCATGAATGGATGTTTTATACTCATTTAAATTTGAATTACATGCATTGATCTCAATATGACTGCTGCTTAACCTGCAGGTGGCTGGCTCTGAAAACATTGAGCAAGGTCTTTCAGTTATTTATCAAACAGGATTTAAGGCAAAAATGCAAGTACCCAGTCAAAATAAGAAAAGGTAATATGTTAATAAGAAAAGCTGAAGTCTACACTGAAAATTTTAGGTTTCAAAAAAAAAAAAAAAGATAACAACAGATTAATTAAACATACAACTTGATGCAGTCCCCGTCAAAGCAAATTTAAATAGAGTTTTCTTGAGGATGAGAACAGCCACTAATGTTTGAATTTAATTGATGTAGAATAATTTTATTCATTTGTTGGAGCTTTAATTTATACTTACAAATCCACTAAGCCTAATTAAACCAAGATCGTGGCCGGATTACTAGCTTGACTTAGTCGCTAAACTTAACAAATCAAAGCAAATCAAATAACAACAATAATCAAAATAATAGCAAATAATATTCCATGACCGAATTAATGACCAAGTTAAGAAGATAGCTCCAACATGTAATTAACCAAGCCATGTGATTCTTCATCTTCCACGTGCCATGCACACGTGAGAAACGGCTCAAACAAAGTCTTGATATCGTGTGCTTGGTCGAGGAATCCTTGTGGATTGACGATTCAGCATATCATTCCTCTCCCTTGAAGTGGTTCCTTGTCCTCAAGGGACATCTGTGGAAACCTCTTCTTCAACAGAACAGTATCCTCCCAAGTAGCTTTCTCCATGGGCAGCCGACGCCAATGTACTAGGCGCTGCTCAACAAATTTGCCACCTCTCTTGAGCCACCGGATATCTATGGCAGTCGCAAGCTCCAACACAATTGCACCCTCATCATCAATTGTTGGTAATTCATTGCTAAGGGCAGGATTGTCACCAATAGCTTTCTTAAGTAATGAGACACAGAAGACTGGGTGCACACGAGAACTTGGGGGCAATTTAAGCTTGTAAGCAACGCGTCTAACTTTATCAAGGATCTCATAGGGCCCAAAGTACTTTCTTGCAAGCTTTTGATGCACTCATTTGAATAACGCTGATTGCCGATAAGGTTGGATTTTGAGATAGTCCATGTCCCCAATTTCAAACTCAACTTAACGTATCTTTTTAGCAGCTGCTTGCTTCATGTAATTTGTTGCCGCTGTCAAGTTTTGTTTCAACAACTTCAAAAGTTCATCCCGCTAAAGCAAGGCTTGGTCCACCTCGTGTACAGGAGAAGCACCGAAATAATAAAGTGGTAATGTTGGCGGTGCGCAGCCGTAGAGTGTTAAAAGGGGAGTCATGCCTATGGAGAAATGAAATGTTGTATTGTACTAATATTCCGCCTATAGTAAATAAGAGTGCCACTTACGAGACCATTGATGTACGAAGCTGCGAAGGTATTGTTTGAGACATCTATTGGTGACTTCTGTTTGGCCGTTGGTTTGCGAATGGTACGCGGAACTCAGCTTCAATTTTGTTCCTGACATTTGAAAGAATGCCTGTCAAAACTTACTAATAAAAATCGAGTCTCGGTCACTCATAATTGACTTGGGCATGCCATGGAGCTTGACTATGCCATCCACAAATTTCTCCCCTACTGAGTTTGTTGTGAAAGGGTGCGACAAGGCCATGAAGTGTGCATATTTGCTGAGTCGATCAACAACAACAAAGATGGTATCCCTCCCTTGGGAATTTGGCAGCCCTTCAATGAAGTCAAGAGTGATTTCGTCCCAAACTTGGCATGGAATCAGCAGGGGTTGAAGGAGACTTGCAGGTTTCAGTGAAGAAGCCTTGGTCTTTTGACAAATTTCACACCTACTGACATAGTCTTGCACTGCTTTAAACATGCAAGGCCAATAAAATTGAGCTGCCAGCCCCTTATATGTTCTGAAGACACTAGAGTGACCTCCTATCTTGCTGTCATGAGCTTCGAAAATTAATGACTCCCGCAACTTTAATGGCACAACAACTCGGCCTTTAAAGAAGACTATACCATTTCGAATTGTGCATGGGCCTGGCGTGTTTGATTTGGCTAAGGCTTGGAGTAGTTGCATATAGTCATTTAACGTGGCAACTTGTATAATTTCACTCCAAATTAAAATTTGACACAAAAAGACTATGGAGCATTGGACTCTCAGGCCTACGCGAAAGAGCATCAGTAGCGTAATTCTCCTTTCCCGATCGATACTGTATCTCATATTCGTATCCCATGAGTTTGGCAAGCCATTGCTACTCTGGTGTAGCAATACATTGTTGAAGCAAGTATTTGAGGCTCTATTGATCCGTTTGGATAATGAATTTCCTCCCTAACAAATAAGGCCGCCATAACCGAACTATCGTAATAATTGCAAGCCATTCTTGCTGCTCTGGTGTAGCAATACGTTGTTGAAGCAAGTATTTGAGGCTCCGTTGATCCGTTTAGATAATGAATTTCCTCCCTAACAAATAAGGCCGCCATAATCGAACTGCTGTAATAATTGCAAGCATTTCCTTCGCATATGCTGACCAAGATTTTTTTCAAATTCCAAGGGCTCTGCTCATAAAAGCTATCGGCCTGGCGTGTTGTTGCAGTACAGCACCGATGCCATCTCCAGAGGCATCAATCTCAATTGTGAATGTACTGCTGAAGTCAAGCATTGCTAGAATGGGAGTAGTGGTCATAGCTTTCTTTAAATTGACAAACGCGTCTTCGGCCTCTTTATTCCATGCAAACTGATTTTCCTTTAGTAAGTTGGTGAGAGGACGAGCAAGAACTCCATACCTCCGTACAAATTTTTTGTAATAACCAGTGAACCCCAAAAATCCCTTTAATTCTGTAGTATTTTTGGGTGATGGCCATGAAACCATAGCATCAATTTTCCCCGCGTCCACCTTCACTCCATGGCAGGTCACTATATGCCTTAAATACTCCAACTCTTTGTGGCCAAAACTGCATTTACTCGCCTTGACAAAAAACTGATGCTATTTAAGAATACTCAACGCCAGTTTCACATGCTCAATATAACAATTCCAAGATGGACTATAGATGAGTATATCATCCAAGAAAACCAAAATAAATTTTCTTAAATATGGACGGAATATTGAATTCGTAATAGCTTGAAAAGTTGAGGGGGCGTTACACAAGCCAAACGGCATGACCAAATACTCGTAGTGGCCGTTATAAGTTCTGAACGTTGTTTTGTGGACATTAGCAGGTCGGACTCTCACTTGGTGATATCCTGCTTAAAGATCAAGCTTAGTAAAGAAGGTGGCTCTATGTAGCTCGTCTAACATATCAACAACAGTGGGCATAGGAAAACGATCTTTCACAGTAACTCCGTTAAAGGCGCGGTAGTCAGTACAAAAGCGCCAGGTTCCGTCCTTCTTTTTCCAACAGTACAGGTGAAGAAAATGGGCTCGTACTCGGTCGTATGAGGCCTGCCATAAGCATCTCATTAACTTGTCTTTCTATCTCTGCTTTCTGAAAATAAGCGTAGCGATAGGGCCAAACGTTGACAGGTTCGGTTCCCTCTTTCAATACTATGCTGTGCTTGATTTCTCTATGTGGTGGTAGTTGCATTGGCTCTTTAAATAGGGCTGCATATTCTTTTAAAACTGGCTGCATGTCAGGAGCCGATTTACTCAAGGATGCTTCAAGGTTGATGTTGAAACATATTGCAAAGCCAAGTTGTCCTTGTTTCACATATTTTGCAATTTCATTGAAAGTTGTTGTTTGTGGTATTTCAGGCCTGATGTCTTGGAGCTGTTGCTTCTTATTCTACCAATTAAATTTGATGGTAAGGAATATCCAATTACACTTCACCGTTCCCAATAATTCTAACCATTGGATCCCCAACACTATATCCAAACCTGCAAGTGGCAATGCATATAGAGTGAGAGTAAATGGAACATCTTGCAATACTACCTGTACCCCTTCAAATTTTCCCTTGCACTTAAGGATTTCCCCATTAGCCACCCTTATTGAAAATTCTGAAGTTGGTATCACTGGTAATTATAGCAAAGCAGCCATTCGGGTACTAATAAAGTTGTGGGTTGACCCGCTATCAACAAGCACCATTATGTGGTAAGGCCTAATTTTTACTGCAACTCACATGGTTTGTGCATAATAAGTGATTTCAGGTTTTGGTTGCTGTCCCTCTACTTGCTCGTTATTGATGCTCTCTTCACTGGCAGATTCTATTCCAATCATCAATATCTGTGAACCCTGATAATTGAAGCATAAACCAAGTGCTCTCTTCCTTTGCATCTCCTCCCATGTCAACCTTTTGGTATTGTTAGCTGTTAGAGACCGATTAGTTGTTGCCAAATTGGTTATTGCTCGATTAAAGAATGGAGTCTGTGATGCTTTCTTTTGTCGAGCTAGTTGTTCATCCTTCATACGCGCAAGAGTAATAGCATCCTTCAGTGTCTTAAGCCGAAACATTTGTATTTCCTCCAAAATCTCTAATTTCAAGCCACCCATGAAGGTTCCTACTAATGCCCTTTGCGTCCAGCCGTTTACTCTATTTCCCAACCTTTCGAACTCCTTTTGATAATCACGAAGTGTTCCTGTTTGTATAACTCTTGATAGAGCTTCATCAAAATCATCACATTTTGTAGGTCCGAAACGTGCCCAAAGTTCCTCCACAAAGATATCCCATGTTACCATCTTGTTTTCCTCTCAGTACGCACGTTGCAGCCATTGCCACCATTGGTTTGCCTCACCTTCAAGATAAAAAGAAGTGAGAGACACCTTATCCTCCTCGGCAGTCGCTTATGTTGGAAAAATATGCTCTTTAAAGCATATTTATATTTATTGTAATAAATAATATTCCTGATTAATAAAATAAAATGAGGTATTTTATTCATGTATCTTTATTTCATTAATATTTTGAGTAAAGTCCATTTAATCATATTATATGTATTTATTGATCATCATGTGGATTCGCAGAAGACATAAATACAAGTTATCTTATAATTAAATAAAATAACTTCACAGTTAATAAATAAAGTTGGGCAATTTATTTAGGTATAGACTGTAATAAATTCATTGAGTGATTTGTCTTAATCATGTATAAATTTATTGATGTAGTATGTCCACATTGAAATGGATCACATATGAGATTTAATTAACCTAGTAATAACTGTCAGACTTATTAAATCTCATAGGCATTGATTTACTCTAATCTTAATCTTGAGTTAGTTATGATTTCATGATTGTAGTTGTTATTTCATTTGAGTTACCAATGGGCATGACATACACATGTAGTCTAGATTACCCGATATCTTGGTGGGAGCAATTACAAGTATTGAAATTATAGATTAACAATATAAAATTTGTACGACACATCTCTTAATGGGTTTTCAGTACTTGATCATAGAATTCTCTGGCTAGAGTGTCTCAACATAAATAAGTATGTTGAAAATGGTCATTAGAGAAAACCAGTAAGTATCAAGGAATAAGATGTAATTAAATTGATTGGACAGTTGAGATATCAATTTAAATTAACGATGTGGTACAAAGGATTATGCAGTAAAGAAATCAATATGGATTGGGCGAATTATATTTGAATATATAATTATGGAGGTCAGGTCTAATCTTATAGTAGAGTAGAATTGGAATTAAATAATTATATTTGTTTAATTAAAAATTTAATTATTGTAGCCACTATTGTATGTTCCCAAATGATCCCCGGGTTAGCTCATTTAATTGACAACATCATCACTGGACCCAAAAGCAAGAAAAACTGGCATATTAGATGAAAATCATAATTATAATATTTGTTAAGGCGTAGTATGTTATATTCAAGTGTAAAAGGGGGCTTGTGATATTTTACAAGGTAGTCTCCTAGTTATTGCACATTCTTTCCACTTTTACGTAAGTTGAGTGATAGTTAAAAGAGGAATTTTATTTTAAATAAGAATCCTAATCCTAACATACAACGACTTTTCATAAGATATTATAAAAGGGGCATTATTCTCTTAAGAGAGTAGAGGATCCCAGAAATTTTAAGAAAAATACAGAAGACATCTAAGAGGAGCCAGATACAATTTGAGAGTGGTAAAATAGACGCCCACACGTCCATTATTGACCAAACTTGAGTCATAGCCTGGAAGATCGTTTGGAGATAGATCTACAACTCTCAATTGTTCATCTTCTCATAACATCAAGGTATGAATTTCTAGATTACTTAATTCTTATATGTTGTACGAGATCGGTCCTAAAATTTTTTAATTGAAAATTTGAAAAACCTAGATTTATTCCCTAATAGCTTGGTAGTCAAAGAACTGAAGTATTCGATTGTGCCATTCAGTAGGATCCTCTCAAGCAAATTTTGGACATTCAAGCTTAGTGGTCGTGTCACCAATTGCTGCTGATTTCCCTCTGCTCTTCGGTTGTGATGAGATGACCCAGAAGGCTGGGTGACATTTGAAGGTACCATGTTGTTGTGGCTCAGAGTCCCCTTCGAGGTTAACATGGATTCTGCAAGCTTGCTAAGAGTTTCCTCAATTTGATGCAACTTGTCACTCATCCACACCAGTCCTACTTCCATTCGTTTCATACCTTCTCGTAATTCTGGGATTTTCGTCTCTACATGATTTAGTCGATTTCTGTTGGTAGTCATAGTAACCTTCTCTGATACTACTTGACGCGGTCCCAGTCAAAGCAAATTTAAATAGAGTTTCCTTAAGGGTGAGAACAGCTACTAATGTTTGAATTTAATTGATGCCGAATAATTTTATTCATTGTTGGAGCTTTAATTTATACTTAAAAATCCACTAAGCCTAACTAAACCAAGATCGTGGCATGATCATGGCTGGATTACTAGCTTGACTTAGTCTCTAAACTTAACAAATCAAAGCAAATCAAATAACAACAATAATCAAATAATAGCAAATAATATTCCATGACCGAATTAATGACCAAGTCAAGAAGATAGCTCCAACATGTAATCAACTAAGCCATGTGACTCTTCATCTTCCACGTTCCCATGTACACACGAGTAACAGCCCAAATAAAGTCTTGATATTGTGTGCATGGTCGAGGAATCCTTGTGGATCGATGATTCAGCATATCACAACTTCAATATAATACACATTACAATAAATAAAATTATTTGTGGGATATATTTTACAATAACACTTAGTTGACCTTTTCATATTTCATCCTCCGTCAATTATCTTTTCTATTTTAACATCGTCGTCTTTGTTGAAGATATTTCTATTGTTGCAACATTTTTCACGAGCTTTCAGCTGTGGATTTGAAAAATCACTTGTGCTAGAAGACATACCAATTGAACAAACTTTCTACAAATATAAAACAACACATAATGATGAACAAATTTTCCAGCAATCTCACGCCCAGCAGCAAGAATCAAAACATTAAGCATGGTTATAGCAAATTTCATTCAGACTCATCACACAGGTCAACCCCATTAAAGACCCAGGATCCAAACTAAAAATCCCTATATGTACCTTTTGGATCACTTTATTCTAAGCATGGTTCAGTTCTCCAAGTCGATGACGGAAGGGGGAGAGAGAGAGAGAGCCGCCGATAGGCGACGAGACAACGGCATAGAGTGACCCACGGCTGCTGTTGAAACGCAAGAGAGTGAGAGAGCTTGAGTTGTTTCAGACGCGAGAGAGCGAGACCTTGCCATTGTCGCGCGAGGGATAGAGGGAGCGAGCGCGAGAAAGCGAGAGCGTGTTATTCTCATGTGTGTTTATGTTTTATAATTACTCCAAAACGGTGCGTTCGGGGCTTAATGTGGTGTTATTTGTGATGAGCATATCGGAGTTGTATTTATAATACTAATAACTCCATGTTTATCATATATAAATATAAATTTGAGTGCTGCTAAACAAACTGAATGAAAAAAAGGACGACAAAAACGTAAATTCTGCTGCCGTTTTAAGCGTTTATTATTTTAAAACAAAACAAAAGAGTGAAAATGGGAACGCGTGAAACAGCAGCAAGCCAATGCTGTTTCTGTTGAGATTATGTGCTCTTTAAAGCATATTGATTTTCTGATTAATAAAATATTTCAAATATTTATCAGATATTTTGAATTGCATTAATATTTTGAGTAAAGTACATTTAATCATATTATATGTATTTATGCGATCACCATGTGGATTCGCAGAAGACATAAATACAAGTTTTCTTATGATTAAATAAATTAAGTTCGTAGTTGATAAATAAAGTTGGGTACTTTATTTAGGTATAGACTGTAATAAATTCATTGAGTGATTTATCTTAATCATGTATGAATTTATTGATGTAGTTTGTCTACATTGAACTGGATCACATATGAGATTTAATTAACCTAGTAATAACTGTCAGACTTATTAAATCTCATAGGCATTGATTTACTGTAATCTTAATCTTGGGTTAGTTATGATTTCATGATTGTAGTTGTTATTTCATTTGAGTTACCAATGAGCATGACATATACATGTAGTCTAGATTACCCGGTATCTTAGTGGGAGCAATTACAAGTATTGAAATTGTAGATTAACAATATAGAATTTGTACGACACATCTCTTGATGGGTTTTCAGTACTTGATCATAGAATTCTCTGGCCAGAGTGTCTCAACATAAATAAGTATGTTGAAAATGATCATTAGAGAAAACCAGTAAGTATCAAGGAAAAAGATGTAATTAAATTGATTGAACAGTTGAGATATCAATTTAAATTAACGATGTGGTATAAAGGATTGTGCAGTAAAGAAATCAATGTGGCTTGGGCGAATTATATTCGAGCATACAATTATGGAGGTCAGTTCCAATCTTATAGTGGAGTAGAATTGGAATTAAATAATTATATTTGTTTAATTAAAAATTGAATTATTGTAGCAACTATTGTATGTTCCCAAATGATCCCCGGGTTAGCTCATTTAATTTACAACACCATCACTGGACCCAAAAGAAAGAAAAACTGGCATATTAGATGAAAATTATAATTATAATATTTGTTAAGGCCTAGTATGTTATATTAAAGTGTAAATGGGGGCTTGTAATGTTTTATAAGGTGGTCTCCTAGTTTGTTACACATTCCTTCCACTTTTAGGTAAGTGGAGAGATAGTTAAAAGAGGAATTCTATTTTAAATAGAAATCCTAATCCTAACATACTATGGTTTTTCATAAGATATTATAAAATGGGCTTTATACTCTTAAATTGATCGAAGAAGAGAATCCCAGGGATTCTAAGAAAAATAAAGAAGGCATCTAAGAGGAGCCAGTTGCAATTGGGGAGTGGTGAAACAGACGCCCACACGTCCAGTGTTGATCAAACTTGAGTCATAGCCTGGAAGATCGTTTGGAGGAGGATCTACAACTCTCAATTGTTCATCTTCTCAAAACATCAAGGTATGAATTTCTAGATTACTTAATTCTTATATGTTGTATGAGATCGGTCCTAAAAGGTTTTAATTGAAAAATTGAAAAACCTAGTTTATTTTCCCTTCAATTGGTATCAGAGCCATCTCATTATAATATATAAGAATTATGTAAGAAATCTATCTTGTTAATTATGCATTAGAGTGGCACAATTTATTTAGATATATATTATTTGTTAATATATGAATAAAGCATACTTGGATTGTCTCAATTCATGGTTAGAGATTTGTTTGTATTTTATTTTGGATTTGTAACAAAAGGGGTGGTTTATTATCACCATGTTTCCCTTTTGATTTAATTTTATGTTTCAAAATTATTTTGTAAAGCATTAGATTGGAATCTGTAAAATAAAAAAAAGGATTTTCCGGAGCAAGATCGCCAGCGGAAGGTAGTCCGCAGCACGCAAACCGCGCGATTAGGCAGCCAAGCAGCACGCTGCAGCGCCGCTGCTCGCAGCAGGACGAGCGCCAGGCAGCGAGGCTCCCGGACGCTGCTCATGCAACAGCTGGCCCGCGTTGCAGCAGTCCTCGCGTTGCAGCAGCAGGTCTCGCGAGCGCAGCAGCAGCAGCATCGGATGTCCGACGGCGGCAGGGGCTTTTTTCCGGCCTGACAGCGGCGAGAATTCGCCAGAGAAAAGACAACTGAAAGATCTGGGTTTTTGTTGATGGCGGCGGAGAGAAAAGAATGCAGTTAGGGTTTTTGAGTAGTGAATATCACTTAAGTCCCTATAGTACTGTATAATTTCTCTTGGGCCAAAATTAGTATACTATATGCATTTAAGTCACGAAACGGTTTTTGGGCTTGGTAAATCCTAGTTTTAAGTCCAATAAAATTTGGGGTTAATGGATTAAAATGCATTGATATAGTTTAACAAATTAAATTTATTTTTGGTCCAAAAGTTTTATTTAAAATTTTATTTTATTTTCTTTAAAATTAAAATTTGGACCAATAATAAATTTAAAACCCATATTAGCCAAGGTCATCAACAAAGATAATCCAAGAGAAGAAGATATTGACATGAAGCCCAATGAAGATTAGGCTTAGGGTTAATATTTTATTAGGAAAACCATAAATCGAGATTATTTAAATTTTCTATATGTTGTGTTTTTGGATGTGAACATACCATGATAATGTCATATAGAATAGGTAGTGCCACTCTATGCATAATAATATATGTCATTCATATGACATGAATTCATGCATATTGTTTGAGATTTACAAATGCTTAATAATATAATATATCACTTAGATAATATTATAGGAAGCATGCAATTAACAATATATGTATGATTTAAAAGGAAAACCAAACTTTAAAATATTGAGTGGGAGAGGAAAATTCAAGATAATTTTCCCACGGGCTCCATTATTAGTTCAATAATAAAATTATATATATACCTCGACTTCATGATACGGTGATGCTCCCTACGGAGGGTATATATATTAGACATTTTATTTGATGAACTTCTTTAAAGATAAAATCGAAATATTTTTCAATCTGTTGATCACCCCAACGGTGGCTACATGATATGAGAAATACGTAGATTGAAATAATGGTTATACACTCAACAAAAATTTGTTATTAACCTTCCCAACGAAGCTCTGTTAACAAAATTTTGGCCTTAAAAGATAAATGATAGTTATTTATCATGTTACGACATGAAAGTAAATAATCTAATGGTTAATTGGGTCTGGTAAGTGGCGGCATGACTTCCCCAACGGATAGCTTGCTAAAGCGGTACTAGATTATCGTTACAATAAAATAAAATGCATTTATGATTTTTTGCATTTTAGAATTTTATTGTGAATGTTATATCAATATATTTATGCATGTATGTTTTATTTTTTAGAAAATGTCTTCCATCAACCCACTGTTAATCATCCTGGTTAAAAATGAATTCACTGGTGACAATTACTTAGATTGGAAACGCAATCTATTTAATATTCTCACTGCTAAAGACTACAAATATGTTACGACCCAAGTAATGCCCTCCAAGTACTAACGTTATACGATTATAGAAATCGGAAGGAGTCTTATGAGAAATGGTGCGAGGCTAACAAAATGGCTAAGCGCTATATATTGGCTTCGATTTCTATGGAGCTGCAGAACAAACTTCAGAGCATGGAAACAGCCACTGAAATATTGGCTAGTCTTCATGAGATCGTTTGGAGGCGGATCTAAAACTCTCAATTATTCATCTTTTCAAAACATCAAAGTATGAATTTCTAGATTACTTAATTCTTATATGTTGTATGAGATCGGTCCTAAAAAGTTTTAACTGAAAAATTGAAAAACCTAGTTTATTTTCCCTTCAGTTTCTATCGCCCTTCTTTCGCTCTTTTATTCATAAAGCAGTTTCCTATAAATATTTTATACATAATGGTTTAACTGAAGTCAACTTTTGACGAGTTCAACCATTAGACAAAGATGTCATAGGCCATGTGTTTTAGCCCCATCAAGAACCAAAAAGGAAAAAGATTTTGTGAAGAATTTAAAGCTTCAATACATATATATTTCCCGTATGATTTGTAATAAACATCAACTAAAACATGGAAATAACAAAATATATAAATATAAGCAAAAAAGATAATATGTTATTCTTACTATCAATTTTGGGTTTCTTCATATATCAGTGTGAAAATCTTGATGAAACCGTCCCCATTTTCTAATTTTGTGTCCCGGAGTTACCGTATATCCCATTCATAATCAAAGAGCCAATACCTATAATTGATGGATCCTCGCCATTATCGTTAGCGGGATCACAGTTGTTCCCGCCATCGTTCATCAAGCCCTGCATAATGCTTTGACCAACCTGTTCAGCTGCACCTTGAACAAGCCCTTGAACCAAGACATCCATTAAAGGATAAATTGTCCCAGCAGCAGTAGCAGCAGGCGCCTGCGTCTGATTATAGTTATTATTCTGCAATGGCAAGGCTCCCATACTCTGACTCTGAACAAAGTACCGATTAGTATTCATCCCAATTGCATTTGCTCTATTCCCATGATGCATCTGATTTATTGCTCCTGGAATTAATGAATTATGATGTTGAATATGAATAGGCTGAGGCTGCACATTCCCCGCACAATCTAAATGGGCATCAAATTCGCACAAGCTACAGCGATACAGCCAATGAGTTGACCCAACTTTCTTACAAATATCACAAGAAAAGCCTTTGGTATAATAAGGAGGATCAAAGGTGAGCTGAAGCTGATGAGGATGAGATTGATGTGTAAGCGTTAGCGGCTTTGAAGCACAGAGAATATGCAAATCAAAATCACAGTGAGTGCAGTGGTAGCTGAAGCCGTGACCCTGGCCGCCGCATCCGTCGCAGTTGAATAAGCCGCCGGGATAGATGGGTGTTGGGACGAGGGAGAGAGAGTGAGCAGGGTGAGATGGGTGGGTGATGAGTTGGGGCATCTGGGTGCATGACATGTGTAAGGTGAAGTTGCAGGGTTTGCATGTGTACATCAATCCGGAGGGTTGAAGCTTGCAAGCTGAACATGAGGTCGTCGTACTTAGGGTTTGAGGGTTTGATAGCTCTAAAAGATGAAGGTGACTGAAGTGCTGGATATGTGGATCGTGGCTAAGTCTTCCCATTTTCGCTTTTGCTTTATCTTTTTCTTCGATGGGATCGAGTATGGAGGAAGAGAAATTTAAGCGAAAATGCCGCAAGTTGACTTTAGAGAGGAGAGTAGCAGCTGGTCAACTGCTTACGCGGTTTGCTTTGCCATACTTGTATTGATTTGACCTCGTAAAACCTAACCATCTTTTTATCCGTTGACATTACAGACACAGGGAGCTCTCGATACTCTTTTAAAATTCTCATGAAACTAATTTTATTTTATTTTTTTTATACTTATACTTCTTCACTAAAGAAAAATTATAAAAAGCTGTAAAAAATTTTAAAATTAAATTTTAATTAAATTTATCATTATATAGAATAAATTAACTAAATTGTAAACGTATGGTATACCTATATTTTTACTAAATTCTACCAATGACATGTCATAATCTAAATAAGATAAAACACTACAAATTATAATTTTATTAAACTTAAATCCTACAAGATAAAATATAAATTTTCTTAATTTAATTATATTTTTTATTCTCTCCTTATATAAAGAGGTTATCACTTAAAGATAAAGCGACATACAAGATAATATAAAAATATAATAAGATAATTATATATATTAGAAGAGGATTATAATATCCTTCAAATTTTTTCTCTTACTTTCTATTCTTTTTCTTATTATTTATTTATTATTACATCATTCTTGATCTCTGACTTTAATAACTCTTGATAAGTTATTATTTTGCAGATTTCTAACTATCAAACTTTTACTCTGAACAATAAAAAATTTAATTTATTTTATACTCTCTCATAATTCGTTTCCTAAATAAAATAAACCTTTCTCATCTCTTATGGTCAATCTAAATTTTAGTATCAACAACTGGTGCCGTCTCGAAGGAATTGGATAAAAAGCCTAAAACGCTCTACTATTATGGTGGGAAAAGCCATAAAACAAAATAAATAAACAAATATCAATAGAGAAAAAGAAACAGGTCCTTTACAAATTTCCAAACCCGAAAACAAAGCAAGCCGCCCCTCGTGACAATCACTCCACCCTCGATTCAATTTTCGATGGCCACTATCGAAGCCCCCATGTTTCGGTTAGCAAAACACCTCCTTGATGCCTCTAGAAAACAAGCCACCACACGAAGAAGACAAAACTGCCGCCATGACCTAGTGTAAATTTGTTGAAATCACGACTCACTCTCATTTGGGTTTTGCTACTTGCAGCAGCCCTTTTAAATTTCAGCCATCGTAACCAACTAGAAGCCACTGGATTGGTCGTTGACAGCCACCGAAGCGCATGTGACTAAGGATCTCGATCTGCAGCCACCATCCTGCGTTGTCGCTCACTACCACCACCGTTTGACTCCTCGTGGATCGAAGCTTCTAGCCCGACCACTACCACTTGATTCTTCGGCCACCAGTAGCTGGCGAAGTAAACTATCACTATGCCGAATTTACGTTTTTGCCCCTTCTCGCTTTAATATTTATTCTTTCTTGATTATTCACAACAATCTGGATTGGATTAAAACTATATCCATGGCTACAAAGATTAAATGCTTGGAATCTCTTTTAAGTGAGTGAAGAGGCCTCAATCTCATTACATGAACCACGACCTCATGCTCACGGGACTCGATTTCATAATGCATCTCTCAGCCTCATGCTCTTAGGCCTCGATCTCTTAATATGTATCTCGATCTTATACTATTGGGCATATTAAGCCCTCGGTAGTTAGAGGTGGACGGGTTGTGTAAGGTCTGTTTAACTTACTATTAAATGAGTGGAGATAAAATCAATCAAATCTAGGGATGTAGAAAGTTCGTACTGATTTAAGTCGATCAGCCTTACTTTTAGTTTTGAGCACGGTTCGATTATACATATCAATGCTTTAAATTCAGTAGGCTCAGAACTTTATATAATCCGTACTGTCCAGCCTGCTACTAACTTAAAAAAAAATAAGCGTATGTCCATAAGTATTGGAGTAATTTTTTTTCATGTTAGTATTATAAATTGTCATTTTAAACTAAAGAACTTCTTGTTTAAATTATGTAATCGAATTATGTGTTTTTATTTGTTTGTTAAACTAATGAAATCTTTAGTTGGATTATTGAATTAAATAGTATTTTTATTTGAATTAGATCTAATTTTTGTTTGTGCTTAATTATTTATATAATTTATGGTAAAGATGTTGATTAGAATAATTTTTATATTATGTTATTTTAATTTATTTGTTTGTTAAATTAATGAAATCTTTAGTTAGATTATTGAATTGAATTGTGTTTTTATTTGAATTAGATCTAATTTTTGTTTGTGTTTAATTATTTATATAATTTATGGTAAAGATGTTGATTAGAATAATTTTTATATTTATGTTATTTTAATAAGGTTTTAAAGTTTTTAAATATTAATATATTATAATATTTTAAATTGGAATTGTTTAAATATTAAAAAAATTGATCGGTCTGGATAAAGCCCTAGCCCTACCGACCGTGATAGGGTCCAGGCACGTCCGCCTAATTTTGAACATTCGAGCTTTTATAGGGCTCGGGCATATGTTTGTAATGTCGGGCTCGGGCTCGGCTAAGCCATGCTCACTGCCTAGCCATTGCCATCCCAATCAAATCCAACTCAATAAACATGTTCAACTTAATTTAATTAATTTTTAAATTATTAAATTGGGTTAAGTTAGGTTGATTGGGTTTAAAATTTAAAGATAAAATTAAATAAAATATATATAAAATTTAAAATAAAATTTATTAAAATTAAATATAAATATATTATAATATAAAAATTTCATTCACGGTTTAGTATTCAATAAAGAAAACTAAAAAATAAACTACTTTAAAATTAAAACAAAATTGACAATAAGCTTTTATATTTTACTTATAGTTTACCACATCTTTTTTTTTTAATTCTAAATTATGACATTTTAAATAATTAACTAGCATCATATCCTGTAATAAAATGAAAGTGATTTATAATTATGTATTGTTATGTATTTATTAAAAAATAAAGAGAAACTGAAACCAATTTACTTTTAAAATTAAACTTGTAAGATAACAAATTTACCAAATAATAATATGCTAACATATCCATCAATTATCATAAACTCAGCTGGAATATTTACCATTTATAAAATAAATAAATATTATTATTTACGTGTGTTGAGTTGGGTTAGATGATTTCATGGTAATTTGCTCTACCCATCTAACCCAACCCAACCCAACCCAACCTAATTCATAATTGGTTTAAAAGAATTTGACCTAGTTAACCCTGTCAAAATTAAATTGAGTTGGATTAGATTGAGTTTGTCCATTGGTTAGGTTGGGTTTGCCCACCCCTAATAGCGCGTATTTAAGCCTTTATCGAGTCTCATTATTATTTAAGCCCTTGATGTAGCTCATTATTATTTAACCACTTAACATGGCTCATTATTATTTATTTGAGCCCTTGTCGTTGCTCACTATTATTTAAGCCCTTATTGTGACATATTTAACCCCTTGACAATACATATTTGAAGCCCTTATTGCGGCATTATCTTAATTTAATGGCCTTTATAACGGTATTATTTTAATTTTATGTCGCATATATCGCGGCATTATTTTAGTTTTATGCCCCATATCTTGGCATTGTTTTAATTTAATGGCCTATATTACTTTTAATTTTGTGATCCATATTGTGTCATTAGAGATTTCCTCATGTAATTCAAGTTATCCTCATAATATTCGAGATTCCTCGGGTTACTCAAGTTATACTTATGACATCCGAGATGTCCTCATGTCATTCAAGTTGTTCTCATGATATTCAAGACTTGCTCCAGTTATTCGTGTTTTTGTTATGTCATTCAATCTTTCCTTATGACATTTCAAATGTCTTCATGTCATACGACAAGAGATAATAAGAATACCTAATATACTATAAACTATATCAATTTATAACATTCACTCTTAAACTTGTGAATATGATAAACAGGAGGACTCCTATTATACCGATATTTTTACCAAACTCGAGTTAGTGACATAAACGAATTGGCCTCAAGTCCAAGGAAATCCAATAACATGTCATAATCTAATTCTCTCTCTTATATAAAAAGAGGTTATCACTCAAAGGTAGGGATATACAAGATAATGTAAAGTAATAAAAAGAGAAATATGTATATTAGAGGAAGGGATATAATATTCTCCAAACCTTTTCTCTTCCTCTCTTTTCGTTCCCTTATTTATTTGTTATCGTATCACTCTTGATCTTTGACTTAAGTATCGAAGGGTCTACGCTAGTAACACCCCTGACGACCCTTGATGGGCTATTATTTTGCAGGTTTCTAACTACCAAGCCATTTACTCTAAACAACGACAATTCTAAAAGACATCAAGTTGACTTTTGACTCTTTCCCCAAGTAAAAAAACTATTGTTCCACTCTTATTGTTGATTCAAATTTTGATATCGACAACATATTTTAATTTATAACTTCATTATTTCAAAAGTATAGATTAGGGTTTCAAAATAATTGGTTTCATAATTTGCAAGTGTAAAGGCATTATAGTACTTTTATGTAATTTCTTCTAGCAACATAGCAATAATTGGTTTTGTAGGGTATATTATAGGGGTGTGAAAACATTATTCTACAATTATTTATTAGGTGGCCATATTTGAACCTTAAAATTACCCTCTAAACACAATTACTAAGTTACTAAGTTAGTAACAAATTAAATTTAGTGAATTTTTCTTAAAATTAACAAATGCGAAGAATTAAGTTATAATGATGTGGCGTTGGCTGGCTTAGAGATTAATAAAGGAACAAAATGAATTTAGTGAATTTGTCTTACAAAAGACGGTTTTATTTGCAAGTAGAATCCGAATAGAATTCGGTCAAAGTGGCAATCACCTGAACAATATATAAAGTCATAAGAATTAACAATTAATTCTCTAAACATTAGGCTAAGACGCTGATACAATTCAGAATTAGCTAGATTGCATACAGCAGAGAGGAGCAGCAGTGGCCCTTCAATTCTTCAAGGCTGGTTCTATTAATTTTGTTGCTTTCTATTCAACTATTTCTAGCTAATTTTCTTATATTGAGGTTAAGGATAAAACCATGTTCAATGAAATAATTGTCTTTTTATTTAATTAATTTCCTAGATGTATTCTTTGATGATTATGATTTTTATTTCACATGATTGATTGAATAATTATCTTTTCTTATGTTGTATCATATGTTCTTGATAGTTAAGAGATTATTTGATTAAATCTAAGCTTAGTAAAATAATGATTATTGTGATTCTCTTTGATTATTTATTTTTCAGCAAAATTGATACATAGAATCCTTAGAAAACTTTGATTTGTTATTTTTCAATAGGATATATATAATGCTTAGAGATCCTACCTTAAAGAAAAAAAGAAATTACACTAGATGTAAGTACTTGGCTTAATTGTTATATCTATTTGATAACATATATTGATTTTGAGTTATCACTCTAAAATTGAAAATTAATTGATAATTAAATAATTACTAGTTGAATAGTGGTGAACTTTGAAATCTTGGTAACATTCGTCTTATTAAAATCTTAGTTCCTTTTATTGTTTTCTTAGTTTAATTAGTTTAATTTCTTCTAAAACTTAGTTTGCTTAACTATTTTAGGATTATTATTGATTCATATTTAAATTAGACTTTCCAAATTCTAGAAATCCCTGTGAATTCGAATTTGTTATCACTATTCTATTTCTAAAGATTCTTGCGTTTGCAAGCATATTAAAATTTTTCATAACAAATATTTCATCATGGAAATTACTAACAAGGACTCTCTCTTATAAAATAATATATTAAAATTACTTTGAATACTTACATAGCACATTTATTATTCAATATACAATTCTCTTGCCATAAACTTTAAAAATTTTCTTTCCAATCTGTAAAACAATATTTAGTTAAACAAGGAACAAATCAATGCTTTTGACATATTTTGATCCTAATTTACTTTTTTATTTTTTTAAAAAATTGATTTTTGTAGTCTTTTTGCCAAATGGCCATAATTTATTTTCTCAATGGTTAGGTTAAAAAATTAGAATGTGAAAACTAATATTGAACATATTCTTTAATAGAGAAAAACTAATAACTAAAAATATATTAACAATTTTGTTTAGAATGTAATTTAATTCTATTTTTGTATATATTAAATTATTATTAATTCACTTTGGATGTACTAAATAAGGACCATTTTTCAGCTTTTTCAAGAAGAACTGCCCTTGCGAAAGAGAAGATGGAAGATATTCAAAGGCTTTTATAACAATGGCCTACTATCTACTTAGTTCAATATTCAAAATCTCTCTTCGTGGGTTCTCGGGTTAGCAGGTCTTCTAGTTGTGTTTTCCTTTTGCTCTTACTTTAGTTATACCAACTCAACTTCTTGGATCGGTGGATTCCTCTGATTCAGTGAATTCGACTTCAAATGAAGCGTCAACAGATTACTAACTTGTGGATCAAGATCTTAGGATCTAGCTAGTTAAGCCTTCCTTAACCAATGTACAACTATTTATTTTTTTTTCATATAAATGTCTGTATATGTTAGGGTTTTATTATTGGCATCATTATGTTAATAATATTATAATTTATTTATTCCTTATACTAGATATTTTGTCTAGTCATGGATAGTTATTAGATTAGATTATGTGAAATATTGAAGAATATTTTTGGAGGTATACAGAAGTAAATTGGGGTATAAATGAGGATTACATGTCAAAGAGTTCCAAATGAAGGTGATTACTACATTAGTAAGTATATCAAATATTTATTTATGAAATATTAGACTTTTAAGGAAGTATATCATATTATTCATTTATTAGGATTTAAATAAAATACTATACCTATATAAAGGAAAGTATTTCACACATTGAAGATTGAAGAAGACATATCATATTTTATGTCAAGAGAAGCAGCCAACACAAATAACAATAAGAAAACCTATGTTGGCTGCATATAATGTTTCATATTTTTATGAAGTTTTAGATTTTGAGTCTTCTGCATATCAAGTCTTTTATTAGCATTATTTGATTATTACTTTTGTTTCTTTGGGATAAAGGGGTTATTCGTTGTGGTGAGAGATCACGAGATAGCAATGAATACAATTAAAGATGAGTAATGCTTTCTAAACAAGGTCGACTAAGTAAGAATAAACAAGGTGATAACAAAAGTAAGCGAAAGTTTGAAATTGTGTAAGATTCTAATAGGATTGTGATCTAAACCATGTAAAAATCCTCTATGTACTTTGCTTTTTGCAATTTACTGTTTTCAACTTATTTGACAGATTTAGGGTAAATGAACAATAATGTAAACAATGTTATAAATAGTGATGATGAATAGTAGTTATGAGCAATGACTCATATGTAATATTGTATAAATAGTAATTGTAAATAGTAACTCTTAAGATAATATTACATGAACAATGATTTCAAAATTAATTAATTAGAATAATTAATTTTATAATTTTCTTTCATACACTTGTTAAAATAGATCTAAATTCTTAATAATATCATGTAAACAATAATCTATGAACAGTGAGACGACCCGCCCCATATCCAGAGGCGACCTATCTTAAGAAACTGAACTCAAATATTAAAATCATCTTATTAATGAGAATTCTACCGAAATTTCGGCAAAACCCCCCCTAAATATATAATATTTCCAAACCTGCAATTACAACACAAGCACTCCCAAATCATTTATCAAACATCAACTGCATCAACCCAATCTCATCCGATAACATATCCAATAATACACACGTTTCATAATTCATATATCATATCCCTAATATAAATCCAAAACATGATAATTATACATTAACTAAAATAAAATAATTTTTCTATGTCCTCAAACAACCTCAGTGGCCCAAATGACTCCAACTATGTACAGCTGCTGGGTTAACTGTTGTACCTGTAATCTCCTGGGGGGGAAAAATTTAATAAAATAGGAATGAGTATAAAACTCAGTGAGCTCAGTGAGTGGATAGTAATTTTTAAAATATAAAATAATTACAAAAATAAGTGCATCACTTGTATAATCACGTTTCTCAAATAATTATTTGAATGTAAAATTTCTTTCAATTTAATCATAATTTGAACATAAGCAAAACTGATACTGTCACAAAATCAATAAAAAAAATATTTCATATTGAAATATCATCTTAAACTGAAATATCAAATACTAAGTAAAACAAATATCCTTAAACAAATACCCAGGGGATAATCTAGTCTCATCCGGACCTCAACGGACGGCAATGATGTACTATCTGAGTACCATCATGCCCGGAGCTACACGGATAGACGAAAGGACATACCATCTAATGTTCATCAGCATATCTCATACCCGGATCTCAACGGACGTGCTATGATGCGCTATCCCGCGACATCGTGTCCGAACCATCCGATCTCATATCTCAATATGCATGCATATGCCCCCAAAGGGCGAAAACGCCCAAACACACGGCCCAAAGCCTCTATGTGTGTTCAGACGAGCCCCAAAGGCCTACTATCTCATCTCATCTGGAGGGAACAGGTATTTGCTTAAAACTTAAAAACATGATCGAAATCATTATATATGTATACATTTAAATCATGCTTTATATCATACTCGAAATCAATATATCTCATGTCCAAGATCCATCATATACTCTTAAAATCATGCTCGAAATCCACATAAAAGTACTTTAAAACATGTTCGAAAATCAATCATCTCTTTTACCATTTAAAAATCGATACGGAGCATAAATAAATAAATATAATTTAACGAAATATTTATACGGAATAAACATTTAATTTCAGGGAAAGCACTTCAAATATTCAATTCATAAACAAGTGTTACTATATTAAAATCAAATAATTTTAATATATTCTACTCACAGTGATAATTTCAGACTCGGCTATCACCCAAGTCCGCAGGTAGATTCTCGTCCGCAGATCCACCTAATTTACAGAAACGACACAATTACTTTCCATAATTATAATTCGAACTAATCTCGCAAAAATAACGCTTAAAATAAATATTCGTCCTAATATTACAAACTCTCAATTTTTCCGACTAACCGTATTAATCCCGTATTCGTGATTTACTAATAACATATCCGAAATTATACTACCCTCAATTTCATAATTTACCAATTTACCCACAACATCATAAAATTACCAATTTATCCTCAATTTAGATTACAAAATCACCCTCAAACCTGGAAATTACGAAATTACCCTCAACACATGAAATTACCAAAATGCCCCTACGGTCAACGTTGACCGAAATTGACCCAACAGCGGTGGGGAAGCTCGGACTAGACACTTCTCGTCGAGGTGAGTCCAACGGTGCCGGTGATGTCCTCCCACGCGGCGTGGCGGCCGGATCGAGCACGTGAAGTCATGGCTCCTTGGGGTGATCGGACGGCAGAAATGACCTCCTCGATGCTCGGTGACTGGTTGGGAATGGAAGATGGTGAGGTGGGAAGCTTTTGCAAACGGTGGCGTGACCAAAGACAGCTGGAATCGCCGGCGATCGTCCGCACAAACCCGCGAAACTTTCGAGCTTCACCGTGCACGGTCCACGCGTTTCCCGACAGAAGGACTGACTGGGATGGACGGCCGGCTCACAAGCTTTAGATTGACACCTTGCTCAGCCGGTGAGGTAGCCGGAAATGGGAGAAACCGATGGGTCGGTTTTGCGGGTTAGGGTCGGTTACGGGTCTCTCTCTCTCTCTCGGTTTCTCTCCAAAAATTCACCCGGTTTTCTCCTTTTATAAACACCCACAAAATATCAACTAAACCCCCTCATGATATATCACATAAACCTCCTCTTAAATTAATTATTTATATAAATAACTAAAACAAATGCATATGTTACAAACAGTGATTTCAAAATTAATTAATTATGATAATCAATTTTCTAGTTTACTTTTAATTTGCCTACTCTTATTAAAATATGTCTAAATTCTTAATAAGTGATATCAGAGAAGTGTCAGTAGCAATTTATTTGGTCAGATTTTTGGATCTTGATAGAAAATGTAATAACTAAATTACTTGTCACCCAATCACTAGATGAGTTGGTAGCAACCAGGGTTTTGGAATCTGATGAAGATAAGTTTAAATAGATGAGAAGAAGTTTGCTATCATGACTTGTTTTGAATTTTGAATTTGGCTAGTTTAATAAGATTAAGCTATGGTTAAGAATTGGTTTAGTTGAAGTCTATATGATCCTTTTGCTTATAATAGCTTGCAATATTTGTATAAATAGACTTCTTGTGATAACGAATCAAATAACTTGAGCTGTCTTTTCCATATTTTGTAAATCTTTGTTTCTTGTTGTGGTACCAGTATGGTAAGCAAAAGTCGAGGTCCGTGTTGGGTATTGCTATACCCGGACCGGGCCCAAACATTAAAATACCTAGATATTATAATATCTGACTCGGATTTGTTCTAGTTTAATTTTTTATTCATGCATATTAAATCTAGATTTTATATATAAAAAATTTAAAATATTATATTTATGTATATATTTTTATTTATTTTATAATTTTTAAATTTATTTTAATGAAATTAGAAATGAAATATAAACTTTAAATATTTAAAATTTTAAATATATTAAATAGATATATAAAAAATATAATTATTTAAAATAAAATATTGTTTATAATATTATTTTTATAAAATTCAAATTCCCAATTTTTTAAGTGATGTCCAGACCCAGCCCGAACTCATCTCTAAACTAAGTATTACCCTACTTGCATCACCCAGGTCCGAGTTGGTTAGATATTTTTCTCATCCTTAGGTATCAGAGCAAGTCGGTATTGTCAAAGCAATCGAAAATGCTAGTCTAGCCCATCAATTCGACGTGAACAATGGAAACTCCACTACAAACATATACCTTCTCAGTTCCAATAAAACTTGATAGAAACATTTCTATGATTTGGAAATCACAGGTTTTACTTTTTATCCATAGTAACAACCTCGAGTTATAAATTAACGGACCAAAAGTCATACCAGATAAAGTCCTGGTAGTTATCGATGAGGAAGAAACAGTTACCACCGTCAAGAATCTCGAATTTATATGATGGAATCGTCGAGAACAAATTATGCTTAGTTGGCTTTTATCTTCCATGATTGAATCAGTCATGAGCACAACTGTCCAGCATAGGACTTTGTTTGAGGTATGAAATGCACTTAAAATGATGTTTGCTTGTTAATCTAAGGTGAGAATACTGCAATTAAAATTGTAGCTTCAGATCATCAAAAAGAATAATATGACTATGATTGGTTATGTTACAATAGTGAAGGAGTTTGCTAATAATCTTGAAGCACATTGAAGACAATTACCTGGTTGCCTATATTATGTAGTGTTAAATATAACAGCCAAAACTGATAATTTATCTCTCCTCGAGGTTTTTTGGCTCGCTCTTAATTATGAGAGTTAAGAGGAGCAAGTCACTGCAGCTAGAACTCTTGAAACTGATGGTAACATTAATGCTAATTTTTTTAGAGTTTCATTCAATAAAAGAAAACCTGTAGTAAGAGGTTTTGAGCCAGGAAATTTTCGTGGAGCTACATACGGTAAAGGCAAAGGCATAAACAACTTTGGTTGAGGAGGAAAGAGGCCAATTTGTTAAATTTGTGAAAAATATGAGTACCTTACAAACCAATGTTATTACTGGTTTGATAAAATATTTTTAAGAAGACAAGGAGATAATCAAGCAACACAAGCGTCTACTTATATGGATGTTCCTAAAGAGGAGACTAGACAAGGCTGGTACTTAGACAACGGAGCGGCGCATCATGTCCCAAATGATTTGAGCAAATTAAACATCAAAACTGAGTTCAAGGAGGTGAGAAATTGGTAACAAGTGATGTAAAATCTCTTTATATTTTACATATTGTTAATTCCAAATCATAAACCACTGTCATTAAAAATGTTCTTTATGTTCCAGAAATTACAAAAATTCTTATTGGCTTGTCTGAATTACTTTTTAAGTAATAAGCTCACCTTAGATTTTCATGACAGTATATGTGTGGTTCCTTACCTAGCTTCGGGGAGAATTCTACTAGAAAGGAAAACTGAGAGAGGGTTGTATTGGTTGCTTATACTTCAATGACAAATTAATATTGCCAGCACCAAAATTTAGCCTAGAGATTCACCTCTTTTTAAATTGTAGTTCTTTGCTTCTAATAATTTATCGGGAAATTGACATAAATAACCAGTTAAACTTTTCATTTTTCATAATTAACCCTTCCAATTATTTTTTATCAATATTAGCCAAACAAAAACGTTTTAGCCCAAATTACCCTATTTATTTCATTCTTATTTCATCGTTATTTTATTCATTCATCTTCCCCTTCCCAAACCAAAGCTGTAACTAGCAGTGTCAAGCAGGAGACTGAAAGAGTCGATGGCAAAAGTAAATTCTGTCCAAATACACGTGAATTCATCATAAATCTAATAGAAAATTTTGAATTTAACAACTAAAAACCTAGGTAAGGTAACAAATTTTTGTATAACCGATTATTTAATAAAATTTTTCTTGAGCAGTTTATATAAAGAAGTGTTTAAAAGGTGCAACGGGAAATTTGTGTGGCATTGGATTATATTTTTGTGCGATAGAGAGATAGCGTCGATGATCGAGTTGCCAAGACCAAGCTGCCAAGTCCTGCATGTATTTTATTTTTTCTTTGAGTGATTATGTTTTCTACTATATAATTAATTTGTTTTGTTTTTTTAATAATTTCAGGATTAATGGATTTAGTTGTACTTGAATTGTGTTATAATAGTTGGTGGGAGACATCTACAAATGACCATATAAATTATGTAAATGCCAAGAATACGGTATTTTTGATTTCGAAAGATTACATGTTTTCTCAGTTTTTATCAAGAGTATATGAGGTTTTACAAATAAATCCTAATGAATATAATATTAAAAACAACTTTGAAATCTAATAACATAACCTATCGTGCATGTTCGCTACCCATTGACATATGTAATGGTGAAATGATTAAGGTTGTGTTACATCTGGCCTCTGATATAGCCAACTGTGGATGCATCCCTATATTCGTTACCGCATCTCCTCGAGTTCTGAGCCAAGATGTTGAAGTACTTATAAAACATTTCTATGTTCCAAATGTTAAATAAAATGTATCACCAAGGACAACATCATTGTAGTAATATTACTCTCCACTCTATGATAATAATGACACTATTGATGATAACAACACTAAATTACCTGATATTCGAGAAAAGGTGTTACCACTAAAGACATCTGTGGAAGAATGTTACTCTTCATTCCATAACAATTATTTCAGCGAACATGGTGAACCTATTGATAATATGGGCAACATAAAAGCAGATGATGTTCGTGTGGAAGTGTATAATAGTACGGGGGCTACTTACTATAGTAGTCCAATTGATAATGAGGGTATTGATCTTACCGATATTTCTTTTAACAACGAGAATGAGCGTTAAGATAATATTGCTACTAATAGCATAAACAATCGATCTATTACCCCAATGGGCCATTCGATGAGGACAATAGTTGACCTCCTTGTAAATATTTCTCCAGTTGTACCATGAAACTTGTTTGCTTCAAACTTTGTTAGAAGTTACAATTCAAATGATATTGGTGTGGACAAGTTGTTCTATAAGAATAATGAATTAATATTGGAGCTGTGCAAAGTTGCCCTTCAAGATAAGTTTGATTTTAAGAGGAATCATATAAATGGCATATTCGAGTGACGAGACTATTGAACGAGCAAAATGTTTATTAGGTAATCAGGAGAATTGACAATGTACATATATGTCATAATGAGGTGTTGTCTGACAGCTGTCACTAAGTAAGGAGCCAGGTTATTGGTTATATTATCGCAGAAAAATATATCTAGGAAAAAAGAATATATACTCTACATTATATCGGAGTATACATGTAGTAGTAATACGGTATCCAGTTAACATACCAGTCGGCATATCGAGCTAGAGAAGCTAGTTTTGAAATTTTTCGAGGGAATCCTGCAGAGTCATATAACTTACTACCAAAATACTCTCATGTTTTGAAAGTCGCAAATGAGGGTACAATTACTCACTTTGAAAGGGATAGGGATGGTAATTTTTTATACTACTTTGTAGCTCTTGGATCTTCTTTTAAGATTTTTAAACAGTATATTAGACTGGTGATTGCTTTAAATAATACTCATCTAAAGGGCCTATATCGGGGAAGCATGTTTGTTGCAACATGCTTAGATAGAAATAATCAATTGTATCCGCTAGCCATTGGAGTTTTGGATTTAGAGAATAATGATGCTTGGGAATAGTTTATGAAGAAGTTACATGGAGTGATTGGCGATATGCAAAACTTAGTATTTATCTCCAACCGATGCACTTCCATCAAAAGAGTCATTCTTAAAGTATTCCGTAATTCTACTTATGGCATTTATTTTTACCATATGAAAGGTAATATCAAAGTAAAATTCAGGATTTCCAAAACTGTTTGGGATAATTTTGAGCCTATTTTTATAAAATTTGTAAAAACATATGGACACAAAGAATTTAGAAAACAACTGAGGCTTTGTAGATGCTCCATTCCAATGCAGTCGATTACTTGGAGAATAATGTAGGTATATGTAATTAGGTAAGGTCTAAGTTCGAAGGCAGAATACAGTATTCTTACCACCAACATCACGGAAAGCGTGAATTCTTTTATGAGGGAACTGCTAAAATTTTTTATTATTCATCTTGTTGATCACTTTAGAAAAACAATGCAGCAATGGTTTTATGACAGAAACCTTGTGGCTGAGAGTAGATCTTGGGCTGAAAGGATGATCGTCCGTCCTGTGTCTCTGCATTGATTCCATGTTTTGGGTGGTTGTATTAAGGAGAGATTAGTTAACATACAAAACAAAACTTGCTTATGTAGAGTATTTGAATTAGATTAGCTCATCTGTGCACATGCAATTGCGCTTGTTTAATTATCCGAGTGGATTACATAAGTCTTTATTATGATTTTTACACTAAGGAATTATTAGTGAAGGCTTACGCACAACCAGTGAAGTAGGTTGGCGATGTAATAGACTGGAAAATCCAGAGAAAATACAAGATATGCAAGTTTATCCACCAGTTGAAGCTAACCACCTGGTTGTCGTAAACAGCTAAGAATACCTTCTATTAGTGAGGATGTAAATCTTTGTTCTGATTTTTACACTAAGGAATCATTAATGAAAGCTTATGCACAACCATTGAAGCATGTTGGCGACGTAATAGACTGGGAAGTTGCAGAGAAAATCCAAGATATGCAAGTTTATCCACCAGTAGAAGCCCACCACCTGGTTATCGTAAAGAGCTAAAAATACCTTCTGTTAGTGATGATGTAAATCAAAGAACTATAAAATGTGGGCGGTGCAATAAACCGGTACATAACTGTAAACTACGTAAAAATCCTATTGTATCGAATCAAAGTTAGTTTGCATTGTTCTAAGTAATAATGTACTACCGATTCTATGTTATATATATATATATATATATATATATATATAGCACAATATATGTTGTTACAATTTGTTTAGTATTATTTATTATTGCAATTATGTGTAATACCTATTTTTCAATTTTTACATATAATTATACTTAATTAAGTACATTAATGACAAAAACATTCAATATATCAATAGTCAAATGAATACAATGGTTTATAATCTAATATTGCCGTTAAATATGTCTACAACAATCTTTTTCCTAAAATACGCCCTATTGCTACTGTTGAAATCGAGCTTAAGTCCAAACATTAAATACATAGTAAACATAAATAAAAATACACTGCAATCGCCAATACCAGGCTCTTGTTGTGGGACACCTTTAACTACGATGACTTTCCAATAGTCAGCACGCTATAAGTCATATCGAATATTGTAGAATCGAACATGGTCTAGCTATCGAGGGAATATGACCTCTATTGGCCTAAATTGATGCTTGTGTGTTTTACCATTGCGAAATATCACCAACGAGTCATAAATCCATACTTTGTTAGTATGAAAGTCCACTCGGACTAATATCCAATGATCACCGCTAAGGTTAAAATGGATGAATACCTATACATAAAAATATTCATTAATTTTTTTTGTTTCTTATGTCCAAATTAAAAAAAAATAAAAAAATATTCTCGTACAATATCCATATCTGTCAGCTGCTTTGAAATTATGAACTTCCGCCCACGAATATACCTATTAAAATTGTTACTATATTCTAATGATTCAACCACACAATCTTCGTTGTTTTATAACTACTTAAGAAACACCTGGAATATTATATACATAAGAAATAAGAAATTAACAAGATTTAAGTTGTAAATACGATGAGTATATATTCTATAAACTAATTACGTAAAAATATGTGTATTGTATGTGTAACCCATTGAGACAGTGTATTTAGATACTGTCGTTGCTTCTCGCTAATCAAGCATAAATACTTATGAATATGCTGTGGATGAATTGAATAGAAAACTACTGGTCAATTTAGAACACAATCATAATACATAAACAACGGAATGGATTGATGTTTAAAAAAATTAACTCGTCAACTAGCCATCCCATTGAAGTATAACCCAAAAGTATTTGAAAAAATGAGTGCGAGTATAGGACTGAACGATCCACTGCGATATTACCAGCAAACCATTGGTCAAACTCATTGTATACACTTGGATCCTGTAATCCTCAAAGTGGATTTATATTCACACTCGTTCGTTTGTCAATCTGACGGTTTATTAGCTGGTGTGTAGGTAGAGGATTGATGTTTCTCCCTTGTTTGAATAACGAAATCAAATACAGACTATTAAAGACATAAGACCATCTTTATGGATGGCCAAATTTACTAATATCCCGCGATGCCTCCCTAAGTATCTGCACGCTCTCCCCACTGACATTCCCATAAAAGCTATACAATGACATAGGAGTTGAAATATTCTGATTCTCCACATCACCGCTTCTCTAAATTCTTTATGTTATTTGCGCTTTTCCTTTTAATTCACATATAAAACGATCAATCTTATCCATCCGTCGAATGATATACTCATTATATTTATTTTTTTATTTATACTCATATTTTTTTTTATTCATAATAGCCGAGGATAAAGTATAATAAAGAAAATAAATAATTTATAACCTCTAAATCATGTGTGTCATTGGATTCGTGTGTTTATTCATGATGGTCATTTACAGAAAGCTCATCCCTAACAAAATTTTAAGGCTCTAGTGTTGGGCTAGTGGCACTCGCGGTATTAATTATCCTCTATTTGCTTTGCAATGGGAGGCGTGTTAATAGATTGTTGATGCTACACAAAGTAACATTTAAAATAGGAAAATAATTTATTAAAGAAAGAGCTGTTTGTAATCATCTAGTATGAAGTAGTAAAGGATACTTACATTAAAGACCCAACTTGTGATATGTGAAACATAATCTTTTACAGTATACTAATATTTTTGGGTTTTCTCATTTGAGTTCAGCTCGAGGATTTGTAAAACATTTTCCTACCATAATTCAACTCAAATTTTAAGTTAGTATAATCATCTACTATTATTTAGTAATATGAAAAGTATTAATATACAATTATCAATATATACAAGACGAGAGTTATCATTAATCAATGAATAAACCTCAATAAAGTTTATTTTGGAGAAAGCAATGAGCTTCCATTATATGATGCAGTTTTTACAACTTACTGTGATGGCAACCCTCCAATCACTTCAAAATTCCATGCCTACAACAAGTAAAATAAGAATATTAAAAAAGCATTAAACATTCACTATTATTAGACTAATTATCGAGCAAAATAATTTAAATAGAGCGCGATCTTAACATACTTGAACTCCAAATGTAAAGCCGTAAACATTATACTATTTAATGTTATGACTTGGTTTTTCTAAGCAAGCCTTCTTAAATTTCTCCATTTTACCATACAATGCATTGTCAAGATTATCGTATATCGTTTTCCACCATGGATGATTTTGAAAGTGATCAATGTCATCCACTTTGTTAAGCAATAAGAAATTGATTTGACTATGAACCTTTTTTTACCATTTAGTACTCTATCTGCAAAATAAAACAGTGTAATCTTTACTGCATTAATGTCGTCAATAGTGTCGAAGTCTAAGTTACCAAATCTATCGTCGAAATTACCGAGATTTAAATTATGAAGCAAACCATTAAAATACGTATTAAGCAACATATGATTCTTTTTTGTCGTTTTGGGTACAGTCTCTTCACCATAAAAAAATCTTATAACTAAACATCACTCTCTTAATTGATAAGCGTATCAAATGCTCACCAATTTCAAACTATAACTGATCTCTCTCATTACAGGCCACTTGTCTAAGCAATAAATTATACATAATGACGGCACTGAATGGAAAGCTTCGACACTCCAAGAAATGCCCAAATATATTTTTTTCAATAATTACAATTGTCGTTTTGTTAACTTTCCCTCAATGGCTTTTATGACTGTACCTAATTTATACATACTTGTAATACGCCCAGAAAAATGATCAGTATAAGGTATCTATATCATGTCTAGTACATACTCGAATTCTGACATGTATCTGTTACAAATATAATATTATTAAATTACAATTATATAATTTAAAAAATTAAAAAAATTCTATGATAAATTAAAAAAATTATTAATTACATTAGAATTTTGTGCGATAGGCACCCTATCGCACAAATTATGTGCAATAGGCACTCTGTTACACAAAAATCCAGAGAGCGTATAACCAGGAGTTTAGTGCGACAGGCACCTTATCACACAAGTTTTGGCTAATTATGATAGTTAAAACTTTCGGAAGCTATTTGTAAAAAAAGAAAATATTTTAAGACTATTTATGTCAATTTCCCTAAGTTCTCACGAAGAACACATTTTTTATTATGCTTCTAAGACTAGGAACTTAATAAATTTGTTACATAGAAAAGTGGGTCATCCCTACCTTATTATATTTAAAGAAAATAATATCTTCTTATAACAACTTTCTAATTTCAAAAAAAAATATTTTTCCTTCTTTTTGTGTTTCTTGTTTACAAGAAAAGAGTAAAATAATAGAGCTTCAGAACCACTGGATCTATTACACCTTGAATTGTGGGGACTGCAAATTAATTTCTAAAAAAGTTATTAAATATTACTTAAGCATTGTTGATGACCACACGTGCTTTACTTGGATTTTTCCTCCTAGTGTAAAGTCATAGAGACTTCATTGTATTTGACTTTTTAAACTTCAAATTGAAAATCAATTAGGAAAAGGTGTCAAAAGCTTGCAAACAAATTGAGGAAAATAAGAAGTTTTACTATTTTTTTACAAACAGATGGAATGTTTTATAGCGTATTTTGTCCACATACACACCATCAAAGTGGTAGAGTTCAGAGAAGACACCAATATATTGTGGAAATTAGTTCAACAATTTTAGCACAAGCATGCATACCTCTTAGTTTTTTTTTAGGATGTTTCTTTATACAAAATTTTTTATTTCTCTTTTTTGAAAGTTTTTGGCAGTGTACATTTTCCTTATTTAAGGTCCTATATAACAAACACAAATTGAATTTTCGTTCTGCAAAGTGTGTTTTCATAGGATATAGTTCTGCATAAAAAGGATACAAATGTCTCCACAGTTTAGGGAAAACTTTTATTGCTGAGCACGTGTTTTTCATAAAGATAAATTTCCTTTTAAGCCAGACCTAACTGGTGGGATAAAATCATGTTTTTCAATTATTTCAATTAAAACTTTTTAGTACCGATCTCATACAACATATAAGATTTAAGTAATCTAAAAATTTGTACCTTTGATGATCTGAGAAGATGAACAATTGAGAGTTGTAGATCCATCTCCAAACGATCTTCCAAGGTATAACTCCAGATCGATCAATATTGGACGTGTGGGCGTCTGTTTCACCACTCCCAATTGCAACTGACTTCTCTTAGATGTCTTATGTATTTTTCTCAAAAGCCTGGAATTCTCTCTCTTTTTTTATTTTAAGAGAAAAATATCCCTTTTATAATATCTTATAAAAAACCCTAAGGATTAGAATTCTTATTTAAAATAGGATTTCTCTTTTAATTTAAATATTTAAATTAAATACTATCTCTCCACTTACGTAAAAGTGAGAGAATGTGTAACTAATTGGGGACCACCTTGTAAAATATCACAAGCCCCCTTTTACACTTGAATATAACATAATAGGGCTTAACAAATATTATAATTATGATTTTTATATAATATGCTAGTTTTTCTTACTTTTGGATCTAGTAATGGTGTTGTCAATTACATGAGCTAACTTGGGGATCATTTGGGAACATACAATAATGGCTACAATAATTAAATTTGTAATTAAACAAATATAATTATTTAATTCCAATTCTACTCCACTATAAGATTGGAACTGACCTCCATAATTTTATACTCGAATAATAATTCGTCCAAATCACATTGATTTCTTTACTACACAATCCTTTGTACCACATCGTTAATTTAAATCGATATCTCAACTGTCCAATCAATTTAATTACATCTTATTCCTTGATACTTACTGGTTTTCTCTAATGATCATTTTCAACATATTTATTAATGTTGACACACTCTGACCAGAGAATTCTATGATCAAGTACTGAAAACCCATTAAGAGATGTGTGGTACAAATTCTATATTGTTAATCTATAATTTCAATACTTGTAATTGGTCCCACCAAAATACCGGGTAATCTTGACTGCATGTGTATGTCATGCCTATTGGTAACTCAAATGAAATAACAACTACAATCATAAAATTATAACTAACTCAAGATTAAGATTACAGTAAATCAATGCCTATGAGATTTAATAAGTTTGACAGTTATTACTAGGTTAATTAAATCTCATATGTAATCCAGTTCAATATAGTCATACTACATTAATAAATTCATACATGATTAAGACAAATCACTCAATGAATTTATTACAATCTGTACCTAAATAAAGTACCCAACTTTATTTATCAACTGCGAACTTAATTTATTTAATTATAAGATAACTTGTATTTAATCCACATGGTGATCGCATAAATACATATAATATGATTAAATGGACTTTACTCAAAATATTAATGCAATTTAAGATATTTGAATAAATACCTCAAATATTTTATTAATCAGAAAATCAATATGCTTTGAAGAGCACATAATCTCAACAATCTCCCACTAGCTCTCAAAGCATATCTAGCATATTGCACATGCTGTAGAAGTCTAAGTGTAGGTGATAACCTTTATACACTATTCCTTTATGAGATGATACTTCCTCTTAATGTGTTTTTATTTCTTATGATTTCTTGGTTTTTTTGATTGAGCCACTGCACTACTATTATTAAAAAATAATCTAAGTGGTGTAGTTACAGCAGATACCACCTCAAGTTCTTAAAGGAACTTACGGAGTTATACAGTTTCTTTTACAGCTTTAGATATAGCCACATGTTTAACTTCTATTGTGGAGCCTGTAATACAAGATTGTTTCACACTCCTCTAACTAATAGCTCCACTGGAGTAAGTTCATCACTAGAATACATAAGCATATAATCCTTAGTTCTTTTCAGATACTTCATTATGTGCTTGACAACAATTCATTGTCCAGGTCTATGATTAGATTGATATCTGTTAACCATTCCAACCACAAAATATATGTCTGGTCTGGTGCAAAGCATGACATACATAAGACTTTCCACAGCTTCCGCGTAAGGAACTCGTCTCATTTTCTCTATCTCCTCAGAAGTTTTAGGTGATTGATCCTTAGAGAATAAAATTCCATGTCTGAATGGTAATAAACCAATCTTGGAATCTTATCGATATAGACCACTTAGGACGAAGTTATCGTTTTATTCTTCCGGTCTCATAGTCACTTGATACCAAGAATATAACTATCTTCTCCCAGATCTTTCATATCAAATTTTTTTGCTAGCCAACTCTTTATTGTAGTCATTATTCCTACATTGTTTCTGATAAGGAGAATATCATTTATATAAAGAATTAGGAAGGTTACAGATTTTCCTTGAATTTTCTTGTACACACATGGTTCATTAATATTTTGAATGAACCTAAACGATTTTATCACTTGATCAAATCTAATGTTCCATAACCGGGATGCTTGCTTCAATTCATAAATGGATCTCTGCAACTTGCATACCAAGTGTTCCTGGCCTTTTTGTATAAATCTATCTGGTTGCTACATAAAGATGTCTTTTTCAAGATGCTCATTAAGAAAGGCAGTCTTGCCATTCATTTGCCAAATTTTTTAATCTAGCACTGCAGCAATAGAGAGCAGAATTCTTATGGATTTAAGCATAGCAACCGGAGAAAAAGTTTCCTCATAATCGATTCCCTCTTTTAAGTGAACCCTTTGGCTACTAATGTTACTTTAAATATTTCCATCCTTCTGTTTACTCCTTTTTTCCTCTTATAGATCCACTTTCATCCAATGAGTTTTACCTCATTTGGTGTCTCTACAAGTTCCCAGTTTTTATTGGAATACATGGATTCTATTTCTTGATTCATAGCCCTTTTCCAATGTTCAACATCACTATCTATTAGAGCTTCATTGTATCTAGTGAGATTTTATACATGTTTATCTGAGATAGCCGTATAGGTTTCTCCCAATAACATGTATCTTGTTTGGTAATCTAGTTACCCTCCCACTACGATAAGGTTCTAAAAGTGATGATTTGTTCAGAGATAATTCTTTGTTAATCATTCTTGCTCTTTTCTATATTTATTATACATAAATAAAAAACTGAGCATCAATATTATCTCTTTATGATTTCTCTAGTTTTACCTTACTCTTAGGTTATAAGTTATTTATATAGTCTTCCTCATGAAAAGTATAGTTTATGTTTACAAATACATTCCTTTCTCGAGGTCTATAGTTTAGATTTTCCTTTATTCCTTTAGGATACCTAAAACATGCAAACTTTTAAACATGAATCCATCTTTTCTACCTATAATTTTAGTGTAAGTACTAGTGAATCTCCAATTACAGATGTGTCACAAATTAAGTTTGTGACATTTCCATAATTCCATGGAGTATTAAGCACTGATATAGATGAAACTAGGTTCAATAGTCTATGCAGTTTCAAATACTGGTATCTAGAATAAAAAAAAAAAAGTAAATGATAAATTACTAGGCATATATCTTGTTTTATCCAAAAGAATCTTGTTTCTCCATATAATAACATTATTATGTCACAATGTTCATTATATATGGGAGTCTATCCCATTTTACAACCAAATGGACTTTGAATTCTCTAGAAAGATATTCTTTACTTCGATCAGATCGAAGCTCTTTTATGTTCTTGTCTAATTGCTTCTTTATCTTATCCATGTACTCTTTTGAATTTCAAAAGCCATGGAATCATGACGCATTTAGACAAATATAAATGCGATGAATATTTATCAATAAGATTGATAGAATACTCATAACCTCTTCTAACATGTAAATTAATTAGTCCGCATACATATGTATGTACTAATCAATAGAAACTGAACTAATTAGGAAGCTTAAAGATTTCATATACCTGATTTTAATAATCTTAGGACAATCTTTCTTACGATGACCCTTCTGTCCACACTTGAAGCACTTCCCTTTCGACTTGCTATCTTTTCTAGTAAACATGTTTTTTTGTGCCAATTCTCCTTTGCCTACCCTTGTCTTTCGACTTAAGTCTTAAAGAGAATTCTTGTTTAGGAAGTTCTTTGCTATTCTTCTTCGTACATCAATTGAACTAAGGTCATATATTTATTCCTTAGGATATAGCTGACCTTAAACTCTCTGAATGTATTAGGTAAAGATTTAATCACCATGTTAATATTTGTTTTATCATCGATCTCAACACCATGAATCTCAACTTCATTCAAATAGTCCATCATTTTGAGGATATGATCACGAACCCTTGTACCCTCTTCTATCTTGGTGTCAGTAACATGTTTTAATGCTGCTTCTCTGGCAGAATCAGTATTCTTCCCAAACATCTGATGGAGACTAGCCAATATTTCAGTGGCTGTTTCCATGATCCAAAGTTTGTTCTGCAGTTCTATAGAAATCGAAGTCAATAAATAGCGCTTAGCCATTTTGTTAGCTTCGCACCGTTTCTCGTAAGACTCCCTCTGATTTCTATAATCGTATAATGTTGGTACTAGAAGGCATTGCTAGGTCAGAACATATTTGCAGTCTTTAGCAATGAGAATATTAAATAGATTGTGTTTCTAATCTAAGTAATTTTCACCAGTGAGTTCATTTTTAACCAGGATAGTTAATAGTGGGTTGATGGAAGACATTTTCTATAAAAATAAAACATATATGCATAAATACATTGATATAACATTCACAATAAAAATCAAAAATGCAAAAAACCATAAATGCATTTTATTTTATTGTAACGATAATCTAGTACCGCTTTAGCAAGTTATCCGTTGGGGAAGTCATGCCGCTACTTATCAGACCTAATTAACCATTAGATTATTTACTTTCATATCTTAACATGATAAATAACTATCATTATCTTTTAGGGCCAAAATTTTATTAATAGAACTTCGTTGGGAAGGTTAATAACAAATTTTGTTGAGTATATAACCATTGTTTTAATCTACGTATTTCTCATATCAAGCAGCCACCATTAGGGTGATCAATAAATTGAAAAATATTTCGATCTTATCTTTAAAGAAATTCATTAAATAAAATGTTTAATATATATACCCTCTGTTGGGTGCATCACCGTGGCATGAAGTCGAGGTATATATATAATTTTATTATCGAACTAACAATGGAGCCCGTGGGAAAATTATCTTCAATCTTCCTTCTCCCTCTCAATATTTTAAAGTTAGTTTTTCCTTTTAAAACATACATATATTGTTAATTGCATACTTCCTATAATATTATATAAGTGATATCTTATATTATCAAGCAATTGCAAATTTCAAACAATATACATGAATTCATGTTATATGAATGACATATATCATTATGCATAGAGTGGCACTGCCTATTCTATATGACATGCTGTCATGGCATAATATCATCCAAACATAGCATAAAGATTAAAAGCAATTAAATAATCTCAATTCATGATTTTCCTAAAAAAACTAACTTAATCTACAAGCCTAATATCTATTGGGCTTCAAGTCAATATCCATCAACTTTCTTTTCCTTCCTTGTACTTGCTCATGTTTATAACTATTGGCTTGGAGATTTTAGGGCTTTTAAATTTATCATTAGTTCAATTTTAAAATTTAAATTTGGGCATATATTAAATAAAATTTTATTAGGTCTTATTTTTGAATTAAAATTTTTATAAAATGCAGACCCAATTAATTTAATAAAATAAGCTGAAATTTATTTTCAAAAATTCTTGAACCAAATAAATTTAATTATTGATCTACCAAAATTTTTATTTATATGACCCAATTTTAAAATTGCAAAATGGGTTTGAGACCAATATAAATAAATTTAGACAAATAATTATTATTGGGCTTATTAAATTTCTATTTATATTATCCAATCAACAGTTAAAATATGGCTTGGATCCAATATAAATAAATTTAAATTTTGCTGTCCAAAACCCAAATATTTTAACTGAATTTTAAATTAGTAAAAATTTAGGGTGCCATGAGATAAAAATTCAAAACCCTAATTCTCACATTTTTCTTTCCAGTCGTCATATCGCATTACATTATGTTGGACCTAAATCCAAAAGTCTCCAACATTGTACCAAAAGACATAAATTTTTAAAGTATAAGGTGTTTAATAAAAAAATTTAAAAAAGACACCTATCCTTTTTGTGCTAATTCTCGGCGCATGAGCATAAGTTCTTACCGCAAATTATTTTCTTATTTTCTTGATTTTTCTTCTTTTCTTGATTTCTATACTATTTTATGATAAAATAATATTTACAAAAATTCTTATACCATTAACGGCATAAAAAAAATCTAAGAATAATGAATTATAACTAAAAGGGAAACATGGTGATAATAGACCACCCATTTTGTTACAAATTCAAAAAAAATACGGACAATTTTCTAACCATGAATTCAAACAATCCAAGCATGCTTTATTCATATATTAACAAATAATATATATCTAAATAAATTGTACCACTCTAATACATAATAAACAAGCTAGATTTCATACGAAATCCTTATATATTATTATGAAATGTCTCTAATACCAATTGGTGGGATAAAATCATGTTTTTCAATTATTTCAATTGAAACATTTTAGGACCTATCTCATACAACATATAAGAATTAAGTAATCTATAAATTTGTACCTTTGATAATTTGAGAAGACGAATAATTGAAAGTTGTAGATCCATCTCCAAACGATCTTCCAAGCTATGACTCAAGATCGATTAATACTGGACGTGTGGGCGTCTGTTTCACCACTCCTAATTACAACTGACTTCTCTTAAATGCCTTCTGTGTTTTTCTTAAAAGCCTGAAATTCTCTCTCTTTTTTTATTTTAAGAGAAAATTACCCCTTTTATAATATCTTATGAAAAATCCTAATATGTTAGGATTAGGATTCCTATTTAAAATAGGATTCATCTTTTAATTTAAATATTTAAATTAAATACTATCTCTCCAGTTACGTAAAAGTGAGAGAATGTGTAATTAACTGGATGACCACCTTGTAAAATATCACAAGCCCCCTTTTACACTTGAATATAATATATTAGGCCTTAACAAATATTATAATTATGATTTTTATATAATATACCAGTTTTTCTTACTTTTGGGTCCAGTGATGGTGTTGTCAATTAAATGAGCTAACTCGAGGATCATTTGGGAACATACAATAGTGACTACAATAATTAAATTTGTAATTAAACAAATATAATTATTTAATTCCAATTCTACTCCACTATAAGATTGGAATTGACCTCCATAATTGTATGCTCGAATAATAATTCGCCCAAGCCACATTGATTTCTTTACTGCACAATTCTTTGTACCACATCGTTAATTTAAATCGATATCTCAACTGTCCAATCAATTTAATTATATCTTGTTCCTTGATACTTACTGGTTTTCTCTAATGATCATTTTCAATATACTTATTTATGTTGACACACTCTGTCCAGAGAATTATATGATTAAATAGTGAAAACCCATCAAAAGATGTGTCGTACAAATTCTATATTGTTAATCTATAATTTCAATACTTGTAATTGCTCCCACCAAGATACCGGGTAATCTTGACTACATATGTATATCGTGCCCATTGGTAACTCAAATAAAATAACAACTACAATTATGAAATTATAACTAACTCAAGATTAAAATTACAGTAAATTAATGCCTATGAGATTTAATAAGTCTGACAGTTATTACTAGGTTAATTAAATCTCATATGTGATTCAGTTCAATGTAGTCTACTACATTAATAAATTCATACATGATTAAGACAAATCACTCAATGAATTTATTACAGTCTATACCTTAATAAAATGCCCAACTTTATTTATCAACTGCAAACTTAATTTATTTAATTATAAGATAACTTGTATTTAATTCACATGGTGATCGCATAAATACATATAATATGATTAAATAGACTTTACTTAAAATATTAATGTAATTTAAGATATCTGAATAAATACCTCAAATATTTTATTAATCAGAAAATTAATATGCTTTGAAGAACACATAATCTCAACACTAACTTTCTTATAAAAAAATTAATATTTAATATTTAATTTTTCTTCTATACATTTGTCAAACTTTTATTTGATTGCAGATTTGTCTAATTCTTCAATTATAGCCAACAACTCTCATAGTTGACGAATGATAAGAGTTCTCATCAGAGTTAATTCCCAACAATACAAATATACATGCAACAGTAGACCAATCTAATCAAATCATCCAAGACTTTTCTGTAGATTCAAACACTCAAGCTTTACCTGAGGACCCAACCATCGATCATATCCATTCTGATTCTTTAACCACTAATATCCATGATAAAGATCGCAGTCATACATCTTTAACACCTAAATGCTCAAGCACAATAACCTAAACCAAATCTCAACTACAACAATCTGATCCATACCAACCTTCTCATTTAATGATCACACGACCAGGAGCTAATATTTGTAAACCTAATCCATGTCTTTTTATAACTGATATTCGAAATGACACAAAAGTGCATGGTACTGTTGTAGAAGCTTTATCTATTAACAGATGGTTGGCTGCAATGAAAGAAAAGTTTGATGTGTTAACAAGAATTTTATTGGGCTTAAACCAGCAGGCTTAATGGATGTGTCTCTAATTTGTATAAACCAATTAAACTAGAAACACAAACAAAAAAAGTAAAGAGAAACACATAATAAACACAAAATGATTAAAGTGGCTTGGCTATCAACCAGCCTACATCCACTGTGAAAATCGAAGAGAGATTTTATTATTTTGAGATAGTACAAGATACAATGTTGTCAAGGAAATGTAGAAGAAATAAATGAGCCAAAGAACAAGCTATAAGGTTTATATCCAATCAGAATGGGATCTAGAAAGATCACCCAGCTATCGACATCTGTTTCTGGGTTTTGTAGCAAACCCAAAACTTTTCTATGACTTTTAAAAACTATAACTGCCATTTGAACAGCCTCGCTCCACGTTTCACGCTTATAGGCTTTTATCATCAAACCAACAGCTGAGCCATGTCATTTAAATCAAAAGAATTTAAGTAATGCACATGAGTAAATATGTGCTTGACTAACTACACTAAACGACATTAACAAGTTATCGTTCATGTTTGAAGATGGTAGCAAATGACATGTCAATGACATCGTGAGTCAAGAAACAACTCGTTGACCGTGTCTGAAGTATTGGATTTTAGGTTTACAATCAACAAAATTAAACTTGGAAATAAGTGCCTGAAAGATTGAATATGAAGGTTGTGGGTAACAAATAGGTGTTTTTTAGTGAAACAGAAGGTTGATGGGAGTATTGACAGATTTAAAGGTCGACTAGTTGCTAAAGGATTTCACCAAACACTTGTTTTGGACATTAATAAAATTTTTAGCCCTGTTGTTATAATGAGACTAGTGTTGAGTATTGTTGTACTAAAAAAATTAGGAAATAATTCAGCTGGATATGAATAATATGTTCTTGAATGGGAAATTATAAGAGGAAGTTTATTATGGCATAGCTAAAGGGTTTTGAAGATATAAAAAAGCTAACACGTGTGTAAATTGATTAAAGCACTTATGGACCTTAACAGGCTCCAAGGGCATAGTTCAAACTATTAAAGTTAGTATTACTGAATTGGGATCTCACCAAATCCAAATCATATACATCTATATTCATTATACACCAAGGCACTAATGTTTTTGTCTATATGGACGATATTTTAGTCACAAGAAGCAAAAAAGTATTGCAAAGAAATTATTAAGAAGTTGAGTCTATAATTTGCTTTCAAAATTTAGGATCCCCAAATTATTTTCTTAGTTTGGAAACTCAAAGAAGTAATGGAATGCACATCTGTCAACAGTAGTATATCAATAATTTGGTAAAAAAATCAAGAATGGAAGATTGCAAAGAGTTTTTATCACCAATGAGTACTTCATCGAAGTTCTTCAAAAAAGATAGTAAACGATTTTTGGATCCTACCTTATACAGAAGCTTTATTGGAGCATTGTTATACGTGATAATTATACGGCCAGAAATATCATTTGCAGTCCACCATCTAAGTCGGTTCATGCAAGCACCCTCACAGTCACACTGGCTTGGCTACACAGTTATTTTGCTTTATATGCAAAGCCTAAAACTCACGAGTTGCTTTATTACAAGCGGACAGAAAGAATGACTCTAACAAGCTTTACTGATCCATTGACTAGGTAAAAAAAACTGATGGCAGGTGTTATTATGTTTATCTTAGAGATAGTATCATCTTTTGCTACCTAAAGAAACAAAATGTTGTTACAAGGTCGTCTAAAAATCGTCACTTGCTAGCACCACAACAAAAATTCTTTGGCTTCAATATGTTAGCACATTTATTTCCATAATGATGATTTTAATGATAAAAAGATATGTTTTTAAATTAATTAATTTTAAAGATGTCTTAAATTGGATTAAGTACTTAAGCCAAAATATTTTTGAACAAAGAAAAACTTTCTCAAAACAAACGGATTCTTGTTAATTCATAAAACAAATAACCAATTAACTTGAGGTAAGTTTACAACCTTTCTAGATGCTATCAGCTAATCGTTAGTGACAAAATAGCTAACCGATATCAATTAAATTTGAAGTATACTAGAAGCTAATGGTAAACCATTTATCAAAAAAGGGCTAACCAATATCGTGTAAAATTTAAGTTTAGTTTCTAGAAGCTAACGGCAAACCATTTATTAGAAAACAGTAAGTTGACTATTCATTACAGGGTCATTGGACACTAATAGTGATCTGAGATCTTGCAAACGGTGATCCGACTATTTGAATTGTGGCTTAATGGTAACTTATTTAAGTCAAAACGATGATCCAACTTGTGGTTAATGATGATCTGTACAAAAAGTCAATAATGGCTAGTTTTTAACCTCAACTATAAAAATGCTCAATTAAATTCAAATACAAGCATGAACACTATAGTTATATTGAGTAATCTTCTGCTCAAGACGAGTGATACTCGTTAAGCAAGGTAAACTAAGTTAGATTTAATAAAAGGGCAGCAGAGTAAGAAGAAGTCTAAAATTTTGTAAGATTCCAATAAGTTGTAATCATTTCAGTACTAAGTGAATTACTTAATTCTTGAGCATGACCTCGTGGATTTAAAATTATGATTTGAACTATGTTAAAATCCTTTATGTGGCATGCTTTCTATAATTTATTATTTCCAGCATATTAGATAAATTTACAGTGAATATATAGAAACATTAACAGTACTATGAAAAATGTTGATCACTAATAGCTGATATATAGTATCTTATGAAAAGTAATTGAATACAATAACTTATAAAAAAATACATGAATAGTAGTATGTGAACAGTGATTTTAGAATTGATTAATTGGGATAATTAAATTTCTAATTTTTTATTTGTCAACATTTATGAAAAAGAAATAAATTATTCACAATGTAGAATTTTAAACCAAACTAAATTCAAGCAAGTAAATAAATAATTTGAAAATTATTTCTTCCATTATCATCATCATTATCATTATTATTATTATTATTATTATTATTATTATTATAGGCATTAGTTTTCTTTCACATTAATCTATCAGGTGTAGTCTTTTAAACTTTACTCTTTTTCTTTAGACAGTGAGGATATTATCTTGATCTGGTTAGAGGAACGGGATAATTAACATAACATGTTTTTTAAATGTTTTTCCCAAAAAAAAAAAAAACTTTGTTTGAAGATGGCAGAATAAGGGTTTTTTGTTACTCCGAAGATAAATCATCTCACTTTTTGGTATTTTCTAATCAAAGATTTTTGTCTTTTTTCTCTTTGATCTAATTAAATTTGTGAGCTCTTCTTTTAATAACATTGATTCATCTATTTTGTTTTATTTAATCATGACAAATATTAGTGGATTGTAAGTTAAAATCTCTAATATTTAGTTCTCTTAGTTCGTTAGAGATGACATATAAGTAGTGAAAAGTGTGCATTTTAATTTTCAAAAACAATTAAAAACAACCAAGCTTTTTCCTAATAACCGGGCATATTACCTAATCCACAGTGATTGCTCGCGAAAAATGATAACATTTTGGTTTTTAAAAAATCAATCAAGCAGAACTTTTGCTTAGTAAGTAGGCATCTTGCCTAATTAGCAGTGATTGCTCATGCCAAACAATAATGTTCTTTAAAAAAAAATGTGTTCAATTTTGCTGTAGCATAAATCCAAATAACTAAACCATAGGGGTGCTTCAAACTAGTGTCCTAAGGCCAACTAATTTAGGAATTACTAACCTAAAGTTCGTTGCATGAATTAAAGATGTATTGTTTATTTATTTATGTCTAAATAATTCACTACCTAATGATATAAACGTTAAATAACTTTTAGAACAAAGATACTGTCCTCTTTCAATAAAAACCCATGTGTTTTTTTATTATTTTTATTTTAACACAAAGAAATGATTATTTATATTCAGACTGAGTTCCCGCGCCCTCCCCCCTTTTTTTTCATTTCATCGGAAAAAAAATTTGAAAGAGCTCACTTATTTAATTGTTTGGATAGGAGAAGAACAATTACTATCTTATACATAAATTTTGCTTACCAAAGTTAGCACTTTAATTGCTACGGACTAGCACTAAGCTAGTTGGAGGATTTGATTAACAATAGAAAGTATACATTTAATAAAGCTTAAAATTTGCATTGTTCACTCATAGTGTTGATAACTCTAACAACTTTGTCACATTTAGAAATCCTAGTTCCATTTTAGGAATTATCTATTTTTATATATTTTTAAACTATGATTTCTATGTTTTGTAAGAAAATCCTTAAATTCATGAATTTTTGGTGTCTATTTAAAAAAAAAACATGAAATTTGGATTCAGGAGACTAAAAAATCTTTGGCAGAATTGCTAGCCATCTATCCGACATTAATTCTGAAGGTTTGAGATTCCGCTATGCGTATACATTCATTTATTAGTTCAACTACCTTAACAAAAGACCAAGTGGAGTGTCTCGATTTGACTTTAGTTGTAGCCATTGATTAAGTTGAATCCAATGCACCACATTAGTTACAATTTTAGATCCTTGGATTATGTCATATAAAGCTCATCTAAAGGCTATGGTTAACCAAAATTACTATGCAAATGTTCACATTTGATTACATTAGAATTTGCCTATATAAAAGCAAGGGAGGTCACAAATGAAGTTGAAAGTTTAGTTGTCAGTTTTATAGAAAATTATAGTGTAAGTCGAGATAAATTTTAGGAAAAAGTATAGCTAATAAAAAGAGACTTTTCTATTGTTCTCAACTTCCTTGTGTTATACTTTCACAAATTTATTAAATCGAGTATTTTGCTTGCCATGACGAGTGGTTAATTTTCTAAACTAAGGTAAATGGTGAAGCTTAAAGTTTCAAACTTTAGATTTAATTGTTTTCTCAAGTAAGTTTAAAGTTTATAGTTTCTAATTACATGTTTATAAGTTGTATTTTCTACCAATCATTTTCATTCCATATTTATTTCTAGATTCAGACCCTCTTATATCTATATGGGAGTTTATACCGAACACTTCAATATAGCTGTAGCGCATTACATATTTAACCCCCCATATTTATTTATAGAGTCGTTAATTAAGAAGTAGGTCCTATAATATCCAAGCTAGTTAAAAAAAAAAAAAAAATCCCATAACCTTAGCATTTCTTATTTCGATTATTTTTTCTTAATTTATTTTTCTACAACTGTTTTCATTTCATTATTGATTACCATATTTTTAAATTCCATATAGTTCAACCTTAGACTCACTAAGTTATTTTATAACTAAGCACTCTTATACTCAGTAGTAATTAGCCACTTTTGATTCTTGTCAACCCAAAATTTTTTAAGGGTATTTTAGTCATTTTCTCCAAACCCTTTAGCTAACTCTAAATATAAATAGAAGATTAAATTTTTTAAAAAAATGAGGCTTAGCTCCCTACCCCAATATGGTCAACCATTAGAAAGAGAGATGACCATAGGTTTGGCCATAGGCAAAACAAGAGCTTCATAAGATTAAAGTTATGTGTTTTTTATGTTGAGAGAAGAGATTTGAGGTAAATTTTGATTCTTCATTTTTGTTAATTATTATATAGAAGCATGGTTAGATATTAAAAGAAGTAGAAATCTAGATTTTGCTGAGAAATATATTGACAATAAGTTGTTTCAAAAATTATAGTAATTAGTACAAATTGATTTTGATTCTAGATTTTGTATAAGTTAAACTATACATTTTCAAGAATCTTTTCAAAAGTTGTTTCAAGATAATCATATAAAAGTTTAATTTATTATTATTTTTCAAATTAAAGTCTGAAAATCTAGAAATTTTTGTTTCTAGTGAAGAACACAAATTACGAAATTATTTTACTATACCTAGACTTCTTAAAAAGTTATGAAATTTGGAATATTGATTTGTATATATGTTTAGTATGATTCTGAAAATTTTCATTATTTTATGATAGAAGGATAAATTTTTTGTATTTTCAAAATAAGTATGTTCTAAACCAACATCAGTTTAACAGATTTGATGATATCTGAAACATAAATTATTTTCAATAGATTTTAGAGGAATTGAGCTATGAAATTTTTACCAATGAATTTTTAGTATTTCATGTGCTCTGCAAATTTGAGATTTTGTTTTGAGGAACTTGAGAATATTGGAGTTTATGATTATGATTTGATTTTTATATCTTATGAGAGTTTTTTTTTTATTAATTTTAGGCCAATGATATCAATATGTTTTTGTTTTTTTATGGATGCCAAGAGGTAAGTGAACTAGACTTCTAAATGAATTACAATAAATAATATGTATATATTTGACATGTTTGAAAAGCCTACAATTTGCCTCTTTGTTTATGTGACGTGTTGCTATGTGTAAAGCGTGATTGTGTACATGGGCATATATATCTATGAAAGTTCAATAGTATAAGCATGAATATGCATTAATTTTTTGTAAAATGAGAGAGTAGATTTTAACGTACATGGACATATGTATATGTAAAAATTCATTAGTATAAGCATGAATATGCATTACATTTTTTATAAAATGAGAAAGTAGATTTTAGCAAATTAATTTTGAAGCAAATAAGTTTTCTAATGTAAGGTGTTATTATAGAATTTTAGAATTTTGTTATTTGGGTATTTTTGGACCTTTTTTATTTTTAATTAAAGTCAGTTATAGTATATGTTTTAATCTTTTATTTTCAGTATAATTGTGATTTAGTTTTCCTATTAAATTAATTTGAAAAATAGGTTTATCCTATTATAAATAAGGAGTTCTTGTTATTATTTTCATAACCTTTAATTAAATAAAATATTTTTGTAATTTTTTTGGGATTATTTATTAAAATATCTCTTGTAGAGTTGTTTAGATTAGATATCGTCTTATCTTGCTTAAAGTATTACTAAAATCTCATTGAGTCATTTGGATTAGAACAAGATCTAATCACAATTCCATTAAAACATAACTTAATCGCATTGGCTTAGTTTGGTATTAGAACAATATCTATTATTTGTCTATCCAATCAATTCACTTCCATGACCCGCTCCGTCAATTGGTATCAAAGAAGTTCTATGCCAATCGTACAGCTTTACTAGCTACCCACATCCCTTTCACTAAATCCAACTATAAACACCGACCACTGCAAATTCATCACTCTGCCTTTAGCTACCATCTATAACCATCGTAAATCACCAAAAATTGTGGCTCCACCACTAGCACTACTACTAACACTACTAGTTCACCATTGATCATACCCATCATCAAAATTTTCTCTGTCTACACATCTAATCCCAACCACCATTGGGTTCAATTAGCCATCATAATCTTCGCTAAGAAAATGCAACCAAGCACCAAAGCCGCCACTTCAATTCAGTTTTTTTACCAAACCACCGTGAATCTGATTAATCCTCAACTACCATTATATTCATCACCACCATATCTACCAAATCCGATTATCACCACACCAAACTGCCTGTACCAACAAACTTGAAAGTTAAGTTATTTATAATTTTTTTATTGATTGTATTTTAATTTGAGGAAAAAAATGATAAAGATAGTGTATAAATGCTCATAATATCCCATTGGGTTTGAAGATATCTCAAATTTTCATGTTAATCCTAATAATATTTTTGATTGGATTTGTATGATGGATGATTTTCTCCAAATTGTCTCATCAAAAGTTATTATCTCTCATGTATTATTTAAATTGACAGATGATGCTTTAGATTGGTGAGAAGAACTACAAGAATCAAATATTCGACAAGAGTAGGATGAAATCAAAGAATGGTTTGATATGAGACAATTGATCGTAAATCATTTTGTTCATTGTGATGATGCCGAACCCACTCTTTTGACACTAGTGAAAGTAGAAGATGATGAGATTGTTTATCTATATGAGATTTTTAATTAAAAAATACAACCTACTCTTTATTTGAGCATTAAACTTAATAGTATGATCGAGTTTGTCAGTAAAATTAAGTTGAAGAGCCCCCTGCAATTATTGACATGATTATGCCTATCCATATTGAAGACAAGAAGGTTTTTCTTGAAGAAGATTTGGTTGGAAATATACAATTAATTAGTGAGAACATTGAGCATGATTTGGCAAAAGACTTGCGAGGCTTAGAAGTGATTCGTTTGTACGAGACTTTATTTTCTCAAAGGTTTACCCATAAGCATAAGAAATAGATAAAGTATACGATTTCGAGTTTCAAGAATGATTAATGAAAAAGGCTATAGGAGCTCAAAGATATATTGATGCTTTACTTTAAGTTTCATCTACGGATGAAACTTGAAGACGAGTTTTTTTTTTTTTAAGAGAGGAGAATGATGTAAGAAGTTATTCTAGGATTTTAGAATTTCTTTTTATTTAGGTAATTTTGATATTTTTTATTTTTAATTAGAGTTAATTTTGATACTTTCTATTTTTTTATTTGAGTAAATTATGATATGTGTTTTAGTCTTTTATTTCTAAGATAATTGGGATTTATTTTCTTTATTAAATTAACTAGGGGGAGTAGGTTTACCCTATTTAGCTCTTGTTATTATTTTCACAACCTTTGATTAATAAAAACTCCTCTTTTATCATTCCTTTGAGATTATTTATCAAAATCTTTCTTGTAAAGTCGTTTGGATTATAGAATTATTTAATCTCGCTTAAAGTATTATTAAAACCTTATTGAGTTCTTTGGATTAGAACAAGATCTAATTATGCTTCAATTAACGTGCAACTTAATCATGTTGGCTTGTCCCAATATTAAAACGAATTTAGTGTTTGTCTATCCTATTAATCTGCTTCAACTACCCTACTCCATCATTTTCTTTTTTTTTTTTCTTAGATACTTAAATTCATTACTTGCTTAGTAGCACTTTATATGTTATGTTATGAGATAAGTTACTAAAGGATGCTTGTAGAAGCCCAAAATGAGAATTATGAGAAACTATGAATGTTAATCTAGATTCAAACTGAATGACGGTTGTTTAAATAAGTGATTTGCAAGAAAATGTGAAAGCTTGAAGGCGACAATTGTGGTTTGATGAAATTATTTTACGATGCTCTCAAAAGACCATAGCATATTATGCATTTGAATTGTATATAAGTATGTACGTACTTTGGTATATTAAAAATTAGTTTACTTACTAAATTTTTATTTATTATAGTTTATTATGTAATTTACGATGAGGGAGGAGAAAGACTTGAATTGAGGATGATAAATTTTTTAGTAAATTTAAAGTCATACGCTGTTTGAGGATTGGATTTTTTTGTATATTATATAGAGTTTTTAAGTTTATTTGTGAGTTGCATGAAAGGACCACTTACAATAGGACTATTATTCTCTTCAAAATTCTAATTCGTGTTGAAACTCTAGATACCTATCTATTGTACCATTACTATATCATTCTTGTAAACAATTCAAAAAAATCATGCCACATGCTTACATACCTAGCAATTTAAACTACAATTTTAATAAAGCCTATTAAATTATAGCTTTTAAAACTAAAGTTTTTATAAAAAAAAAATATTTGAATTATTTGGCTGTCAATGAGTTCTTTTATTAAAAATTAAAAAAATATTTTAATAGATAAATTTTCTAAAATTATTTTATGAAATGAATGAAATAAGACGGTGAAATAAATTAAGAATACTTTAGATAATTTAATTCTTTTAAAAAAATCTAAAACTTTAATTTCCAAAAGTCTAAAATTTAAATTTTATTAATAAAATCTAAAAAACTTAATTATTCTCTAAAAATTCTGCTCAAAATAAAATTAAATAAGTACATTTACTTTTACCCATAAGATATATAATACATATCAAACGTATAGCTTTCCACTTTTTGAGATTGATTGATTCTGTTTCCATTTTTTTAATAGAAAAATTGCAAATATTCCAATTTATACGAAACACATTCTTTTCGATCAAAGAATTATGCATCCTTGATTGGCCACATTGAGTTTTCTTTTTCCCAGTATTCACAATTTCACCACGTGAGGATCATTAATTGGACTGTGTCATCTACTCCTAATATACCTTGTAATTTAAATCATTTAATGAAATTTGTAAATTGTAATGGCAACGCAAACATGGCTCTAAAGAAAGGAGAGGCGAACATGACAGGGAACTATAGGAGAGAGAACATTTGAAAACAATACTGGTACATTATATTGCTTTCTTAATAAATGTTTCAATAACTTCCAGCTCTTTTCGGACAAGACATCAAACTTTTAAAGACATTGAGATCAATTATTATCTTGAATCATTGTACTAAAGCCAACGCCCAAACTGACAATACCAGCAACTGGCAAAGGATACCCTTGATCGTTTGTAATTAAGATTGAATTTGAGACCCAAAAAAAAAAAAAAAAAGATAAAAATATAAATAATTGGATACCTTATATGCCTTTCTTTTTAATGACCTTCCTTGCCAGAATTAAAGACAATTTTCAAAGTTTCCTAACATAATAAAGTCTAGGGCTAGAGTAGGGTGCTATATAATAAGTATTGACCTTCAGATTTCATAACATGAAATCTAAAATTAGTAATTTGCAACTTTAACAAGTGTGAGTTTTTACAAAATGCACATATATCACTATGAGGACTCTGGTATCCGATGTTGCTTGTGTTAGATTAAGCAATCCTATTACTGACTCAAATTTTCCACCATAACAAGTTAAGAAAAACAAAAAAGAATTGACGATAAACATGTTAATCCGATGAAATCTAAACTTTTCAAAAGATATTATTAAGGTGTTCTTCCAGGGTTTAATTACTCCCAAATACAACTTATTGTATATGGTTGCTTTGTTGATGCGACTTTTCCGCGTGCCTCAGCGGTTGCTTGAACGTTCCAACGAGCTTTTCCGCGTGCCTCAGCGAGTGCTTGAACCTTCCAGCGAGTTTTTCCGCGTGCCTCAGCGAGTGCTTGAACCTTCCAGCGGTGCCTCCATACAACTCGAGCAGGAATGTCCGAACCTTCTGCTCGCGGTTCCAAACGATGACCGATCCTTACGCTCGCGACGAGTTCGGCGAGGATTGCCCCTTTGTCCGGTTCACTGTCTTCTTGAGCGGTGATCTCCGGACCAGTACTCCTGAAACCGGGTCACTGCGCCGGCGAAAACCCTCCGACGCTCAAGTCAGTAATCGGGTTTCTCTTTTTTGGTATCTCCCTTAGTGAGGGAGGCCGGAAAGATGAAAGGGGTATTATTTTCGCCCCTTTTTGGATATGTATGATGTTTTAGAGAAAATCGGATAAGAGAAATTTGAAAATGAAGAACCTGTGAATTAGAAAATCCAACCTTTGAGAATCAAATTCCTCCACCCTTGTGCCGTTCTCCTTCGTTTCCTTTTATACTCCATTTTTCCCACTCTTTTCCTTTCCAGGCTGTCCACTCCACGCTTAGTGGTGTCTGAGTCCTTCGACAGTAGGGTTCGGTGGAATATTCCCTCGGGATGAGCGGTCGTCCCTTAACCCGATTCACGTGGCGGATCACCATGTCGGGCAAGTCGCGAGGAATGATGAGGCCTTGGTGGCACGTCTGCGTGCCACGGACAACGATGTCACCTCTCCACCATGTGGGACCCTTGTCGAGACATCAAAAGGTGTGCTAGGATTACGAGAAAGCGGGTCGGGTTGCCTGGGTCGGGTCTTGCCCGGTGTGCCGTGGCACTCTGCGAGCAAGGGAGATATGCTCGGCTCTCGACCTTGACCATCTTTGACCTGAGGGACGACCTCGAGCGAGCAAGGAGGCGGTGCTCGGGGCTCGAGTAGCTCCGAATTTCCTCGAGCTTGACTAACTTTGACCTTCCTCGATGATCTCGAGCGATTGTGGAGCTCGAGCTCGACCTTGACCTGCTCAACTTCCGACTTCGCTCGAGCTAGGCTGTCCTCGAGGTGTCTTGCTCGAGCTGGAGGGGGTTCGAGGGGCCTGTCTGATATTTACCCAATACACCTGAAAGGGCTTCGAGGGGCCTGCCTGATATTTACCCAAACAGTTGCCAAAATAATACTCACTATATTATTTAATTAAATAACACTAAGCTTTTAATAGATCTCTATTTTAAGGTTACAAACCTAAATATAACAAACATAAACCATGCTCTTCATCATGCTCTATGACTCCACAAAATCAGGAACCAACTACTGCAAATTTAACTAATTGAAAAATCAACAATTTTTTTCAATAGTTGTAATTTACATATATATATAACAAACCTGAGGAGTAACGAGTTTATATACATACACATTTATAATATATATTAAAAATCTATTGAGACTAACTTGAAAATCTACTCCCACCAACAATATTAAAAATATATATATATCATATTATCGTTCCACGGTTTTATGAAGAGGAAAAAAAGAACCCATAGAAACTCAAACACCAATTCAACATTGGACTGCAAACCCAATGAACATTGTGATGCCACCCAACAACTTTCAAAAGCCGCTATACGGTTGCACCATGTATGCATCTAGAACAAATTCCACCAATATTAATTAACACCTATTAATTTGAATCATACAAATCCTTAAAGTCCATACAGTGGCGCAATTAAGTAATTCAATGACAACTAATAGTTCAACACACTTGAGTTATACTGATACGGACAGGTATTGGTGATTCTATTTTGGTGGTTAATGAGGTGCAGGTTCATTAACTACAGACCCCTTGTCTTTGCCATTTGTTTAGCAAACTTTAATGGGTGAGAACAAGGTGGTTTAATGAAGCTCAATGCAGCCAAATGTTGTCATAACAAGAGACGTAATTCTTGAAAGACAGATTTGACATTTTTCTCTTAACAGTATTTTGGTGATTCACATTGTTCTTCTAATTTCTTTTTTTCAAAAAAAAAAAAAAAATTTACCACTTACCCTAGCAATTTTTCTTAATACTTTATTATTTTCTTAATGTCAAAATTTTAACTGAGAAAAGTTCTGATATTGGGATGAATTTTTTTCTGTGAAAGTTTTGATATTAAGAGAGGAATAAAGCGTTAGAAAAACTAAAAATTAGAGGGAAAAAAATAAGGGTGAAACAAGTTAGCTTTAGCTACCGGGGTAAAGAATTTATTACAATAAAAGTTAATATAAACTTCTAATTTAAATAAGCAATTATTAATATAATGAATGATAAAATTTTTGAAAAGCAACTAAAAAATTTATGAAAATTATTATTTTTTATTTATTAAAGATAAAAAATTTTTATTTTACAAGTCGGATTCCAATTAATTACACACAAAAATTAAGAAAAAAATTATATATAAGCATCATTCACACAATCGATTACCTAAATCTTAAAATAATTTAAACTATCAATTGAAAATTAAATAAAGATGCTAAATCATAAACTAACCTTTTAAGAAAATATCTTTGTTAGTATTTTAGTAAATACAAGATGTAAGTTGAACGATCAATTTATTATAATTATCTTATTACTTAAATTACATATTAAATTTTTTTTAGAAAAAATCTTACAGGGCTAGGGCTCATGCCCGTCTCTTCGTGTAAACCCCCCATGGGAAAAAAGTATCAATGTGTGTCTTTGTTTTTTTTGAAATAGTTATAACTCATAGATATATTATAAATTGAAGTACAACACTTTTATGGTACCATTCAAAAGTCTATTGAATATTATTAACTCCGAAATCTATGTATACTAATATTTAAATAGATATGGACCTTTTATATGAAAGAAAATAAGTATAACAAGTTAGCGGTTTCAATTTTGTCTCAAAGAGATCATTAATGGGTATATTTAAGATTGAAGTTGAACATTTATAACTTAAAAAGTATGATAATATATTTTTAACTTATATAATAAAAAATTTATTATATATTTAATAATTTTACCAAATTATCATTTAAAAATTATATTTACTATAAATTATTAATTTTTATTTTATAATTATAATTTTTTTTACAACAATAACTATAACTTAAAAACTATAGTACCTCAATATCAAAATACCTGTAAAAAAAAAATATAATTTTTGGCAAATAAAGATAAATGTTATTTTTGCAAGTTCAATTACTTGTGTATGAGAAAAGAGATGGAGCCCAACATTTATCAATATCACCAAGCTCTATGGCCATAATCAAACTTTTAAATTATGGCCCTACTTTTGATCAGACTTTGGCCGTTTTCTTTTGCATACATCAACTTCACATTATTATTGAAAGAGAAAGAGAAAAAGTAAAGAGTTTAATTACAATAAATAAAGAGTAATTAATTCAAAACGTAGAAAAGTAGATGTCCATGAACAGAAGTCAATACCCGAACCATACACTTTTTTTGGTTCTAGCCGAGTTTGTTAAGTGAAAATGGTGATGAAAAATAACTATCAATGTATGGTGCGTTCTTGACTCCCTCTTTTAAGACTACTCTTCAAGGCTAAATTGCAAAGAAACCAAAAGGGTTTGTGAAAAGAGAAAAAAAAAAAAAAGAATTAAAGTTGGTGTCGATTATAATGAAGATTGGCAGCAAAAACAGCACAAGCAGCAGCAGCAGTAAATAAGCACTTGATGGAAGAGCATTCAAAGCCGCAACCAACCCCCAATACTTTTGAATACCACCAGCACTGAATTTCTCTGATGTCAGTATTTAAGTAAAACAGTTGTGCTGCAGTAGAAGCAATATCAGAAGCAGATAGATTCATCAGGAACTAGGACAATTCAAGGCTGCTTTAATTTGCTGGACAGTCGTGCCGATAAGGTTATTAACAGTGGTCACCGACTCCATATTTAGCTTGGCAGATGGCAAGCTGCTTACTAGTATCTGAAATGCTACTGAAATTAGTGAACCACTAGATCTGCTACCGATGTTTCCATGTACATTAGAACTAGTCGATGCCCCGTCTCCTTGATCAAGATGACCATCGGGGGAAATTGTGAATCCCGATGGCAGTAAAGGAATGTAGGAAGGATCCTCTCCACTCATTGCTATGTTGATGGCAGGTAAATCAACTGGACAATAGACCACAAGTGAACCTGAACTGTCTATGCAGCTCTCCTGAAGTATTAACATGTTGTTTTGGCTAGTGTTGAGGGCCTATTGCAAAGAATTAATTTAAATAATCACAACAAATTCAGAAGCAAGGAAAATAGAGAAAATTTGATTATTTCTTACTCGAAGAACGGATATGCAGTTTCCAGGATTTGACCCATTTGCGATATGGGCAACTTCTTGCACAGCATTGCCATTGGTGAGAACATCCCACTGAAGAGGCAAAAAATAACTACATACGCATAAGCCACTAAAATAGAAAGTGCCAAAATTAACCTGATTCAGAATTTGACATAATAAAGTATTTTAATAGGAAATTGAAATATATATATACATAGAGTATTTTAATAGGAAAATATATATACCTGAGGTCGAGTTCTTTCATCCTTGAAGAAATTGAAAACATTTTGGGGAGAAATGGGAAGCCAAAAGGTAGTTGCTGCATTAAGAACAACACCATTGGGCTGACCAGGATCCATGCTCTTATGAAGGGTAACTCGGACGCCAACTTCATTCAACCCAGAAATGGTGGTCCCTCGGTGGCCGTTAGATGTACTAATGCTCGTACAAAAACTGCTGACCATTCTTTGAGCAAGTTTCATCATGCTTCGTTTGCCATCAGGTGATGGAATTACTGAAAGAAGTATGAACTTATTGCGACCTCAGATATAAAATTGATGTCAAAAGACTATGATACTAAGATTACCTCCTCCAAGATCCCGAGTTGAAGTCCCTGAAACCATTAGACAAGCAAACCTCTCACACATTCTTTGCAGAGTAGCAAGCCAGCGATCAGCTCCAAATGCCATACCACTCAGAATAAGATCTCGATAAAGTTGATGAATGGGGGTTCTGTCTTCTATTTCAAGATGTTCAACCCAAGTAACCTGTATGTAATTCGGATGAAAGGTTGAGTGCAAAATATATTACAAGTCCTCAGTTTTTATAACTGTACAACAAAGAGGGAATTAACAAAGAATGCACATGATTAAATTGATCTAACAACCTTGGAGTATCCATTAGGCAAATCCTGAATCAAGCATCCAGAAGGAAATCTATGAGACCGACATTGAGAAGAAAATTGGGGAGAATCATAAGAAACATTTACAATCGCCCATGAGCCTTGTTCAATTTGCTGACAATATCGGAGAATATAGAATTCCCGTGTAGGTACAACTGGTGAAAGCACCTGCAACTCCTCATACATCTACACCAATACAATTTATGTGATAGGTTAAAAAAAAAAATGAATATCAAAATGAGGTGCTAAATCTTATACTAATTAATATTACCAATAGCAAGGAACCACTGTGACCACCCAACATTCCTGATGATATTACTTCAATTGTTTTCGCCATTGAGACAATTGTAGGAAAAAGCTCTACCCATTTGCTCTGCAAACTCAAACAACTACCAATCAAGACAAATGCGGCCTTTTGTGTACAAGAATTCAGAGCATGAGAGTTGCATACAACTTACACAGTCCATAAACATGTCGACCAATGCCAATCCATTCATGATCACAACTCCAGAGTCTCTAGAAGCCTCAATTCGAACATTTGGATTTTTCATGTGACCATTGGCCCTGGGAAACATCCTCTCATAACTGTCAAGATCAAGAACGTCCCTTCCATCTGTGGAAGACTTCATCCATAAGGGTTCATTTGTCTGCAAAAGCCTAAGCAATTCTTCCATGGCATTAGCAGCAATATCAGTCATAAGAGACTTGTCCATGTCTGATAAAACAATTTGTTGATAAGGCAAATTCGGCAAAGTCGATGAACTTCCAGGAAGAAGATCAAGATCAAGGGAAGGACCACTAATCCCTTGATCACCAAAAGTTCCCATTGTTAAATCCAATGAAGAAATATGAATAGGTTGCACTGGTGGTAGTTGGGAAATTGGCCTCCCAATGTACTTAGCAGCAATGCTAGAAACTCTATCAAGCTGGGAAAACAAACAAACAAAAGAATTGCTGAAAATAGTAAAAGAAAGAAACAAGAGCAAAGAAAAAGACAAAAGCCAACCTCCTCTTTCAACTGGGCATTCTCCATTCTAAGCTTTTGTTCATCAAAATAGGAATCTTCAGTGACAGGAGGACCCCCACACGAAGGGCAAATGACGTTTTTGAGTGCTTCCCTGATTGCAATGTTTTCACAACGGATCTTATCATTCTCAGCTCGAAGAGCACAGTTATCTGCTCTTTCATGTTGTGCCTAAGTTTATCGAATAAAAAATTTTAAAAAAAAATATTTTAACTTCTTAACAGTAATGATGCCCCATGAACATAAATCACCAAAAAGAAATGAAAAACGAATCATTTGAGTTTAGGCTTTTAGTAAGATACCTTCATCTGGGTTCTTCTGTTTTGAAACCAAAACTTGATCTGACGTGGAGCCAAACCCAATTCTCTGCTTAGCTGTAACCTCTGCTTCTCATCTGGGTGTGGACAATCTTTGAACATTCTTCATTCACCAAGCAATTTTTTTTTAAATATATATATATATATATAAATCATCATGTTTCATAAACGGACAAGACTAAAAATAAAACCCAAAAACATAAAGAAAACAAAACAAAACAATGTGCTTACGATTCAAGTCTCTGAATCTGAAGAGCAGTGTGACGATGGTAACGCTTCTTTCTCTTTTGTGTGTCGGAGCCGTCGTGATCACCGCCTCCGCCGCCGCCGCCACCACCAAACTCCATGTTTTTGTTATATGAGTAAATATAAAGTCTTTCCCTCAAAAACCCAAAAACTCAAACCTAATGCTGTGCTTCAAAAACTAATCCCATGCAACATAATAATAATAAGAGCCAAAGAGTGAGCCAAAAAGGTGAAATATTTAAGCGTGCGTTATGTTTTCAGAAGCATTGCAAAGGGAGAGAAATGGGGAATTATATATGAAATAAAATGGAAGCAGCATGATTTGAGAGAGTGAGTTAAGGCTTCTAAAAAAAAGATTGAATTTGTTTTAGGCCGTAATTAATTCACCAAGTGTAGTGTGTGTGGTGATTGTTGTTCAAAACAAAATAAGAGAGAACCAGCCACCCACCAACCCACAAACCTCTTATCTCTCTCAGCGCCACTACTACTGCCGCTACTACTATAACTATTACTATGTAATAGTAGCAGCTGCAGGGCTACTAGTATTTGCTATATTGAATTCATTCTCTCTCTTTGTGTTTAGAAAATGTGTAACTGATGAGCTTTTAAAGCGTTCGCCTCCCTTTATGTGAGAATGAAAACTCGGTTTGGCTAATTTCATGGAGTATCCTTAACCTTTTCCATAATATCAAATAAGTTGGCCATCAATTATCAAATTAATAAATATCATCATTGATATGCCTCGATATTAGTATCAAAACCGTCACCCATGTCATTGGGTTTGTAGTCCAATCCAATGATGGACTAGAGCCCTCAACATTATCAAGGGCGATAGTTCGAGCTCTCATGGAATTTTTTATAATCTTATTTTTATAAAATGTAAATGATAAAGTGAGATAGTGAAAATAAATTAATATGATAAATAAATATTAGATATTATTTTAGAAATGGCCTAAATTAATACGATTAAGTTAAATTCTAATCAAAATCTGATTAGATTTTATTCTAATCTAAGTAATAATATTAGAAATCGTAATATTTGAGTCTCAATATTATGTGTCACTTATTTATTAGATGATTGATTTTATAGGTAGTAAAATTATTTAATCACTATCCGATAGATGAATGTTATATTAGTTGAGAGTTAGATTAAGACCTACGTATCATGATACCTAGCATTACTCATAATTTAAATAACTTAATGAGGTTTTTATGATACTTTACAATGAGATCATATGACATCCCACAATAATTATAAAGAGATATTTTTTTAAAATAATCGAACTTCAACTAATAATGATAAGTCTTCTTTATTAAATCATAATTATATTAGAAGTAAAAGACTAAAATATATATCATAATTAACTTTATTTAGAAATAAAAAAATAACAGAAGGCCTAAAATAACAAAGTGTATAATCCTAAAATATTCTCCTATATCGGAGGACAGATATATGTGTTTAAATAAAAATAAAATTAGATATATCTCTCAATATGGGGAGGAGATGTCTCATGTCCACTTGACGTAGATTTTCAAGCTATGTGGCTCTTAATAAACTTAATATATAGAATGTAAGAACTTGAAAAAATAATAATAATATTAGGAATTCTAATATTTAAGTTTAAATACTATATATCATTTATCTTTGGATTAATAAAATATTTGACATAAAATTTTGATTCTTAACTATGATTTTTTTTTTGTACATTAAATTAATTGGTATTCGAAGATCACATTCGACCTTGACTAATTCAAATCTGAGCTTGGTAGGACTATTAGAACTGACTGCAAAATTGTCCTATAAGTTTTTAACGTAATTGTATTATCAAATTTCAAATTGAGAATCTTAGTTAAGTTAAAATAGCTCATGCCAGCTGATTTATGCACTTGTTAATAGCTGTTATTATATAGTAATAACTTATAAATTTAATAGAACATGGACAGTTTAACACTTTAATTAAAACTTATTTTTAATTTTCCTTAATTTTTTATTTTTAGTATAATATTAAAAATTCACGAGGGGTGTTACTAGAATTCTTCAAGAATGGGACATTAAAATTCTCACACGTTCACAAAACTCGAGGGGGTGCTTCCTCTCTCTATAACCTAAATTTATTACAATTTTTCTCTCTCTAGTGGAGTCAAGAGTGGTACACACGCTCACTCACGGCCAGGTGTACACACAACAGAGAATTTTTTTTTTTAAAATAAACAAATCTAATAAATACAGTATGAAAAAAAAAATATTTGATTTATGCAAGCAAAGCCAAGACGAAGGGATCTTTTCGTAGCCGCCGGTGAATAATGCAATAACGTCGTAACGTAATAATATTAAATAAGAGAAATTGTTTTCCGGCGACTTGATGTGAAAAGACTGAAATATCCCCCTTGCTAGCAAGGCTCAGAAGTCAAAATTGATACCTTTTCGGACAGCGCCCTTCCCTGCGGTTAGATCTCTCCGTCAGTTATCACAACTGCGTGAAGTGGGGTTCGTCAATAAATTGTTGTGGACCCCACTCCAAATGGCCAAATTTAAACTTTTCTTCAAGTCAACAGCCCTTCCTTTCAATTTTCAAATAGTCAAACCTACATTTAATTTTTCTACTTTTTTTTTTTCTAGATGCATTTTGTACCGTATATAGATTAAAAATTTGACTTTCTCCAAAAAAAGAAAATTAAAAAAATTGATAAAGCACCGATAAAAATAATAGTAAATCAATACTTTAATTACAAATGAAGAAAATCAGTAATAATTTATAATTAATTTTGTTAGATTTTATCATATTTTTATCTTTTTAATATTTTCTATTTTTATGGCGATGTTCAAACTTTAATTGAATATTTAAAGAGAGAAGAAAAATATTTATTAAAAAAATGATGCGAAACAAATTTTTATTCTCAAGTCTTAAATCTACAAAATTTAAAATATTATTTTTATTTGTTCTTTAAATATCTTCAAGGACACATCACTTTAAAATGTTCCTTGGTTACAAATGTTTATTTCCCCATTTTTCCATCCTTGATTTTTTCCTCTTTCCCACTTTGTCAAAATTGTATTTGAATGCATTAATATTATCCACCAAATTTGGAACCTAATTATTATTGTATATTTTACATTATATCATGTATGCACATTATGCGTACACAATAAATTTAGCATGTATGCACATTATGCATACACAAAAAAATTAGGAAAATATAGTTTTTGGGAATCCATTCATGAATCGTGAATTTTGATACTATTTGTATTTATTAAAAATATATATATTGTTATTGGTACGTAGGGGTGCCAAAATTCAGACAAAATTACAGATATAACAGGCTTGGATAATTCAAAATATGATACTTTTAACCTATAATGTGTATTAATAACATTGTATACATTTTGAAAAAATTATATGGAATTATTCATTAATGTTGAAGGTTATGTATACATTTTGTTTATTTTCTAAATATATGGTGACTATCTTAAATAGATCATACTAGCCAACTGTTACATTATTATTATTCTTATCTATATTTTCTAATTATTATGGTTGATTTAGTTGTCTAATTAGTAAATATTATTGATAATAAAATAATACACAGACTATTCAAAAACTCACCGCTTATGCTTGTACAGTTGTACTTATAGAAAGGGTATTTGTTTAATTTTTAATTTTTTATTATTGGCAGGACCCGCCTACTGTGGCGCTGATGTGGCCGCTTCTTTTACTCATATTTTGAAAGTACACGTCATCATGAAAAGATTTGAGATTGGGTCTTCGTTTTAATTCCCCCCTGAAAATTCCAACTAACTCCTCGTCGGGGCAAGCAGCGAGGTTCTTCTAATTCTAATGCAGGCTTGGATCATAGCAGTCATGAGTTTCTAGTGAATTTTTCATAACATATAGTAACAGTGTATGAAAATAATTTAATTTTTTTTTTATATTTTAAATTTATTAACCATCAATTAATACGTAAATTTTTATTTTAAAAAAATTCAGATTAAAAAAGGATCTTAAATTTTATTATAGCATATGTGCTGACCAAATTTGTTATTATCATTTGTCATTTCTTTTTTTCTTTTTCTTTTTCTTTTTTTATAATTTTAATAATGAGATTTTATCAAAATTTCATAATTAAACTTGTTTGTATGAAAGTAATATCAAAATGGTTGGTCTCTCTTGAAAAGTTCTCTTCTTGCACCTCTCAAAATAATAATAATAATATTATTATTTTAGATATTTTTAGGTGGCATTTATTTATTTTTTAATATAGAATAGTGGTTAATTTCATCATATTCCTCTCGTGAAGTGGCAATTTTTAAATCGTCCTAAAAGTATGAAATCTTAATTTACCCTTAAATACTATTATTTTTAATAGTTGATTAACATTGATTGATTAAAATATAAAAATACCTATAATCCAATAACTAACAGTTTTGTAGGGTTAACAAGGATAATTTTATTTTGTCTCTTAAGGTCTAACATAGTTTAAGTTAGATGACAAAAATAAACTTATTAACAAAATCTCTCAATTACTAAAAGACCTTTAAAAAATTAAATTAATTTTTCTTTATATTTAAATTTATAAAACAATTATAATAATAATAATTTTATTTACAATATCACTACAATGAAAATAAAAAAAATTTATTTTTTACCCTCATCCTGAATTTAAATATTTTATGATTATAAACCACTAATCAATTAATTCATGACTTTTATTATCTAAATTATCATTTTACCCTTAATGTAGCTAAAAGGCAAATTAACCCATAAAATTTATTGATATTCCATTACTAATATAATTCAATAGATTAAACATTAGAAAATATATAAAATTTTATGGGTTAATTTTTCTTTTAGATACTTTAAGGGTAAAATGGTAAGTTAGATAGTAAAAGTCAATTAATTGATTAATGATTTATATTCATAAAATATTTAAATTCAAGATAAGGGTAAAAAATAATTTTTTTTTATTTTCATTGTGGTGATATTGTAAAAAAAAATTTGTTTTATAAATTAAAATTAAGTAAAAATTAATTTAATTTTTTTATATCTATATTTTTTTAAAATGCCTTTGCAAAATAAAAAAATATCAACAACAATAATAATATAAAAGGTAAAATATTATTCTTTTTTCCATTTGTGGCTTTTAATTAATTTTTAAAACAAATTTTTTAAATAAAAAGGTAAAATTTAATATGTTAAAAAAATAGTCATATAGTGGCAAAATAAAAATATTTTAAAATATTATGGTGTGTATTATAAATATTTAAAATATTTATAGGTGTTTTGCAACCCAAATTGAGGTTTGATCTTTTTCTATTTATTGACTGTTAGGGAATGCACAAATACTATGTCACCCTTTTGGCTATTAGAAATAATAGAAAGATAATGATTTTTAAAAGGTAAATTGAAGTTTTCATACTTTTGGGAGGCAATTTAAAGATTGTTACTTCGCGATAGTGGTAGGTCGAAATTAATCCTATAGAATAGATTTGAATTTAATTAGGTTTAATTGAAATTAAAAAGTAAAGTTTACAAAAATAGCCATAAAACTTTTAAATTTTTTAAATTTGGCATCTCTAATTTTTTTATTTTATTATAACTATCCAAATACTAGTTTTATAGATCAAATAGCCCTCGTTACTTTCAATAAATTATCAAACTAATACCACTTTTTTCAATTTGTTGGATTCATTTTAGATTTAGGTAAATTCTAGTGGATTTAGGTTTGCCGTAACTTTCATTGTCGCTCTAGTTATTGTCGATGCTACGTTCGCTGTGTTTTAGTCACCGTTGCCATTGCTGTTGATGATGAGATGAAGAAAATCGATTTTTGTTTGGTAAGGGAGAGTTTCAGTCATGCAAATGAGGGATGCTAATTTGGCCTATAAAATCTATGTTGGGTTAATTATGATAAGAATAGTTTTGTGGGGTTAAATTTGAAAAATTATAAAGTTTTAAGGTTATTTTTATACATTTCTCAATTAATATGCGTATGGCTGAATGTCATTTTTTTTTTAAATTAACATTTGATTATAAATGTCTGAAAGATAGTAATTTGACATTTATGCCTATTGAATTTGTATTTGAATATATTAAGAAAAAGTGAAAAAGTGAATACTTATATAATTTTTACTTATGTGCTAGAACTATTTTTAAGTTAAATAATTTGACAAATTAAAAATAATGGGTTGATTTCACAGAGACTTATAATGCAATTGTTAGGGCTTCAACAATTAGATTAGAGTTGTTTTAATTATTCATAGATGGCTTATTAAGTAAGTGGATGTTGGTAATACTTCCCTTAATGGATACTTTAACCGGGAATGTTTACATGGCTCAGCCTAAGTGATTTGTATAGACCAAGCAACACTTGATTATGTGTGCAAGCTGCAGAAAGCTCTTTATGGTCTTAACCTAGCACTAAAAGATGATAGACTTAAAACGGTCTTAATGGCACTTTGTTAATTCTAGATTAGATACACATCTAGCTCTCTTCTATAAATGGATCAATGGCCACATATATTGCTGGTGCTTGATCAAGCCACTCATCTGATCAGTAAAGCTGATCATGAAATGCTTCGTACAAGTTGCTGAAATCCTTCAGATGTTCCTCCATATATATATATCATAACTATGTCTCTACTCTACATACATATAATAATGACATACTTATAGATATGTTCTGCTCCTATATATATATGGTGTTTAATTTAACTCATGCATGAGGACGTACAGCATTAATACGTACGTATGAACATTAATTAATTATAACATTTTAATTAATGCGTGAACTAGTCTCTCAAATGACTAACATACTAGATTGAGCAAAAGTTCAGCAAGAAACAGAGCAAGTCTCACTAGCTCTAATGCGAGTCCCCTCCATTATTCTGTATAGATCAATACTTTATTCTTTTCAAGAAGCTTTCAAGTGTCTTTTTTGATACATTCTTTGGGACAGAAATATAGCTAGGTTTAATTAAATTTAAAACCCAAAATAAATGGATTATATTATACAATATAGTGATATTTACAATTTAAAGTCTGTGGAAACCTAATTACTTAGCTCTTGATGGCAAGTTCTTAAAAAAAAAAAAATTGAATCTATGTTCGAATATTTTGAAGAAAATTAACTTCCACAATGTACACGAAATGACTCAAATGAACACTTAATGAAGGAGGTGAGAAGAAACTCACTACTTGACCAAATTAGAATGGTCGGAAGCACCGGTTTATCTCCATATTCTTCATTATGTGTTAATGGTCTATCCATTTATTGTTATAATAGATATTCTATTGCTGAAATTTGATGATACATCTGAAAGGTTTGAACTCAAGATCCAGAAAAATACAATGTGTAGATCGGCTTGTGTGTATGTACACTGATTTATTTTATCTTAAATTTCTATGTAATTTCATGTTTATGTCTGGATATATTTCAAGCAATCTGTACTCTGTTTGTTATTAAATTAATGAAAGTAATGCTTTCTTAAAAAAAAAAAATGAAAAATAGAACGGTTTGCATTATCGGCTTAATTAAGGAAGCAAGTCCGTGCATAGCTACGAGCTACGTAGTTTAAAAATTTTGCTTTTTAAGAGTGCATTATTAAAAACAACAATCCTTTGATAATTGCTAATCAAGCCAAATGGTGCATGGAGCCACCTGCAGGCTGCAAAAAAGATCAAAGAAGATGAGGCTGTTAATTAATTAAAGGAGGTTTTGAACATTAAATGTAATAGATGATGATTCAATGATTCGTACTGTCATTATAGCTAGCTCTTTCCAGGATCATTTAACTTGAAGATGAATACCAGTAATTGAGCAACCACATGTGCATATATAATATATCTGTCAAACCTTCCTATTTTTTTAACCACATAAGTGCATTCATTCAAAGATTTAAAATTATTAAATAGGTGCTATGCATAAAATACATTCATCTAGTAAACTCCAACCACTTTTAGGTTCACATGCTGGTCAAAATACAATTTCAGCATTCATGGCAGCAAGCTTCCTTCTTCAATCATGCTTAATTAATTATTGTAATTTCTGCATTCTGCATTCTTTCATTCCCCCAAAATTTTTCAATTACATAATTCAAAGGCTGATAAATACTAATGGGTTTAATTGGTCAAAATTTTAAAGTGGTACAAGAGATTGGGTGTTCAAATCTTGGCCATAATAACTTAATATCATCTATCAATTAATATAAGAAAATTATTTTGGATGCATAAACATTCAATTAATTTAGAAACTAGTTAACCATGGGCATATAAACCAAATCATCTGTACCAAACCATGGGCATATACATGATATTATAGAAAGATCCTATATATATTGTTGTGCATTTTAACTCCAAATATGGCCTTTGTTGAAAATCCAAATTTGTTAAACCTAACCAATTAAGGCAGGTCATGCTCAGCGTGTGCCTTTAGATCAACATAAATACAATAACCAAAAAATTGGTCCAGCCATATTGGAGTTTTAATCCAAATATTAATTGAGTCACCATCTTTCGTCACTTGACTTTGATTGTTTAGCTATTAATAATTAAAATGTTAAGTACACAATATTTAATTTATTTTTAGGTGGTGTCAACTTCTGCATATATACATTATTGTATTGTTTCTTGCCTCACTTTATTACATCCAGGAGAACCTACAATATTTACTTTTAATAACAGTTAGGAATATTGGTTTTTTAAGTAATTTAATTAATTTCATAGTAATATTTATTATATATAATAACAATGTTGTTGTCGTTTTGGTTGTGACAAAACAATAATGGCTTTAAAGAAGCAGCCATGCATTTATATGCACAGCTTTACATTTTGCTTTTTCAATTTGCCTTTTGTACAGTTGCAAACGTTTGCAAACGTGTCCTCTTGTTAGTTGTTTTGCCTAGTAAAAATTATATTTGAGTACTTACGCCATAATCAGTTATGTACCTGAATTACATAACTTAGAGATGTACAGATGTACACACATTTACTTAGGTTAATAAATTTGTTGGATGATAGAATTAATTTTATGAGATTTATCTTGAAGGAGTTAAGTCTATTGGAAGCAAAAGGGCTAATCTATTCTTCTTTTACCAATTTTGGAGAAAAATTAACTTTAATTATGTTTTTATTTTGGGATGTTAGCTAACACACCAGTTAGTCTCTGTACATTAAAATAATTATCAAAACATCTTTCTATCGTATACATGTTTTCGTTGAAATTCACTTGTTGTATGTTAGATTTTTTCAAATTTGAAGTTATATCATATAGAAATACTAGTTATCTTTCAAATGTTAGATCTAATAGCAATAAAAAAGAATACAATAATCTAGCGTGTATTATTTTCATCCTATAGAGGGTACATATACAAGCACAAGAGAGTAATATACTTCTAATAGGAAACAATCTTCCTATCTGCTAATTGCTCATCTGAAATTACAAACGGAAAGTTAATAACTTTGTTCATGCTATTTTCCCGCGTTTCTTTAAATAGTATCTAGAACATTCTGTTCGCTTCTAGCTTGACCTCGAGCTCGAGCAGGACTGCCTTTCAATTCCAATTCCTCTGTCTTTTCCAGAACGGAAGTCTCCCGGATCTGTACTCACAGGAAACAGGGTCAAGGGTCGCAGGAAGTTGTTCTGGCAAAAAATCCTCCGACGATCAAGTCAGTGATCGGGTTGTTCTTTTTTGTATCCCTCTTAGTTAGAGAGACCGGAAGAATGAAAGGGAAATTTTTGCCTTCCTTTCTGAATAATAGAATTCCGGAAAAATCAGAGTAGAGGAAAGTAAGAATCAGAAGAACCTCTGTGAATTTTCGGAACCTCCGTAATTTACCTGTCCGTTTCCTTTTATCTTCCATCTTTCCCTTTTTCCCGCTCTTTCTCTCTTGAATCATCCGTTCCCGCGTCAGTGGTGTCTGGGTCCCTCTGACAACCGGGATTAGTGTAATATTCCCTGGGGATGCGCGGCTGTCTCCTTAACATGGTTCACATGGCCAGTTCCATTTGTCCTATGACTAGCGTAGCCCAGTTGTGCTCGAGAACTTGACTGCAGCGATCAGAAAGGAGAACTCGGGTCTCGATCAGCCTTCGAGCTCCTCGTCCTTGTCCAGCTTTGATCGGGCCTGATGACCTCGAGCAGGCAAGAGAGCTCGGAGCTCGGACGGCTCTGAATTCCTCGACCTTGACCAGCTTTGACGTCTAGTGAGATCATCTTCGTGCTAGTGGTCGGAACTTCTGCGCGAGTTGGGGATTGACCTCAGGGTATTTTATCCGAGCTAGAAGGGCCTCGAGGAGACCTGCCCGATATTACCCAAACAAACTTTTCTGTCGAGTTTCTCTTTAATGAAACGTCGATCAACCTCTACATGTTTTGTTCGATCATGCTGAATTGGATTATGTGCAATCTCAATAGCCGCTGTATTATCACAATGCAAATTCAGGGGACTATTAAGCCCAGTTCTTTCAAGACACTATTGATCCACGGCATTTCGCAAACTCCATATGCCATACCTTGAAACTCAGCTTCTGCACTAGATCTAGCAATAACCTTCTGCTTGTTACTATGCCATGTGACAGGGTTCCCTCCAACAAAAGTAAAGTATCCCGATGTAGAACGCATGTCTGTCCTAACACTAGCCCAATCTGCATCAGTGCACCGAACAACTTTTAGTTCACCATTTTTTTCAAATAATAATCCTTTTCCTGGTGCCATCTTCAGATATCTCAAGATACGGAATACTGCATCCATATGTTCTTCACTAGGACAATGTATAAATTGACTAACCACACTTAAAGCATAAGCAATATCAGGTCTAGTATGAGAAAGATAAATTAATCGTCCTACTAAATGTTGATACATTCTTTTATTAGTCGGAACTTGATCGGGATAAATGGCAAGTCTATGATTCATTTCAATTGGCGTCTCAGCTGGTTTACAATCAAGCATCCCAATTTCAGTCAACAAATTAAGAACATATTTCCTCTGCGAAAGCGAGATCCTCTTCTTAGGTCTCGCGATTTCAATACCCAAGAAATACTTTAGTTGTCCAAGATCTTTCATCTCAAACTCCTTCAACAAATACTTTTTCAAATCATCCATCTCTCTCAAGTCATCTCATGTAACAATCATATCATCAACGTGTACGTTCAGAGTTGTAATCTTACCATTCTTGCGTTTGACAAATAAGGTATGGTTAGGATTGCTCTGTTTGTACCCAAAAACTTTCATAGACTTCGAAAATCTCCCAAACTAAGCTCTTGGTAACTGCTTCAATCCATACAAAGACTTATTCATTTTACACACCTTACCAACGTCGCTAGCTTTACTTCGAACACCTGCGGGCACATCCATATAAACTTCTTCCTCTAAATTCTCATTCAGAAAAGCATTCTTTACATCAAATTATTATAAGGGCCAATCTTTGCTTGCTGCGATTGAAATTAGAATTCTGACAGTATTGATCTTTGCTACCGGTGCAAAAGTCTCATCATAATCAATTCCATAGCGTTGCATATATCCCTTAGCAACCGATCTTACTTTATACCTATTGATAGTTCCATCTGCCTTAAGCTTCACTGAGAAAACCCAACAACACCCTACAGTCTTCTTCCCGGTAGGTATGGGTACTAATTCCCATGTTGAATTCTTTTGAAGATCCTCCAATTCTTCATTCATTGCCTTCTTCCACTTAGGGTCAACCAATGCATCCTGCACGTTACTAGGAATAGATACAGTAGATAATTGATCAATCGTAAGTGTATATAACTTAGACAGCCTATGGTTAGATATAAAGTTAGCTACAGGGTATTTAGCTTTGGCTTTAATGTCTGGTTCATATTGTTTCTTAGGAATACCCTTGGTGGTTCTTTATGACTTTCTAATTCCTAACTCAAAAGGCTCATTTAAGTTTAGGGGTACCTGAAGTGGATCATTCTGAATAGAATCAGGATCTTCAGTTGATGATGTAGAAAGGGAAATATCTGATGTGTAGTCTTCGTTTACTTTTCTGTCGTCATTACTAGCTGCATCAAAAAATCCCGGGATTCCAGTCGTTATACGTATCTCAACCTGTTCTTTTTGTTCTTTTAACTCTGGTACTCCAGACCTCTGTTCTTCTGACTATGGGATTCCAGACCTCTGTTCTTTCGATTCTAGGATTCCAGACATGTTAGGCATCCTAATCCCGAACTGTTCCTCTAAATTTTCTAACTCTTTAAATATATTACAGTCAATGGTAGAACAAGAAGAAATCCCTTCATAACCTCTCTCCCCCTGAAGGGAAGACGGAGATGCTCCCTCTGAGTAATACGACTCAGATTCAAAGAAAGACAAATCAAGGGTTATATGTAATGTATTAGTAATCGGATCATAGCATCTATAACCATTCTGTAACTCTGCATATCCTATAAAAATACACTTCCACGCTCGATGATCTAGTTTGGGGTCAAGATTACACCGTTGTCGCTTTGGTATGTGAACATAAGTTACACCAAAATATTCGAGGCACTAAATTAGGCATAGATAGGATGGATAATAGTTCATGCATCTTTTGGTAAGGGTTCTTAAATTCAATTACCCGTGATGGAGTACGATTGATAAGATACGCTGTAGATTTCAGAGCTTCTCCCTAATATGTTCGAGGTATAATCATGCCGAATAAGGAAGCCCGAACAACTTTCATCAACTGCATGTTCTTCCTTTCTGCTAAGCCATTCCGTTGGGGAGTATAAGAATTTGAGGTTTGATGACAAATTCCATGCGATCGACAAAACTCACTCATAGCACCATTTACAAACTCGCCACCATTGTCAGACGGAAACACTCGAATGGATTGTTGATACTGAGTCGACACTATCTTATGAAAGTTAATAAACCATTCAAATACTTCACTTTTATGCTTTAACAACGAAACCCAAGTGATACGAGTGCAATCATCAATAAAATTGCAAAATATCGAAAACTAAAAAAAGTAGAAATTTGTGCAGACCCCAAACATCAAAGTGAATTTTTATAAATGGAACAGGGTTTTTTTAAGACTTGGTGAATATGAAATACGATGGCTTTTGGCCAGTTCACAAATGTGACAATGAAAATCTGACTCACTTACAACCGAAAACAACTGTGGTTGCAGTTTTTTAAGATATCCAAAATTTAAATGTCCCAAACGATGATATCATAACCAAACAGCTTCCTTTGCACTCTATACCTTATTGACTTGATTAGCTTGCCCTATAAGATGCTTCTGTTCTCTCCATTCTTTGTCAAATCCAGGTAGTACAATTTTCCCTTTCTAACATCATAACCCAGAACCCGTCATGTCAGAATGTCCTGAAACACACAGAAAGACGGATAGAAGGTCACAGTACATGCAAAAGCTAGAATAATCTGACCAACGGATAAGAGATTATAAGCTAATGATAGAATAAATAAAACAGATTCAAGGGATCAGCTATTAGACAAGACGATAGAGCCTTCTACGGTGATCGGGTTGGATTACCTTCAGCCGTAGATACACTATTTTGAGAGGATCATTTGATTTTTTCCACAAGGTTAGGGTCATTAGTCATATGGTCACTAGCACATGTTTCAATTATCCATGTATTATTCGAAGTAAACTTACCCTTCATGCCTGATTGTGCTACATTAGTGAAGACCGAGTGCTCTTTCCCTGTAGTAGTAACTGCAGCCTTGCCCAAATTCTTTATTGGTTTCTTGGTGAAATCCCACCAATAGGGGTAACCGATCACTTCAACACCGTTCCTTATTGTGACCTACTTCTCCACAATGAATAGATTTTTTGTTTGCATATGAATTTGATTTATTTTGGGAACGACGATATGTATAACCTATAAAACCAGGAAGGGGCCCCTGCTGATGCTGAACTGTCACTGAAAGAGAATCCTAATTATGTTGGACAGTCATAACAGTGGATTCCTGATGCCCAGAGTATCTCATAGCTTGTTCTTCTGTTTGGGCTTTGCGAATATAGGCGTAACTTTGCTCCAAAGAGAATTTAGGTTCTTTTCGCAGTATTTCTCCACGTACCTAATCAAACTCAGAGTCGAGTCCACTCAAGAACATGTGAACTCGCATCCAAGAAATCGCTGAAGTCTGTTGAATTACAGCTACAACATTGTTATTCTGTGAGGGCACTCTTTGATCAATTTCTTAGAACATAGCCACCAACTCATTGTAATAGGTGGGAATCGACCGTCCATTTTGTTTTGCTTCAAAGCACTTCTTGTTTAATTCAAAAATTCGGGTTTCATCCGAGTCATCATAAAAAGTTTTCTCAACAGCTTCTTATATATCTTTTGTAGTAGGAAGGCGAATATACCTGTTCATCACCGTAGGTTCCATAGAGTCAATCAACCAGCTTTTCACCTTTTCATTATCCGTAGCCCAAGCTTCATATACTGCAGAATTCTTAGCAGGTTCCTCCTTCGCTCCCGTCAGATAGCCAACCTTTCCTCGTGCTCCAATTTGCATTTGCATAAGGGGAGCCCATAAGTTATAGTTAGGCTCATTCAAGACAACACTGGTTGAGAACGTTGAGTTGTCTTGTTGGGTGGTGTAGTGATGATGAATAATCTTTTGAAATGATTGAGAAGATTCAGCTTCCACAATTGTCTTCCTAAGATTGGAGTCACTATCTTCACTTATAGAACTGTCCATTGAAATTCAATTTTGTTTTTTTTTTTTTAAATGAGAATTCAAGCTTCGGAATTATGGGATTCGATTGTAGCAATGGGTGATGCGCAGTGGTTTATAGTGGTTTCATGATTCAGAAGTTAGAGGATGCAAGGCAAGTTCAAAAGATTGAACCTAGCTCTAATGCAAAGTAGAAAAGAACACAATAATCTGGCGTGTATTATTTTCATCCTATAAGAGGGCTACATATACAAGCACAAGAGAATAATATACTTCAAATAGGAAACAATCTTCCTATATTTACAGAATTCTTATTACTATAAGAGTTTTAATTATACAGAATTTACAGCTATATATTCTACAATAGCTATCATTTGAGTAGCTTTTAAAAATAAAAAAATTAAGGGTCAGTTTGATAATATTGTAGTTTTTAAAATAATTATTATTAGCTATATTGTAGGAATAATCAACTGTGAAAGGACCTAGTTAAACATTTAATAAAATTTATTTTTAAACTTACCTTGAGTTTTAAAAGATGTTGTATGTGTTTAATCAATCTTATTATTAAGCCTCTGTAAAAATGTAAATGACTGAATTGGATATAATGTTAAATAAATTTATTTAAACATTTATAAATGTGTAAATAAAATATTTTTTTATTACAGCATATAATAATTGATAACTAAAATAAATATTTTCTATTATTAATTTTATTTTTTTAATTTCAATATATATGATAATAATTATATTAGTACAAAATGATTCTCAAAATCAGAATTTAAAAAGTTACTCCTTTCATGTTGACTTAAATGATTACATGATTATATGACTCTAACCATGTGTCAAAAATTTATTAGTAAATATATGTTTCAAATCTTACTAGCTTTGGAAGGACTATAAGTAAAAATTATTTATATGAGACCAAGTTCAAAGCATTCAAATGGACAAAGCCTCAAACCTCATAAAATCAATGACAAAAATTAAGGGTACTAACTTATATGATTTCTCTTGTTACAATTCTTGTATAGCTAGTATGATTAAACAAATGCATGTATAAGTATTAAAAACTCAAATTATTTTCATGACATTTTAAAGAAAATTATTTTCTTAAGATTAAGGTTTAATATTGAAAAGAAAAAGGTTTTTAGGAAATGATTTGTTTTCAAAGTTTATGGGCCAAATTGATGAATGTTTTTGAGAACTTTAAAATCCTATGAGTGGATATATTTGAATCTTTATAATATTTTTGGGGCAAAATTATAATTTTTGAAAAATTTAGTAGCGAACTATTAACTTTAAGTTGCTAACCGATAATGTTGAATAAGCTTCTAGAACTCAAATGGTGAATCGTTTATGGAAAGCAGCTAACTGATATCCTTGGAAGTGTTTCTGAAACGCAAACGGTGAACTGTTTAATTTAAGCGATTAACTGATAACTTTAGGAGAGTTTTCTAGACCCAAATGACTAACCAATAATTTTTAAGCGGTGATATGAATTTGTAAAATTTTCAAATTGTTTCAAAATGGTAAATTGTCATTTAAGTAAACGGCAATCCATTTCAAAATTAGTGGTAATATGATAACTTCCTGAATAGAATAATGGATAATTTTTTTTATTTAAAGTATAAAAAGTCAGGCCAAACTCATTTCAAAATAACTTGCTCATTTTTATCGTCTTTTTTAATCTCTGTCGAGCTTAATATTGTTCCTACAAATCACATTGAGCTTTTATTTGCTTATTCAAATATATCGATTTATCATTGAGCTACAGCTTTGCAAATATATTCTTGTGAGAATGCAACCTTTGTAAACCTTAATTTCACTTCAAAAATTGAGTGCTTGTAAGTGTGAGAAACACCTGATAAATAGGTGTGTTTATTATCTCTTTATGTAAAAGGTTCATTGACACTTTAGAAGTTAATTGTAAACATTTTGAAGCCTTGGATTATAAGGTTTGGATAGTAAAATCCTCAAACATGGCTGGTTTAAAGGCATGGACATAGACTGGTTTTGTCGAACTATGTTAAAATTCTGTGTTTTTTCTTCTTGTCCTCAACTTCTTAAATTTACTCATTATTGCATTTATTATTTTTAGTTAGTTCATGTATAAATTACTATTGGATTATGACTTTATTTTTTAAGTAATATTTTTAGAACCTATTTTTTTTGGATTTTGGATGGCCCTAGATAAAACAATAAGAATGTGTGTTTCAAAGGGTATGTAAATGAGAGAGGGATTGTCTTGCTATGTTTGGAGGTGTTCTGTTATATGATGGAGACAGTAGTTATTTGGGGTGAGTGCTTGGTGATGAAGGGAGCAAGAAGGGATAAAAAATGAGAATGATAGTCCTCTATCTCAAGTTAGACATGTCCTATAAAATAGAGCAAAAATAGCATTAAAAGTGGAGCTAGGGATGTCTAGCCTCCATATTCTAATGCTCAAATTAAACTTTAAGTGAAGAATGCATCAAAATCTGATGAACCTTGAAACTATTATCAATGGTAAAAATAAACACTTAGAAAGAACATGAGAATAAACTTTCCTCGATTGAAAATGTTGGTTATTGTTTGGATGTATGACTTGAGCTTTTGTGGAGTGTGGCTAAGGGTATTTTCGAGATTTTAGAAACATGGTGATTGTTGATTAGCTGTCCTTCTTCAAGTGTGGGCATTTTGGAGATTATATTTATGGTCTTAAGATTGTGATTTGTTCAAAGAAGGGAGGTAACAAAATCCTCAGCTACCCTTTTGCGTCTTGCCTCTTATACATGCCTCTGTCTTCAACTATTGGTTTTGTTGATTTTTTTAACACTACTGGGGACAGTTGGTAGGGCAGCCCTTCATTGCTCTTCTTAGGAATCTTTTCCTTTATTGGCTGAATAAAAGTAAGATATTTTTTTACTTCTCCCATGATGACATGTTCATTGCACTCGTGGCTTTAGTCACAAGAAATGTGGCTTTCATTTTTGCCTTTCAACATTATACTTTGTAATAAAACAACCCCTAATTTCAAGCAGTTTATCTCCTGTCTTATTTGAACTATTCTGTCACTTTTGGTCAAGCAAATATATCTTCAAATTTGATTCCTCTTGCCATGTGTTATTTCATAATTAGTACAATTTTGCCTCCAATTCACCCCCTCTTTGGTTGCTTAGTTAGAATTTCATTTGGTGTCAGCAAGGTTCTCTTATTATGACTTTATGGTCTAGAGTAAAGATCTATAGCAACCCAAATGACTTAACTTTTAGGGACAGTCAATTCGCCACTAGACTTCTATTTTATAATGGCAATGACTATCCATACTGAAAAATTAAAATGAGAATTTACTTGAAAATACTAGATTATGAAATGTAGGAAATTATTTGTGATGGTCTGTTTATGCCTATGACCAAAAATGAAGAAGGAGAAGAAATTCCAAAAACCTTCACGTGAATAGATAAGTCGGAAAAGAGAAATTTCAAAACCTTCACATGAATGGAATGAGTCAAAAAAGATAAAAGCCTTAATTCCAAAGCCATGAATGCTCTATTTTGTGCCTTAGGTAAAACAAATTTCATAAAGTCTCTAGTTAATCTAATACTTACAAAATTTGGAGAAAATTGAAGCTTTTTATAGGAGAACTAATCAAGTTAAAGAGTCTAAAATTAGTAGATATAAAGAATATAAATTACTTCAAATTGAACAAGATGAGAGTATTCGTGTCATATATACTCGATTCACAGTTATTGTAAATACTCTTAGAACCCTAAGAAAGATTTTTTCAAATAATGAAAAAGTGAAGAAAATCATTAGACCATTACCAAAAGAGTGGAAACTTAAAAGAATAGCAATAGAAGAAGCTAATGATTTTAATATTTTATCTCTTGATGATTTAATTAGCTCACTTATTTCTTATGAAGAATATTTAATTATTGAAAAAGAGGATAAAGACAAGATGAAGAATATTGCCTTGAAAAGTGATGAAAAAAAAATGATTTTGAAGACAAAGATGAAGATATTGAAATGATTGCTAAAAAATTTAGAAGATTTTTCAAGAAGCCAAGAGAGAGAAGAAAGTTCAAAGACTCTAAAAATAAAAAAGGGAATAATGAGACAATTATTTTCTTTCAATGCAAGAAGCTAGATCACATAAAATTAGAATGTCATGTTCTCAACAACCCTAAATAAAAAAGAAAGCTATGGTGACAATAAGAGATAATAGTGATAAAGAGTCCACCGATGAACAACAAGCACATGATATGCCAAACTTAGTAATTAGTCATTTGATGAGCTTGATGTGGTATATGATCCTCCCTTTTATAATTAATTATTTGAAGCTTTAAAGAATTACATAGTGATCTAAAGGGAATTATCTCTTTAAAAGATATTTTTAGATTTCGCAAAAGAAAATGATTCTTTGAATAAAAAAATTAAGTGTCTAGAAATAGATAATAGTATTTTGCAAAATAAAATTATATTTTTAAAAGAAAAATCACGCATTTCATTTGATTTAACTAATAAGAAAAGAGCAATGAGCTAAATCACACTAAATAATGTAGAAAGATTGCTTGGTTCTAAAAAATGTGTTTTTAACTAAGGAGGCAATGAGCCACCAGGCCAAAGTGGCTCATTGCCTTTGGCCTGGTGGTGAGGGCTGCTGCCCTCCAAATTGGAGGGCAGTAGTTTGAGCCCCCACAATTATATTGTGGGGGTAAAATCCTTCCTCAGACTTTGAGTGAAGGTCAGTCTGCTTCCTTGCCCAAGAGTGAGGAGTAGACATCCCTCGAATACTTGTGAGGGCTTAAAATCTGGGCAATGCTCTATACGAATTAATGTAAACTAGTCCCAGTTATAGTCTGATTTGTAAATATCAGTTATAGTCTCATAGTATATGAGTTGTAATCCTGAGCAATAGTCTCATGTTTCAAAAAAAAAAAAAAACTAAGGAGGCAATGAATATGAGTCTAACTTGAAATAAAAATATTGTAAAAACTACTTTGTTCGGGCTACCCCAAATAATGAGCATCAAATCATTTGCAATTATTATAATGAAAATGGTCATATGAGTTATGCATGTTCAATTAGGAAAAATATTTATCTTAATGTTAAAAAGGTTTGGTTCTTAAAGGAACCATCACTAAATGTAAGGACACAAAAGATTTGGATACTTAAGAACTCAATTTAATTTTTATTTAGTAGGGATCGAAGAAGAAAATGAAGAAATGATATTTAGATAGTTGATGCTTAAGACACATGACAGGTGACTACTTTTAGATTTTAAGATTCATTAAAGTTGAAACTGGTGGAGATGTGTCTTTTGAAGAGAACTCAAAAGGAAAAATCATTAGAGTAGGCAATGTTGGTAAAAATTCCTTTACCATTATTGACAATATAAGTTTGGTCAATAATTTGAAGCATAACTTGTTACTATTAATTAATTGTATGATAAAGATTACAAAGTTATTTTTGACAAATCAAAATGTGTTATTAAGAATCTATGTGATGGTAAAACTTTTTTTTTATAGGAAAAAGATGCATAAATGTGTATTTGATATAGATTGTACATTATCTCATGACAAATGTTTTTCAGTATTGCAAAGTGATAATTGGTTGTGGCATAGAAGACTAGGTCATGTAAGCATGGATTTGATTTTAAAGATTGTAAAAAATGATCTAGTTAAAAGTTTTTTGAAATTAGTTTTCAACAGGATAAATAAAATCCAATTTTAATAAAAATTTAAATGATTATTAGGTACGTAGCGTTGTTAAACCAGTTGACAGTAGATCTAACTATACTTTGAAATCAGATATGATTTAGAACAGATCTAGATCCTGCACAAGAGAAATACAACCAAGGGGAGAGATCTGGTCTCTATGTCTCGGAGGCTAAGTAACAGTTTATATAGCAAATCTGATATGGAAGATCAGTCTGCAGATTATGCATAAACTTTAAAATTTAAAGGCATTCACCCTTAGATCTATACTTTAAAGTAAATAAATTCTTTAAAGAAATAAATTACATAACTTTAAATGCTTTAAATTAAACTTGAATTAAATGCTTACATTTGAAATGAAAGCTTTATAAGTTTTAAATAATTACAAGAAGAAAAGAAAATAAGAGAAGAAAGGAAAACTTAGGAGATTCAGAAGACAGGAAATTTTCTTTGATGTCTTCTGGTCATTATTTTCTCGAGAGAGGAGAGAAGAAAGAAGAATACAAGAGAGAGAGAGAGAGAGAGATGTAATCTAAAATTCTGAGAAGTCTATAGTCTTCCTTCAGAATATATACATACTGCTATTTAGGCTGCATAATGTACATTGTGGCGCGTCCTGTAGTAGTTAGACTATAGCAGCACTGTATACTGTAGCGCATTTGTAGCTTTAAAATGCATCTTTGTGGAAGAGAAAGTCTGCTCGAGCGGCTCGAGGCAAATCTGCTCGAGCGGCTCGAGGCAAATCTGCTCGAGGTTGGACCAGCACCAGTTCTGCTCGTAGATAGGCCAGTACCAGGTCTGTTCATCTAAATCTACTCGAGGTAATATTAGGATGAGGCTAAGGGCTCATATTATGCTCAAACAAATACACTTATACAAATACAAATGAATTACACTTGTACAAATGTAGCTTTACAAATGCAGAATTACAGAAATGAATATATAAACTTAAAAGAAAATTTATTTTTTACTACTTTTTTTATTAGTAATACAAAATTTATTTACAAGACTTTATTGGAGACAAGATTCCGAAGCAATCATCCTCGTTATCATCTCCAAGAGAAATAAACGGCTCCTCGTCACCTGATGAGCTAGGTTCATCTGGTGAGCTCGCAACAGAAGGCTGAGACCTTGACTCAAGGAGTTGCTGCATGACTTTAAAGTAATCTTCCTCGGTCTTAGCAGAGGCGAGAAGAGATTGAGCTCGAGACTTTTGGGCACTTGAGCTTTAGAATGCTCGATACTTGGCTTTAAAAGGCTTTTTGATAAGAGCCAATTCTGAATGATAGATTCAGAAAGTTTTGACTTCTCATCAAATTTGGGCCACCATTTAACTTTAGAGGTTCTTTGAAGAACTAATTGGGTATCTTGAGTATGGTACTGAAGGTTCCGCATTTAAACCCATGAAAGGAAGAAATTTGTACAAAAAAAGAGAAAATGAGAAAACCTCTTCTCAGACTCAGAAGGATTATAATGGGCTTTAAAAAGGTTCAAACAATTTATGGCGTTAGGGGTTAATATCTCTGGACATGGACCAAAGTAGTTCCACCATTGTTAGAACTAATTTGGAAGGTTTTGAATCGTTAGTTTTGGATTAAAGAAAAATAACTAAGAATGGGTCTTTTTAGGGTTTTGAATAAAAAATGTGTTAAACCAAGCCTGTTTATAGTCCTAATATGAGAATGACCGGCAATGGTTTAAACAGGTTTAAAAATTAGCAGGAAAAAATTTAAAATTATGGAGTAGATCACCCCATTATTTTGGGCTCAGAACCTTTAAAATTGTGGCAGTAGAGTATGCCGGTTCAGAAAGAGACTCACTAAGAAAAAAATGTTTAACTTGACAAACTCAATGAACTTAAGTATTAATTGATAATAAGGCTGGGGTTTTATTAAATCCTATAGCTTGAAAAATCAGCCTTTAGGGAAAAACTTTGTAAGTGCTTGAAATGGATCAGAATGATAAAACTCATCTTCTATTGTTAAAATATTTTGGTAATAGGCTTTACTAAATCAATCTGATTTTTAAGAAAGCTTTTGTTGTGAAATAAAAATTTATGAAGAAGGGCTTTCTCTAGAAACAATTGCTTTAGAAGAAGAAGAAGATTTTATAAATTCTTTAGAAACAGATTTTTCTTTTTCAGGAACTTGAGAAAGAGTTTTATTTTGAGAAAAATTTTGTAAAGCGAGCATAAGGTCGGGGGATTTAGTAATGGATTATATCCATTCTTTTACCTATTCTTCAGAAGAGATGGCTTTATACTGAGCTCCCTGCTCCTCAACCACGTTAATCCAAGACTTGATTGGCATTGCAGAGGAGAGCAGCTTTTCTTTTGAAGGAGTTGAAATGACTAGAGTCTTTAAAGGGGGCTTTACCTTTGTCCTTCTTCTTAGGAGGCATTATCTATTCTGCAAAAATTCTCTGGTTAGAAAATCTGGAATAGAATTTTTATCACATTTAATAAACTCAATATCAAAATAAAAAACACTCAAAATAGCTTGCCAGCGTGCAAAATTCTATTTTGATGTAATATTTTAAACATCTTTTTTGAAAACATGTTTTGCAGCTTTGCAATCAATTCTAAGTAAAAATTTTTGATTTAACAAATCACTTTGAAACTTTGTAATGCATAACACAATAGATAAAATTCTCTGACATTCATTCTAGTAAGCAGAAACATATTGTACTATTTATTCTTTATTATTCTCAATTTGTTTAAAAATTCCTCCATTACCTAAGTCTGAGGTATCAGTCTCTACAATCTTAGGTAGTGTAGGATTAGTTAAAAATAAACATGATATTTCTTTTATAGTATTCTTTATTAATTTTATAACTTTAGTATGCTCATTTATCTATGTAATAGGGTTCTTTTTAAGTTTATCATGTAAAGGTTTAGACATCCTATTAATGTTAGGACAAAATTCGAGCACATAATTTAAAATACCAAGAAATTTTTGAAGTTGGGTTTTATCAAGGATCCTATCAGGAAACTTGTCAGCAAATGCAAGAGATCTCTCAATAGGCATAATTGTTTATTTGGATATATAATGTCTTAGGAACCTGACTTTAGTTTGAAATAAAGAAACTTTGGAACTTGAAACAGTAAGTCTAGCTTTTTTAGTGGCATAATAAAAAGTCTTTAAATGTTTGAAATGTTGATCAATTGTTTGAGAAAAGATCAACACATCATAATTATAAACAATACAGAATTCAGAGTAAGGATTATAAATATCATTAATGATCCTCTGGAATTCTGAGGGGGCATTCTTTGAACCAAATGGCATAAGTGTCCATTCATACTGTCCAAATAGAATAGTGAATGCAGTTTTATACTTATCTTAGGGTGAATTTGAATTTGCCAAAATCCAGACTTTATGTCAAACTTTCAAAATATGAATGCATAATGCAATTTTTGAAGTAAATCTTTTTTATTAGGTATTGGATACTTAATCCATTTTAAAGCTTTGCTTAGAGGCTTGTAATTTATGACAAGTCTAAGTGTGCCTCTTTCTATCTTAGAATTCTTGTTGACATAGAAAGCAGCACAAGACCATGGAGGCCTGGACTTAACAATAAGTCCCTTGGACTTCAAATCTTTGATCTCATTCCTATAATGTTATTCCAAATCCATATTCATTTGGATTAGACGAGCTTTAGTAGGAATTTACTTTTCATCAAAAGAATTTTCATATGGTAAATCTACCAAATCTTGCTTTCTGTCCCAGAAGGCAGTTGGTAAATCAGCACATATTTCTCTTTCAATAAGGGCTTTGAAATCAGAAATATTTTGTTTTACAAAATTATTCTGAAGTTGATTTTCAATTCTTTGTAAATTTAAATCCTTTTTCAAACAAATCAAATCAAATCATTTTGTTTTGTTTTAAGAAAGGTATTAATATGATTCTGATAAACAGAACATGCTTTAACAATATTTAAATTCTTTGTTTTAGGCTTTTCAATGAAAGGGAAAATAATTTTTTTATTCTTTACTTTAAGTGATATACTATCATAATTGACAGTATAAGGAGTAATAAGGTTTATAAATGGTGTTCCTAAAATGACAACATGATGTATATCTTTTGTCAATAGGAATAAAGTTTTGAATTCAAAACCACCATTATAAACAAAAGCATCAACTTTGGATTTGACTTTGAGTTTTAAATTGTTTGCCGCTGAAATTCTTTCATTAGTTTTCTCATGAAAATGTTTCGGGACAATATCTTCTTTAATACAATTTAAATCAGCACTAGTGTCAAACAGGGCAATGGTGTCAATCTGAAAATCTTTGGAAAAGATTAAAGTAATTTTAATCAAGTATTTTCTTGTGGTAATTTGCTTTAGAACAAATAGAAAATTATCAGGCACAGACTTGATGTTTTCAACACTTTATTATTTTTATCACCATCATCAGATTCTGGCTCTTTATCAGAATCTTCTTGGAGTTGTCTTTATAAAAGAAGTTGAATTGTTTCAGAATCATTCTTCTTTTTTTCTTTCAACTCTTTTATTTCAGCTTTAATGTCGTTGATCTTTTTTTAAAGATCCTGGATATTAGAAGTTGACTTTTTTATTTTCCTCTTATCCAAGATTTTAGTAAGATCATAGGTGTACTTTTTAATAACAGGGGGCTTTAGATGTTTCAGCTTTATCTTTTATCTCTAAGGTCTTTAAATGTTTATCTTGATAGTCTCTTTGGAGAGTTGGATCAGACATGCGTTTGACTAATTCAAGAAAAGTTTCTTGATCCTTAGTCAACAGATTGACTTTCTTTAAATAGGAATTTGTACTAGTAGAGCTACTATATTCTGATTCAGAATCAAAGTCCACTAGTTCATTAGTTTGTAAAGGCTCACTGTCTCCTGTCATAGAAGACTCAGAGCTAGATGACTCAATTAGTAAATGAGCTACCTTTGCTAGTACTTTCTCATCGAGGTCAAGCTCATGAGCTCATGAAGCTTTCTGCTCATACTGTAATATTGTGCAGTATGATCTGTTTTACCACATTTGAAGCAAGTAGCTTCTTTATAATTAAAAAATTTAGCTTTAGAATATTTTCTTTTAGAGAAATTTTTCTTCTTATAAGGCTTTGAAGGCTTCTTATAATAAATTTCTCTAGAGTCTTTGAAAGTCTTTTTATCTCTCTTAGACTTGTAATGCTTTATATAGGGTTTGGAAGAACACCTACCATTACAGTCTTTTGAGGTAGAGGTTTTAAAGGGATCATAATTGAACTGCTTACAAAAGCTGCCCAATTCTTGCTTAGATCTTCTAAGCTCCTATTTTAATCTTTTCTGAAGTTTCAAATCTTGACAAATCTTTAAACCTTCCTTATTGACAAAACTAACAAGTTCACCAAATATGAGATTGTCATAAGGAATTTGGTTATCATATAAGGCTTTAATAAAATTTCTAACCTTTTCACCCAAGAGGGTCAGTAACCCTGCAAGGAACTTTTCTTTCCAAGTAACATGATTTGCATCATCTCTCAGAAAGAGTCTGGTGAAGAAGGTGGATTTATATTCTTAAAAGTCACTAAGTTTCTTACATCTCAAGTTATGCAATAACTCAGCATTTTATCTCTTAGGTGAGATGGATCACCTATGAAATAGAGAGAAATAGTTAAAATCAAGGTGGCAACTACATCATGAATTGGATTATTTAATTCATCACAGATGAAGGCTCCATTCTCATATGTTTGAATAGCATTTAGAATGTCAGGTTGTTGCTGTTTAGTGAGAAGATGATCCCACTAACCTTTAAGCTGACCAGTAAATCCAGCAATCAGGATTTCTGCAATGACCTTGTCAGAAGTCCCTGATTGGGTCTTATAGGCATTGGCTGCTATGGTCATCTGTTGCAACAACCTAAGAATATTATACTCAGACATTCTATCTATATTCCATTCATAGACAAAAGATGCATTGAACCGAGACTGTTTTATGCACTTGGTCTGTTGTCTACAGCCAAGTTTGGTGGAGACTTAACTGTGGGAAGTGCTAATTCCCAATGAATTTTATTGGCTTTAAGAAGAGGTTCTTCTTTGAATGCTTCTATGTTTGAAGAGGTAATAGAAAAATGATCAAAATCCAGTACACCAATCTTGCTAGATTGTGCACTATCTAGAGCAATTTAAACTTTACTTGAGGAAGAAGAAACTTCTATCCTATCAAGTTGTTCACGAATAGTTTTAGTAAAATTTGATTTAGATTCTTGGACTAGCTTTTGACTAGTCTTAGAAACCTAGAAAGGCTAAAAAAATAGGCTTTTTAAGCTTTTTCTCGTTATTAGATTTTGTTGACTTTGAAGAAAAAGGAATTAAAGAAAGAATGGGAAAAACAATTATAGTTTATTTCTGGAATTGGTTTTCCAATCTGGTCAACTGTTTTCCTATTGTATTTAGATTAGCATTACAGAAATTATTCTGTTAAATAATACTATCTAAATCAGTCTCTGGATTTTTAGGCTTATGAATTTTATAAGGTGATATTTTAATTTAAATAGGAGGGTCACCATGATCAATGGTTATACTCCTAAGAAGTGGATGTTCCGCTTCAATAGTTCTATCACTATTAGAAAGAGTCCATTCAGGAGTCTTCCTTCTGAAAACAATAGGATTTGATTCTTCAAAAAAATATTAATCAATGTGATTATCAGAAGCATATATCTCAAATCAATCAAAGAAAAAAATATGAACTTTATACAAATTCACAAATTCATAATAATTTCGTTGAATTTCTTTTCTTTGGTTTAGAAAATGTTTAAAAAACCAAAGTCTTTTTCTTTATTGTTATCAGAATAGAAATCATTATGAAAAAGATTTTTATCAACTTCAAATTCTTTTATAATAACATTTAGCCTATTCTCTGTAACAGCAGAGAATGAAGGAGAAGTAAGAGGAGAATGTTCTTTCTCTTCCTGTTCCTCATCCTGTTGTCTTCTAGTGTAAATGGGATGAGGTACACTAGTTGCATAGTCAACAGAATGAATGGATGAACTAAGTATATCCGAATTGGAAAACCTAGGGTAACTCTTTACAGGTTGAAAAGGAAGATTTATTACAGAAAGTATATTTGAAAATCTCCTTTCAATTGAGGGAACACTTGTGCTCGAGTCCTTATTAGAGAATCTAGAGGATATAGATCTCCTAAAGGACAATTTGACTTTACCATCAGAATATTGAGTCACCTTTTGCAACTCTGTATTAGGCTCAAGTTGTTTTGGAATCATTGGTTCAGTAACTCCTTCCAGATCCATTCCTCTGGAAGATTGACATCTTTCCATTGGATAGGCTTTGGAATAATAGTGTTGGCTTTAGATAAATCAGTTTGTAAGAGAAGGGTTTCCTCTCTTTTTGACTGATATTTGTGTTATGTGTTAAATGCAGAATGCATGGCTTTGTATGAGATTTTAAAAATTAATGCAACAGGAATTGGTCGTTCAACTATATGATAATTATGGGTTTTAATCTGAAGAATCATGCTCTTTAAAATATTTTTATCTTTAAGTAAAACTGTTATGTTTGGATAACAGTTGAATGAAATTGGTCCTTTACAGAGACTTGATTCAATGCTAGTGAGTAAGGAATCATCAAAGTAGAGAAATCTCCGATCTCTGAGGACTGCCAGGATTGAAGTATCCAATCCCTCTTTAGTTAAAGGCTTTATTCCAACTTGGATTAAACCAATATGGACATAATAAAAATTCTTTTCTTTTAACTTCTTTAATGATTGTTCTAAAAACAATTGAATTGTTTCAAATGGTTTTGAAAGTGTTATGTCATGTTCTTCTGTTTTAATGACATAATCATTCTTTAAAAATTCAAGTTTTTTAGTTTTATAAATCATGTCTTTAGAAATCTTTGGTAGTTCCCAACAATTAATAGTTTTATTAAAATCCTCAATTATGAATTCTTCTGAATTCACTATATCTTTTGAATCACTAGTCCTCCCGAAGGAAGAGCTAGGAAAGGACGATGCTCTATAAAGTAGAGAGTCCATTTTAGAATCCTATGTTCTAGTTTTAGTCCTACAGGATTGGCTACAATCCACAGTTAAGAATTGGTTTTACTGTCCTTCAACCAATCAGGACTTACGACCAAAGGCTACTGCGGCACCCAAGGTAACACTCACCACTCCTGCAGTGTTCAACCTTTACACAGACTTCTAATCTAGACACTCTAAATTATATCACACTATCATTCCCTTGGCTCTGATACCAGTAGGGAAATAGGATCGAAGGGTGATAGTGTAGACAGAAAAATAAATAAAATCTAATTTTAATAAAACTTTAAATTATTATTAGGTACGTGACGTTGTTAAACCAGTTGACCGTAGATCTAACTACGCTTTGAGATCATATCTGACTTAGAACAGATTTAGATCCTGCACAACGGCTGTCCAGCCTATATATATATATATATATATACATAGCTCTTTCAATGATAAAAATCATATCTCAACCTTAAAATCATTTTAATTTCTCCACATAAATTTATTTGGACCGTCTAGATATGAGAGCCTTAATGAAAAATACTATGCATTTATTATAGTTGATGATTTTTCTAGATATACTTAGGTGTTATTTTTGGCAAATAAGGATGGTGTCTTTGATGCTTTTAAAATCTTTTGTAAAATAATTAAAATAAAAAAAGTTATGTTATTTATTTTATTAGAAGTGATTATAACAGAGAATTTGAAAATCATGCTTTTGAAATTTTTTGCAATAATTTTGGCATTGAACATTAATTTTCATCTTTAACGACTCTACAACAAAATAGAGTTATTGAGAGAAAGAATTAGTTTATTCAAGAAATGACTAGGACTATGTTAAATAAAAATTCTTTACTAAAATATTTTTGAACTGAAGCTGTTAATATCGCATACTATGTTTTAAATCGTGTGTTAGTTAGACATTTTCTTAACAAACCCCCAATGAGCTTTGAAATGATAAAAAACCTAATATCAGTTATTTAAAGTTTTTAGATGGAAATATTTTATTTTAAATAAAAAATATAATTTAGGCAAGTTTGATCAAAAATCTAATGTTAGCAATTTTATTGGATATTCAAATTCAAGCAACACTTATATAGTATATAATAAAAGAACCTTAATTATTGAAGAATTCAGGCATGTCATATTTGATGAATTTAATCCTCCTTCTATGGAGAAAATTCTATGAAGAAAGAAGGTAAAGAATTGTAATATAAAGCCTCAAAAGAAAATCAATATGATCATTCATGTGAGAATCAAGAGTAATAAAGAGAATAAGCTAAATTGGATCAAAATGATAGTAATTCTCAAGTACTCCTCAAGGAATAGAGGTATGCTCATTCTCACCCTAAAGATTTAATCTTAAGTGATCCATTACATAACATAACCACTGTCTATTAGGAACATGTGTAAGCATACGATATTTATATCTCAAATTGAATCTAAATATTTTCTTGATTTATGATCATGCAAGAAGAGTAAAATCAATTTGAGAGAAATAGTGTGTGGAAACTAGTCCCTAAATTAGAACATCAATCCATAATAGAGATTAAATCAGTATTTAGTAATAAGATGGATGAATTTGGCGTGGTTGTAAGAAATAAATCTATATTAGTGGCTCAAGGTTACAACTGAAAAAAAAAAAGGATAGATTTTGATGAAACATTTGCATCCATAGCTAGATTAAAGTCTGTTATGATGATTTTAGCATTTGCATGTTATAAATATTTTATCTTATATTAAAGGAATGTTAAAATTATATTTTAAATATTTACATCATGAAAGAAGTATATGTTAAATAACCTTCAAGTTTTCAAAATAAGAAATTTTCAAATTATGTTTATAAATTATCTAAAGCCTTATGTGGTCTAAAACAAGCTCCTATAATATGGTATGATAGGCTTAGTAAATTTCTCTTGGAAAATGATTTTTCAATAGAAAAAGTGGATACTACTCTCTTTGTTAAACATAAGGATCAAAACATTCTTATTGTTCAAATTTATGTTGATAACATCATCTCTAATTTTACTAAGGAGTGTTGTTTAAGGAATTTTCATTTTGTATGAGTAAAGTATTTGAAATGAGCATGATAGGAGAGTTGAAGTATTTCTTTAAAATTTAAATTAAAGAAAACAATGAGAGAATCTTGATCAATCAAGCCAAATAGGTGAAGGATTTATTGAAAAGATTTGGTATTGATAATGAAAATATCAAAAGCACTCTAATGAGTTCAACAATCAAACTTTATAAAATGAAAAAAATAAAGATGTTGATGTCAAAATATACTGAAATATGATTGGATCTATACTTTATTTAACCGCTAGTAGACCTGATATCATGTTTAATGTATATTTATATGTAAGATTTCAATCATGTCCCAGTAAAAAGATTTTTTCGTTATTTGAGTTGGACTATTGACCTTAGGCTTTCAGTTAACTTTAAGTAAATAATGTTACACAAATTTTGTCAAATCATATAAAAATTATGTGTATTTTATTCTTTCCCATATCTCCTTAAATTTGAACCATATAAAAATTATATGTTTGTTCTTCTTTCCCATACCTCCTTAAATTTACTCATTATTGTATTTATTGTTATTAATTAGTTCGAATACAAATTGTTATTGGATTGTGATTTATTTTTTAAGTAATTTTAAAAAAAACCCAACTTATCTCTTCTCTTAAGTTGTTTAGCTAAAATTTTAAAATGATTTTTCAAAAAGTGATTTTCAAAAACCTTTATCAAACATTCTCAAAAACCTTTATTAAAAACTAAAATTAACATTTAAAAAAAAAATTAAGCCTCCCTAAAGCAACCCTAAACGGGCCCCTAACTAAATAATTGACTTAAATTATAGAGACTATGAGTTATTTGTTAAATGTTTAAAGTTTGAAATTTTATTAATTTTAAATCTTTTTTTAAAATTTACTAGCTTATTTTTTGTATCTTATGTTTACTTTTCAAACATTTACATATGAATAGAAAAAATAAATTTTTCTTATTTTTATATGAATAAAAAAAATGTGTGAATGAAAAGTAAATAATATATTTCGAAAGTATCTCTATAAAATATATTTATTTTTTAAACTATAAAGCTTATTCTTTTTTTTTTTGTTTCGATTTGCAAGAATATAAATGTCAAATAACTATATTTAAGATATTTTTTTATTCATAAAAACAAATACGATTTCACTTATATTTTAATATTGAAAAAAAAATAAATATGTCATTAAGATATTCGTATTCGGATCCATTCAAATTTCAAACTTAAAATTAAAAAAAAGCGCTTCCTAAATGAATATTTATTTACCCTATGTTTGTGTACTGTGGGAGATTAAATGAATGTATAAAAATAAAAATATGAAATTAACTGGTAAAAATTTGCCTGTCTGTATAACACTTTACGTTAGTTGGATTAGGCTAGACTGAAATACTATCTAATCAATCCTTATTTTTCTATTAATCAAGCATAATTTTCATGTGTAGTATCAAATATACAATTCATCCTCATATAGTCATTTTATTGATATTAATGCACAAATAATCTTTATAATATACAAGTTTTCAAATTTTTGTGATATTACTAGCGATAATTTTAATAAGGATATCGCCATCGACATATGTGTGCATAATAAATCTGAGCTATTGATTACTCGCCCTCTGCAACAGATTTAAGTATTTCATTTAACTATTTGAAATACTTTCGACTAATGCAATAACTTATCTTTTACAATTTTTCAAATTTTGATGGATTGAGTGAATTATTATAGGTTAATTGGGTCAATTTTTTTAAATTCAATTAATAATTGAGTTAGATTAGATCAATTATTATGAACTCATCTAACCCAATCCAACTCGATAAATAATAATATTTATTTATTTTAGAATTGATAAACATTATAGTAAGATGTGTAGTTATAAATTGACATAGTAACATATAATTATTTTGTAAATTTATTATACTGTAAATTTAGTTTTAAAGATAGATTGGTTTCAATTTTTTTTTAAATAAACATTTACCAATACATAATTATAAATTAATTTCATTTTATTACAAAACATAATGTTAGTTTATTATCTAAAAGGTTTGAATTTAAATTAAAAAAAAACAGATACAGAAAGCTAAGAATCAAATCTAAAAGATCCTTGTTGAAATTTTCTTATTTTTAAAATAATTGGTCTTTTAATTTTCTTTATCGAATACTAAATTGTAAATGAAATTTTTATATTATAATATATCTACATATAATTTTAACAAGTTTCATTTCAAGTTTTATAATTTTTTTCTTTATTTAAATTTTAATTGATTTAACATTCAAATTTTCAATCTGATTAACCCAACTTAATTATTTAAAAATTAAATTAGATTAATTTTATTTCAATTCATTTAATAATATGTTGAGTTGAATTAAATTTTCACAATCTTTACCCAACCTAATCCATACTCACCCCTAAATTCTCATATGTAAAGATTTAAAAAAAAAAATTTAATTTTTGAGCCGCGTCTTGGTTATGAAGAAAATCGTTCTTATCTAATTTATTTCATTCCTACAAAATTGTAATTTTTGGAAGTTTCAAACCCCAACCAAACAAGCAAATGTATAAGGTAAAAAACAATTTTTTACCATAAACAGTATTATTAAAGATAAAGAAAAATAATAAAAATTAACTGGGGAAGTTACCATGCTAATAAATCTTGATATAGTTACCAAAATTCTATCAACTTCCTCAAATTATAATAAAAATGCAAAAAAATTGACCCTTTAATTTTCAATTAATCATTAAAGATAAAGAAAAAACGAAAAGAACAAGTTTAAATGAAGTTATCTCCATCGTGACAGATACACTATAGGTGAACACAATCCAAGTCCCTTCTTTTGAGTTAGTAATTGTAACTATATCAGCTTCTTAGACAACAATTTATTTGCTTGTGTTAATGAAAAGATATAGCAAGAAGAACACTACTGATATTAATAATAAGAATGATTAATGATTGATTATATCCTATAAAATGATTCAACCTCATCAAATGCAGATACTAAGGCAGAAATTTCTATAGGTATTTTAATGGTTGTAGCCTGGACGGTATTTTATACAAAGGTGAACTACTTACAGTAACGTATACGTGATTATAAGGACTAGAAAATTAACTGGAAGATTGATTTGACTGAGACTGCGAGGTATCTGCACGATTCAGACGTTTCTTTCTGTATCTCCACGCAACTTGAATCAGAATAGCAGCACGGGATCGCCAATAGGGCGATTCATACCTATTATGAAAATCAATGTGATACAATTAAATATAAAGGAAATATATTCTGTTTCTGAACAAAAGGTTGACGAAGAAGGTTTCAACAAAAACTTGAATCCATCAACCCAACAGAATCAGATATACAATTTCAAAGTTTTAAAACCATTTCTGAGGCTGATAATTATTAATTACCAAATATAACGGCTGTAGACATAAGTGTGGTAAAGTTTGCAAAGCCTACCCAGATAGTTAGTGAGTCTAGAAGTTAAGGACAAGAAGAATCTCACATTAGTAGACACTGCACAAGTTGTCTATAGTAGTATTCAGTAGTAAAAGTTGGGAGATACCATACACTTTTGAATGTTACCACCGTCGCAAATTCATCATCATTGATCTCAAATTCTGTGTTATTCGTCATAAATCTCACATTGTGATTGTAGATTTATGCCATAAACTGAGATGTGTAACCTAAAATTTGTGAAGGTACCATAAAATTGTTGTAATGTGGATGAATGATAGGATTCTATGGTTTTGATTACAAAATTTAAGAGAGAATAGATGAAGAATTTAAGAATTCAGAAGGAAGCGAGAAGCATTAATAGGGATTGGAATTACTTTTTATTATTTCTTGCTTAAAAAACATAATAGGAACCACTTATTTATAGTATTCAACACAATCCTAATTGTAATTTAATTAGAACCCTAAATCATAATTGCAATAAGAAAACCTAAGCCTAATAGGAAAGAAATTAAAATAAACTGACTACTAGGGTCCTAACATTCTCCGCCCTTTAAAACAGGCTTGTCTGTGAGCCTTTTACCCAGTCTCAATAACCAAGATCTTCCAATCTGAATGATGGTCAGACGGCTTTGGAGGGTTGTGAAGAGGTATATTAGCGTCTAAAAGCAATAATTGAGGTTGTTTGCAGCGATGCCCTGGCTTGAAATGCTCGTTACAGTTGAAATAAAGCCCTTTAGAACATTTCTCTGTCTGCTTAGCTAAGGATAAATGTTTGACATTATTAGTAAGGGGGAGGGATCCGGTCCTAATAAAGAAGGTGCTCGTGGAGTAGGAGTTGATTTTAATTGTGGGATTGGATCTTGGATGGCAGGAATTGAGGAACAGTTTTCTTGCATGGTAATTAACTTTTCTTGAAATCTAGCAAGTTCAAAAGTTTGTAGAAGACTAACAGGATTGAACAATTTTACGCCAGCCCTAATATCATCACGTTATCCAGAGAGGAAACAACTAATGAAGAAAGGCTCCGACAATTTTAAGAGTGAATAGATAAAGAATTTGAGAATTCAGAGGAAAGAAAGAAGCATTAATGGGGACTGAAATTAATTTTTATTATTTCTTGCTTAAAAAATATAATGAGAACCACTTATTTATAGTATTCAAAACAATCCTAATTGTGATCTAAATAAAACCCTAAATTATAATTTTACTCCAGCCCTAATATCATCACGTAATCCAGAGAGGAAACAACTAATGAAGAAAGGCTCCGACAATTTTAAGAGTGAATAGATAAAGAATTTGAGAATTCAGAGGAAAGAAAGAAGCATTAACGGGGACTGAAATTAATTTTTATTATTTCTTGCTTAAAAAATATAATGAGAACCACTTATTTATAGTATTCAAAACAATCCTAATTGTGATCTAAATAAAACCCTAAATTATAATTGCAATAAGAAAACCTAATCCAAAAAAGAAAGAAATTAAAATAAACTAATTACTAGGGTCCAGTTGAAAGTCAGATATTGCAGCCTAATTTTGTGTACATATATTTACTATTTTCTTAATTTCCTATAACTTCCTTATATAGCCTAGTCAAAGTAGTATATAGTGTAAAGTTTGCAACTTCTATGGATAACAAATACTTTCCAAATATTTTTCTCACAGTATCAGAACTCACAATAAGGTTTTTTGGCATCTTTTTTTGTCAACAACCTTTCAGCTGCCAACACCTTTAGGGTTTTATGTTGTTTTGTAACTTTAACATTCTGATTTAAAATGTCAGATGTGAGCGAATCCAGCTCTGGTGTCAATGTTAAATGGGTTCAGGCCAATAGTTCTGTTGATAATTAGTCATTGCAGATTAAACTCACAAATTGAATGGCCAAAACTTTCTGCAGTGGTCACAATTTGTGAAGAAAAAGGGAAAATGGGCTATCTTGATGGGTCAGTAGACCTGCCAGAGACTGACGACCCTTTATATAAAATCTAGGATGAACAGAACTCTATGATAATGTTATGGCTTATTAATTTAACGGATCCTCACATTAGTCAGGTGTTTCTTTTCTTACCATCAGCAAAAGATTTATGGGATGCAGTCACAGAGACATACTCTGATCTTGGAAATACTGCACAATTGTATGAATTTAAGTGTCGTATTCATGAAACCAAACAAGGAAGTGACACTGTGACTACATATTACAATATTATGAATAGCTTATGACAAGAATTGGATCCGTACTATGAAGGAGAATGGAACTGTGAAGATGACAGTAAAAGATTTCTAAGGTTACAGGAGAAAGAGAGTGTGTTTTGAGTTTTTGGCTGGTTTGAATCCAGATTTGGATGAAGTTAGGGAACGAGAATTAAGCAAAGAACCTCTTCCCACAATTAAGGAAGTCTATGCATATGTGAGAAGGGAAGAAAGTAGAAGAAAGGTAATGAACAACCCTAATACTAATAGTTCTACCTTGATTAATTGTGCTACTAATTTAGCATTGGTAAGTGAACAAAAGAATATGAGCAAGAAGAAAGATGACAAGGATAAACTTTGGTGTGATTATTGCCATAAGCCGAGATATATCAAAGAGTTTTTATTGGAAGCTCCATGGAAGGCCACAAAACTCAAGTAAGGGTAACAAGTCTTCTGGAAAAAATTCAAAGGGTTTTCAAGCTGAAACTGATAACACCAATGCAAACTTAGGGCAGCAAGAATCAACTTTGTTCACTAAGGAACAACTAGAGCAACTTGTCAAGTTTATGAATCAAATACCTTTTTCTAATGTAGCCCAAACAGGTAATTTTCTAAATGCTTTCAGTATCTCTTCAAATACTTATTGCCCTTGGATCATTGATTCTGGGGCAACCGATCATGACTGGTTTGTTCAACTTATTCTCTACTTACATTCTTCTTTCTGGTAAACAAAAAGTGAAAATTGCTGATGGGTCTCTTTCTTCAGTCGCAGGAAAAGATTCAATTTCAGTTTCTAAAACAATGATCTTAATATCAGTGTTGCATATCCCTAATTTGTCTTGTAATTTTTTGTCTGTCAGTAAGCTTACAAAAGACCTTAACTGTATGGCTAAGGTTTCTCCTTCCAATCCTGAATTTCAGGATCTGTATACGGGGAAGAAAATTGGCAGTGCTAAGGAGGTGGATGAACTTTTATTATTTTGAAGATGAGCCTGAAACTTTTGAGTAATCTATCCTTAGTTGACAAAATTGTTTCTCAAGTACCTAGTGAAAATGAAATTATTCGGACACCCAAATTTTTCTTATTTAAAGTTGTTGTTCCCAACATTATTTAAGAATAAAAGTGACATTAATTTTAAATGTGAAGCGTGTAAATTATCCAAGCATCATCATACTCATCGTGCAAATTAACTGTATGGCTAAGTTTTTGGGTTTTTCTCCTACATAGAAAGGGTACAAGTGTTTTCATCCTCCAACTAAGAAATATTTTGCAAATATGGATGTGTTTTCTCCTAAAGTGTTTTGAGTGTGTTGTTTTTGTTCATGATAAGAATCATCATAAAAGCAAGCTTGATCTGAAGTCTCTCAAGTGTGGGTTTTTTCGAAACTCAGCCTTATTTCTCCAAAACTTCTCTTCAGGGGCAAGAATATAATATGGAAGATCAGTTTTGCGAGTCTTTTTTCCAAAATCCACACACTCAGGCGAGCCATTTTTAGTGATAATACCACAAAATCTGACACCTTACAATAACAATCAGCAAGAAGAAAAAGATTGTTCTTCCCAACAGAAGCAATCTGACCCAAGTGATGACCCGCAAGTGTCTTCAAAAATTCAACCATCCACCGCACAAAATCAAGAGGATGCTCAAAAGTTAAAGGTGTATTCTCGATGAAATAAAACAATTTGTACATCTCCTGACTGCCAAAATTCTGAACCAAACATAGAGTTGTTGGAAGACACAGGTAATACTCAATCTGAATCTAAATTACATATAAATTCTTTTCCATCATTTGATTTGGATTTAGATTTTCCTATCGCTCATAGAAAAGGTGTTAAAACTTGTACTAAACACCTATTTCTATGTTTGTCTCTTACCATAGATTGTCACCATCATTTAAAGCTTTTACTACTGATCTGTAATCTGTAACTCCTCCTAGAACAGTATAGGATGCAAATCCAAAGTAGAGAGAAGCGATTTTTGAAGAACTGAGAGCATTGTATAAAAATAGAACTTGGGCTCTTGCAGACTTGCCTTCTGGAAAGAAAACTGTGGGTTGTAAATGGGTATTCCATAAGGCCAATGGATCAATTAAGAGATTCGATGCTAGGCTGGTGGCAACGGGATATATTCAAGACATGTGGAAGTGATTACCAAGAGACATTCACCCCTGTTGCAAAAATGAACTCTATTTGAGTCCTATTGTCACTTACAGCAAATTTAGAATGGTCATTACAACAGCTAGATGTGAAGAATGCATTTGTCCATGAAGATTTAGAAGAGTAGGTGTATATGGATCCATCACCAAGGTTTGAGAATAGATTTGAAAGAAAAAAAGTTTGCAAGCAATCACCTAGAGCCTGGTTTGACAGATTTGCCATAGTGATAATACCATGTTCATTAAGCATGGTAAAAAAGATAAGCTTTCTATCCTTATCTTGTATGTGATGATATTATCTTGACTAGAAATGACAAAGATGAAATTGAAAGAATTAAGAGGTTGTTAACCAAAGAGTTTGAAACTAAGGACCTCGGTTCTCTGAAATATTTCCTAGGAATTAAAGTGGCTAGGTCTTGAAAAGAGAGATTTTTGTCACAAAGGAAATATATTTTGTATCTCTTGAAAGAAATTGGGATGTTAAGATGTAAACCTAGTCATGTTCCTATAGAATCCAATCATAGACTTAGGGCAACTACTACAAGTAGTTTGGTTGATAAAGAACAGTACCAAAGGTTAGTTGAAAAGTTAATCTATTTGTGTCAAACTCGCCCAGACATTAAATTTGCATTAGGCGTTGTGAATCAATTTGTGCATTCTCCTAATGTATAGCACATGGAAGCTGTGGTAAGACTACTGAAATATTTGAAGACATCTCCAGGAAAAGGCATTTTATTCTCTAAGAATAATCGCCTACGGGTTGAGGCATATACTGATGCAAGAAAGTCAACATCAGGTTATTGTACATTTGTTGGGGGAAATCTAGTTACTTGGAGAAGCAAGAAACAATCAGTGGTTCCAAGATCAAGTGCTGAAACTATGTTTAAAGCGATGACATTGGGGATTTGAGAGCTTATGTGGCTGAGAATGTTTTTAATGGAGTGAAAGGTGTGGAAAGCTGGATTAATGAGACTGTACTGTGATAATAAAGCTGCCATCAGCATTGCTCATAATCCAATCCAGCATGTTAGGGCAAAACATATTCAGAATGATAGGCACTTTATCAAAGAGAAGCTGGAGAGAAGTCTGATATGCATTCCATATGTTACTACTCAAAAAGCAAGTGTCTAATATTCTCACCAAGGGATTATCAAAACAAGTCTTTCAATCACTGAATTCCAAGCTAAGAATGATAGATATCTTCGAGCCAGCTTGAGGGGGGGTGTTGAAAGTCAAGAGATTGTAGCCTAAGTTTGTGTACATATATTTATTCTTTCCATGTACAGTTTATTTTTCTTAATTTCCTTTAACTTCCTTATATAGGCTAGTTAGAGTAGTATATAATGTAAAGTTTGCAACTTCTATGAATAAGAAATACTTTCCCAATATTTTTCTCAGGTCCTAACATTTCCCACCCCTTAAAACATGCTTATCTGCAAGCCTTTTACCCAGTCTCAATAACCGAGATCTTCCAATCCGAATGATGGTCAGGTGCCTTTGGAGGGTTGTGAAGAGGTATATCAGCGTCTAATAGCAATAGTTGAGGTTGTTTACAGCAATGCCCTGGCTTGAATTACCCGTCACAGTTGAAACAAAGCCCTTTAGAACGTCTTTGTACCAGTTCAGCCGAGGATAAATGTTTGACAATATTAGGTAAGGCACCCAACTGCATCATTCTCTTATAATGTTCCAAATCGAGTATTCAAAGCCAGTTTAAATTGCGTCTAAGTCATTTTGCTCATAGTTTATTCAAGCCAATGAAACCAAGGTACAACGTCACCATCAAAATGGCCAATAGTTAAGGACAATAAGTTTGCATCTGATAATCCAATTAGGCATCGATATTGTTCACATGGAAAACATCCACCCCGTTGGATTTTCACCTTGAAAATAGGAAAGTCAACTCGTATGTTACGAGCTTGTACGAGAGTACCTCCAACACATTCGGTAGGTTCATGAATTGGTTGGTTAGCGATTACTGTTCGAGGAGCAAAGGTCCCTCCAGTAAATATATCAGCTTGTCATTGCTCAGTAGATGGTTGTTTGCCCTTACACAGCTGGCTCAATTGCTGAAGGATGCCAAGCATGAGTTCCTGCAGATTGTTGTTCTAATTTGGCTAAGGCTGTAACCTTTTCATTGATGGCTATAACCTTGTGATGAAACTATTGAGACAACTGCTCAACTTTGTCTTCAAGCTCCTTAACAGTCATAATGCCTAGATAAAAAAGAATTCTGAAGAAAATTCTGGTTCAATTGAAAAAGTTTAAATGTTGGAAAAAGTTTGGATGGTGAGTTCGGTTCAAGTCTCAAGTCAAAAGCTAAGCGTTATTGGCAAAAGTTTGGTTGTTGGAATTTTTTTTTTCTTTTGAGTTGAACGGAGAAAGAAAATTTAAATACCAGGAAATATATGTTCTGAGTTTTATGGTTTTGATTAGAGAATTTAAGAGAGAATAGATGAACTTAAGAGTTTAGAGGGAAGAGAGAAGCATTAATAGGGATTGGAATTAATTTTTTTAATTTCTTGCTTAAAAGCATAATGAGAACCACTTGTTTATAGTATTCAACGCAATCCTAATTGTAATCTAATTACAACACTAAATCATAATTGCAATAAGAAAATCTAACCCTAATAGAAAAGAAATTAAATAAACTAACTACTAGGGTCCTAAAAATGAACCCGTAAAATTTATCATTAAAACAGTCATCACGTGAATTTAGAACTAGCCAAACATTAACATAAAAAGCTCAAAACGATGTCAAGAGATTCCATGTTCGTAAATACAGGAGCAATCAAAATGGGATAGGACGAGAGACCTCAACTACAACAAGAGATCTTACTTGCAGGCCATCCCTTTGGAACATTTTAATAATTTATTTTAGGCAAGATCAGAATAATCAAATCAAAGGCTGTGGAGTCTGTGCAAAAGGAAGCTTTAACAGGACTAGAATAACCACCTACACAAGACACTTTGCATATGCACTGGGCTTAAGCTCAACCCCACAATTTCGTTTGTTAAATATCAGCTAATTAGCAATTTTCTTTAGTGAAAAAAAAAAAACACTTTACAAATGTAGAATCGTCTCCATGAATGCAGGCTATCAACAAATTAATATTGTCATGATTAGAAATAACGCACTTATGAATAATTTGGAAGCGGAATGAACTCTAGATTTCAACCATCTAATCATATACTTAAACTAGTTCCACGAACTTTAGGTTTCACAAACAAGCCCTTCTCCAAGCCCATTGAAATTACAGTAATACTGCTGATTAATTAGAAATGCGTTTTCCAATTTGTTCATTAGAAAATGATGAAGAATAAAATGAAATGATAAAGGTCTAGCTAAAAGATTTTAAACTTGAAAAATAATCCAAGACTGTTGCCTAAACATATTGCTTATGTATGCAATAAGATGTAAATATAAGTAGAAATACCTTATGGCTCCTTGAACACGAGGATTCCGCAAGAATCTTGCAAAAAGACTGGTAACTTCTTCAATGTCTGCAGCTCGAAGCGAAAATGCTTCTACATTTGTTAAGCATCTTACCGTCCTGTTGCAGAGCAACCGCTGCCCAGGGATCCTATATTTTTTCACATCTGCAACGAAAACCATGCTTATGAATTATTTTGGCTGTCATGCTAAGGGATGACCATGTAAAACAACTGCAACCTAGCTGGCCCTTAAAATCCTAAAACATGCAGTCAGATTTTTCACCAAGAGAAGAAGTTTATTAGACCGGGAGATAATAGTCATGATAATACCTCTGTTTACTGAAGAATGTTCTAGACACCATGTAAGAAGTTCCTCACCACAAGCATCCCCCTCAGATAAGCGCACTGCAATCCCATCTTCTCCAATGCTCTCCATTTTGCCACGCACAATAAAAACCATCTTCTCTATTAGACCACCACGATATAAAATTTTACTTCCGCTGATGTATGTCTTTTGTCTCAATCTCTCACAAATAGCATCTAATATTGGCTCATCCATCAGGGCAAAAATTCGAACCTGCAAAAGTCACATTGTCAAATTACCTGTCATTTGCTGGACTCAGTTTTCAGAGCTTAAAAATCTTTCAACATTGTCAGTTATATAGAATGTTCTGGTGTGAAAAAGCTTTTGTTTATACTCCAGGTGTTTAGCTAGTAATTGTATGCATGCCCAGTCGTCATAAGTACATGAAAAATTATTCTGACATGTCTTACAGTACGATTTTGTCAGTGAATTGAATGTCTTTATTGATTCATGAAACTATATTGACAAATAAATCAAATGCTGAGATCCCCAGGGTGGGACTTACACAAAAGTCTCCTATAAAGATCCAGCTCTGCCACTTTTAGCAAGTCAAAGGAATTTGTCTTCTAATCCTGCTCAATCCACAAAATTTCAATGCTTTTTATTTTTTAGTTTTTTTAATTTTGCAGTTCTAACTTTGCAGTTTGCTTTTGATTTGTGACTTGCAGTGTTTTATTGAAGTCTGATTCTGAAACATCACAAGACTTTTCCCCAGCTAATTGCTAGCAAGCTCAGTTGGTTCTTAGGTATACTTGGTGCATCATAGGTCTTAATGATCTGAAATACATGATATAATTATTTTGTCCATAGTACATACATTTTAAAGAAACTACTAATAATTGTAATAGGGCATTCTGTATCTTACCTTTTTAACAAATTTGAAGAGATGGCGTCTTATGTCTCTCTGAAGATCTTCAGGCAAATTCTCGAACAGCATTTCTTCATTCACCCCTCGGGTGGCAGCCCAGTTATATCGTTCAGCTTCTCGTACTTGCCTATTCAGAAAAGAAAATTTATGCGTCAATATATGAACAAATGCTGCATCTCTGACAAAAGAACTAGATAAAATATCACAAAATTTCATCAACTCCATCACTAAAAGCCTAGAATCTCTTCCAAAGGGAAGGGAAATGTTGCAGCCTATGGTTAATCAGCCATTTGCTATTGGAGACTGGGTAGCTCATTAAAAGGGAAGCCTAGACCAGTCTTCAGGAATCAGGCTAATGGAGTTGTTTGATCAACTTTATATACCATACTAACTAATTTAATGATCCTTTAATATATTTTGACTATCTAGTATTTTGTGACTATAAAGATTTGTTGCTTTGAGAACAACTTTATATACCATACTAACTAATTTAATGATCCTTTATATGCACCTATATTCAACAATATTTACTGTAAATCTATAAATTAGCTCGATCTCATTAAAAGTCCTAGTTCCACCCCTGAGCCACCCACCTTAATGGAGTGCTTAAGTGAGTTGGAGTGTGTGACCTACTTCACACACACTAAGATGTGATGCCACTTCTCATTCTCATATACTCCACACACAATTTATACATGGGTGTGGTGCATACACAATGAAAAAGAGCAATTAAAGTTGCCAACTTATCTATTCTCTCGACCACATTAGATTTATAATGCAATCAATGGCTAAAAATTTGGGTCAAGCTTTTAAGTAAAAAGTTTACTTTAAAATAACCCCCACCCTATTTATATAGTCCTCCATTGCAGACATGCATATATTTTAAAACACAATATTAAGGCTAGACAGTGTTATCTAGGTACAAGACAATATTAATTTCTAGTTAGACAATGTTGTCTAGCATCAAGTCCACATTTTAAAACATTCAAACATCCACACTGGATGACTACTATTGCCTGTACATTGAAATACCTTCTCAATTGTTCAGGCAAGCGTCGATGTCTCATCCATTGCTCCACATCACGACGTCTTAGTGACATATCCAACCTCCTGTGAAAGCAAACAAAATTATCAAGCAAAAACATTTATTTGAAGGTCTTAGTGACAAACTTATCAAGCAGAACATTTTTTTTTTATATAACAATGCAATTATTTGAAAAATCATAGCATATTTCTATGTTCTTGGCCTTCTATCTTATTATTTTTCTAAACACTAAGCACAGCCAGATGTTCAAGGTTAGAATAGATTGGTTGCTGTATATTTGGTCATTTTTAACTTAATTAACAACTAGCAAAACCAGATACAAATTCCTATTTAAAATAAAAAGAGACAAAAAATTGCTCAATGCAATGAAATAAATGAGCTGTGATATTTATTTGACTAGACTGTAAAATTTAATAAGATTAGATAGGCTTTTCTATAACAAGAAGACAAAGATTTTGATAGTGTGAGTACCATGAAATGAAATTACAGTTAAAAGACTATGGCATCGTTATTGTTTACAAATAGGTCATGGACGTTAGAAAATTGACAGTTTTTTAATCTCTAACAAGTAGGTCAGTGACCTTTTGAAAACTAAGTTTCCATTGCAATATTGAATTTTGACCAAAAAAATGTAAAGAGTATATACCCTAAACTGAAGTGTACTTCAGTTATTTCAATAGTTGTCAAACTATATTTGATAGAAGGTGACAAACTATACCCTTATTTGAGACATAAAACCAATGGTGTTGGCTGCATAAAACTTTTTTAAGAAATGTTGGTTGGCAAAACTAAAAGTCCCTAAACTTAAAACAGTTGTGCAAAGCAATAGTAAAAACAAGCATGGTAAAAACAAGCGAAAATAATATATAATACTACATTTCCAAGATACTATCTCAAGTTTTGAATCCTAGGTGATGTGCATTCATCCTTTCAAGGGTAAGTTTTCAAAACTTGTAAAATTACTTATTACACCATCAAAGGAATTAATGTCACAATACTTGGATGGAAAACTTGGTATAATACTTGGGATAGTATTTCTCAAACTAATGCATAATGACATATACTCCTAATTTGTTTGGTGAAAAAAACACATTGGCCCAAACACTTTCAACTCATGACATATACCATGAGGTTTAGGAAAATAAACATACAAGAGTTCATTTCTGGAAAATTCCATTAACCCAAAAGTATAATGCAAATATATGTTGTTCTATTAATTTTTAACTCATTAAAGAAATCTCTAAAATTTAATATGTATACAATGTGTTCCACATACTTTCAAAGCATGACTTCTAATTCCTAACTTCAATAATCACACAAATACCCCTATTATAATTTTGTTAAACTATAATTTTAAGAAACAAATCAACCAATAAAATTTCTCAACTTGGAACAATTAATTAAAATAAAATATTTTTCTTTTTCTACTAAAAAATGAAAGAATTATACAAAAAGCATTTTATCTTGTTAAATAATAATATTAGAAAAATACTAACACTTTTCTTTTCATAACATGGAACAATTGATTAAAATAAAATATTTTTCTTTTTCTACCAAAAAAAAATGAAAGAATTACAAAATAAGCAGTTTATTTTGTTAAATATTAGAATTTTTTAAATAATATAATTCGTCATAAACCAAGCACTTTCATAAAGTTTATTTAAGTTGATGTGTTAATTTGGTTATTTATTGTTAAAATGAAATTAATATCTATAGAATAGTAATGTCTATCTTAAAATAAGTTCTCCTGCAAGTCTATTTATTTTTCAATTTTCAATATATAAACATATTTTAATTAATTGTTACAAGTTGTGAAATAATCACATCTCGTTATTTATTAAGGATGGATAAGATTATTTTATAACTTTTAACATTCATCATTATAAAAGTTTACTATTGTTATTTTAAAGGGCGCAGCTATTATTTTTTACTTAAAAATTTTGACACAAATTCTAATCCACTTAACATTAAATGCTACTTTTCTATTTTGAATATTTCACATTAGATTGCAATATATCAATGGATGCCAATTTATGTCAAAATTCTAAGTCAAAAATTTAAGTTAGTATAGCTTGACCCTGTTTTTAATAATTGATAATTTTTTTTAATTTATTTGAAAATAAAATTAATAAAATCACCAACTTAAATAAATTTATGAAAGGCTTGAATTAAGATGGGTAATATTATATATTTTACACATTTTATAAAATTTAAAAAGATACATGTATACTACTAATCTTTTAAGTTTTTTAGAAGAAACAATAATATTTTATTTCGTAAAACTATATTATAATGAAGTGTATCAAGGTTAGAAGACACAAATTGTATTTTATAAGTATTTATACTAAAATGTGGTCATACTCAATTTTTACGGGTAGATATAGGAGAATGAGTCATTTTCGGAAAATTAATAGAACAAAATTTCACTAAACATTTGAGGGCTTAACTAAAATCGCATAACAGAACTATAATGATGTTTAGCATAAGGAGGTAGGGGCATCTTCCACAGCTAAAAGCACTTGGACTAATGTGGTTTTTGGGTGAAAACTTCAAAGGGACTTCAAAGGGTTATCTGTCCTTACCCTAAACTAAATATCCCTAAACACAATATCCAAATTAAAAAATTACAACCAAATACACCCCATTTAAAGTGTTCATTTTATGGAGAGAATATACCTAATGAGTAATGTTATACTTCCAAAGTAATAACTCGAGATTTTATCCCAAGTAATATGTTATTCATCCATTGGAATGCAGGATGATTAAATAAATAATTTCAAAAGTTACAAAATTTACCATCCAATAAATTAATGACACATTACTTGAGCGAAATCTCTCAGATTATTTCTTGGGAAGTCCATAAATATTGATATCTACAATTCTTTTATTCAGTTGACAGTATGAAAGTTCCAAGGAAAAGTAACAAAATAATTCATTTAGTGGATGATGAAATGATGCAATTCATTACTATAAATTGCCAAAATTTATCATCCATTAGATGGATTCCACATGACACAACACCAAATTTTGGATGAATTTCGGGGCAACATTTGGGATATGTAACATAGCTAAAATAATAGCCATTTAGCCAACTTCTAAAGCAACTTCTAGAAGAAAATTTATGAATAAACGAACTAATAGGTTATACCTCTTTACAAGTGCCTGGAGAAAGTTTTGCATATTTCCAATGAGAAAAGCAAAGAGCAAGAGGCCTACTCCAATGATGGCCATGGTAAAAAGGACTTCCCAAACAAAATAGCTAGGGGTTTGATTTCCCGCAAGTGTACTGATTTGCTTCATATATCAAACCAAAAAAGATATGTAAATTAACTGTATAATCAAATTCATACTCAGTTAAATAAATAATTTTCTCAGTAATTACCAGAAAAAGTAAAGTAAAGAGCTTTCAAGATAAGGAAAACATGTAGATTAACTGGTTGTGAAGTATTTCAAGGAAAAATAGATATTGATTCATTAATAATGTCAAAACATCATCACAATTATATAACAACAGTACAATGAAACCAGAGCTTCTATTCCAGAACTAAATAAAAACAAAACTTCCAGTCATTCAACAGCAACAGATGATAAAAATAGAAATGATTACTGATGATACACTTCACACCATGAAATAAGAGGCAAATTGTTAGGTAGTATTATCAGGCTCAGTTCCCACCTTGAGGTATAATCCACAAAAGCCTCAGAAACACACTCAGTATGTTACTGTGTGACAACAGGGCAAATTCTCTTTAAAACACTGTTTGCAAAACAATTTGGCCTAAAACCAAGTGATCACATTTCTAAGTTATGTGATTGTAGTTGGTTCAACTTGTAAAACCTCTTAAGGTGGCCCAATAGTTCCCTATTAGACTGATGAAAACTTACGTTAGGCGCAAATATAAGGGGGCAGATGCAGTTTAGTAATTTTGCTTATTCACTAATTAGGGCTCAAATATAAATAAAAGATTAAGGAGTCATTTAGGGTTATGTTGAGTTTTCTGTCAAGTATTAGGAGTAATTAAGAGTTTTGGGAGAGATTGACCTACATCTCGATTTGTAGGTCAAGATTGTTCTGTCTTTTGATTCAATTAATAAAAATCAACCCTAATTTAGCCCTAAGTCCTATCATTCCCACTCATGCCCAGCAAGCTTTTGGGTAGTAACTCATATAATATTAAAAGAAAATTAAAAAATAAAAAATGGAAATTAATTAAAAATTTTAACATAAAAGGAATAGCCAAAACGCAGAGGTCATTAGAATTTACCTGGAATCCCCAAAACAGTGAATACACATATCTGGTGATGATACTATTTTTTTCTGTGGTGAGGTTGACAGCTTGCTCATAAATACCATAAGGAAATTTATCCATCTCAAAACAATTACTAGCATTTTGATTGTCTCTCCAGCTCTTCCATGTTTGATCTTGACTGTATTCTGTACTGCCATTCCCGTGGCCACAATCTATGAATTTCATGCAATCTTGGATTGAAGAATTATAGCAGGCATCTCGAAGACATTGATTAACCCTCTGGTACAGGAGAGAGTGGGGAAAGGAAGAGAAATAAATTTTTTTTTTTTTTTAATAAAACATTGAGTAACCACAAATATTAAGCAAGCAAAACATCAAAGACAAAGGAATAAATACAGCAATCATGTCAAACCAAGTAGACAAGAAAATAGCATTCTGGATATATTCATTAAAGTTATGAAGTACTGGAATAGCCAATAAGGCTTATCTGGCAATCTCTTAAGTACCCAAATAATGTTTAACTGATCATATTACTAATGTACCAAGTTGAACATAATGAAATCATATTAATTTAACCAACTGAAAGAATCAATATGATGAATTGATCAAGATAAGTTACACGAACAACTTAACAGAAAGGAACAGAAAAAGAATTGGGTTTGAATACTGCTTGTATGCACTGCTTATGGAAGTTTTGAATATAACAGTATTTATCATATTTTTTTGTTTGGAAGAGGTTCCTGTCTCATTTTAATCGGTATAATTCATAAAATAAAAATTCAACGTATCTATTAATTTTCCACATTTCAGTAAACAACAGAGTTCAAGCCCCATCTACTTCCAAAACTAGTAATGAACCTACCCAAAGTTTCTTATGTATTTTACATATGGCTTAACCACAAGAATTTTGACTTATACAAAAACAATTTATCAGCAAATACGGTAAGAAATAAGAAATTGTCTCTAATTCCGAAGATACTGAACATCTAATATACTGGCAATGCACTGAATAATGCGGAAGATTTATCATCTTCGGACAAGTAATGCAATGCAACCTAAGAAATTAATGGATTCATAAATGTAATAAAAACGAAAATGAATATTTCTGAGTGTCAACTATTGCTTCCAGAGAATATCGTTCACAGGTCGTGCAATGCCTGCACTTCTCATGTTTTAGAAGATTCACCAATGTATTCATGAAAGTTCAGTAACTGAGAACATGCAGAAATAAAGTATCACAGAAGTAAAAATAATCTCCAGATGCAACAAGTGCAAAAAAAACATTTGAAAGAAACAACATTTTTAACCTTATAACCACAAGTGCTTACCTGTAATCCGAAGAGGTACCAGCATGACCCAACAACGTGACCAGATAATACAAAGATTAGAAGATTAAGAAAAAAATTTGCCCATGCAGACTCAAATATGAAGCCAGTTGGTGACCGACCGACAAACAGGGGTAGAAACCTATACAGCCTGGGAACGTACTGAACAAGAACAACTCCACATAAGAGATTTTTGGCATAATTTGCTCCAGATGCTCCCAAGATCTTGGGTAGCACCAACAAGACTACGATCTGAAAACAAGTGAAGGAACTACTTTAGGGAGGAACAGTGGATATACATCACAATAAAACCTGCATCATAAGTCATGGATGTAAATAGCTACATAGTGATATAGAACCAAGCAAACTGTCATTTATCAGATTTAAGACAATTAGCGGATGTGGTTCCCCACACAATAGCATTTTTAATTGTTTTCCCCAAAACATGCATTTTAACAAGAAATGTCATTTTTTTTTTTTTTTGGGAGCACAAATGCAATACTTAATGAAGCAAGAAGGTTATATTTTATCATCTACAAGGCCATCCTGCATACATGCAAGCATATGCATACTCATGCACACTTACATGCGTGCAATTATGTACGTGCTCAGAACTATCAACCAATCCTTGGACACCTGTATTTTTCCTTTTGTTAAGTTATCATAAGATGAGTCAGTTTTCCACAATGCAAAACAATCCCACAGATTGAACCATCCAAATAAACTTCAATCCTTGTACATGTGAAGCCCATTGCTTCAGTTGGAGCAAGGACTCTATTATCATGGTTAATTGTGAGACAACCTGCCATCTGCTCGTGCGTAGGTCCGAAGCTATCAGAAATCATATATGCTTCTAGGGTTACTAGAATTTTCTGTTTTAATGCCAATTAGAAAAACAACAAACATAATATCATTATCTTCATAAATCTTCAAACTCAGTCCACCAATATAGTCTCAACAGATTACATAAATGATTGCAATCCTATTCTTTTATCTACAAGTAATATTTTTACATAAATACTTGAAAATGGGCTCAATCAATTTCTTATAATTAACGCCAAAATAAGCAAACAAAATTTATGTGGTAATAACGACAGATTCATGTAAAATTGTAGATAGCAATTAATTGCAAGCACAAAAGGGTATTAATAAGGACAGGGAAAACAAAACACAATAGCATGACAACTCTTCTCCCTCTCCATATCAAACAATCAAGTACTATCATTATTCCAGAAACAGCATTACTTAAACACACACACACACACACACACACACAGAGCGTATCCATTTGGCTCTGCCAGGATATTTTTCCCCACAATAGGAAAGGGGAAACAGGAATGAGAAAAATTACTGATCAGAGATTAGAAAATAGAAATGGGTATAAAATAAAAATGAAAAATTACGGTAGTAACAAGGCTGATTAAATTACATTTTTCACATGATAAATTGAACTATCTCTTTCAGTAATCATTAGAAATTCCAAGCACAAAATCCTCTCAGCATTCTTTTGCTTTTGACTGAGAGTCCTTTTACACGACCAAAAAATCATGTTCTCTGAATGTCTTTTCAGCTCTAAAATGGACAATCAAATAGATCCTAAATCCCAGACCAGAGCTCAAACTTATCTTGCAATAAAGAGATTTTTTTCTGCACATTAACCATACAGATGTAACATCTTAAGTAGAAAGCAAAGAAATAAAAGTTACCACAGGTAGAGGAAGGGGAATGGAATGTGGGAGGAAGAAGCAGAATGTAAACTCACTTGCGGAAGTGGTAAGACAACAAATAAGTCGATAAGAAAGTATCCACGGAGGTAATTCAGAGCTATTTTCTTAGGATGGTCAACTAACTCCCCAGCACCAACCACCATAGACTCAGGAGCCACATAAGCCAGTCTAAACTGCATAAACACAAATGATTAATCAAATAACCAGACAGGTGGATAATCATGGGATATATTGATCATTTGTCAAAGATGGACCACAGAAAAGTCAATGACATCTACTGAATCAGGCAACCGCTCACAAAAGATTTAGTTACATAAATTTTAAACGCATACTTGCTTAAGATTTGCTTAGCACATTAAACTAATCAAATTATCCCACAAATTTTATTCTCCAGATTATAATAAGGGAAAGAAATAACTAGTATTTCCCATGCATTTTTCTACTTCAAAAGAATACAAATTACCAAATTGCTTATGTTTACTATATAAATACATTATCATAACATTCAGAAGCAAATGTCATAGTTAAGATGTAGGTCTTTGGGCAGAAACTCACTTAAAGCAGAGGATCTGTGAGGAGTCAACAGGTTATAAACCTACCTTAATCTAGTCCCAGCAATAAATGAAGTCAATCCAATCTATCCAGATCCAAGAAGACAATAAAACAGAATAAGTTTTATTTTAAATTTTGCGTGCACAACTACTACTGAATGTCTTAAAAAATATTAATAAATAATAAAGGAAAAAAATTATAAACCCTATGACATTGGTGGTCCTAGATTATGTAATCAATGCTATTAAGGGAGAAATTTCAAAGGCCTCCCTAATGTTTGGACATTGCTTTACTCACATCTTGGGCATATTAGTCGCACATCCGAATTTTTTTGGTCAATGTCATAAAAGTCCCACCCAATTCATATTGATCTTTCTTAGCATTTATTGTTAAAGAAAATGTGAAAAATAATACTTCACCCTTGAATCTCATTTTAATTTTAATGTTTTCTATGAATTCCATATTACCCTAGTTATGATACTAATATGACCATTAAAACCGTATTTGTTTGAAAATGACCGACTCAAAGCTTTTAAAATCATTCTTTGTCTTGTAGCACAATTTAGTCTATCACATCGTCTTGAAACACTAAAAGATATTTGAACTAAAATACCATCAAAACTTTATCCTTTTTGTTGTTCTCTTAGCACATAAAATTTAAAAACATTCATCACAACTTGAAACTAAAGTTATTGCACCATTTTTTTCTTTTTTATAATCTTATGCGAATATAATGTGAAATGCATTATCTATTGTTGCATCGAATATGCAGCCCAAATTACAGTCAATTCTTTATTTTATTTATTTATTGTTTTTTTTTTTTTTTGAGTCTAGAGGGGAAAACTAATTAAGAGAAAATATCAATCTATTACATCAAGAGCAAAACTGGCAACTTCTAAAATCTCGGATTCAGATCTTTATTTTCACATAAAAATAAGAGGGTAACAGCATGGCTGTTTGTTACAGACCGCCCCATTTTGAGCCGAGAAGTCCACCACACAATCCCAAAATGAATAAGCATGGCCTTGAATCTAGAAGGTTCCATTTCTAGAACTCTTAGCTTGTAATTTGTAAAAATCTAGAAAATTTCTAGATTTTGGTAGAAGGAAATCTCTTGATAGGAATTCTCTAATCTCTGATAGATGCGGCAAGCCTCTCCTATAAATAGGCTTGGCACTTTGCATTCTAAACCAAGCATTGTAAAGCAACACACTTGCATACACATTCTAGTGAATAATATAAGTCCTCTTCTCATGGGTGCTCAATTTCTCTAATTCTCTTTTTTATCTAGCTCTTTTGCAAGCATTCTAGTTTAGCTAGCGGAGGCTTACATAGCAACTTCGGACAAGAGTTGTCTAAATGCCGCATGGATGTGCTACGCAAAATACTCATACCATGACATATTACTACCTATTTTCTTTACATATGGATATTCATTGATTGTTCACTATCCCTCAAGGGTATGTATAAAATATATCCCCATCTTAAAATATAGAAGTCAATAGTAAAATAATCAGGTGATGCACTAGTAAAAATGTAGTTAAATACCCACTTTTGAAACATGAAGCAGCCCACATAATATTAAGCCAAAAAGTTAGGCAGTTGAATGATAATAAACCTAAATATTTACATAAGGAAGTAGCTCTATTTGTAATTCCAGGCGGTAAGAACATTTCAATTTAATAATGGTAAATTTAATCAAGAAAGGAAGGTCCAAAAAACAGTACCCACAGCAGAGGTGAAGATCAACCTACCTGAAGAAGAATGTTAAGAAAGTATATGAGATCAGTCATGCTTCTAAAAACCACAATTGCTGTTGTCAGTGGCCGGTTAATAACTATGCACTTGTTATCCTGCAATTGAGACAGGGGTTTATGCAAACCACAAGGAATACAGTCAAGTAATAAACCAAAAATCTTGAACAAGCCCATTTTATAGTTATTAAAGAAACTCAAACATATAATACCAAAAATGACTTATCAAAAATCATGAAATATGGTTTTCAGCAAAATATTGGAAGCAAAAGCTGCATAAACATCTGACCAAACAATAGAACAACTGCTAAACTCAGAAATTGTTTTTGAGGTTGTATGAATTTTACATTTTTTTTTTTCCAAACAACCGATGTGTATTCAATTCTTGTCCATGGAATTGAGCAGGGTAAGAATAATTAAATACATCTTGTGATAACAATTTGTTATTCACTCCCAAAAAAATGGTCCAGTAGCTGATTGTAGACTAGGGTTATTTTTCAAAGTGTTTACAACTTCAAATTCTAGGAATCCTAGGATGTACAAGTCAGTTTCTATTACAGATTGATCTTTATCAAAATGGTTTTGAAATCCAAGCAATTAGTTGATCTTTATCAAAATGGTTTTGAAATCCAAGCAATTAGTTGATTCTAAAAAGCTACAAACAAATTATTGAATCAAATCAAGTGGAACCAATGTGGGACGTCAAAAAAAAAAAAAATGGAGGCCTGTATGCCTTGACTTTTCTTATTTAAGAGCACAAAGTATGAATGTTAATCAATTCATAACCAAATTAGTATGATACTCCCACAGATAAAAATAGATAGAACTATACCTGTTGTACAGACAACAAGAACAAAAATAAGGGGTCTACAAAAATTGCCACCAAGCAAGCTACAACAAAAAATTGGTTCCACTGCTGAACAATTCTAGCATGAGGATTCATAATCCCAGGAACATATGTCTGCAAAGAAGAAATAAATCTCCTGGCCCAACCTTTGGCATCCCCATAAAGAGCATTATGGAACTGTAAAGAGAAAAATTGAGAAGATTGAATAAATAAAATGAAGCGGTACCATAAGATCATTCTAGAAAATAAAACATATAAACAATGGCAAATGACAAAGTCATTGAATAGAGAAAGAAGACTCAAGAGAAAATAAAACTATGATTTCTTAAATTTCAAAACGATGAAAATCGAACAGATGCATATTCATCCATTAGATTAGCTGAATGAAGCCTCCTGGAATAAAGCTACTTAGATTAATATCAATTTTACCGTAGTCTTGGAGATTTCACAGAATGATCTTAGAAGTTAGGAATTAACATTGAGGGCTAAAAAGTTTCCATTTGCTTGTACGGTTGTCTTGTACTTATTTCTCGAAAATTCTATTAATTATAGATGAATGTCTAATTAACAGATCAAATAAAATTCATATTTAATAAGCAACAGTATTCAATAACACAAAAATTAACATACTATGCACAAAAACTTCAAAAGCTTACAAAATAAAATAAAAATTCATCAGATTGACTATATGTTCTTTCAGCTACTATAAACGTATATTACTTAAGAGGCATCACAGAACAACTTAAGAAACAAAGGCTACAATTAAGTAGAAAGCAAGAAAAGAAATTGCAGTCCTAACATCAATACAGAAGGCAGAAAAGAGAAAGAATAGAAACTTTCAAGTAAATATTTAGACATTTTACAGTACAACAATTAATAAACTTATTCAATAAGTTTGTTTAGAATCCACGTGTGCGCACTTGTATGTGCAAAAATATGTCTCATAAATTCCAGCAAGGACACTCATTAACAAAACCCTATTACATGAAGACCACATTATAATCAAGTGAACGAAACATCCACAAAATCGAAAAGCTCTGCAACAAAGTAGCTAGCTACAGCTGTAGTGTTATTCCTTTATACAGCTGAGAACTAGAACCAAATTACATAAAATGAGGCAACATAAGAAGATCATCAAAGCAGCAATTCAATAGCGTGAGAAGGAAAAATACCTTGGGATCAAATATACCGGAAGATTTTGAGTGCTTTGATTGTGTTGCTTTGTAATATGTTGGACATGTTGTGCAGTAAGGATCGTTGCACATTCCCAGCTGTCCAGACCTCAGTAAATGTTCATTTTTTGCTTCATATCTATCATCTGGCCATTCATTCTGATCCATTCCATTGAAAGAAGGAAACCTTTCTGCTTTATTTTCCACCAGATTGACACCTGTAACTCCTTGATTTCTACGGAAAATGTGGTCTGGTTTTCGGTTACTGTACAAAGGACCACTCATCTGTATAAACTGTGTTCTTCTTTCATTCCGTAGGGGACCAGTAAGGCCTACAAGATTAGCTTCAGTTTCAAAGGAGTCCGTGGAGTTCATGGTAAGAGACATCGATGCACTCCTGGTCCTAGCAGCAAACGTCTGAAGTCGAAAATCAATATTTCGATCTGATGATTTCGGTTGGGAGTCTGATAGCATTGGTATCTCATCTTTTTCATCCATTTCTCAGAAAATAGACCTGGAAAAGAATATAAACAAACTAAACATTCAACCACATGATAGTAGTTACTTAAAGGCAGAGAAACTTAACTAAACATTCAGCTACATGATAGTAGTTATTTAAAGGCAGAGAAACTTAGTTTTAATTGTTTAAATATTAACAATTTTCTGGAACTGCAGGACTTAATTAAATGACCATTCTTTCACAAAATTCATTTCGTTATCGGGTATCTCAGCAGATTGATAGTGACCAGTAAGGCTCCATTTGATACTATGTGCTACAGTGTAGAAGCCACAAGTGCTGTTAATAGTTTTGGCAGAAACTAGTAAGGGTAATATACTTTTTCATCTAACAACTATGGGATAAATCATCTTTACTTCCAAACTACAGTTGCAAGTGGTTATCAAACACGTTGAAGATGTAGCTAGATAAAAAGACCAAACAGAGCATAACTTTCGTCCATCCTATGCTTGTTCTATCTCTCACATTCTCTCGTGCTGCAACTAGAACAGCATCAGTGTCATCACTCATCAGTCAACGTTTGACCTCAAAGCCCAAACTGACACCGGTACACACGCTAGCATGTAAGAATTCTCAGATTTGTGTTTCCCAATGTTACTAAACCCCAACCATGAATTATAAAAATAAAAGAGAATTTTCAATCATTATGGATCTTCCATACTCCATAGTCTGTTAACTGTAATACACAACTAGATTGAAGAGTAATAATGTACATTGAGCAAGGGCATTTTAGGTCTCTCAAGCCTAATAAATACAATAAATAAATAATAAATCAATAAAAAAAAACAGCGCATTTTACTCGCATCTTATTATTCTTATGGGTTTTTATTTAAATACACCCTATTTACCCCTAAATACCAAATATATATCCTATTACATACATATGTCTCATGAAGGTGGGAATAGTCAAAAATACCCTTAAAAAATCAGTTTAGGAAGAAGTCAAGTACAAAATCGAGTAAGTCAAGTATGTAGTCGAATAAGAAATGAAGGGAGATGAGTAAGTTGAGTATGTAGTCAAGTAGGAAATCGAGTAAGTCCATTAAATAAATCAAGCAAAAGTCTAGTAATTTGTTAAACAAGTCGAGTGAGTATTTGAATAAATCGAGTAAGAATTGTGTTATTTTTTAAAGAAGTCGAATACGAAATCGAGTAAGTATTTAGTCGAGTAGGAAGTCGAGTAAGTCTATTAAATAAGTTGAGTAATAGTCGACTAATTTTTAAAACAAGTCAAGTAAGTTATTTGAAAAAGTCTTAATAAGAGTTAAGTAATTTTTTTATAAGTCGAGTATGAAGTCGGGTAAGTCAAGTAAGAAGTGAAGTAAGGAGGTTGAGTAAGTCGAGTATATAATGGAGTAGGAAATCAAGTAATTAAAGTCGGTAAGTCAAGTAAGAAGTGAAGTAAGGACGTTGAGTAAATCGAGTATATAATGGAGTAGGAAATCGAGTAATTAAAGTCAGGTAAGTATTTCAAATAAGTCGAGTAAGTATTTTGAACAAGTCGAGTAATAGTTGTGCAATTTTCTTAAAAAATCAAGTACAAAGTGGGGTAACTCTATTTAGAAAGTCGAGAGTTAGTATATTGAATAAGTTGAGTAATAGCTGAGCAATTTTAAAATAAGTCGATAAAGTTATTTGAAGTCAAGAAAGAGTTCAGTAATTTTTTTAAAGAAGTTAAGTATGAAATCAAATAAATTGAATATTTAGTCGAGTAAAAAGTGAAATAAGGGAATTGAAAAAGTTTAGTAACTAAAGTCAGGTAAGTGAGTATTTTGTGCTTGCTCGATCTTGTAGCTTCAGGAAATCAGTTCAGTTTTTTGGGTGATTTCATTAAGGTTATTTTCATATTTTTCCTTATTTTTTAAATATATATGTGAAAAATTGAAAGATGTTATAATTTGAAGTATATTTTTAGTATTCGGAGAGAAATGGGATATATCTAACGCAATTCTCCTATTCTTATCTACTTCTCCTCTGCAGCTTTTCAACTCCTGATTCATGACAGCATCAAACTGGCGCATTTTAGCATACGCTGGAGTGACGAAAACATAATCCTCTAATTTTCTTTCTTTTAACCAATTGCAAAAAATAAATTGAATATTTTTTTTGAAAATAGAAATATAATTTAATCAAATTAGAAGAGACAAACCTGCTTGAAGCCCAAGTCAGCTGGTAATTCTGAAACTACAAAGCAGCAATGCCAACCGAAACTCAGCAAAGAGAGAGAACTGGAGAAGAAGAGTACAGAGAGTGTCTCCTTCAATTCGTTTTATTGGCTGACGAAATGAAAACTTAGTTGGCGAAGACTTTTAAATCATCAAAATTAAAATTTAAAACATAAATACGAAGGAAGACTTTGAAAAGTCAGCTGAGTTGTTGTAAGTACAGAAGCTCTGGAGCCGTCTGATTGGCCACTTGCTGCGATCTAATTAAATGCAGCAATAGTTCCCTAGCTAAACATAAATGAAATAATTAGATAATGCATTGATGTTTTATTTTTTTTATTTTTTTATTTTAAGCTTTTTTTTTTTTTATTACACAATGTGAACGATTTTTTTGTCCACTCTCTTCGTCGTTGCTTCCAAGATGTTGGCTCTTTTGGCGGCTATTGCTTTTTTCCACTTTTGCCACGCTAGCGTAGACCGAATATATGATTGGCTGTTGACTTTAAATAGGTAATATTGTTGAATTTTATATACTGTATAATCCACGTTGAAGTTTATACGATGGTGAAACTTCCATGCTCCAGCCTTTGAAATTCCAAATTGTTACCAAATACCTTTTTTTTTTCTAATAAGAATATTTTTTTGTTTTACAAAATTTTTACTTAAAAAATAAGTAATTTTTACTTTGAGACTTAACTTATCCAAATAATAATATATCTAATATAAAAAAATGAATATTTTTCTTAATAAAAATAATTATTATATTTAAGGAAGTTGAGTTCGCTTATTTGTATATTATAATGATCAATTTTTATCTAAATAGATAGTTTCTACTGTGAAAAAAAAGTACATTTATTGAAAGATTGAATATTATTAAAATTTTAGGCATGAGAAAAAATATTTAACTGATTATAATAATTTTTTATATAGTAATTTTTTTTTTAATATAGAAGTTTTTCATGTAAATTCTTCTATTATGTAATTAGTTTTATTCCCATCTATTTTCTATTTATTATTTATTTGATATTTTTTACTTGTAAGATCGTAGGTGGGATTAAAATTCCCTAACACAAATGACCAAGAGAGTTTTAAAAATAAATTTTTAAGTTAAAGATAGATCCTGACCTAATGTTTTAGAAGTATGAACCAGTAGTATAAATAATTATGTTAATGTCATAATGAATGTTTATTATAAGGTGAATTCAAACACTTTCTCTAAAATGACAGCATTTTAGCTTTATAATAAGCTTAATGAAGACACGTGAGAAGCACAACTCCTTTAATACTCTAAATGACATCAAACTCAAGTGTTTTGGCATCACTTAGAGTTAAGTAATCACCTTAGCAAGCACGTAACTATTAAGTGAAGTTAGGTTTGTTATAATGGATTCTTGCACACATATCATAAGCCTAAACATTCTTGGTTGTTTAGTTTGTTATTAAACTAGTTTATAAGCTAATTATTCAGGGGAGCTGAGAGAAGAGATAGAGAGATTCTGAGAGAAATTGTAGTGAGAGAAAGTAAAATCTTATTCACTGTTGTATCTCTGTAACAGGTATCTTGAATCTTTAATGGAAGCCTGTAAGATGGATTCACCCACAAATGTAAGCCATTTAAAATGCTTAACCACGTTACTCTGTGGATGTTATGTTTTTTTAATTCTCTAATTCATTCTTGTTTCATTCATAATTCATTGTATTATTGATTAGGGGTTCTGGGTTTATCAAATCTACTTATTGTGGTGATTGCAACTTATTTAATCTTGATAAAGATTATTGAGCAGCGGCTAGTTTTGTTGTGTGTTTGATACAAACCAACCTCTACAATTGGTATCAGAGCTTGGTTCTTAATCAAGATCCAAGTATCGATACATAGAAGGTAAATTTGGAGAAGCTCAATGAAAGCAATGATTTTAACATGTGGAAGGTAAAAATTGAGGCTTTCTTATTACATGAGATATGGGAAATACACTTGAAGTCTCAACCAAGAGGAAATGAAAGGATGCATCATCATCTAAGACTTCAGAACATATGGTTGATATAGATAAAAAGGCAAGAAACATTATAATTCTTAGTCTTGCTAACTTTGTGATTAGAAAGGTGGCTAGGAGACATCAGTTGTTGGTTTAATGGAGAAATTGAAGAGCTTGTACGTGAAGAAGTCCTTGGCCAATAAACTCTATATAAAGAAAAGAATATTTACCTTGAAGATGGTAGAATGCTCATCATTGGATAAATACATTGATGAATTTAATCAAGTGTGTAAAACATTTGCTAAAATTGATAAAGCATTAGATGATGAGGGAAAGGCTCTGCTACTGATCAGTTCTTTACCAGATTCATACAATAACTTTGTGAATGCACTCATGTATGGGAGACAAACACTCTCATCAAATGAAGTCAAGTCAGCTCTTAACACAAGATACTTGCAAGAAAAGCAAGGAAATCTTGATTATGAAGCTAAGGGTTCATTGTTAAGGGTAAATATGACAAGAAATCATAGAAGAAAAAGAAGCAAGGGAAGACCAAAGATAAGAACAAGACTCTTAAATATTTCCAATGTCATAAAGAGGGGCATTTTAAAAAACAGACAATACCAAGAAGGTATTGGTTGAATAAAAGACAGGCAAGACAATGAAGAAACTTAGAACTGATAACATATTAGTGTTTTGTAACCAAGTGTTTGATGATTCTTGTTCAAAAGAATATATAGCTTGAACAAGACTGTAAGCATGACATCTTAGTAGAATGGCTTAGCAGAGAGGATGAATAAACCTTTCATGGACAACATAAGGTGTATGATGATACAACTAAAGCTACCAAAAAACTTGTGGGCTTAAACTCCCAACATAGCTTGCTACTTGGTGAATTTAAGTCCATCTACTACTATTAAATTCAAAACAACTTTTAAGCTATAGTCTGGAAAACCAGCAAACTATAAGGATCTTAAGGTGTTTAAATGTCAGGCTTATACTTATATAAGCCAAGGGAAACTTGCCCCTAGGGCATTTAGATATATTTTTATCGGATGTCTAGAGGGAACTAAGGGTTACAAACTTTGGTACACTAATCTCTCTCCACCTAGTGCATAATAAGTAGGGATGTTATAGTCAATGAAGAAGTAGTGGTTGGCGATTTTCAGAAGTTAAGTAGCAAATCTAGTCAAGCCTCGATGCATAGTTTGAGGTGGAGTCACTTGCAAAATTTAATTCAAATGATATTGTGCGATGCAGTGAAAGTGATGGTGATGCAAGTGAACAACAAACACTTCAAGATAATGGTTCAACTTAATATCAAGCTCTAGATTATCGGTTCACAAGAGATACATAGAACAAATATATTAAAGCACCTAAAAGCTATAGTTATGCTTATCTGATTGCATTTGCTTTTCATTTTGCACATGAAATCATTGGTGAAGAACGAAAAAGCTTTACAGAGAAAGCCATGGATAAGGAAATGAATTCTCTCCATGAGAACTGTACTTAAGAGCGATTAAAAGGCTTGTGAATAAGAGAATTATCAGTTATAAATGGATCTACATAATAAAAGAGAGTATCAATGCAGCTGAACCAAGTCCAGGTTAGTTGCTCTGGGATACACTCAAAATAATAAGGTTGATTTCAAAGAAGTTTTTCTCCTATTGTGAGACATGCTTCTATAAAAGTGAAGTAAAACAGAGAGAAGGAAAAAATCTCTTTTTTTTTTTTATACTTCTTATTGATAATATGAATTATATAAGCTTTTATAGAAAAGAGCGCAAGGCTTAATTCCTAGAATTCAGGAGCAAAAACAGTAACAAAATCTAAAGAGGAAATATCCTAAAATTTTAATTCTAATTTCCTGATTCTATGAGATCAGATTTCTTTAATTCTAATTCTAATTTTCTGATTCTATGGGATCAGATTTCCTAACTCCTACACTCCCCCTCAAGTTGATGTATAGTATCAATCATTTAACAGCTCTAGGCTCAAGTTTTCCAAGTTTTCTATGTTCATGAACAAAAGCCGTACAACCAAATATTTTTAAAGTTAAATCAGCAAAAATTCTAGCAGTTGTAAAGTAATTTTTAAAAACTTGGAAAGGAGTTTGAAATTGTAAAACTTTGGAGGGCATTCTATTTATTAAGTATACAGCAGTTAAGACAGTCTCTCCCCATAAATACTTAAGAACTTTAGTTGCAAAAAATAATGCATGAGTCACCTCCAACAGATGTTTATTTTTTCTTTCAGCAACATCTTTCTGTTGAGGTGTATCGATGCAAGAACTGTGATAAATTATTCCTTTTTCAAGGAAAAAATTTGCCAAGATCATGTTAAAATATTCTTTCCCATTATCACTTTTAAAAACTTGTATGTTAGTCTGAAACTGAGTCTGAACTATATTGTAAAAATTTTTAAAAACTTGTTCAGTCTCTTATTTGTCTTTCAATAAATACACCCAATAAAGTCAAGTATGATTATCTGTAAATGTAATGAACCATCTCTTGTTAGAAGGTGTACTAATCTTATTAGGACCCCAAACATCACTATGAATAATAGTAAAAAGTTTTGATGGTTTATATGGTTGTGAAGAAAAAGATGTACGGTAGTGTTTTTGCAAATTCACAAACTTTACAATTAAAAAAAATGGGTCTTTATTGCCAAACAACTTAGGAAACATAAGTTTTAAATATCTGAAAATTGGGTGGTCTAATCTTAAATGCCATAACATAATATTATTATTATGAGAAATAGAAATAGATTCAAAGTAAGAACTTATTTGTTGAGATTTTTGCCTCAATTTAGATCCATCATCAAAGAAATAGAGTCCTTCATGTTATTTAGCACTGCGAATAATCATCTCCAAGGTCAAATCCTGGAACACACAATGAGTTGGAAAAAAAAATTAGTTTGATAATTTTGATCACAGGCTAGCTTACTGATAGACAAAAGATTACAAGAAAGTCAGGGAACATAAAGAACATCGTGAAGAGTGAGTGATGTAGACACTACAGTAGAACCTTTTCCTGCAATGGCTGAAAGAGAGCCATCTGCAATCTTAATTTTTTGATTACCTGCACAAGGACTATATGAAGAAAAAATATTTGACAACCTTGTCATATGATCGGTTGCCCCTGAATCGATGATCCATGAATAATTAGAGTTGACATCAATGAGAGCAGCTTTTAGGTAATTACCTTTTTGAGCTAATGAGTAAGAGGAAATTTTTTGAGACTCAAGAAGCTTGTATAGTTGGTCTATCTGTTCCTTGGTAAAAGGAAACAAACTTGCATAAGACTGCTACTCTTGATCTGAGACACGCCTGAAGTGTACACCCCTTACCATTAGACTTTTTCTTTCAGTTTTGAGGCTTGCCATAAATTTTCCAGCATGTTTCTCGAGTATGCCACGGATGTTTGCAGTGGTTGCACCATAGCGTTTCAGACGTCTTACCATTCTTCTTCATTTCGTCCTGAAAACCCTGAGTTACAAAAGCAGAACTTTCTACTTCTGAGTTAGTAATAATAGGAACAAATTTGTTATTAAGCATTACTTTTTGCCGTGCTTCTTCTCTCTTAACATCTGAGAAGGCCTCACGAATTGCTGGTAAAGGATTTTTCCCTAAAACTCGGCCCCTCACCTCATCTAACTCCTTGTTAAGTCTTACCAAGAACATGAATACACGATCATTCTCTTATCGTTTCGTAAACTGGACACTATAATTTGCACACTCCCAAATATCATTATAACAAAGATCTAACTCTTACCACAATGTCACCAATTCATTGTAGTATGAGGTTACATCTCGGTCACCTTGTTTCGCGTGCTAAAGTTTGGACTTTATATCAAAAATCTGCGAAGAATTCTCTAGATCAGAATATGTATCCCTAACTGCTTCCCAAATATCTTTAGTCGTCGGCGGGTACATAAAGGGCTTGCTAATTATGGGTTTTATTAAATTCACCAGCCATGCAATAATCAAAGAATTTTCTAATTTCCAGGTCTTGAGAGCAGGATCTCTATCCGCAGGTTTTATCACTTCACCCGTCAGATATCCAAGCTTTCTTTTTCCTTCCAAGATCAACCGAACGGTTTGTGACCATTCTGTGTAATTTTTTCCATTTAGACGGTGGATATTCAATAAGAGAGAATTAGTGGATCCCTCTAAACTATTGAATGAGATGGATGAGTTCATATTCGAACTCACTGAGCTTTCTCCTGACACTATTGAGTTTTTGCTGGTCTCACTAGTTAAAGCCGTCTTCCATGAATTTTGGCTCACCATAAATAATCATTAGGTTAGAACCTAGGGCTCTGATACCATAAAGTAAAACAGAGATAAGGAAAAGCTCTCCTTTTTTTTATACTTTTTATTGATAAGATGAATTACATAAGCTTTTATAGAAAAGAGCACAAGGCTTGATTCCTAAAATTCAGGAACAGAAACAGTAAAAAAAGCTAAAAAGGAAATATCTTAAAATAAAGAGGAAATATCCTAAAATTCTAATTCTAATTTCCTGATTCTATAGGATCAGATTTTTTTAATTCAAATTCTAATTTTATAATTCTATGGGATTAGATTTCCTAACTCCAACAAAAAGTTTTGATGGCTATAACAATAATGTAGAACTTAAAACTAGAACAGCTTGATGCCAAGACTGCCTTCTTGTATGTAGGTCTTCAAGAAGTAGTTTTCATAAGCCAATTAGAAGGATATGAAACTCCTGGTAGAAAGAATCATGTGTGTTTGCTTGAAAAATCCCTCTATAGCTTGAAGCAATCTCCTAGACAGTTTTATCTCAAATTTGATGAGTTTATGACTACTCGTGGATTTTAAAGTACAGTTATGATTGCTATATATATTCCAAATAGTTATACCTAAATAAGCATATATACATATACTCTTGTATATAGATGATTGCCTGTAAAGAAAAGTCAAAGATTAATGCTTTGAAAACACTTATTGGTACTACATTTTACATGAAAGATTTAGAATGTGCTAAGAATATATTAGGAATAGATATAATCCAGAACAGAAGTGAAGGGCCAACATATTTGTTTTAGGAAAAATATATAAAAAAAAATTATCTTAGAAAACTTTGATATGGAGAACCCAAAACCTGTTCAAGCCCCGTTAGTTGTTCACTTTAGGCTTTGTAACCTCTATTGTCCCAAAACAGAAGATGAAAGGATTGGGATGATGAATGTTCCATATGCTAATGTGGTTAGTTATCTCATGTATGTCATGGTGCTAACTAGGCCTGACATCTTATAAGCTGTGAGTGTTGTCAGTAGATACATGCCATCATTAGGAAAAGAACATTGGAAGAGAGTTAAGTGGACACTCATGTATCTAAAAGGCACTTTAAAGCTTGTTTTACTGTACAGAAACAATATGGGAGCTAGAAAAGGCTTGTGGGGTTATGTGAATTATGATTATATAGGGGATTTAGGCAATAAGAGATCCCCTACAAGTTACATGTTCAAACTTAATGGCTATTTGATTAATTGGAAGGCTAAACTATAATATATTTAGTACTCTCTTCAGCAGAAGTAAAATTTACAACAACCACTTAATTAACAAAGGAAGCCATATAGCTTAAGGGTAATTGCTGAGCTTAGTTTCAAATAAAAAACTGCATCAATCTTCTATGATAGCTCCAGTGCATTGTATTTGTGCAAGAATCCAGCTCACTATGAAATCACCAAATATATTTATGTCAAACTTCTTTTTCAAGAATGAAGTTTCAAGATGAGTGATCAGAATAGTTAAAATATATACCGATGATAATCTTTCTGACATTCTTACAAAATTTGTTACTATAGCTAAGTTTAAGAAATGCTTGGACTTAGTTGGTGCATGCAAGTTATGATATGAGATGTCTGGTGAATGAATCAGTTTCAAGGTGGAAAATTTTTTGTTGTAAGGTGAATTCAAAAACCTTTTTCAAAACAGAGGTGTTTCAGCTTTATAATAAGCTTAATAATGACATATGAGAGGCAAGACTATTTTAACACTCTAAATGACACTAAATTCAAGCATTTTGGCATCACCTAAGTTAAGCAAATCACGCGAGCAAGCTTGTGAAGCTAAATTCATTATAACATATTCTTACACATGTATCATAAGCCTGAACATTCTGCGTTGTTAAGTTTGTTATGAAACTAGTTTATAAGCTGATTATTCAAGGGAGCTACAGAGAGGAGAGAAATTATAGTGAAAGAAAGTAAAATCTTATTCACTGTTGTATTGTTCTCAAGTTTCTGTAAATAAGATCTTGAATCTTTAATGGAAGCCTGCAAGATGGATTCATCCGTGGATGTAAGCCATTGAAAAGGTTGACCCATATTACTTTATGTGTGTTATGTTTTTTATTACTTTCAATCATTTGATTCATTCTTATTTCATTCACAATTCATTGTATTGTTAGTTTATCAAATTTGTTGTGAGTGAGTGCAACTTGTTTGATTTTAATAAAGATCTTTGGGCAAAGGCTGGTTTTGTTGTGTGTTTGACACAAATTAACTTCTCCACTTAAAATATAGATAAGAAAGTGAGTTAATAAACGCCACTCAATATAGTTCTTAATAAGTTCACTCCTTAAAATAACTAAAAAAATATCTTTCAATTCAAATAATAATAATCTTTTAAATCTTAAAGTCAAAATTAAATACATATAAGCTAATAGAAATATTAAACCAATCTAATGTAATTCTTGGATTATCCTTCCAAACGTAAGTTTACTCACAAGGATCTGTTAAAGGACTTGACCAAAGATCAACATTAAAACTAAACTTAAATAAAATATTGGTAAAATTAAAACACAACAAAAGAAATCATAAATATGTTTAAAAGCTCTCAAACTCGAACACATTCCTTTTGACTCGAAAATTAAACAGATAGCAGTGAATTAGTCATAACTTCTTCTAAAAGACTCTAAATCCAACTCCATCAAATGCATAAAAAAGCTAACTCAATTATCTTTTAATGATGTACAGCTTGAGAATTAATTCTAACTCAAGTAGTGTCAGTTTAATTTTTGACATTTTCTATATTGACGTGAGTTGCAATTGGAATGACTTCAATTATTGTCAAGCATTCGGCTAAACTCTGTATATGGTTGTCCAATAACTTGAATAGTGCTCACAATATTTTGTCTTTTCTTCAAGCCCAATTCTTCATGTCTTGAACTTTGAGTTGCCATTTTGATTCATATCTTTATAATTAATCTATTTATTTTGGCTTTAACTCTTGTAAAAAGCATTCATGAATGTTCCAAGCATCACTTGAAACTTTAATTGTATCTCCTTAACGGCTCTCATCAATAAAATCTTTTATTTTGCTTGGAATCAAAGGAAATAATAGGTATATTTATATATGTTTTAACCAAATTTTCTCTACGATTCGATTCGAACCATTAATCGATAATGGTTTTCACCAAATTTAGGTCAAATCCGATCAAAACAAGTAAAATTTATTAAAGGGAGGAGAATGAGTCAAGTTTGGATTTAGGTATGTATTTCTATTATTTGAGGTAGGAGATATAATTAAGGTGATCTGTGAGGTGAGTTGATGTAATTTGGGAGGTAAGTTGCAATGTTCTAAAAGATGAGCCGTAGTGTTCAGGAAGGCAAACTAAAGTGTGAGTATAATATGAAGAGCTCTATCGATGAGATTGAGAATAAATATGGCATAAGCACATGAAATAAGGTATATTTGGATCCTATTCAAGTTCTCATCAGACTTGCTACAAGAGCTCATGAAAAGAAATTCAATGAAGCATTTAATGGGTTGATTCAAGCAACTTGGATCAATCAAATGTGTAAAGGCCTATTGAAGGAATCTCACGAGATATTTAAATTAATAAATGCGTGATTCAAGCTCTTGAATTTTCTAAACAATCAAACCCATGAAATCGGTGCAATATTGATGACAGATATGCTACTATCTTTTTAAATAGTATTTTCATTTTTAAAAAAGACAACAAATCAACTATTTTTATTTTATTTAGTCATAAGAGGCAATAAACTAGTTATTTACATTTTATTTAGTCATTACAGAAACTTCTTTTTCATTAGATTAGGTTATGATTTATTCAGGATTCTTTCTTTTTTATTAGATTAAGATTCTTATTTATTTAGGTTTTTTTCTTATTTGTTTAGATTCAAATTCTGATTTGATTTTGGATTAGGATTTGTTTTCAATTTTAGATTAAGATTTATGGCAAGAAATATCTAGGCAATCATGGCCAATATTTCTTGTAATCTATATATATACTCGCATTTAATAAAAGAAAAAAATTTCATGCAATTTAATTGAGAGTGTAATTTTCTCTAGTTCTTAAGCCAACTTTTGAACTGATTAGATTTTTCCATAGCTTTCAATTCTCAACTTATCAATTAGAACATTCATAGTTGATTGTGGCGTCTTTACATACTAAAGTTCCTGCTTCATTAAACAACAGGTTGCGGTTCCATTCAATTTATGAATTTAGAAATGATCTTAGAGTCTAATTTGATTAAGATCTTGTCAGTTCTTGGTAAGGTTTGTATCAGTTGGTATCAAAACAAAGTTTTTAATAAAGTTTTTTTTATCCTTATTTTAGATTTCGTTTCCTGTCTTTTTTATTTCAATTCATAAAAAAAAATACAAATTAAAAATGGTATCATATAAACTATATTGTATAAACAGTGTTGTATGAATAGTATTTTAGGATTTTCTTAATTTTGCATCCTTGTGGTTTTTTGCCTTAAATCCATAAATTTTACATATTCCTTGTCCTAAATTCATTCAAATTTTAGTTATTTAGGGTTTACAAAAAAAAAGTAAAAAAAAAAAAGGATAGTAAAAACAAATTTCAATTTCCATTATTAGAGACTTATAGATGGTAATTCGACGGACATGTGAAGCTTGACAGCTTTACTAATAAGTATTCATTTAAAAGAAAGAGAAAAATCAAGTAAGCTTAAAAAGAAAGACCGAGCAAAAAAAAAAAAATGTGAAAATCATAGAGAGATCAAGAATAAAGAGAGAGAAAAAGAAAAGAAAGTTGAGGCTATTGAGAGAAAATCAAAGAAAAAATAAAAGAATTTTTATGCAACAGCAAAATAGATAAAAAGAGCATTGTTTTCAAATCAGCTAATGATTGTAATTTTGTACAAAGAGGCATTTCTGAACACTAACGAGCTTAACATTACCTTACTTAGTTCTATTGTTTCCCCGTTGCAGGATTATGAGGATGTTTTTCCTGAGTAATCATTATATAGATTACCTCCAATCTGAGGTATGAATTATCAAATTGATTTTGTATCTGGTGTAATCATTCCAAACCCACCAATCTATAAGAGTAATCTAAAGGAAAAAATTGAGCTTTAAAAATAAGTTAATGAGTTAATAGAAAAAGGATATATAAGAGAAAGCATGAGTTAGTGTGTAGTTTTAGTTTTGCCAGTTCCTAAGAAAGATAGGATGTGGAGGAAGTGCATTTATTGTTGAGCTATCAACAACATAACTATAAAGTAGTGGCACTCATTCCTAGGCTAGATGATATACTTGATGAATTAGATGGTTCTTGTGTGTTTTTTAAAATTGATATGAAAAGTAGATATCATCGTATTAGAATGATAAAAGAAGATGAATGGAAAACTACCTATAAAAAAAAAATATAATTTGTATGAATGATTAATTACGTCTTTTAGTTTGACTAATGCTCGGAGTACTTTTATGAGACTTATGAATCATGTTTTATGAATTTTTATTGGCAAGTTTACTATTTTTTATTTTGATAATATTCTTATATATAGCAAAAACTTATATGATCATGTAGCACATTGAAAATCTATTTTAGATGTGCTTAGAAAATAAAAGTTATTTGCTAATCTGAAGAAATGAACATTTTACACTGATATACTTGTGCTTTTAGGATTTGTTGTGAGCGCACATGGTATATAAGTTGATGAAAAGAAGGTAAGTGCAATCCAAAAATGGCCTAGTCCTACAAGCGTAAATAATATAAAAATCCTTCATGGACTTGCAAACTTCTATCAGTGGTTTCTGAAAGACTTTTGTACATTGCACGCACTGCTTACTAAGTAATAAAGGAAAACGTTGGATTCAAGTGGAGAGAAGAATAAGAGAAGACATTCCAAATAATCATGCAAAAGCTAACCAAAACCCCCTTATTATCCTTGTCTAACTTTAACAAAACGTTTAAAATTGAATGTGATACTTCAGGCATTGGTATATGAGCTATTCTTATGCAGAATGGGTGACTAATTTTTATTTCAGTGAGAAAATAAGTAAAATAACTTTAAACTACCCTACTTATAATAAGGAGCTATATATGTTAGTTCAGAAATTGGAAACATGGCAGTACTATATATGGCCTAAGGAGTTCATAAGTTAAACTGATCATGAATCTTAAAAATACCTTAAAGGCCAGCACAAGTTAAATAAGAGGTATGCTCATTAGGTAGAATTTATAGAGACATTTTCATATATCATTCGTTATAAGTAAGGTAAGGAAAGCGTAATTGCAAATGGGCTTTCTCACAAGTATGCCTTAATCTCAATACTTAATGCTAAATTAATTAATTTTGAATATATTAAGGAATTACATGCTAATGGCCATGATTATAGTGTTGAACACCAAAATTATGAAAAATCTAGGGTTGGTAAATACTTTAGGCATGATGGTTACTTATTTCGAGAGAATAAATTGTGTGTGCTTAATTATTCCTTGACATATTTGTTGGTGAGAGAATCCCATGGAGGAGGATTGATAGAACATTTTAGAGTTCTAAAGACTTTAACAGTATTGCAGGAACATTTTTATTGGCCACATATGAAACAAAATGTTGAGAGACTTTATAGTAGATGTCTCACTTGTATGTAAGTAAAATTGAAAGTCCAGCCCCATGGTTTATACATCTCATTACTAATACCAAATTATACTAATATTTTAATAGATTTTGTAATCGATTTACTAGGTCGAAATGAGGAAAATATTCAATTTTTATGGTTGTAGATAGATTTTCTAAGATGATACATTTTATTTCATACCATAAGATAGATGATGCTTCTAATATTACTGGCTTATTCTTTAAAGATTGTGAGGTTATATGGTATGCCCACAACAATAGTTTCTAATAGGGTACAAAGTTCTTGAGTTATTTTTAAAAGACCTTATGGGCTAAGTTGGGGACTAAGTTGTTGTTTTCAATTACATGTCACCCTTAAAATGATGTTCAAACAGATGTTGTAAATAGAACTTTATTTACTTTGTTGCAGGCAATAATTAAAAGGAACATTAAAACTTGGAAAGATTATTTGCCACATGTTGAGTTTACTTATAACGTTTTATTTATTTTGCTACTAAGTATTCACCGTTCGAAATTATTTATGATTTTAATCATTTAACTATATTAGATTTAACTCGATTGCGTGTTTTTTAGCGTGTTAACTTAGATGGAAAGAAAAATACTGAAATTATTAAGAAAATGCATGAAACGGCGAAGCTCAACATTGAGTAAAGAACTTAGCAATATGGTAAAGAAGCCAACAAAAGTCGACACAAACTAGTGTTTGAACTTGGCGATTGGTGGTTACATATGTGTAAGGAACAATTTATGAAACAAAGGTAATCCAAGTTGTTACCTCGAGAGGATAGACTTTTCTAAGTCTTGGAATGGATCAACAACGACGCATACAAGCAAGATTTGCTTAGTCAGTACAATGTAAGTGTTACATTTAATATTTCTTATTTAAGTCCTTTTGATGCAGGTGATGATTTAAGGATAAATCCTCTTCAAGTGAAGGAAAATGATGAGATATAGGATAAGGATGGCACAAGCATGTGGAATAAGGTATATTTGGATCCTATTCAAGTTTCCGTCGGACCCTTTATAGAAGCTCGTAAAAATAAATTCAAATAAGTATTTAAAGGGCTGATTCAAGCAACTTGGGATCAATCAAATATGTAGATGCCTATTGAGAGAATTTCACGAGATATTCAAACCAATAAATGCGTGATTCAAGCTCTTTAATTTTCTAAATAATCAAATCCAGGATATCGATGTAATATAGATAAAAGATATTATATTATATTTTTAGATAGTATTTCCATTTTTAAAAGAGGCAACAGATTAACTATTTCTATTTTATTTAGTCATCAGTGACAAAAAAATTAGCTATTTTTAATTTATTTATTCATTTAAGATACTTTCATTTTTATCATACTAGAATTCTGATTTTTTTAGAATTTTTTCCTTTTATTAGATTGAGATTCTTATTTATTTATAATTCTTTCCTTATTTTTTTATATAAAGATTATGATTTGATTTTGAATTATGATTTGCTTGTGATTTTATAATAAGCTTTGTAGCAGAAAATATTAAGGTAATTATGACTAAGATTTCTTGTAACCCATATATATACCCGTCTTCAATAAGAGAAAATAAGTTCCACGCAATTTAATTAAGAATGTAATTCTCTTTAGTTCTTAAACGAACTTTTTGAACTTATCAATTTTTCCATGGCATTTAATCCTTAAATTATTAATCAAATCATCTATTCCTAGTTGTGACATCTTCACATACAAAGATTACGCTTCGTTACGTAATTGGTCGAAATTTCATTCAATTCCTGAATTTAGAAAAGATCTTGGAGCCCTAATTTAGTTTTTGGTGGGATTTGTATCATCTATGAAGTTAATTTAAAGAGTTGACATAAAGAGCTCATGAGAACTCAATGAATAGCTCTAATAAATTTGAGGATAGCTCTAGAAAACTTATTCGAGGCTCGTGGTATTTAGGCAATAAAACCATCATAATAAGAAAAAAGTTAAGAGATTAACATCATCAAGTGAGTTGAATGAAGAAAGCTCTCGGACTCTTGAAATGATCAGGGAGATAAGCTTTCGGACAAGAACAAAAGTACAATAGCCGTGGAACAATGAACAAGAAAGCAATGAAAGCTCTAGCAATTCAGATAGCAATATCCAATCCAAGTCGCCAAAAAGATCTATTTGAAGGTACTTTTTCAAAACTAAATCGCTTATACATACTCTACCTCAAGTTGATTACACGCCATTCAGCTAGAAAGAAAGTACAAGTAGATAACATGGTGGTCAATTACAAAATGCACAATAGAGTTAGCCATAGAGTGGGTTAACCGAGTAATAAAAGTAAGGTAGTAAGCCTTCATAAGACCATACTATAAATAAAGGAATGACCATGCCCCAAATGAGGGAATGACTATTATATATGATAAAAAGGGTTAGAAAAACCCACTAAGAGAGCTTAACTGCTCTAGAATGCATGCAAGACATTCATTGAAAAACTTTTTTGCCATAAAGTTCATTTCACCATTTGTTTTATGCATTAATTTATCATTTGCTAAAATTGCCCTATAAATTATCACTCTATAGAATATCGCCTGCGTATAGTATCTCCGCGAGAAGTTAAGCCTCACTTTATTCATTGAAATTGACTTAGTTCACCTCTACTATATGGATCAGCATCTCCTCTCTATCAAAGAATATTTATTTTTTTTCAGTACACATTTATTATCAAGCATCTTATATAAATGACTTAAAGCGCAATGAGGAAAACGAAAGCTCTATCGAGTATTTGGAAAATAGGTAGAGAATTCCTCCCCATTTATAGTTATTCTCTACATGGGTACCTCGATAAGCTATGTATCTCATTGATCAGTGGGAGAAAACCCATATCAGATGGGGAAATTTACATAAATAACCCAAAATATTTTACATTTTTTACAAATAACCTTTCGATATTTTAGCTATCATAATTAGCCAAACTCCAAGTTTCAAGACAAAACTGCCCCTGTGTCGTCACTGGCCAAAATTCTCAAACAGTTGTTCGAGTTCTGAGAAGACGGACGATCTGGCCAAAATAATGTAATTTTTTTTTCTGAATTTGGTGCTGCCAAGGTGCGGTGCCGCGTGATGGCAACACCGCGCCATCGGCGCGATGGGCACCATGCCATCGCACCAAACCTGGTGCGACGGGCACAACCCTCGCACCAGGTTTGGTGCGACGGGCACCATCGCAGAAATTCCAGATTCTGGAAGTTGGTGCGACATGCAGAAACTACTAGACAGTGCGATACTAGTGCGACAGGCTACTGTGCACAAATCTGTTGTCTCACCAAGCTTAGTGAGATAGGCTGCCTGTCTCACCAAAGCTTAGTGAGACAGGCTGTCTGTCTCACCAACTGTCACCAAAATATAAACTCTAACTCCGCAAACGATACACCACAAAAATTCATAACACTTATATAAATATTTAATACAATTATATTGAATGTATCGTGTCACGACTCGATCTTTAGTTGCAGGGAATGGTGTTTGCAGAGAACGGTGTTTGTAGGAAACGGTATTTACAATTTATATGTCAGGAAATAAAAATTAAATAAGGAGGGTAAAATAAGAAATGTGAATTTTGATTGGCTATACTTGATAGAAAATAAAGTGAATGGTTAATTTTAAAATTTAGAAATTGAGTCTGATTATTTTTATAAATTTCTCTATCAGATGAGTAATATAACTTTAGAGATTCTCCCAGAGCTTAGAAAAATCACCAACAAAATAGCTAAACACTACTTTTTATAAAATATTCTAGCCATAGGATAAGCCTCATCCAAAAATCCTTGACCAAGTCAAAAATCCAAACATCCAACATACAAAAGCAAATTAAAGTAACCAATAGAATAAGGAGAAAAGAAAGTGATTAAAAATGACAAAGCATAAAAGTTTATTTAAAAGGCCAATAAAGTGCATTGATAATAAAGCGAATAACAGAGATCAAATTTAGGTATGAGGGTTAGCTTCTTTAGCGGGAAATCTACAATAATAACCACATAACTTTTGTAATTTTCTAAAATAATCCTTTAAATTTATTTTCATCAAAAGTAGCCAAAACATATTAAAATCACTAAAACATCCTTCTTATGAATATATCACTAAGGTCCAGAAAAACCAGAAAAATATAAAATGGATAAACATATTGCAGAAATTAACGAATTAAATAAACAAATGATAATACATATTAGAACAATAATAGAAGAGATTAAACTTTTAAAAATTGAAGTTTTTGAAATAAAAACTAAGTTAGGAAAGAAATCAACACTTTTAGAAGTACAAAAAGAATTAAAAGAATCAATTAGACATAAAGACAAAATACAATTTGGAGAAATAGTCAAATGATCATTTGATGAAAGAATAAGAACTACTGCTATGCCAGAAATATTAAGAAGAGAAGAAGAATTTCAAAAACAATTACAAGAAACAATAAAAAGATCAAAAGAAAGCACACCAAAAAATAAATTAAAAGAAAAAACTGATATAAAACAAAAAGGAATAAAAATTGATGAACTTAAAGAATCAAGCTCAAGTAGTAAATAATGAATAATTTAGAAGAATAATTTCATAAATTATCATTAGAAGATTTAGACCTAGAAACACTAGGATTTGATGTAAATATGAATGTTGGAGCACCACCAACTGAACCAAGTATAAAAACCGAAAATCTTAATATAATAGTCACTGATAAAGGAGTAAGAGCACATAACCAGACATTAGTATCTAAAAAACTTTATTATAAAATGTATCCAGGAGAATACATACCTGAATATAAAACTGAAAATGAACCTATTAAATCTATGGGAAGTAAATTAGATATAGACTGCAGAAAAGACCCAAGTAAAACATTAACAAGTTGGTCAAATGATATGAAAATAATGTTTATATTTAATAAACAAAATATTGATTGGGATGCACAGAATACAGAAGAAAAATTTGATCTATTGATAGAATTATTAATAATGAGTTTTACTGGTAATGTACAAAATTGGTGGGATGGAATAACTGAAGAAACAAAAACATTAATAAGATTAGCAACTAAATAAGAATTTAGAAAAGGAATTAGTGAAGGATTAGATAAATTTACAAATTATATAAGAGATGAATTTTTAGGAGAAAACTGGGAAGATTTTAAACAACAAGAAATACAAAAAGAAAAACTTTTAGCAAGACAACATTTAATGAACCTTCAAATATGCAATTTATGTAACATAAAAAATAATACATGTGAATTTCAGAAATATTATTATAAACAATTTTACAGTAATGATGATCAAACAGTTTATTATGATATGTATATAAATAAATTACCATCACTATGGAATACTTACTTTATTAAAGGATGAAATGCATATAGATCAACAGAAACAGAAAAATTAATACCAAATACACTAGGATCTAGAGTAGAATTTTTTATAAGAAAATTAAAAGAGATATGTATAGAAAGACAATTATATAAAAAAGTTAAGAATGCTATGATGATTTGTTGTGATCAAGTAGATGCACCAAATCAATGGGGATGTAAACCATATTATAAAAAATATAGAAAACGTAAACAAGGATATAAAGGTAAATATAAAAACAAAATGAGATATAAAAAACACAACATAAAATATTGGAAAAATAAAACATTTAAAAGAAAACCTTATAGAAAATATTATAGAATAAAATATAATGAAAAAATTAAAAAAGACCATAAATAATGTAAATGTTGGAATTGTGGACAAAAAAGACATATAAGCCCAGAATGTAAACAGAAAAATGTCAAAATAGCTGAAATAGAATATCAAGAAATAAAACCAGAATTAGAATTACTATCTGATAATGAGAACATAAACTGTTTCAATACTGAAATATATGAAAGTTATAGCAATACAGAATCTATGAATGCAAGTTCTTTAGAAAATTTAGAATCAGATGAGTAAGAATCAGAATTCTGAAATAGAAAACATAGAAGATATAGAAATAAATAATGAAATAGAACAACAAGAAAATAGAGATGGATATCAGTAAATTGTACAATTAAATCAGAAAAAATTAAAAGAGATTTCAAGAATTTCTTTAAATTTAAGAAATTCAGATAATACAATTTTAAGAAATATACAACAATTCTTTAAAAGAAAGAATATAATTATCCATGAATACCAAGAGTAAGAAAAAGCTATAGATATAACACAAAGTAGAGGAAATATTAAATTAAGCCTATTAAATTCAAGAGGCATAGAAGCCACTCTAAATAAAATCAAAAGTAATAGGATTAGAGAAAAAATACAATATGTATATTTAACTGGAATACAAATATTAGTAAAATCTTTATGTAGAGAAGGAATAAATTCACCTATAATACTTAGCTTACATAATCAGAGATTTATAAACCCTGAATTACTATAGATTTATAAATCTATAGTAATAGGAACTATAGAAGGAAACTTATGTTATAAAAAATTCTTATTTACATATTACCCTAGATATTGTGTCAATATAAAAGATAAAAATATAAATGATACTCTAAGTTTACATTTTGAATTAAAGAGAAAAGATATAATGAAACCTGGAAATAAAATTATGATATTTTATTATTCTGCCTTATATTCTTTCTGTAATAGTAACTATGGAGAAATATATAGTAATAAACCTTATATAGAAATAGGAAAAGAATTTCAAGATTTAGGACAAAGTATAGAACCAATATTACAAATCCCTAATTTACCTACAACCCATAATCTAGATATAAAAGATGATAAACCTGAATTAGAAGAAGATATTAAAAATCAAATGATACCAATTCAATTTGGTAATAAACAACTTCTTAAAGGAATCCAAATTAAAGAAAAACAACCCAAGTATAATGCATATAAAGAAATATTAATACCTGATACTGATAATACATCTAATGGAAGCTTAGTAATAATGGGAAAATATTTTAACGGAATAGAATTTATAGAAGGACAAAAAATATTAATAGATACAGGTTCAAGTCATAAACATTTAAATATATTAAAAAATAAAGTATTATCATAACATACCACAATAGGTGAATATAAATACAAAGACTTCAATGGAAATTTAAGAATATGCACAAAAGAAGTAATTGTACCAACATATTTAGGAAGATTATTATTCAGAATACCATGTTTTATAGACTCAGGATTTGCTTAAAATGAAATATACAATATAATACTAGAAATGAGTTTCTTAAAACACATAAATTATAATATTACTTCTGAAGGAATATATATAAAAATAGATAGTGAAACAATAGAATTTTGCCCTAAAATAGCAATGTGGCAAAATAGATAAATGAATACTATAAAATTTCCTTTAGGTACTTATATAGAATTAACCTTTCCTGAAACTAATATCACTACATGTGCAATAATAGATACAGGAAGTGAAATTACATTAGGTAAATCATTTTACTAAAAGAATGGAATAAATTCTCAGGTTCGGGAATAAAACTTATAGGAATAACAAATACTCAAGCACCTTTATTATATTATAAATTCCAAGTTCCAATTATTCTTGGAAATAAAATAATATTGTTAAAACATATTATTCAATATAATACCTTAAAACAAGATTTACTCTTAGGAAATGATTTCCTTAGTAAATTTCAAAGTTATCAACAAACTTTATATAATATAAACCTTAAGACACCATGTGGTCATATACTTCGCCTACCTCGTATCTTTAAACCTTACAGAGTTGCCGCTGAACGTGGTGGTTATACTTATAAGATCTTTTTTTATAAACAACAATAAGATCTTTTTTGATAAACAACAATTACAAAATAATTTGATATCTATAGATGAAATTAAGAAACAATTACAAGAAGTATATCATGAAAACCCTTTAGCTTTATGGAACCCTAAAAATTTAAGAGCAAAAATAGAATTACTAGAACCAGTAACCATTAGAGTAAGACCAATGCTATATACTCAGAAGATATAGTAATTTAAAGTACAACTAAAGAATTATTAAATTTAAATTTAATAAGACAAAGTTTTAATCCTCATTCTAGTCCAGCTTTATGGTAATGAAACATAGTGAACAAGTTGAGGAAAAGCTAGAATGGTTATAAATTATAAATAATTAAATAAATACACTAAATTGATGGATATTTCTTACCAAAGAAAGAAGTATTAATAAATCTAGTAAAAGGAAATACATATTATTCTAAATTTGATTGTAAATCGAGATTTTGGCAAATAAAATGGAAGAAAATAATATAAAATATACAACTTTTAGTACATCTCAAGGCCATTACGAATGGTTAGTAATGCCATTTGGATTAAAAAATGCACCACAAATATATCAAAGAAGAATGGATGATCTATTGAGAAATAAAACATATTTAATAGTCTATGTAGATGAATTCTAATAAGTTCAAAAACATATAAAGACCATATTGAACATTTAAAAGATTTTGCAAAAACATGTAAAGAAAAAGGAATAGTCTTAAGTGAGAAAAAAGCAAAAATATGCCAAAATGAAATAGAATTCTTAGAAATGATACTTAATAATACAGGTATAAAATTATAATCTCATATAAGTGAAAAAATAAAACAGTTTCCTGATAAATTGGAAAACAAAAAAGAAATACAAAAATTTTTAGGATGTTTAAATTATGCAGAAGGTTTCATCGATAATTTAGCTAAAAAGAGAAATCCTTTACAAAAATTATTAAAAAAAAAATAATCTTCAAGGATGGAAAGAAGAACATACAAACACAGTTAAAAAGCTAAAAGAAGAATGTAAAAATTTACCTAAACTAAGATTACCAGAACCAACAGACAATTTAATTCTACAGACAGATGCCAGTGATTTATACTGGGCAGCAATACTAAAAACTGATTTAAATGAAATATGTAGATACACAAGTGGAACATTAAATCCAGCAGAACAAAAATATACAACACATGAAAAAGAATTATTAGCAATATTAAAAGGAATTAAAAAGTTTTCATTATTCTTAATTGCTAAAGAATTTATTGTAGAAACTGATAATACTCAAGTCAAATCATTAATATTTAATAAATTACCAAATGAACCTCAGTATAGATGAATTCATAGATGGCAAGTATTTTTATCTTTATATGCTTTTAAAGTCAATTATATCAAAGGATCTGACAATTATCTTGCAGATTTTTTATCCAGGAATATAGAATTTGCTGAAGAATCATAAACAATGGAGGAAGAAATCTCCAAAATAAATGCTGAAATAAATCGGCTGAAAGCTGATGCTACTGAAGCCCTAGACGCCATAGATTGTCTAAGGGAAATATTTGAAACACATAATGATGGAGTAGATAGACTGATTTCTTCTTGGAACAGTCTGATCAGTAGACTCCAAATAAATCCAATAAATGCTGGAAGCAGCAGTGGACCGGTTCCACAAAATCCTATTAGTGATCCAATAAATCAGGATTCTCTCAGAGATCCAATAAATCAGGACTCTACAAGAGGCCCAATAAAACAGGATCTAATCAACGATCCAATAAATTTAGATCTAATCGGCGATCCAATAGTCTAGAAAAATAAAACCATTACCATCTGTGCAACAGGTGAAGACAATAAAAGGACTGTCAACATAAATCCCTTTTGTTTCAGAGGATGATAATCTCCCTTTAAATCCAAAAGAAGAAGATTATAAACAGGTAACCACCTGGATATACTCTATTTGTTCATATAAAAACACCATTCATAAATCACCAGGGAAAAATGTCTACCCTAGAATGATAGCAATAAAAGATGCAGATCCAATCCTTGTCGGGAAAATAGCAAGGTATGGATTTCTTGACATGATATACCCTGACATAAACTTAAAGGAGCTAGCCAGTTTTGATGAACTCCTTATAAAAGAAATCTCTAAGTTTGCCAAAAAGAGACAAATACACCTTAAATTCTACACCATAAGTCCTGAATATACAAACAACATAGAATAACAGGCCTTCTACATGATTACAGTAGGCCATGTTACCAGGAATTTTCAACTTGAAGTGGGAACAGAATATACAACAGCCCCACAATTCAATAAAGCTTGGATAAGAACCAGAAGAGCTTGAGGAATAAAAACTATCTGGAGCATAGCCAAAGATCTATACAATAAAAAATACAGGACAATAATAAAATTCAATAATTACATCTTGCTGACAGCAGAAGGTGGAGAGTCACCATCTGAGATACTTCTAGACTTCATACATGAGATAACAACAATGAGATTTCCATCAAGCCCAGCTACTTTACAGCAGGCATGCAGACAGATGGAGATAAAGTAAGAAAAAGAAGTCTTGTCGTTTGTGTCGGCAGCAATAAATAATGCAATCTTTACTTTATATATTTGTCATTTTGTAATAATGTAACAAAAACTTTTTGACTTTGTAAGGCCACCATATAAAGTTGTCGGCTATAAAAAATATTATTTGTATCTATCTCTTCTTCTACCATACATCTGTAAAGGAAGAAGATAAGAAGTCATTATCTTTTCCCTCAACCATACACCTGTAAAGGTAAAAAGATAAACAGCAATAATGTATTCTCTATATAAAAAGTAATAAACTAGATCAAAGGCATCATCGAAATCATCAGTTGATAGCCTTGTATTCAGAAAAACTCTTCTATCTTACAGAGCACTTTCAAATGCAAAAATAAACCTTTTTCTCCAATCTCAACCCAGATAAACATACCATCCTAATAAACCAGATAACCCCATAAGAAAGAAGAAGGAAACCTATATCTGTAATTAGATATAAGGAAATTCCAAGACACCAAGGGATACAGTGAAGCCTTAGAAGACTGTCTGATTATCCCGTGTTTAGGCAAAGGAGAAGGCGTGTTTAGGGAGTTAAGGATGAGGTCATTTAGGCAGAAGGTTACTCCACCGGTGTATAGGAAAATTCCTTTTATATAATAAAGGATAGAGGTAATAATTCCGAATTCTTATCTTTTGGTGGTAAAAGGTTTATAAAAGATGTTAATGTTTGATGGGAAGAGAAGGAGATGTTGGACATATTGCAATAATATGGAAGAATATCATGAAACTTTATTAAAAGAATTTGGAATAACTAAAATCACTTTGATAAATGAAAAAATAAAAGTTTCATATAATCATAAAACCATAGTAGTACAAGTTAATTGTGGAATATGGGAATATGAAGAATACATGTTTTCTAAAAAAGATTTAATATCAAAAGAGGCTTTACTAACTGTGAAAAATATAGGACTACCCAATGAATTAGAAAGAAAAATAATAAATCAGATTGAAATGGATAATTTGCAAGAAAAAATATATATGTTTCAAATAAACCAGGAAATTTCTATAATCGAAACTAAAATAGAACAAGAAGATCAATGGGGAATGAATCTCTATGACTTCTTTTATTATTAAAATAAACTATTTTGCCATCAATAAGATTTGAAAAATTCCTCTTATATCTTGTATAAAATGTTTGTTTATAGTACTTTTTGTTGTAACATATTTCTTGTATAAAAGATGTATTTAATGTTTGAATAATAATAAAATATCTTCAATTATGTCCATAAAATTATTTTATTAACTAGATACTTTTATTGACTAGATTTTTTTTATTAACTAGAATAGTCTTCGGACCCCCCAAAGAAATGGTATCAGAGCCAATAACATCAATAAAATTAGAAGCAAAATAAGAAAATAAGAATTTGAGTAATTAAAATGAAACCAATAACTAATATAATAGATGCAATGTATACTTTAAAAATAGAAGATAAAGATGAAATAAGAAAATTGGTAAAAGAAATAAAAGAAAGTAAGAATAATATAAGAAATATTGAACTAGAATTAATGCAAGAACAAAGAGAAAGATTTAATATAAATACTAAAGATGATGAAATAATATTAAATAAAAAAAATGAAATTTATAGATGAACTAATTAAATTTTTAGTATATTGGTATAAAACAGAAACATTATGAATAATAATAATCCAGAATTTGAAGCTTGGAATAAAACTAGAGTAATGTGCCATACTATAAAAAGAATGATATTTAGTTGGGAAAATAAAGTTAATCTTTATATAGAATATTTAAACTAAGAAATAACAAGTTTAGAACAAGAAAAAAGAACTTTAATAAATATTGGACAAGAAAACTATGAACAATTAGAATTTATAGATTTTTATGATCTAGAATAAAAAATATATTTTTATAAAGAAATAATAAAAATTTTAGAAAGAATAGGACGTAGATGTAAAAATAATGAAAGGATAATTAATATATAAAATTATAAAACTTCAAGGATTTTAAAGAAAATTACCATAATCATAAAAGACAAAATAGTTGGTATTTTTAAAAATAATATAAACACGGCATGAGTTTTTTATCCATACAGCAAATATTTAACTAAAATTAATAAAAAAAAATTAAAAAAATTAAAAATAAAAATTACAAAAATAAAAGGACTAATATTGATAATTTCCCTTCTTTTGCAGCATGAGAGGATGACTCCCAAAGAATAAGGGGATCAGCCTCCCGAGGGACTTCATCATTCAAGTATGTATTGTCCTGGTCTTCCTCGGCAACCTTTTTAGTTGTCTCATCTTCCTGTTTTTAATCGGTGCCAGGATGCTCTTCTTCATTAGACAGATCCAAGTAGGAAGCCTTAAATTGTAATACCCTTGAGGGACTCTTAGAACCAGGGAGCAGAGAATTTTGGCTTCTAGTAACTTAATGAAGAAGGAAACGGGTGGTCCCTTTCCCAGAAAGGCCCTCAACCAGTTTCTTCATTTCCTTTTTGGACGTAAGGTTGGTAAAAACATGCTTATCCAACCGCTTTTGTCTACTTCCACTAGAGCTAAGAAGAGTTTCCATAGCTGCAAAACATAAGAATAACGATTATAACAATTGGGGAGAAATGTTAGAAGATGACATAAAAAAAAAAAAAAAAAAAAGAGAGAGAGAAGAAGAATTAAAAAAGAAAAAACAAAAGCACCCATCATCGATTTGATTTGTTCATCAGATAAAGAGTGCTCGTCAACAGCCTCTGGCTTGTCTAATCTCCCCTCATTAATTACGTCAACCCTTTTGCCAAGCGTAGCTAGCTCTCTTCTATAAAAAACCAAAAAGTTCCTCTTTTGCTCTACCTAACAATCCTTTTTACTCTACTTAATATCTGTAAGGGAGAAAGGAAAACCATAAATCAGTTTGAGAGAAAAATTGGGCAAAGCAAAATTGAAAAGAATAACTGAGAGAAGACACCTATTTTCAAACTTTTTTTAAGGTTGGAACAGGAGCTACGAGATTATTATTCATTGATCAGAAGATGAGATAGATCAAACCTGAAGAAGGAAGCTTCTTAAGTTGATAAAGCCTCTTCATACCTCCTAAAGTAAACTCCTTATCAAATAACTCTCTTCAGTATACACAGCAGCCCATCACACTCCTCCACACATGAAAGGTGAGCTGAATTAGGAAAACTTTATGGCCAACTAATAATTAGGTAACCTAAGTCTAAAGTGGAAGAAGTCTATGTATAAGGGATGCCCTAAACGATACAGGTCAGGGCTTTTACCCTCCTCGGGGACCCTCAGCCTAATGGAGAGATATGATTTTTTTTGCACTAAACTCCTAATCCTCTAAGGATGCCTCAAAATACTAGTTAGAGGAGGGGAAATGTTGGTTAAATTAGAGGGGGAGTTAGCACTTGAAGAAATGACTACACCCTTTCTCTTGGAACAATGGCCTTGCTTTTGGATTTAGGGTAATAACACTCTCATCTTCCACATGGGAATCCTCTTTAAAATTTCCCTCTGACATTAATGCATCTCCTTTGCCTTTTGGCATGTCAAAATTACCCCTAAATTTTTGGAAAATCTACAATAATAACTACAAAATTTTTGTAACTTTCGAAAATAATCCTTTAAATTTATTTCTTTCAAAACTAGCCAGAACATACCAAAATAACTAAAACACCATTCCTATGAATATATCAATAAGGTCCAGAAAAACTAGAAAAATATAAATAGATAAAAATATTGCAGAAATTAACGAATTAAATAAACAAATGATAATACATATTAAAACAATAATAGAAAAAATTAAGCTTCTAAAAATTAAAGTTTTTGAAATAAAAACTAAGTTAGAAAAGAAATCAACAATTTTAGAAGCACAAAAAGAATTAAAAGAATCAATTAGATATAAAAACAAAATACAATTTGGAGAAGTAGTCAGAGGATCATTTAATGAAAGAATAAGAACTACTGTAATGCCAGAAATATTAAGAAGAGAAGAAGAATATCAAAGGCAATTACAAGAAACAATAAAAAGATCAAAAGAAAGCACACCAAAAAATAAATCAAAAGAAAAAACTGATATAAAACAAAAAGGAATAAAAATTGATGAACCTAAAGAATCAAGTTCAAGTAGTAGTGAATAATGGATAATTTAGAAGAACAATTTGATAAATTATCATTAGAAGATTTAGACCTAGAAACACTAGGATTTGATGTAAATATGAATGTTGGAGCACCACCTACTGAATCAAGTATAAAACTTGAAAATCCTAATATAGTAGTCACTGATAAAGGAACAAGAGCACATAATCAAATAATAGCATCTAAAAAACCTTATTATAAAATGTATCTAGGAGAATATATACCTGAATATAAAACTGAAAATGAACTCATTAAACCTATGGGAAATAAATTAGATATAGACTGCAGAAAAGACCCAAGTAAAACATTAACAAGTTGGTCAAATGATATGAAAATAATATTTTTACTTAATAAACAAAATAATGATTGGGATGCACAAAATACAGATGAAAAATTTGATCTATGGATAGAATTACTAATAATGAGTTTTACAGGTAATGTACAAAATTGGTGGGATGGAATAACTGAAGAAACAAAAACCCTAATAAGATTAGCAACTAAACAAGAATTTAGAAAAAGAATTAGTGAAGGATTAGATAAATTTACAAATTATATAAGAGATGAATTCTTAGGAGAAAATTGGGAAGATCTTAAACAACAAGAAATACAAAAAATGAAACTTTTAGCAAGACAACATTTAATGAACCTTCAAATATGCAATTTATGTAACATAAAAAATTATACATGTGAATTTCAGAAATATTATTATAAACAATTTTACAGTAATGATGATCAAACAATTTATTATGATATGTATATAAATAAATTACCATCACCATGGAATACTTATTTTATTAAAGAATGGAATTCATACAGATCAACAGAAACAAGAAAATTGATACCAAATACGTTAGGATCTAGAGTAGAATTTATCATAAGAAAATTAAAAGATATATGTATAGAAAGACAAATATATAAAAAAGCAAAAAATGCCATGATGATTTGTTGTGATCAAGTAGATGCACCAAATCAATAGGGATGTAAACCATATTATAAAAAACATAGAAAACGTAAACAAGGATATAAAGGTAAATATAAAAACAAAAAGAGATATAAAAAACACTACAGAAAATATTGAAAAAATAAAACATTTAAAAGAAAACCTTATAGAAGATATTATAAAAGAAAACATAATAAAGAAATTAAAAAAGATCATAAAGAATGTAGATGCTGGAATTGTGGACAAAAAGGACATATAAGTCCTGAATGTAAACAGAAAAATGTCAGAATAGCTGAAATAGAATATCAGGAAATAAAACCAGATTTAGAATTATTATATGATAATGAAAACATAAATTTTTTCAATATTGAAATATATGAAAGTTATAGTGATATAGAATCTATTAGTACAAGTTCTTTAGAAAATTTAGAATCAGATGAATCAGAATCAGAATTCTGAAATAGAAAACACAGAAAATATAGAAATAGAGAACGAAATATAACAACAAGAAAATAGAGATGGATATCAATTAATTTTACAATTAAATCAGAAAAAAATTAAAAGAGATTTCAAAGATATCTTTAAATTTAAGAAATCCAGATAATACAATTTTAAGAAATATACAACAATTCTTTAAAAGAAAAAATATAATTATTCATGAATATCAAGAACAAGAAAAAGCTATAGATATAACACAAAGTAGATGAAATATTAAACTAAGTTTATTAAATTTAAGAGGCATAGAAACCACTTTAAATAAAATCAAAAGTGATAGGATTAGAGATAAAATACAATATGTATATTTAGCTTGAATACAAGTATTAGTACAATCTTTATTTAGAGAAGGAATAAATTCACCTATAATACTTAGTTTACATGATCAGATATTCATAGACCCTGAATTAGCACATTTAGAAACTATAGAAGGAAATTTATGTTATAAAAAATTCTTATTTACATGTTACCCTAGATATTGTGTCCATATAAAAGATAAAAATATAAATGATACTCTAAGTTTGCATTTTGAATTAAAAAGAAAAGATATAATGAAATCTAGAAATAAAATTATGACATTTTATTATTCTGCTTTATATTCTTTCTGTAATAGTAATTATGGAGAAATATATAGCAATAAACCATATATAGAAATAGGCAAAGAATTTCAAGATTTAGGACATAGCATAGAACCAATATTACAAATCCCTAATCTGCCAACAACCTATAATCTAAATATAAAAGATGATAAACCTGACTTGGAAGAAGACATTAAAAACCCAACGATACCAAATCAATTTGGTAATAAACATCTTCTTAAAGGAATCAAAATTAAAGAAAAACGACCCAAGTATAATGCATATAAAGAAATATTAATACCTGATAACACATTTAACGGAAGCTTAGTAATAATGGGAAAATATTTTAATGGAATAGAATTTATAGAACGTCCAAAAATATTAATAGATACAGGTTCAAGCCATAATCATTTAAATATATTAAAAAATAAATGATTAACAGAACATACCACAACAAGTGAATATAAATATAAAGATTTCAATGGAAATTTAAGAATATGTACAAAAGAAGTAACTGTGCCAACATACCTAGGAAGACTATTATTTTTTTCTTTTTAAAAGGGAGGGTGGGCAAGCCCAAAGAACCGAGCATTGCGACCAACCTGACCACGGCCTTGGGGGCCCTAGGAAGACTATTATTTAGAATACCATGCTTTATATATTTAGGATTTGCTCAGAATGAAATATATGATATAATATTATGAATGAGTTTCTTAAAACACATAAATTATAATATTACTTCTGAAGTAATATATATAAAAATGGATAGCGAAACAACAGAATTTTGTCCCAAAATAGCAATGTGGCAAAATGGATAAATGAATACTATAAAATTCCCTTTAGGTACTTACATAGAATTAACCTTTCCTGAAACTAATATAACTACATGTGCAATAATAGACACAGGAAGTGAAATTACATTAGGAAAATCATTTTTACTAAAAGAATGGAATAGATTCTCAGGATCAAGAATAAAACTTATAGGAATAACAAATACTCAAGCACCTTTATTATATTATAAATTCCAAGTTCCAATTATTCTTGGAAATAAAATAATATTGTTAAAACATATTATTCAATATAATACCTTAAAACAAGATTTACTCTTAGGAAATGATTTCCTTAGTAAATTTCAAAGTTATCAACAAACTTTATATAATATAAACCTTAAGACACCATGTGGTCATATACTTCGCCTACCTCGTATCTTTAAACCTTACAGAGTTGCCGCTGAACGTGGTGGTTATACTTATAAGATCTTTTTTTATAAACAACAATAAGATCTTTTTTGATAAACAACAATTACAAAATAATTTGATATCTATAGATGAAATTAAGAAACAATTACAAGAAGTATATCATGAAAACCCTTTAACTTTATGGAACCCTAAAAATTTAAGAGCTAAAATAGAATTAATAGAACCAGCAACCATTAAAGTAAGACCAATGGTATATACTCAAGAAGATATAACAGAATTTAAAATACAAATAAAAGAATTATTAAATTTAAATTTAATACGACAAAGTTTTAGTCCTCATTCAAGCCCAGCCTTTATGGTAATGAAACATAGTGAACAAGTTAGAGGAAAAGCCAGAATGGTTATAAATTATAAAGAATTAAATAAATACACTAAATTTGATGGATATTTTTTACCAAAGAAAAAAGTATTAATAAATTTAGTAAAAGGAAATAGATATTATTCTAAATTTGATTGTAAGTCAGGATTTTGGCAAATAAAAATGGAAGAAGATAGTATAAAATATACAGCCTTTAGTACACCTCAAGGACATTACGAATGGTTAGTTATGCCATTTGGATTAAAAAAATGCACCACAAATATATCAAAGAAGAATGAATAATCTATTAAGAAATAAAACATATTTAATAGTTTATGTAGATGATATTCTAATAAGTTCAAAAACATATAAAGACCATATTGACCATTTAAAAGATTTTGCACAAACGTGTAAAAGAAAAGAAATAGTATTAAGTGAGAAAAAAATAAAAATATGTCAAATAAGATAGAATTTTTAGGAATGGTACTCAATAACACAGGTATAAAATTACAATCCCATATAAGTGAAAAAATAAAACAGTTTCCTGATAAATTGAAAAACAAAAAATAAATACAAAATTTTTTAGGATGTTTAAATTATACAGAAGGATTCATAGACAACTTAGCTAAGAAAAGAAATCCATTACAAAAATTATTAAAAAAAAAATAATCTTCAAGGTTGGAAAGAAGAACATACACAAGCGGTTAAACAACTAAAAGAAGAATGTAAAAATTTACCTAAACTAAGATTACCAGAACCAACAGATAATTTGATTTTACAAATAGATGCCAGTGACCTATACTGGGCAGCAATACTAAAAACTGATTTAAATGAAATATGTAGATACACAAGTGGAACACTAAATTCAGCAGAACAAAATTATACAACACATGAAAAAGAATTATTAGCAATATTAAAAGGTATTAAAAAATTCTCATTATTTTTAATTGTTAAAGAATTTACAGTAGAAACTGATAATACTCAAGTGAAATCATTAATTTTTAATAAATTGCCAAATGAATCTCAGTATAGAAGAATTCATAGATGGCAAGTATTTTTATCTTTATATACTTTTAAAGTTAATTATATTAAAGGATCTGACAATTATCTTGCAGATTTTTTATCCATAAATATAGAATTTGCTGAAGAATCATAACCAATAGAGGAAGAAATCTCCAAAATAAATGCTGAAATAAATCGGCTGAAAGCTGATGCTACTGAAGCCCTAGACGCCATAGATTGTCTAAGGGAAATATTTGAAACACATAATGATGGAGTAGATAGACTGATTTCTTCTTGGAACAATCTGATCAGTAGACTCCAAATAAATTCAATAAATGCTGGAAGCAGTAGTGGACCGGTTCCACAAAATCCTATTAGTGATCCAATAAATCAGGATTCTCTCAGAGATCCAATAAATCAGGACTCTACAAGAGGCCCAATAAAACAGGATCCACTCAACGATCCAATAAATTTAGATCCAATCAGCGATCCAATAATCCAGAAAAATAAAACCATAACCATCTGTGTAACAGGAGAAGACAATAAAAGGACTGTCAACATAAATCGCTTTGTCTCAGAGGATGATAATCTCCCTTTAAATCCAAAAGAAGAAGATTATAAACAGGTAACCACTTGGATATACTCCATTTGTTCATACAAGAACACCATCCATAAATCACCAGGGAAAAATATTTATCCTAAAATGATAGCAATAAAGGATGCAGATCCAGTCCTTGTCGGAAAGATAGTAAGGTATGGATTCCTTGATATGATATACCCTGACATAAATTTGAAGGAGCTAGCCAGTTTTGATGAACTCCTTATAAAAGAAATCTCTAAGTTTGCCAAAAAGAGACAAATATACATTAAATTCTATACCATAAGTCCTGAATACACAAACAACATAGAATACCAGGCCTTCTACATGATTACAGTAGGCCATGTTACCAGAAACTTTCAACTTGAAGTGGGAACAGAATATACAACAGCCCCACACTTCAATAAAGCTTGGATAAGAACCAGAAGAGCTCGAGAAATAAAAGCCATCTGGAGCATAGCCAAAGATCTATACAATAAAAAATACATGACAATAATAAAATTCAATAATTACATCTTGCTGACAGCAGAAGGTGGAAAGTCACCATCTGAGATACTGCTAGACTTCATATATGAGATAACAACAATGAGATTTCCATTAAGTCCAGCTACTTTACAGTAGGCATGCAGACTGATGGAGATAAAGTAAGAAAGAGAAGTCATGTCGTTTGTGTCGGCAGTAATAAATAATGTAATTTTTACTTTATATATTTGTCATTTTGTAATAATGTAACAAAAATTTTTTGACTTTGTAAGGCCACCATATAAAGTTGTCGGCCATCAATTCAGCCCATGTGAATATATCGGGCATTAGTTGTATCTATCTTTTCTCCTACCATACACCTGTAAAGGAGGAAGATAAGAAGTCATTATCTTTTCCATCATCCATACACCTGTAAAGAAGAAAAGATAAACATCAATAATGTACTCTCTATATAAAGAGAAATAAGCTAAATCAGGAGGCATCAGTTGATAGCCTTACATTCAGAAAAACTCTTCTCTACCATCTCAAAAAAGCACTTTCCAAATGAAAAAATAAAATCTTTTCTCCAAATCTCAACCTAGATAAACATATCATCCTAATTAATCAGATAATCCCATAAAAAAGAAAGAGGAAACCTATATCTGTTATTAAATATAAGGAAATTTCAAGACACCAAAGGATACAGTGAAGCCTTAAAAGACTGTCCAGTTTTCCCGTGTTAGCCGAGGTGAAGGCGTGTTGAGGGAGTCAAGGACGAGGTCATTTAGGCAGAAGATTACTCCACCGGTGTATAGGAAAATTCTTTTTATACAATAAAGGATAGAGGTTTGGTGGTAAATGTTTATAAAGATGTTAATGTTTAATGGGAAGAGAAGGAGATCTTGGATATATTGCTATAATATGAAAAAATATCATGAAACATGGTTAAAAGATTTCGGAATAACAAAAATAATTCAGAAAAATAAGGAAATAAAACTTTTATATAATGATAAAACCTTAGTAATACAATTTAATTGTGGAACAACGAATTATGAAGCATACATATTTTCTAAAAAGGATTTAGTATCAAAAGAAGCATTGCTGGCAATCAAAAGTATAAGACTACCAAGTGAATTAGAAAGGAAAATAATAAATCAGATTGAAATTCATAATTTACAAGAAAAAATATATATATTTCAGATAAATCAAAAAATTTCTATAGTAGAAACTAAAATAGAACAAGAAGAAGAAGATCAATGGGGAATGAATCTCTATGACTTCTTTTATTACTAAAAATAAACAAAACAATTTTACCACCAATAAGATTTGTAAAATTCCTCTTGTATCTTGTATAAAATGTTTGTATTACTTTTTGTTGTGACATATCTATAATTTCTTGTATAAATTATGTACTCGGTCTTAAATAATAATAATATATCTTCAATTACAATTAAATGCTTTTCATTCTCTCCAGATAAATAAATTTTATTAGTTTGAATTTTATTAATTTTTGATTAACTAGATTTTTTGATTAACTAGATTAATTAGATTAGTTTTCGGACCCCCCAAGCAAAATGGTATCAGAGCCAATAGTATCAATAAAATTATAAGAAAATAAGAATTTGAGAAATTAAAATGAAGCCAATAATGAATATAGTAGATGCAATGTATACTTTAAAAATAGAGGATAAAGATGAAATAAGAAAATTGGTAAAAGAAATAAAAGAAAATAAGAATAATATAAAAAATATTGAATTAGAATTAATGCAAGAACAAAGAGAAAGATTTAATATAAATACCAAAGATGATGAGATAATATTAAATAAATGAATGAAATTTATAGATGAATTAATTAAATTTTTGATATACTGGTATAAAATAGAAATATTATGAATAATAATTATTCAAAATTTGAAGCTTGAAATAGAATTAGATTAATGTGTCATACCATAAAAAGAATGATATTTAGTTAGAGAAATAAAGTAAATCTTTATATAAAATATTTAAAAAATTAAGATATAACAAGTTTAAAACAAGAAAAAAAAATTTTGATTAATATAATAAAAGAAAATTATGAAAAATTAAAATTTATAGATTTTTATGATCTAGAACAAAAGATATATTTTATAAGGAAATAATAAAAATATTAGAAAGAATAGGATGGAGATATAAAAATAATAAAAAAATAATTAATACATAAAATTATAAAATTTTTAAGACTTTAAAGAAAATTAGTATAATAAAAAAAATAAAATAATTGGTATTTTTAAAATTAACATGAACTATAATATGAAATTTTTAATCTATACAATAAATATTTAGTTAAAAATAATAAAAAAAATAAAAATAAAAATTAATATTGACAATTTTCCGTTTTTCCTCATTTAACTTTAAAAAGTAACTGGTCCCATGAGCTATGCGAAATAAGGACGACTCTTCATTATCACTGTTGGAACTATCACTATCCTTAAAAAATAACCCCACACTTCCTCGTTCTATAACTACTACAAACAACCAAAAAAGTCATCTCAACACAAAAACGAAAAAAAAAAAGGGAAGAAAGAAAAAAGAGAATAAAGAAGAAAATGTGAGAGGAATAAATAAAAACCAAACCTAAGTTTATGTCCTCGAAGATGAATTTGCAGTAATAAGATGTGAAATATTAAGCCCTGCAATAAAATAAAAATAATCAATGAAGTAAACCCCTTGAAGAGATGGAGACTCACCAAGAAAGGAGAATAACTCTGAAACGAAAATTTGGGAACATGGGCAAAAGTTTCGGGAGAGAGAGAGAGTTTCTTAGTAAAAGTAAATTCTGTAGTGGAAGGCGTACAGCCACGTAGAGCGTTGAAATTGCCCTTTTTAATAGCCACTCTTGATTTGACAACTCAGACAAAATGGAAAGGCCTTTTAGGGAGTATGAAAGCAGGAAACATTTTAGCCTAGATGACATCTAAGTGCCAGGAATTTGCCACTTGTTAGCTCAATGAAATGAGCACAGCTACTAGTAGTAGAATATGCAGAGAGTGGAGCATTGGGGGAACGCCACGTGGGAGTAATTGTCTCACCATTGAAAACTTACTCACAACTCCAAATTAAAATGAAAGACCCACATAAAGCCACGTCTCCAAGAGGGAAAGTAGGAGGCAAATTTTATTAATGCCCTGATGTTTGGTGAAATTCTAAAGATTACCCAACAATAAAATGCCAATATTTAAAAAAAATAAAAGAAAAGAGAGGAAAGGAGTATATTTGCCACGTATCATCATTTAACCTTTCTCCTAGAGTTTCTTATGTTTTAAAATTTTTTTAACACAAAGAAATTAGAGGAATCTTGTTCGGGGGTGCTAGCATAAGTAAATAAATCTAATGAAGACAAACTAATGAATCAGGAAAATAAGGAAGCCTAAGTTAAGGGAGGAGGTAAACTCCCTACAATGAGGGTAGCTCAACAAAAAAATATGTAATTAAAGGGGTAAGATTGAAATTATATCCTTTGACGCGGTCAAATAAAAAATATCTTACTTTTATTGAATACAATGAGCTAATAAGAGAAAATAAGAAAAAAAAATGAGGAGCTACCACCTTAAATGCCTATTGTAATAGTCCAAAAAACTAGCATAACCACTAATTAGGGAGTAGGCCACGCATACGCAATAGGGAAGCTGATGGTCCTTTTATCTCCCCTCAAGACCACTGATACAATCTCCAAAATACCCTCAACTAAGAGAGGGAAAGCAAATGAACGAATGCCACGTGTCCAAAATTCCCAAAAGGGCCCTCAGGTACACACCTAAAATCTTCAAGTAATACTTTCCAATAATAACAAATTCTCTTTCACTAAAAATATTGTCCTCGTATTCTTCCTCCTCCTAAGAGCATATGCATAGCTTTTTCACGATTTTTATCAGCTTTAAGGTTTATTTTTGACCTTGGAGCAACTCCTCGTTATTCAAAATCTAACTTCAGCATCAAGTGTGATCGTGGGCCACCGTCAACTCCATCTCAAACGTTTGTGTGTACTATAATTTGCAAGATTCATTTGGCTCAAGTTTTGTGGCTAACAACCTCATCTACACCCCTCCTTTCTCTTTAAACTGTCAACCGTACAACTCTCGCAGCTAGTTTCCCCCATCTTGGCCAAAACATAGCAAGACAGTCAACCTTCTTCCAGAATCCATCATTCTTATTATCTTATTGTTTTAGTTGGGATCAACTAAAATCTTACTAAAACAATATATATAGTAATTTTGTAATAAGGGAATTCCTTATTTTAATCAAGTAAAGGACAACATAAAAGATATAAAACACACATTCTAATACAATATATTTTGTATTGTAATATAATAAAATATGTGCTTTTTTTTAATTTGTCCATAACTTTAAGATATTCTCTTATTATAAGTGCTTGGGAAAAAAACTAAGTAAGCAATAATAAAGTGCCACGTGTCAAACTTCTAATTTGAGAAATTGGGATATCCTACCTATCCTATGTAATTTCGGCCACTAAGAGTACTCGGAGTATCATAGGGGACTAAAGGTATCTCAGATACACCAAAGGAGATAAAAGTCATGCCATACAAAACTCGAGATGGTCAAACCATCCCTAAAGTATTTATCACGTAAGCTGTTTTTATCACCTAAAAGATAATATTTGATTTGACAAAAGGAAAATGATAACCCAAATACAAGAAAAAAGATATGAACTCCAAAGTTAACATTTCTCAAGTCATTTTAAAGTCCCATTTACAGACCTTAGTACACACAATTCTAAGGGGTTATCTGGTAGCTGTAGGCGGACTGCTTTATCTTTTTAGCAGGTAGGACAACTGCTTGTCTTCACTGTCCCCCATATGCAATCTTAACAATACAAAAGGTGTGAATGAGGTAAAAAGGTAAATGATATTCTTGATATGACACAGGATCGTCTATAAAAATACGACACGCGGTGAAGTGTTCCGAATATGTCATATATAAGGGTAGCCAAGTTTTTTAATTTAGGATTCATTACAAAATCTTCTTCAACTTTTAAACCTCCATTTTAAGATAGCTTGCAAGCTCTACATTCTCAAAAATTCAAGTAGCTGACTTAAGCATTAGAATGTAATCATGGGCTACCATCGGCTCCCCCTTTAACTTCATTTTCCTTGTTTTGTAGTTTTAAAACACCTCTCCAAGCACTTTCACACTAAATTTTAGCCTCTTACAATTAACAAACATCTCTTATTCTTCAGTCACTATTAAAACTCTTAAAAAAGTCTATACTCCACAACCCAGTGATGTACCTATGACAACCTAAAATTAAATTTATTGTTGTTAAATAGGTTTTGTCATCAACATTTCCTACCTTGCAAAATCTACCTAAAACAGTAAGGTTACTCTATATATACATATGAACTTTTCATTGAGAATTCTTGTACTTTAATAAAGGACGAGACCCCCTCACCAGATAAGAATATATACATATATATACATTCTTTTTTTCTTTTTTTTTTTTATCAAAATGAGAATGTTTTCATTAGAGAATTATTATTATTATTATTATTATTATTATTAAATAAAAAAACGTATAAATGTTAAAGGAACATAAATTAATATGATTTTTTTTTCAAAAGCTTTAATATTAAAAATATGGTAACTAGTTAACGATGGCAAATGTCATTTCTTATTGACTGTCAAATTTAACAATAATTAATTTAAAACTAATTCACTATGATACATTTGAAATTTTAATTTATATAATAAATAAAATTATATGAAAATTTTAATCAAATAATTTTCGTATGGGCTGATTGTTAGGTCAATTTCAATAATTGTTTTTATAGTTTTTTACATTTAAGTGGAAAAAGAAAAATATCTTTTTACATACTAAACTAGTTACATGGTTTCAAAGGCAATAGGTTTTTACCATACATTCTATAATTTTTATGTTGGTGGTGGTTAATTAATTAAAAACTAAAATTTAGGTGGATTAGATCTATTTTCAGGATTTCTCATGAAGGGTAGCAAAACGAATAAACAAATTGAGTTTGAATTGAATTGGATCAAAATTCTACTTATTTGAATTCAATTCGTTTATTAAATGAATTGACATTTTAAGATTCAGATTCGATTATTCATTAAATGAACATTCGGTTAATTCGTTTAGTAGAATTAATAAAAAAATATCATAATGAATCAAATTGAATATGAATTCGTTTACAAAATATAATTAATAAATAAAAATTAAGTAAAATAAAATATAAAAAACCATAAATTTAACATCCTACAAAAAAAAAAATAATCTAACTATATTTTAAAGTTTAAATATACAATCATCCAAACACCAAATTTCAAATTCTTTTTTGGGAAAAAAAAATTCTCAAAATATCGTGACTCAGACTCTGTACTTTGCTTAATCATAACTTCTTATAAACCCCAATAGCAATATCAAAAAATGTCTTATTCATATAATCCAAAAGGACCTTTCTTTCTTGCTCAAATCTTGTTCATCTTCATAATTTTTGTTGTGGGCCCAACAAAAACTTGACAGAGCTGGGAAGCTACTTGGACAAAATTAAAAATAAATCTACAGCTCAAAAATTGAAAAAAAAAAAAGAGCTTACCATTAGTTAAGATGGTGCTAGCTTCTCTAAACAACAAACAAAAAGAATTTGCCATGACGGGTGGATACCAGCAGAAGAAAGGGCTGAGAGGAGAGAAAAAATGTGGAAATAATGAGATAAGAAAATTAGGGCTGACTTTTTCTTAATGTGTGTTTCCATTTATATATTTTGTCTTATTATCATTAATAATTAATAAATTAACTTTTAAATTTTAAAAAAATTTAATACAAATTTAAGGATAAATAAATATTTATTAAATAAATTTTAAACAAATAAACCGTATTCAATTAGTTTATCACTCATTTATTAAATAAATTTAAAAACGAATAAATGATCCTTAAATTTGGATTCAATTCACTTATTTAGTGAATCGAATCGAATTTATTTATTTATTAAATAAATTAAAATTTTTAAATCAAAAACTCATTTAATTCGCATAAAATAAAATCGAATAAAATCTAGATTGTCGCTCCTAATTTTTTGGTACCAAATTGAACTTTCAATAAAATTTGAGTGGTAAATTTATAATTTCCTAAGTATACTTTTACAAATTTTGTTTTCTATAAAAAAAAAAAAAAAAATGCCGGTGCGGATGTTCGGATTTCCTTTACAGAGTCGGTTTTCCGGATTTTCCTTGAAGTTCAAGCCAACACCGCTCCCGCCCTTTATATATAAATACACACACCTACGAAAAAGATAACTAATCAAACGGAATCCAACCGGATTGAATCGCCAGAATTATTCCAATGGTAAGCTTTCTTAGCTATGCCCACTAATTAATTGTATTATTATCCAACAACAGTTAATTAATTGCTCCTCTTGCTTATGGTTTCTTTGGATTAATTTGTCTTATGTGGTTTGTATGATATATTAGGCTGTGTTTGGGACTTAAAAATACATTTGGCAACGTGCTGATGTCAAAAGCACTTTCAAACAGACTATTTGTATTGGAACACTTTGATAATTTTACTATGTATTGGTGATAATAATTCAACCAATTGTTGTGCTAGAATTAGATTGGCTTGTTTTGTTGTACTAGCCGCCTGTAAAATACTTGCCAGTCATTCACATTACATCAACTCGCATTCGTATTACTAATATTTGACTGGAGGCATTGAAACTAAGGGTGAGTAAATAATATTAATAAAAGTGGGTAAAATTGGATTTGGATCAATCTAATCATATTTCATATTGAAAAAAAAAGATATTCTGGAATCGATCCAAACTTCAATTCTGATTCGGACTGGATTCATATATAATTACATTGATGCATTTGATCCTATTTGATGTTTGTTAGATTTGCAAGAAATCAAAAGTGTTTTTTGGGTCAACGGGCCAAAATATTTTTTTATTTATTCGATAGGATTGTGGGATCCAATCAACAAGTTTCATCCGATATAATTTCGAACTAAATCGGATCGGATATTTTGCCACCTGATTGCAAGGGAATTATTTGTTATATTTGGCTACGGTCAATAAAATTCATTTTGCTTCCACTTTGTGTTTTTGCAGTTGCTCTGTTAATTTTTCACAGATGGCTAGTGGAAATGTTTGCACGACTGTATTGTCAAATATAATGCATTTTTAATATCTTTTTTGTGTATTTATTTGTCAGGAATCTGTCTTAGGGGTTACTGCCGCAGCCGCTGCCATGGCTGGAAGATACTTACTAGCTGCATGGTGGGTTTGATGAGGTCATGTCTAAGCGTGAAGCAGCATTAATACTTGGAGTCAGGTAATATAATTGCCTATTTCCAAAAGCCATTTTTAAGTTGCTGGTTCTCTTAGATTACTAGCTTGGGGATCTTACAATTGTTGGATATCAAATCATTTGCATTGTTTTGTTTAGGAATTAGTATGTTGATTTACTGGTTACTGCTATGTAGCTAGTTTGCTTTGAGCAATGTAATGATCTATAAATATTTAGGTGAAATTGGTTCAAGAAAAACTTGAAAATATACAATTCCTTTTCCAGGTGCTTTCCGTCGTTCTTGATTTTTGGTTTTGGCTACATATTTCTGTTGATAAATTTCTATAGCATTTAATATCAAAAACTGTTTTTATTTGCATGATTGACTGGTGCCTGTTCTTTGTTTGCTTGCTTGAGCATCTTATAAGTGATTGTATTTCAAGGCATTTTGCTATTGCTATTTGATTTACTGGTTAAATCTGAAGATATATCGTCTGAATTCATGTTGCAGTGACGTAAATTTTGCTTTAAGTATCTCAAATGAGTACGTATTTCAGATTGGTTATAAGATGATTTCATCTTGATAACTCTTTCTTGCAGTTGCAGAGACAGTGCCGTGATGGAGAAGATCAAGGAAGCCCATCGGAGAGTGATGTTGGCAAATCACCCAGATGCCGGTGGCAGCCATTATCTCGCATCCAAGATCAATGAAGCTAAGGATGTCTTGACGGCAAGAATCAAGGGGACTGTCATTTAGGACAAGCAAATACAATTGGCAACGAAGTGGATTTTCTGTATATCACTGCACATTTGAGGACATTTAGGAAAGTGAAGACAAGGGTTTTTTGTTTCAGTGCCGGTATTCTCACCACAGTGAGAACCACAATGAGCACAGAACGGTGCATTTTGTGCCCAGTATAATTTCTCACTGTAGTGAGAATATCACATCACACACTCATCGTTTACAACACATGCGTTCTCCCTCACGCCACAAATCTCACAATGCCACGAATCTCCCTCACCACACTCCGTTCTCACTGTCGGCTCTCTCTCTCTCTTCCCCATCGTCGATTGCGTCTTACCATACACTTAGCTTAGTTTTTTCAGTCTTGACTCATGATGCTGAGCTTAACTTTGATTTTTTTTATTATTAATGCTGAACACTTAGCTTAGTCAAAATTACCGTACACTTAGCTTAGTTTTTTTATTCTTGATGCTGAGCTTCAGATTGCTGGAAATTAAATTCGGATACATTGTTTTCTTATTTGGATTCTTTGTTCACCACAATCTTTGTAATTGAAAGCATTGCAATTGCTTTCTACAATGATATCAGTAGTTTTTTTTTTTTTTTCTTTTGTTGTTTCCATTTGTAATTAAATAGCAATTACAACTCCAGCCGCATGAACATTTTTAACAGCTACTCTTTCGACAAGATAATGAATATGGAATAATCAAGGAGTTTCAAAGTAATTTTGTAAAATAGCATTGTATCTGTATTTTAAGAATAAAGAATGCAGATGTTAGTTTTATTTTCATTCATATTCTGATACAAGATGTTAGTTTTATTTTCATTCATATTCTGATACAAGCTTTTGGCTTATTGGCTATGAGTTGTAAGCTTGTGGATTTGATACATGAGTTTATTCCTCTAATGGCATATTAGTCGTTTTATGAAGTTGTCGGTTTTGTGAAGCAATTGTCACCTAAATGAATGTGAGTTGTTAGTTAAAAGTGAGTTGTTTAAAATCTTGTAACTTCATTGTCTGAAACAATTAGTTCTTAATGCATTCAACAATTGTAAATTTTACTTATCAAAAAAAAGAAAAAAAAAATTGTAAATTTTGGGTTGTGGGGTCAATAAAATTGTTCCGAATCTTCTTAGTTTTCTTGAGCATGTTGTAAATGAAATTATTTTGAATATATAGAACTTTGATTGCCTTGATTATTTAGGAGTTTGTATGCAAAGAGTTAAGACATTGTAGACTATGAGAGGAGATTCAGCCCAGTAAATTCTAAATAACAAAATACTGACGCCATTCTCAAATGCTTCCATTTTTACCATTTTTTTTTTAAATTTACTAAAAATTGTATGAAGAATAATAAAGTTTATTATAAAACTAATATACAAGAGGCCTCCAATTTTCAGTTGATTCTTAACAGTGCTGTGTTTATGACAACTGTCCCAAGTAGCTTAGATTCATCTTCATAGATACAACAAATTTTCTCTGTCATTGCTAAAACTTTTCACCATCTGAACTCATTCTGCTTACTAAGATATAAGCAATCGAAGTACAAGCAGGATCATACATTGAGAATAGATGCTCAAGTGTATCCATTATTATGGGGTTCTAGGAAGTAAAGCAAGCATAAAGCTGAGGGAGGAGTCAACAGATGATAGTGCAACAATGAGCAATGCTACAAGAACAAGAGTGAGAGTAGCAGTCTTCAGCTGCATGAAAGAAGTAAAACCTGCATTACTATCTCAATTTGCATTTACCTTAAACTTAACCCAAACATCAACAGATTGACACATTTTATGTAAATTGACTCAAAAATATGCCATATACAATAGAATTGGATGCATATTGATGTAGTAATCAGCTTACATATTGCTTAGGAATTATTAGTTCAAAACTACAAAACAGACTTCAAACTAATGATACATACCGTGCTCTGAAGCCTGGCCACTCTATGTGCTTGAGCTGACTAGGCTGCTCAATCAGAAATATGAATAAAGATTTCAAAGCCCTAGAAGGGAGAACACATACACATAATACGTGTATCCTTTCTTCGTGATCAACAAATGCATCCAATTCTTATGCAATTTCACCAACGGGGAAACGGTATGCTAATTATGAATGGACCATTAGACATCCAAAATATTGAAAGTGAATGGGAAAACAATAACCAAGCCTGTGGCATGCTTCATAACAAACACATCAGTGATGAATCAATATGCCAGACATTTGGTTCACTACAACGAGAATTTATACACCGTTTTGTGCTCAGTGTGGTTCTCACTGTAGTGAGAATCTCATTTTTCTATTTATTTTAATATTAATTTTTATTTATTTATTTATTTATTTTTTTACAATTTTGGGTGTAAAATGTAAATCACTTTTTTAACTTTGAGGAAAATTTATCAGATTCTTTTTCAAACAACACTTTGCATTCAACTTGTAAAGAAGGTAGAACTAGATTGCTGTAAAGTTCGGAAGTAGATTTGTGATGCAATAAATCAGTTATGCTATGAAATAAATTTTGAGTGCTCTTCAGCCATCACCAAATCAATCAGAATATTACAGATATTGGAGAGATATCCGACTCAATTATTTTTTTATTGAAAGAGGGAATTTGATTCTCCATTTTCACACGGATACTCGAACTGCCCAACTCGGCCAGTGGGGAGTGGCTACAAAAAATTTATGAACTTATTGTGAAAGTCGGTTGGGCTTTGCAGCAAGAGGTCATCAAATACAACAAAAAGTTTCTGTTTACCAAAAAAAAAAAAAAAGGAGAAAAGAAAAGAAAAATCCAATTGCATCCAATTTAGAGTATAGCAAGAATTATTTAAGTAATATATATATATATATATATATATATATATATGTATATCACAATTTTCTTAAGCTAATTACAGAGACGTTAGGTTCAAGAACCAAATAATTGGGCCTGTAGTAAAAAATTAAAAAGAGAAGTAAAATAGAATCACCAAGCCATGGGTTTTGGATTTTGGTAGTATCATGTAGCAGCACTACGGCAGTTGAAGCAAATGAAATAATGTTGTTGTGCACCTGCAGCAGTAACCTTCTGAGTTCAATTGTTTCTCCAAAATTAAGACAACGCCTAATCAGATTATCTGAGTCTCAACTTCATCATCGTCAGCAGCATAAAATCAAAATGGAAAGAGAAGACAGCAGTAATGGTATTGATGCTCTCAGTTTCAAATTCCTCACCAAAACCCCATACGCTCCTCCTTCGTGGGCTTCTCATCTCACCCCCATCCCTTCTCACGTCTTCTCTCTCGGCCACGTAGGTTTCAATCGCAACTATATTTCATGTATCATATAATTTTTTTTTTAATTAATTGATCAAAGTATATTTGCTTTCAGTTTCCAACTCCAATTCACAAATGGAACCTCCCTAATTTGCCCCATGACACTGAGGTCTGGCTTAAGGTAATTTTCACTTCCAATCTTAGTTTATGTTTGTAATCGTGGTGTTGTTTCTGTGCCATCTAGTTTAGTTTAGTTGGTAAAATCTCTTCTGGGTTCAAACCCGCCTCGCCCATGCGGGGGAGAATATTTAATTTCCTATTGTAAATAAATAAATAAAGGATTGAGGTGTTTTGTGGCTTTTAATCTAGAATTATAGTGGAATGCAATCACTGGCTGTAAAGTATAAGCCAGTGGGCGGTCACCTTAGTGGTTTTTCTATAAAATCTTTTAACAACTTCTGGGAGTTTTTGATTAATGTTTTAGGAGTTTTAATGGAGTTTTGGATGAATTCTGGAACCTACGGGACTGTTTGAAAGAATTTGCTACTGTGTTGTTATTGCAGCGTGATGACCTTTCTGGCATGCAATTGAGTGGAAACAAGGTGAGGAAATTAGAGTTTTTGATGGCAGATGCAGTGGCTCAAGGTGCTGACTGCATCATTTCCATTGGAGGCATCCAAAGCAATCATTGTCGTGCTACTGCCGTTGCTGCCAAGTATCTCAATCTTGATTGTTATCTTATTCTTCGCACCTCTAAGGTTAAGCCTCTTTCTTTTACAATTTTCGTGTCATGCCAGTTACCCCCCCCCATTTTGATGCTGCAATGTCTATTGATGTAATGTAATTGTTGCAGGTTCTCGTGGACCAAGATCCTGGTTTGACTGGCAATCTACTAGTTGAACGTTTAGTTGGAGCTCATATTGAACTTATCTCTAAAGAAGAATATGCAAAAATTGGGAGTGTGGTTTGTCTATTGCTCTTTCTTTTCTTTACTTTTCTTTTCTATTTAACGGATTGCGAAGAATCTATCCTAATTGCCTACGGAAAATGAGAGAAAGATATAAAAAATAGATACCCCAATCGATGATGAATTTGATATCCAATTTTGATAATCTAATGTACCCAACATATATATAGGTTCACAAATATTATAATTTTAGAATTTTGAATCATTTCCTTTGAGCATTATCCCTTTATGTGGATAGTTATGATTATTTGAGGAGTTTGTAGCAGATATTTCATATAACTTGAATACGATATGGCCAATGGATGTGTATTTGACAAATCTAGTGCTTAGAAACTGAGAAGAATAAACGCTTCATTTCTCTAAGTTGCCTAGTAGGCATGAAATCTTTTTCCATTTCTTATTTAACTCTTTTCAAGGGAGGGCACTTTCCTCTGTTAAATGCAAACACAATTCCAATAACCCAAGCACAAGAGCTCAGAACAGCACTTAATATTTTGGCCTCCCCCAAAAATTGTCCCACAAACTTGATATTTCTGAGCAGTGAAGAAAGGGATGATCAGCTGTCTCATCATTTTCTCTGCACATAGCGCACCAAGAACAAGAGTTGTATTTAGATGTTTCCTTTGATTGACCTACTACCATTCTGATTCTTCCTTGAGCCTGAGGCCAATTGGATTTTGTTGGAGTTTAGCATCTGGATAACTTCCTGAATTTTTATTTTCTTTGACCTTTCTACATGTAGCTGAAAATTCAATTTTATACGTGTAGAGTAGCCCTTCTGCATTTTTGTGCTTTTGCAATCTTTGATTTCAGAATTATGCTACATGGATGAATTGGGAATTTCTTTGGATTATTAGTGGCTAAACCTAACCATGTTGCATTCCTTTTAAATACATACAATTGTAGTTGGCCATGCCATGTTACCTTGATAATGTTTTCACCACTGTTATGCTCTTGTTTCAGTGCCTTGACATTTTTGTGGATTTTGAGGGCTGAAATGGTTTCATTTTTTTTTTTTTGCCAATTGGTTGAATAAAGGATCATCGATTGACTGAATTGAGATTTATCCAAATTATGTGAGTTTAGTATGCTTAAGATATTACTAAATTGGTAAATTTTGATTGCCTTGTTATTTTCTGATGTCAGACTCTTACTAACATTTTAAAAGAAAAGTTGCTAAAGGAAGGGAGAAGACCATATGTTATTCCTGTTGGTGGATCAAACTCACTAGGGACCTGGTGAGATTGGTCACTCTCTCTAATCTCTCTTTATTGCGATCATTATATCATTGCATTTAAATTCTTTGCTGCTTGCAAGTTTTCAACATATTAGACACGTTGAAATATATTTATTGAAAGTCTATATGTCTGTTGTATCATTTATTCGTACTAGCTGATAAGAATTTAGTTAGGTGCTTTGATTGCTCTACCCATTAACAGTGGCTTCTATATTATTAAACAATGGGTTTAATGTATTCTATAGTTCTTAATTTGGTTGTGCTGGTTGAGTCATTGTTTATTAAACAATGGGTTTAATGTATTCTATGGTGCTCAATTTGGCTGTGCTGGTTGAGTCGTTGCTCTATCTAAATATTGTCTACGTGTGTGTGTGTTTTTTGGGGAGGAGGCAGTGAGGTTTTTGGGTTGGATGTCACTCATGGATGGACGATAAAGAGTTCCAGTGTTAGGATGCAGTTCTTGGTTGGGTGAAGATTGATCTCAGCTTTATGACAAAGAACTGAAGAAACAGTAGCTTGCATGTGCTGATTCTTACCATGAGCATCATTTCTATCTCCATAAGTTTGTAAGAGAGAAGCAGTAGCTTGTCTGTACTATCTAAATATTGTCTACGTGTGTGTGTGTTTTTTGGGGAGGAGGCAGTGAGGTTTTGTGGGTTGGATGTCACTCATGGATGGACGATAAAGAGTTCCAATGTTAGGATGCAGTCTCTATCTAAATATTGTCTATGTGTGTGTGTGTTTTTTGGGGAGGAGGCACTGAGGTTTTGTGGGTTGGATGACACTCATGGATGGACGATAAAGAGTTCCAATGTTAGGATACAGTTCTTGGTTGGGTGAAGATTGATCTCAGCTTTATGACAAAGAACTGAAGAAACAGTAGCTTGCATGTGCTGATTTTTACCATGAGCATCATTTCTATCTCCATAAGTTTGTAAGAGAGAAGCAGTAGCTTGTCTGTACTTTCATTTTGGAAGTCCTCTTTTGCTAGATGTTTCCTTTTTTTTTTTTCTTTTGGAAAATCAAACAATTAAGACTTACCAGATGAGAATCACTATGCTGAAAGTTCTTCATTTAGTCAGTATAGGATGCAATGGGAGTGGAGGAGATAGTTTATTTTTGTTAAATATAGTGATTCCCATCATATTGTTTTATTTATTTATTTTTTTAAATATATTGATTCCCATCATATATTTATATTGTTCTTCTCTCGCTAGTACATATTTCCAAAATGTCTCCTCTGTAAATAATACATTGTTCCTTCTTGATCTTTCTTTCATATATTATTTTACATCTATCTCCATTTCGAATGGATTTCACATGGAGAAAAAAATTGAATAGGAGGATTTTATTTAGTAGGTGAATAATTCTTGTGAAATGGAACATCATTTATTCGTTTCTACTACTATTGTTAATTTGCTACTGTGGTTTGGTCTTTCATTTGTTTAATTTGTAGTTGTAGCATTTCAGCAGACGATGGCATGAATGCTTTCGTCTCTATTTTGAGGTTCTGTATTTATTTTTATTCTTTTCTTCGATTGGGTCGTTAGAACTTGACATTTTCTCTGTTTTGCATAATTTGAAAGGGAACATTTGTAATTTTATTGATCATATCATTAGTGACTACCAAAGTAGTGGAATCCCTCTGGATGGGATTGCAAATCTTCTAGTTATAGAATTTACAGCTAGGTTCTTGATTAGGGCTTTAGTTGTCTTAATCCTTTCAAAGGCTGGCATTTAAGTTGGTTTTGCTTTTATTTGTTCAAGGACTTACCTGAGCATTCAACACAAATGGGGTGCTAGATAACTTAGAAATAATTATCTTCCCCCAAGCACTCGGACAAGTTGTAAAATTCTCAATGATTTTGTTCTCTTTTTGCAGAATTCTCTTTGGATTTCTTATTGAAAGGTTATTATAAATTTATGATGGCTGTCTTTTTGAGATAATAAATTTCTTGAATTCTGTTTAGGGGTTATATTGAAGCAATTAGGGAGATTGAGCAGCAACTTCAGACTGGGACTGGTGGAGCAAAATTTGATGATATTGTTGTAGCTTGTGGCAGGTTCTGCTCTGCTTATCTGTTGATTTTACAGATAAAAAAAAATATGGGTGCCAAAATATGAAAATTTGCATAATTTCCTGTTGCATGGCCTTTACCATGATTCGTGAATAAATACTTTCTTCATATAATTATATCTTGCGACTTGCGTAGCATCACCCAGGCACATCTGCCCTTGTTTGTCCTGATTGCATCCATTCATTCATTCATACAATCGTTGATTAGTATATGTTCATATATACATTTTGGAACGTTCCATTTACACTGCATCTGTAGAATATGAATGTCAAGGTCCTGCATAATTTATACATTTGGGATTTTGCGTATACATTTAATGTTTAATGTGGAATTCTGTTTGGTTCTGTACTGCCAATGGGTCTGATATTTCATTTGATTGATAGTGGAGGAACAATTGCTGGTCTGTCATTGGGATCATGGCTTGGAACATTGAAAGCAAAAGTATGTTTTCATTTCAATAAAGTTGTGGGTTAAATATATTTCACCCCATTTGGTATGGCCATTTCCTCTTTGCCACCCTGTTATTTTGTTTGTCACATAATTATAGGTGTGAAACAAAAAAATAATATTCCATAAGTCATATATGAGCTAAATGAAGTGGCTTTTTTTTGTTTTATACGTTGACCTGACCGAACTACAGGGGTCCAATATGTCATAAATGAAGCAACAGAGTGACAAAGTGGAAACAGGCCAAACCGCGGAAGAGTAAACCGTATTTACCCTAGATTTATATTTGATCTCAATATGCCAATTAAATTTTTGTATGTTCCTTTTTTCGTACAGGTTCATGCATTTTCTGTCTGTGATGACCCTGATTACTTCTACCACTATACCCAAGGCCTACTTGATGGGCTTAATGCAGGAGTTGACTCGCTTGATATTATTAACATTCAAAATGTGAGTGTATACTTGATTTTTAAAAATATATTGATGAATAGAAACCAACCCATGCTGCCCACCACAACCAAGTGAGTGGGATTTGAACTCAGACCTCTTGGACCATCCCAAGAGATTTCAGCAGTTGAACCAACTAATAGGTTTATTCTCCTCTTGGGGAGTATACTCTCTCATAAAGTTCTTGTTTTGTCAATTCAAAGGTAGTAGCCAAAATCCATTTTTCAAAATTATATTCTATAAGAAAAAAACTTAAAATGACTACTTCAAACAGTGGTCAACCGTATTCACAAGAAATATGTTACGTGTTCAAAGATTTAACATATTCAGCTTGTAACCGGGAAAAACCCCATGTGCTGTCAGTTGTCGCTTTTTCTTCTTCTCTCATGTCTTTGAGGATAAATTTGCCATCAGTGGTTAAATCTTTCACATCCTCATCCCCTAGCCACCATTATATTCCTTTACTCTCTTGCTTCTCCAAAGATAACAATAATGGCATTGTTCTTCTCTTCTTTGTTAGATGCCAAAATAACTGCCTGAAATTTCAGATGTAGTATAATTTTATTGTATATGACTCTAAATTTGGTTATTTAGATGCTAGTAGAGAAAGAAAATTTACGAACCAAATGGTTTTTTGACTTAACATGTCACCATGGCATGATTTTATTCATTTCCCTTTTACGTATTTGTTAGCTAGTACTGATTCAATGAAATTAATGGATACTGGAAACTTCTGCTGGTGAGTGGTGACTAGACTGCTATCTTCACCATTGATTGGAGTATTGGACGGGGAATAAAATACAATCACATTGGTTTTGGTTATGATCTCAATTCCGAACATAAATAAATAAATATTTTAAGAAAAATGAAAGGAAAACACACACACACACTGAGCTTATAATGGTGTGTCATGCGAGTCACTACATGGGCAAAGGTTTATTTAATTTGGGTACCATTTCACCAGCAACTTGAGAACATATGTTGCCCATGTAACTGTAACTGAGCTTGGTAGGTCCCCTGCTTTTTTAATTTTACATAAAAGGTTGGTAGAGACAGCTTTTCTTCTTGTGCGTATCTAAATTGACAGGGTTTGATACTTTTCCCTTTCAATTGTTCCTCCGGTGACAGATTGATTCTTTGGATGCGAAATAACAACTTTTTTTTTCTTCTTTATTCTTTTATTTCTCAGGCTAAAGGTCTAGGCTATGCAATCAGCACTTCTGAGGAGCTTAATTTTGTTAAAGATATTGCCGCATCTACTGGTATAGTTCTTGATCCAGTGTACAGGTACGATAATTAATTATACTGCATATATAATTTTTATAATGTCGGGGCTCTTAATTGTTTTTGGGGGAGGGGTTGTTCACATTTTGATTACTTGTAATTAGCATAATTTATTTATGTGGTCAGTGTGATTAGAAGGATGCTTTCAATTATGAATATTAAGGAGTTTGCATAAACAAAATTGGTGTTTTAAGCTTGGGGGTACTTTGAATGCCTCCCAACACCATGCATTGTTTTTTATGCCACATCAACTGATACTCATTTGCAAAATTGTGAACATAATTACTACTTAACATAAAACACTATTTTCATTTTTTATTTCCGTTCTTGATTTTACCGGTGGGATTGTCTTTCCTTTCAGTGGAAAAGCTGCCTATGGGATGCTAAACGACATGGCTCAGAATCCAAAGAAGTGGGAGGGGAGGAGGGTTCTGTTTGTACACACCGGCGGGCTCCTTGGCTTGTTTGACAAAGTTGACCAAATAGCTCCCCTGGTAAAGAATTGGAATCGAATGGATGTCCATGAATCTGTTCCGCGGAAAGATGGTATTGGGAAAATGTTCTAGAGCAAAACGAAATGTGATTTCATTAAATTGATATTTGGATAATTAGATTCCAAAAACTTGCCCTCCAATCAATGAAAAGGTGGTGAAAAGATAGGCTTTTAACATTAATAATTTTTCATAAACAATGATGTATACAAAGCAGTTCCTCATCTTCAGCATTTTTTATTCAAATATGTTTGAGAGGCTGCCTTTGGTTATTGGTAGGGATGGGGCTTTGTAGAAACCATTTTATTTTTCAATCGAAGATGGGACTAACCTTGAAAGTGGTGGTTTCTTAGAAAACATCATATTTTGTTGAACAGGTTTTCTTGCCGTTGGATTTGTTCATGACTGAAGCAGCTCTGGCACTTAGTTTCATCAAATACACGTGATCTCAGCCATTAATGTAAGAAAAATGGTAACTGTACATAAATAACGACAAGTATACAAAAGTGTACATGTAGCATTACTCTTAATGTGATCGTAACAAATGTAAGTTTATGTCCATACAAAAATGTTATGTGCATAAACTTACTTGTTACGGTCCAAAAATGTTCACATATTTGGAAAAAGTCTGTCCTTATTTACATAATTGAGATAGGAAATTTTAATGAACTCATATAAAGTTTGAACTCATGCCCTAAAAACCTCGAGACTCGATGGAGACATTGTATGTTTTGGGAAGAATATCCAAAATAGTCATAGGGCATGCATACCATATTAATTAGATATAGTATTTTTTATGTACTTTAAAATTCAGCTGTCAGTCGTCGACGCCCAACGGCTGAGGTTCTCTTTACACGTTTCACATCTGATGGGAAAGATGGACCCAACAAATCTTTCTCATGTGCCAACTAATAACAGGCAACTGTTAGAAGTGCTGCTGAGCTCTCTATATTTACAACATAATTAGACCTGTCCAAATTTGATTCCAATACGATTTTTCCTTCACACAACAAACTGGATTCCAAAACCAAATTTTGCTTGAATTATTTTCACAGGATTCTGCCTCAATCTGATCAAAATGCTTGAACTTGGACCCGATAAAGATCTGTGGTGATCTCATCTACAAGTCCATTGAGAACAGACCTTTCCACATCCCTCACAACATCATCTTTTTCAATAAATGCAAACATCATCTCATTCCAACTCAAGTCCCACATACAGTCCACATCTGGGTCCTTGTTGTACACATCAAGTTCAAGCATTTTAGGCAAATAATCTTCAATCACAACTTCAGCATTCCCATTTCTGCCATAGAGTTTCAACTTGTCAATGTCGTTATGCAGCTCTTTAACCAATTCATCCAATGATCTTACTCTTGTTGTTGTGATTGAGACTTTTATGAAGGGATGAACGCTTAGCTCTTGCATTCTCCCTTTTCTTTTCATTACCTCATAGCCACAGTCTAATATGAGCTTGCTGTCTTCATCTTGACAGTCAAGGCCACCGGCATGAAGAATGCTATAAGGCATGTTGAGTTTGAAAAGAGCCTCTGCTGTATGAAGAAATACTTGGCTTTTAATTAGTATTTGCTTGAGACCATTTTCACTTTCAGTCAATGGCTCCGGTGTTTGTGGTTTAAAAACTTTCTGGCACTCAAGCTGTGAAGTGTAAGAGACACCAGTAATTTCTCCCTGGGTTCCTGCAAAAAGAAAAACAAACTTCGTTACTCAGTCTTTAAGGGTCTAAAAAGACATGATTAATAGTTGGGAAAGTGAATTAATTACCACCATCCATTGAATTGGATTCCGTGATGTGGGGCTTGAATTGCTGATCTTTCGTAAGTGTAGAGACCGCCTGTGGACACTGCAAATCATCCAAAAAAGCTTAAATCAATGAACCCACTATAAAGGAAAGGTTGTAGTTCTCATGATGTAATAATAGCTTATAGATTGCAGTATAAGTGCAGTACAAGTGGACTTACACTGTCATCTGAAGATAGAGTTTGTGTCTTTTTTAGGCTTTGGCTTTCATCTTCGACAGGACAGTACAACTTGGGAACATGTTCAGCTTCTTTCTGCAGTTGTTCAGCCGCTGTTGATGGTTGGATGCTAGCAACTGATATTTTGGACTTGATGATGCTTAACTCTGTTTCTTTGGACTTCCTAGCTTTCAGGTGTCTTGCTTCTTTGGGGCCACATAGTTTGTCACTCCTCTGTTTCATTTCTTGCAGAATGGCGTGCTGATGTTTTGGAGACTTGCCGGAGCTCTGCAGGTTCCCACCTCTTCTGATCATTACTTCATTGATTTTTCGTGGGAGCTCTATTTTTTGCAGCTTAATACTTTCTGCCTTACATGTGTCTGGTTCAAGAACAGGTTTCTTTTCTATAGGTGGTGGTGGCACCTCAGCTTTTGTTTTAGCCAATTTGGATTGAGGATCTGTCAGAGATGTGTCCTGATTTGGGCTCCTGCTTGCTGAAATTTTTGTGTTGGCATTTAAGTTGATGGAATTTCTATTACTGGAAATATCTCCACGATGTCTACCAACCGCATCAACATCGTCGGTGAGACTTTTCTTACTAGCTGCATTTTGGTTTCTGTGTGACTGTTTCTTTTCCAGATCAATTTCGTGATGCTTTGATTTTGATAAAGCAGTAAATATTGGTTCACTTCCTTTTTGTTTCCTCATTGGCATCTTCTGCTTTGCATTCTGATTTGCCCTCTCTTCTGCTTCCTTGGTCAAGTTTTGAAGCTTGGGTGGCTGCTGTAATCCAATATCGTCTTGAGATTTATCCTGAGTGACATCAAGAAGTTTGTTTGGGTAGACGTTTCCGGTTGGTGACAAGACTGCAGATTGTGACCTTTTATGTAAATGAGGTGCCATCCGCTGCCGCTCGTCCTTTAAGACTGGTTCCTTCATTTTGTTCTTTTCTTTACCTTTTAGCTCTCTGTGCTTATCCTGAATATCCTTCAATCTTCCAATATTGACATTCGATTGGGTAATGTTACTTTGCTGCTTATCAACTTTGGTACTGGCCTTTTCAAAGCTAGCATTGCGGGCAGCCAGGTCTCCTCTTTCTGCTTGTGAAGCAACATTATCATTTTGGACTACTGGAATCTTGTTGGTTTGAGTCAGCTTTGCCTTTGCAGCTGGGGGTGCCACATTCCCAGTATCAACTGTTCTCTTTTTAGTATTTTTACTGCTTCCTTGCACAGTCTTCAAAATTTTTTCCTGTACTTTTTGCTTGGAGCCAGAGTCTTTATGAGTAGTGTATTTTGAATATTCATTTTCCGGAAGCTCCTCCAGCCCCATTAATTTTGCAATTACATTAGGAATTCTCACCTTTTCTCCTTTGGATTGTGATGAGGAGCTAGCCGAGCGCTTGTGAGATGCTGATTTCTTTTCATAGATGAAACCAGTAGCTTCTGATGGATAAGTAAGAGCTGCCAGCCTCAGCTTGAGATCATTCCTTGCAACTTCTTCAATGTCATGATAGTTTCTTGGGCGCTTATCAAAGGAAAATCTTGGCCGGTCCAGCTGACTTTGCGCCGCTATTTTGCCATCATTGTCTTCTTCATCTTCATCCTCGTCAAGCAATGTAATCCGACTTTTTCTTTGTGGGCTGATCATGTACTCCGAAGCTTCCTGCAGGTTTACAAGCATCCGCAAAGACTCTTCCAAATCTACAGCTCCCTTCAGTAGTTCCTTTCCAATTTCTATCGAGTATCCATCAAAGTTCAGGCCACGAGAACAGGCTCTCAGGATTTGGTTCAATTTTTGTGCTCCCCTTGATACTTCTTCAATATGAACGTGAGAGAAAACAGGGAAGTTACTAGTTGAAGGCCTATGCCGCCTGTCTACCATATTTCTTCTTTCCACCTTCGCGTAGTCCATTGATCCTCTACCGAGCTGATTCAGGAAAGCCAGCATTGTAGTACTGCCGCCCGTAGAATCCATTCTTGTGAGTTTGCCTCCATTCCCGAAGGCAAAAGCCAGGACCCTCGACAAATCTCCAATTTGTTCCGAGCTCTGGCCTCCCCCATAAGGAACAATTTGTTTTGCAGCCTCTCTTGACCTGTTCTGTGTTGTCCCAGTTCTATAACTAGCCTGTTGAAACTAAATGAAGTAAACTACCACCTACTGACATGTGTTATATCAACAAATTACACAAACATCAATTTCGAAAACTTACAGTTTCACTTGTTCTCACTTCCCTGGATCCTCTATAGTTTCTCTTCGCAAGAGCATATGCATCTGTCAAACAAAGCACAAACGGAGGAGTATTGAGTGAGTTTTCAATTAGGAATACTTGATCATATTGAAGTTTTATATAAATAAAAAAATAAAAAAATACATATTTTAATAGACTATAAAATAAAATAGACTGCATTAAAATTTATCTTTTTTATCTTTTAATTTATTACTGATTTTAATATAGTCAGAATCTTTGATTGAAACATTTCTACGGGCATCACTTTAGAGTTACCAAATGAGACTTCTAATCCTTATGAAAAGAAAAAGGCATGTATGTGCTCTTTTTGTTGCTTCAAGTAATGATAACAAGTATCTTCAGCTATCTCAAAGAATGAATGCTTTCTAAATGCAGAATTTCAACAAATGCTTACCTGCTGCTGCCGCAACTGTGGTGTTTGTCGTTCGGTTTGAACTCTGAGAGGACGACGAGGCAGCCAATCTTTCCTTTCTCAACCGGAGATCATCCAACAGTTTCTGCGCGAAATCTGATCTCTTGGCCATTTGTTGGTTACTCAGCAAGTTGGTTTTTTGGTATTGCTGGTTTAGATGTTTAAAGACAAGGAATGTTTTTTGATTTGCATATTATCTAGTTGGGAAGGTTCTTTCAAAGTTGGGTAAGGTGGTGGCAAGTGCAAGTCCACAGCAGGGGATGGTAATAATAAAAATGATGTTTGACGTCAACGTTAGCTCTGTCTGTAACATTTTGATTCTCCAGACTTTGATTCTAATGCAAGCAATGTTTGAGAGTGAGAATCTCAGGGGGCCTATTCACATATTAAAATCACATGAACCTGCTTCAAGTATCATTTAAATAATTGTAAAAAACCCAGAAACGAAATTATGAACGTACGTTCTAATATAATTGAATTAATATTTCGTTGCACACCCTTCTTCTTCTTGTTGTCTAATAGTGTAGCCATTAAAACCAGTCAATCCCATTTGTTATTGGATAGAATGATGGTTTCTTTAATGGAATAGTTTATTTAATGGAATAGACAAGAAACTAACATACCAAATTCTGTATTTTATCTTTTATCTTTAAATAGAAAAAAAAAATTATCTCATAAGATAAAATAAATAAATAAATAACTTTTAGTTTTAATAAATAGATATTCCAGAAAAAAGGGTGTTAAAGTATACGTGCAAATAGCCGCCTATTATGAGATATGTCTATCCACCCATTCATAAAAATAATGTGTATTTCAAACTAATGACTTTGGGAAACAAATTGCAAAAGTAGCTATATGATTTGTGATGCGTGTACATTACACCTCTTGAAATATATTATGAGTTGTGCATCACAATAATCAATACACAAGGTGTTAATACACACAACACCTTAAAATTCGAAGAGTGTATTGCTAAATGCATAACCAATTTGATATGCTTAATTTGCTATAAATAGTCATCACCATTTGTAATTTTATTCAATTTAGAGAATGAGAAACGAGATAGAGACCATTTTGAATACTTCCGAATTTGCAGGTCTATTCTTTGTACAGGAAGTATCATATTCTTTTATACCTTTTTTATCTATTTATTTAATAAACTATACTTACAAGTATGTTATGTGGTTGCCATTAAATTGCAACTTCCACAACAAGAAATAAGGATGGCTATAATATTTCTATATTATTTTCAACTAAGGGACCGTTTGGAATTGCTTTTGGGAAATTTAAAAGTGATTTTGAGAATTTAAAAACTAATTTTAGTGTTTGATAAAAAAAAAAATCAAAATCATCTGTAAGATCAACCCCTCTTACAATTGATTTTGAAAAGAAAGGAATTAGTAGTTTTTAGATTCTGATTTTGAGAATCAATTTTATCGTTTAATATAATTCTATAAATATCCTTACAATTATTAACTAAACTCAAAATTATCTTTATTCAATTTTTTTTAAAAAAAATCTATATTTCAATAAATTTTTATTATAAAAAAAACAAAAGAAAAAAATCAATATAGTATAAATTTTATTTTTAATTAAATTATTATAATACATAATTAAAAATATTGTATATACATGTTTTTATATATGTAAATAAATTTTATTCTATATTATATTCATTTTAGTCATTTACATTTTTACAACAATTTAATAATTTTATTCTATATTATGCCTATTTTAGTCATTTTTTACAGTAGTTTAATAGTAAGATTTACTAAATATCTACAACTACTTTCAAAATTCACAGTTATCAAACACTTAACTAATTCTCTTCACAGTTAATTATTTCTACAGCACAACTAATAACAATTATTTTAACAGTTATAATATTACCAAACTAGCCCTAACATTGTCAGCAAAGGCTGAAGACAAAGGATTACATTATCAATCATCGAATTGCCAATGGAAGTATCTTTATCAATTAAATGATTATCTATTTAATTTTATTTATTTTGTTTATATATTTGTTATCTTGAAATCTAACAAACATTTATTTCATTGTAGATACACGAACTTTAAGCATAAATTATACTTGTTCTAAAAAGAACAGTATCGATTTTTGTTGGTTTTAATCCGTCAATTATTATCATGTCTTTTAAACCCTAATAAATGATATGCTTACTGCACGTTTTACAGACTATCACTTTGATGAGACAAGTTTTCCTTCATTATGATAGAGAAAAACACCTCTTGAGGTAAGCCATAATCTTTATGAAAAAGTGTCAAGTATATCTCATCTATATCCTCGCGTAGAGAAAAAAAGTGTCAAATATATCTCATCTTTATCCTCACACATCTCTACGTGTAAAGTGTATCCATGAATGTAGTAAATCTAACCAAGTTAGCTACTAATGTACCTAGCTAAGTCATTGTTCTCTAAGGATAATTTTGTGAGTAGTTAAGGAAAGTTTTATGGTATGCCTGAAGTGTGGTAGATTGCTTCAAAGGTTCCTTGAAAGAGGAAGATTATTTGTCAGTGTCCTGCTGTAAATGAGGCTCCGAAAGAGCAGATGGTCTTTAAAAAAGGACGACATGTCTATCCCTCCCTTGATAAAAGTGATGTTTATTTCACTCAAATCACTTTAGGAAGTGAATTCCAAAAGTAGCTATATGTATCACACCTCTTGAAACATATTATAAGTTGTGCATTACACTAATCAACTCACAAGGTATTATGCAGACAATACCTTAAAATTTGCAGAGTGTGTTGCTAAATGTACCACCAATTAATATGTTTCATTGACTATAAATAACCATCATCATTTTTAATCACATTCAATTTAAAGATTGACAAATGAGATAGAGAATACTTTGGCTACTTCCCAATTTGATCCACAATACCCTTTATAATTTGTTATGTTCTTAGTCCCCTATGCTCCGGATACTTCAGTTGTGACAATAATCATACATGTATGTATTTATATTTTCCCACTCAAAACAGCCAAAACTACAAGTATCAACTATCTTCTCCCGATGGCCATGCAGATTCACCAAAAGGGGGTTTCACTCCATAAAATGAAGATTTGGAATGGCTGCTTGATGAAATGGATCCCCCTCCACTATGCATGCACAATCTTCAATAAGCAATCCTACAAAATTCCAGAAAATTTTTATTTTGGATAAAAAAATAATATTTATGTAATATATTTACTCGCTCCCTAGTAAAGAAATAATATTATGATCGATAGTTATTTAATAAGAAATAATATATAAATAAATCCTAGAGCATTCACTGTTATAAATGCACGCGAGTTCTATATAACTCAACTTAACATTAGATCCAAATTCGAAGAATTGGAGTTGAATGAACATCTATAAATTCGTTCCGCGGAAAGACGATGTTGGGAACATGTTCTAGAGCAAAACAAAAGGTGCTTTCATTAAATTGATGATTAGATACTCGGAGCCGGAAAACTTGCTATTCTCCTCCGATCAATGAAAGAAGAAGGTGAAAAATGGCCTTAACATTTATACTTTTGCATAAATAATGACATTGTACATTATGCAAATGCCCTCGCCCTTATTTCTTCAGCCTTTTTCCAAATAAACATACTGAAACGTAGGCCAATTTTAAATAAAAATTAGCCTTCTATGGCAGACTTATATAAACTATATATTTATTTAATAAAGTGTGAAAATCCAAAACCCTAAATAATGAAATTTTCAATTCGAAATTGTATGCTATTTACATGTTTTTTATATACCTTCATGTAATTTTCAGAGCAATTATGTTACTACCTAATTATCAAATCAAATCTTCCTAAAATTAAAAAAAAAATTAATCTTAATCTAATCAAATCTTCCTAAAATTAAAAAAAAAATAATCTTAATCCAATCATTGGCTTGTTGTAAATGTTGGATATTTAATTCAATATTGTTGGATTCTTAATCTAATGTTGGGCTTATATATGAATAATTATGTATTACATATTGTCATATAAGGTTAAGGACTATTAAAAGTAATTTAATTAATTTTTCAACAATTTAAACTTTAATGTGTCAATAGGGTATAGGTTTTTAATATTTAAAGACTTAGTGGTATTATAATTATATGATGGACTGAATTAAAATTGCTTAGTAATAATAGGAAATGTTATTTATATAAATAGTATCACACGTATCACATATCTTTTTTATCCTCTTTAATATCTCATCATCAGAAATAATGTACAAAAAAATAAATGATTCTTTAAGATATAGTGTTAATCTGGAAGACGAATCATACTACACAATCTTTTTAATTGGCACTCAAGTTTAAGAGTGGAGCTCAAAGTAAAACTTTTTGGGGGGACTAAAATTTAAATTTCAAATGTTTAAGTTATGGATTAAATGTGCAAGGGCTATTTTTACTTTTTTATTCATTAACGTACTGTTGTTTTGATTTTAATGTTAGTGAGAATATAAAATAATATTTTTATCAAAAATATAAGGTTTGTACAGCGGCCAATATTGATTTTTATTACTAATTTTTTAATATTTTATTTAAAAACCCCAATATTTTTTAAATTGTACGGACCCTCTCTGGCCATATACTTCCTTTACCCCGCTGAAATTCAAGTCTTAAAAAAAATTAAAATATGAAAAATTAATTTGACCTTTATTTACTAAATAATAATCAAAATAAATTAAAATCAGAATAAGATATTTAAATTAAAATAAATTATTTATTTAAGTTATAGGAATTAAATTTAAATTAAATTTTATTTTTATTGATGTATTTATTTTATTTTATAATCGAAATTTAGACATGGGCTTCGGTTTGGTATTGAAATAAATCGAAAATTTTGGTTCGGTGCAGGATTTTAGAAAAAATCAAAATGAACCGAAATGAATTAAAATCCGATCCGGTATCGATTGGTTCGGTTCGATACAATTCTGATTTGGTATATCGATTTTGTGTCACGTCAAACTTTCGGTTCTTCTGCACCTGTACACGTAACTATTTTGTTCTAGGACCCGTACAACTACAACCTTACAAATTACAATCTGTAATTTCATCAATACTATTGCCACACCAAATCATTCATCACCTTGAAAATAAAAAGAGAGTTGTGACACGTAGCTTTTAACGTGTTCAATATACTGTCACAGTTTTACCTCCAGGAAAGACCAAAAGCAATATCTAAATTGAATGAAAAAAAAAAAAATCTCAACAAATGAATTAATAGAGAAATCCCTGTTTTAATTTTGTTCTATTTCTAGTTAGAATCAGATCAAAGATGGAATTTTGAAACACAAATTTGAACAAATAGTATCGGCCACTTAGCACCCAAAATGCTAAAGGGAAAAAGAATTTTTTATTTATTATCCGAAAGCACCAAAAAAAAAAAACTTACATAATTGGAAAGTTGTTGCTCATGACCAAAAAAAATGTGGCCTGTTATAATTTTTAAATTATGATAGTATTATAAAAATTATAAAATAAAATTTAATTATATCAATATATAATAAATTTTTAATCATACAAATAAAAAATTATAATAATATAATTTCTAAATTATAATATTTAATATTTATCAAACACGTTATAATTTTTAAATTACAACTACTCAACTTCAATTTTAAATAAAGTATAAAAAGAGAATTAAGGTTTGACTTGGAGGATTGAATGTGACAAATCTCAGCTACTGAATTTGAAATTATAAAAAAACTTGAGCTAGGATTTATTAATTCTTCAATTAAAATAAACCTAGCTCCCTTAGCTTCTGTTCTCACCACCAGTGCACGTCTAGGTAGTAGTGGCTACTAAATCTTGAAGTCAAAAGGAAGTGGTATCTCTGGCGGCGGCCAAACCAATGGAAAACGGCAGCGACGACCAAACCAAAAGGAAGCAGTGGCGGCAGCAAAGCTAGAAGGCAGATCCTTGGGTTTAGAAATTAGGGTTACATTATTTGGCAGTAATGTGCTGTGTGTGTATATATATATTATTTCAAAATTATAAAACTGTCATTAGACTTCGATTTCAATTTTAGAAATTTGATTATCGAACCAAACTGAATCGAAGTTATTTTATTTTTTAATTTAAAAGTTAAATCAAACTAATTTTTTAGAATTTGGTTCGGTTTTGTCCATCCTTAATCGGAATGAATTAAATTATTTCAAATTATTAAAAATCATTAAATAACTATTATCATAATTATTGTTTTATATTTTTATTTTTTTGATTATTATTATTAAAAAATTATTGATAATAATAATAATTATATTATTATTAATATTAATATATTAATTAACTATAATACCTTTTATCATAACAAAATAATAAAAATAACAAAAATAATCAAAATCGAAATCATCAATAACAACGGCAGCAGCAACAATAAATCATCATTGTCGACATCATGACCTCAGATCAGAATTGTGCCATCAGAGATGAAATGAAAATGAAAATGGAAATGAAACCGAGATTACCCAAACAGAGAAGAAATCGGCAACAAGCTGCTGCTCTACAACCGACGAACCAACGATGACGAAGATAGTGGTTGATTTTGGATGGTGATGGAAGCAATTGCAAGGCATTCAAATGGATGAAGCTCAGGGATTTTAGGATTTGCTTTGCTTTTTTTTTTTTTTTTTAACATTTAAAAGGAGGGTATTTTGGAAATTTTATAATGTTAATAGGGGTAGAATGAAATCAGAGATAATCTCACATTTTCTAATCCTAAATTGAGATGGATCCTACTATTTTAATTTTTATCTTATAAAGTAAATATTTATTAATAATTTTAATTTTAGAATCTAATTCTCTAATCTAAAATATACTCTTAATGTAATGAGAATTGTCATCATTAACCAAAGGGATAAGAGAGATGCATTGTGGCATTTATCTTCATAAACTTCAATAGTTGATAAGATGAGGTGATTAATGGATGAATTATATTATATATTATAAATTTTTATTTTAAATAATATGTTATTCATCAATTAGTTAGTAAAATAATATAATTAATTTATTTTAATTTTATTAATTAATAAATAAATAATATATTATTTAAATTAATTATTTAAAATAAAAAATTTGATATATATAATATTATTATTAATAGTTAACGATAAGTCTCCACCAATATCATTATTACGCTATCTAATTGGCATTTATTGACGCCGAAATTAATTTGGTTATTGACCAATGACCACCAATACCAATATTTCCTTTAAGCTATTTTTTAGTTTTATTTTATTTTAAAGAAATTACTAAATTGAAAACAGTATCGAAATTAGCATTCATTTAATCATTTCCCTATTTAGGCATTTGAAGGGATACACAGGATGACAGGAGGCCAAAAATGGTAAAATGGGATGGAGATAGCACGTGAAAGTGTAAACGTGGTGGATAATGCGACGATGCACGTGCTGGGAACATATCAGTTTGCCGACACAAACAGAACAGAAACGCATGTTACGCGAAAAGAGATCATTCAATTGTATCTTAAAAATGGTCGTTGTTGTAAAAATTTTATAATTATAAAATAAAAATTAATAATATATAATAAATATAATTTTAATAAAATTATTAAAATATAATATTTTTTATTATATAAATAAAAAATTTTATTAATATAATTTTTAAATTATAATAATTAATATTTATTAAATATCTTAATACTATAATTTAAAATCTATTCGAAGAATCTCCATCGTATCCTTGCCACTCTTATCGAAATAGACAATTGACTCACTTTCCGATTAGCCTGTGCCACATAACCTGCATTCGGATCTGTTTGGAAGATAACAATTCTAAGTTAAACTTTGCACTGTTATTGGGATCCGGAAAATGCCCATTTCTCATTAACAGTATATTTTACTTTAAAATAAAAAATTTATTTATTTTATCTTATTTAAATATTAAATAACAATTATTACTATAATTTAGTAATATTTAAATAACAACAATAATAATATATAACAGTAATACTAATAATAATAATAATAATAATTTTTATTAGGATTATTATTATTAATAATATTATTAATTAAGATTAATTTAATAATTTATAAATTTATTATGTTTATGAAGTAAAATAAATATATTTTATTTTTATAATTTAAATAAATAATTTATTTTAAATTTCATTCTCCTTTATCAGACCGATTGTTCTAGTCTTCGATAGGATGACCCACTAAAGGGACATCATAAGCTAGATTGATTGTTATTTAAGTAAAGTATACGAAGGAAAAGGACCTGCGGGGCCATGCATGCCTGCTCGACAATGATTTTTTTATTCAAGAATAATGATATATATTTTATTTTTTTAAATAATTATTTTAAATAATATAATATTTATTAATTAATAAATAAAATTAAAATAAATAATTTATTTTAATTTTATTCATTAATTAATAAATATTATATTATTTAAAATAAAAAATTTAAAATAATAATAATAAAAATAAATTTATGTAGTGTAATCAAACAATTAATAATTAAAAATAGGAGAGTGTTGCGCAACTTTGCATTGCGTGTCGCCGAATTGAAGCGACTACCGCCAACTTGGGAAATTGTTCTATTTAATTAATTATTAACGCAGAGACCACCTCCACTAGTATGAGTATCTGAAGAGCTAACTCAGCCACTCTCTTTGATTTAAATTTCTTCAATTTCATTCCACTCAAACTCAAGAGTCTCTCTTCTCTTGCACAGAAACAGAATTAAAAAAAAAATGGTGCTTTCAACAACAGAAACAGACTCATCTGAGCTTTTGAACTCTACATTTGCTTCAAGATATGTCCGTGCTCCTATTCCCAGGTATCTAATTATTAACAAACACTTCTTTTGTTTTTTTATATTAATTTCTATTTCTTCATTTGCATGTTTAACATATATAAATGGATTTTCATTTAATTTTCTTCTTTCCCTCTCGCTCTTTTCTTCAAAAAATAATAGTAAATATATCTCTCAGATTATTACTATTATTTTTATTTGTTTGTAATACTAACTTTTTAAATGTTTTATTTAAGGAATAATGGTTTTTTTAATTTTTTTTGTTTAAGTATGGCCTTAGAAAGTGTGTGATGAGATGTGAATCTGATTCGATTATCAAAGATTATTTCATAAATGATGGGAACTGTCAACCTCCCTGTCAAAACTCAACCGTACCTTACTACTGACCTTGGTTCAAAAACCAATTGTTTATTTTTATTTTTATTTTTTGAAATTTGTTTTAAAAGTTATATTTTATTCAATTATCTCATAGATCTTAACAAACTTTAGTACATATCTTAAGTTATTTTTTTGAACTGAGCAGATCAAATTATGAGAGGATCTTGACACCTTAGGCTATATATATATTTTTAGTTACTGAATAATAAGAGATCCTGATCTGATTATTTCATATTTAAAATTTCAAGTTATCCTTTAAGATATCAAGAACATGATCTACATACCTGCTGAATTTATTAATTAACCTTTGTCTTTTGTGAACTCATATTTGCATTATTTTACTTGTTGATTAAGTCAGATTAATGAAATGGCAAAATATTTCATTGGGGTGATGTAAAAATTTGATTTTTTTTGCTACCAAACCAATTATAATTAAGAGGGAACTTGAGAAAAGGAGGAATTTGTACCCCTTTTTGTTCATTTTACATTAATGAACAAGTGTCTTTTTACATTCTTAAGAATTTATTTCCCCTTTTCCTTGGTAGTTTCGAATTTCAAAACTTGTGAACCAGAACTGAAACTTGAAAGCTATGAGAAAAGTGAAAATTAAGGAGGATATATTTTATTTTCAATTAGAACTTATGGGCTGTGAATGTTGATGTAGATTCAAGATGCCAGATAATTCAATGACAAAGGAAGCAGCCTATCAGGTAATAAACGATGAGCTGATGTTGGATGGAAATCCAAGGCTGAACTTGGCATCTTTTGTGACCACATGGATGGAGCCCGAGTGTGATAAGCTCGTCATGGCTTCCATTAATAAAAACTATGTTGACATGGATGAATACCCTGTAACCACAGAGCTCCAGGTATCCTTGAGTCAATGGCCCTTTGTGTGAAGATATTGCAGCTGAATCATCTGTTGGTTTTTTATTAAGCATTGCCAAATAATTGTCTAGCATATTAAACTGATTGAACAGCATCAAGTATTTAGAGACCTATACCATTTTGTCCCCATAAAGTAATTGTTTTAACTGATTCTGCAGAATCGGTGTGTGAATATGATTGCCCACCTATTTAATGCTCCAATTGCCGATGATAAGGCTGCAGTAGGCGTGGGGACTGTAGGTTCATCGGAGGCAATAATGCTCGCTGGCTTAGCTTTTAAAAGGAAGTGGCAGCATAAGAGAAAAGAACAAGGCAAACCCTATGATAAGCCCAATATAGTCACTGGTGCTAATGTGCAGGTGAATTTTAGATTGTCGCCAAGCACATAATTTTTTATACACTTAATTAGGTTTTATGCATTTGTGGTGTTAGCAGTGTCTTGCATGAACTCTGCCTTTTGTTTTGTAACAACTAGATTTTATTGTTGTGCTTAATGTTTCCATGGCTTATGCAGGTATGCTGGGAGAAATTTGCAAGGTACTTTGAGGTTGAGCTGAAGGAGGTGAAACTGGAAGAGGGATATTATGTGATGAATCCTGTGAAAGCTGTTGAGTTGGTAGATGAGAACACCATTTGTGTTGCAGCCATTCTGGGATCAACATTGACTGGAGAATTTGAGGATGTTAAGCTTCTTAGTGACCTCCTCACCAAAAAGAATGAGGAGACCGGTTGGGACACCCCTATTCATGTTGATGCTGCTAGCGGAGGATTTATTGCTCCTTTTCTCTATCCAGACCTTGAATGGGATTTCCGTTTGCCACTGGTGAAGAGTATTAATGTCAGTGGTCACAAGTATGGCCTCGTATATGCAGGTGTTGGCTGGGTTGTTTGGAGAACCAAAGATAACTTGCCAGACGAACTTGTCTTTCACATCAACTACCTTGGATCTGATCAACCAACTTTCACCCTCAACTTCTCAAAAGGTAATACACATACATACCTGTGCATATGTTCATTTCATACGTCATTTAAGCATTTCTCTATATATGTGTGTGCATAAGTTTATGCTTGTCTTATTGTTATAAATATAAACGGTTATGTCTAAAGGATAATGTTGCTGCTAAATAACTTGGATTTATTTTCTAATATGTGAAGCATTTGTGCAGATATTGCATCTTGTCTCTAGAAATTCTATGGCTTACAAATCAATTGGAGATTTTCACAAGCATTTTTATTTGTGTAATCTTTTTGAAAAGGCGTGTATATAATGAAGTTGTGGTTTCTGACTATATAACGCTAAAATATGTTTTGTGTACATGCAATTTGTTGTAACTTCTTGTTCATGTTTGTCGGACAATGATTTTAAATTCATTTTAGTGCTTTAGTTATAACTTATTGCAGATCAGATGTGTATGCATGCATAAAGAAGTGGGAACCTACACACCCTAAATCATGCAGCCACCTCTATGCTAAAACGTAAGCTCAAAACTGCCACCACTATGAGCGGTATGACATTTATATGGGAACATAGCCTTGGAGAAGCAGCCATTAATCCCCAGCTAAAATGCTGGAACAGACAAAATGTTTGAAAGCAAGGGGCGTATGCGCTGAGGCAAGGCTATTTGTTAAGGTTTAGGAATGAAAGATAGTTTGAAGTATGATTTTAAAGTTTTAAGCACACAATTCAAGGCTATTCTTCCAGTTAAGCTTTAAATTTTAAACTTCACTCTATCAAACTTTCAAGGCGTACTTTTTAATTATATTTTGCTTAAACTAGAAAAAAAGTTCGTTAGTGTTCATTTACCCATTATTTGGTAAACTTTTGTGTTTTCAAGCATTTCATTGAGGTGTTATTTCTTGCGGTAATTACGATAGGTTCACACCAGTACATGCCAATCATAGCAGAGTGTGGATCTTTCAGGGTTTAAGTTTTAAGATTTAGAACTTGGGGTTTACATTGAGGTTCTGTTTTGGTGGCTGCTTTAGAGTTTGATGGCATCCTAACCTTATTGGTTATTAATAGTTGTAGGATTGTGCATTTACTTACTAAGGATAACTTTTTGAAAAAATGAATGGGAAGTTGGAAGGGTTTTTCAATGGAAAATTCAAATTAGAGCTTTGAGAATTCATAAGAGGTGATGCCATAACTAATTTCATCAGAAGTCATTATCTCATTAACTATTTTCACACTATTTATGAATTGATAGATTTTAGCCTCAAAATTTGCCTTTTTTAAAAGTTGATTATATTATTTTATTGTTTGCCTTTGGCTTTTAGAAAACCTCTGAATTCTCAATATTTTTTACAAAATATTGCATAAATGAAACCCAACCTAAACTATTCTGTACTACCCTCAAGAGGTCTATTCATTTTACAAGGGCATCTGTCAAATAATCTGTTACATAAGCATTTTGATGTCATGTATATTGTGTTGTTCCATTGAATTGAAAATGACTTGTAAATTTAATATCTTGGCGACCATTGTAGTTGTATTTTTGTAATTGACAAGTTTGCTATTTGGCAGGCTCCAGTCAAATAATTGCTCAATATTATCAGTTTTTACGACTTGGCTTTGAGGTAATTTCATCTTTTTGTTGTGTTGATCATAAAATACTACCTAGTTTCTTTGTGATACATTCCTCCTACTTTTAGGACACTTTGCGTATACTATGAAAAGTGTACATATGGCATATTGTTGAAGTTCGTCATTTAAAGTTATTGTGTCACTGGTAGACATTGACGAAATGAGGTTGAGAACTGATTCACTGAGAATCTATCAGTTGTAGCGGGATCAATTTTCTTGGTGTCTCATTTCTATTGGAGATTAAACTGATTAGTGTAAAGAATGAGGAGCATCAAAAGTATTTACTGGATATGAAGTGATTCTGACTGCTTATATACTTTAATAAAATGTACAATTTGGCTTGCATTTGTCCAGGAAATTTCCTTTGCTTTTATTTCAAGTCTTAAGGTATTTCCTTTTCTTGTCTGTAAACTAGGGTTACAAGAACATTATGGAAAACTGTATGGGGAATGCTAGAGCACTAAGAGGAGGACTAGAAAAAACAGGACGCTTTGAAATTCTCTCCAAGGATGTTGGCGTACCCTTAGTAGCCTTTTCTTTGAAAGACAGCAGCAAACACACCGTGTTTGAGATATCCGACTGTTTGAGAAAGTTTGGGTGGATAGTTCCAGCCTATACAATGCCTGCTAATGCTGAAAACGTTGCGGTTCTTCGGGTGGTGATCAGAGAGGATTTCAGCCTTAGCTTGGTGGAAAGACTCATCTCACACATCGAGGAAGTTTTGAAGGAAATTGACTCGCTTCCAAGTCGTGAATCCACGAAAATTGCCCATGTCACAGCCATGGTCAATGAAACTCAGGGTGATAAACCACTTAAGAAGAGTGTGAGAGAGACTCAGGAGGAAGTTACCAGGCACTGGAAGCGGTTCGTAGAGGGCCGGAGAGCTGGAGCATGCTGAGGTTCCAAACATAGGAGACGAGTTGTATATTCATACGTGATGGTGTGTTTTCTGTATGCGATTGTTAAAGTTTACTGGTGTGTTTTCTTGCACGCTTGTGAAGTGGCAAATACGGGTAGATGCGTACTGCTTATTATGTTTTCTTTTAATAAATTAATTATTATAGTTCTTTTTTATTACATATTATTCCATTGGCAAAAAGCAATAATGCAAGTTTTGTAGGTCAAAAAGGATTACAAATATTAGATTATTTCTAATAATATTATGTTTTGTTTGGTTCATGCAGTATTTGAACGAGATTTGTAGGTCAAACAGGATTACACATTAGAATATTTCTAATAATATTATGTTTTGTTTGGTTCAAGCAGTATTGAATGAGATATTCCCAATTGATAACTTGGCTAGATCTTTGACTGTAAAAGCAAGAAGCCCCAAATTCAAGATCGGGCTAAGTTTAATTTGGGGTAAGCAAGGGTGATGAAATGTGAGACACAGCCTCCAATTCTTCTCTATCTAAATTTATTTTATATAAAAAAGACAATTAGGTCATTCTCAAAATTACGATGCTATCTACATCATAAAAAAACTCTAATACTTATGAAATTATAGTAATTTTTACTGGTTCCAAAAATGTTTTCAGTGAAAATTGTTGAATGAAATTATAGTATATTACTGGTTCAAAAAATATTTTGCAGTGGAAATTATTGGATCATAACTCTTATAAAATATATAAAATTTTTGGATTTAATATAATTAAATTTAATCAAATAATTATTATTGGATTTATCAAATTTTTATTTGGAGTGGAGCTTTTAACACCCCTCTAAAATCCTTATAACATCCTCTTTTGAATTTTTATTTCCTAAAATGCCAATTATTTAATTTATAAAATACAAAATTCATATATTAAAATTAAACATTATTTCATAAAATTTCACCTTAAAAAATATATCTTTTAAGTTTTATTTATAAAATACATAAAAATCTTAAAATTTAAATTATTTTCTTCTTATTTTACATATTCTATATCCATAACTCTAAATTCTTGTCATTTTTTTACAAAATTAATTTTCAATTAGAATAAAAAACTAAATATAAATTGTGAAATAGAGTGGATATAAAATTTTTTAAAAGAATAATTTATTTAATTGTTTGATTACATTTTTATTCAAAATAAGAAATTAACCAATTTTATCCTTGATTATTTACGTACTTTCAATTAGACATGGGTTTTATGAGATATTTTGAGGCTGTCAAAAGACCTACTCTTTCTATTTATATTAACTAATTAGAAGTTAAAAAATAGGCTTGAATCCATTATAAAAAAATAGTAATGTTATATATCCTAATTTTTTATATTCTAAATAACTATATTAAATGATATAACATTATCAATTAGTTGATAAAATAATATAATTAATTCACGTTAATTTTATCAATCAATTAATGAATATCACATTATTTGATATATTTATTTGAGATAAAAAATTTAAGATATATAACATTATTGATAAAAAAAAATTTACCACTCAATTATTTGTGCAAAACCACTCTACTTCTAAAATCATTTTACAATAATTTCACATTATTTTGAATATATATAAATTAACAACAAAATTTTTACAAATAATCAATTAAATCCTTCTTAATAAGTTTTATTTTACTATTTTATCCTTACAGCATAAAATGAACAAACTATCCCAATAAATATATGTTTTTATATGTAATAGTTTAGGTATTTAATTTTATAACTTAAAATCTAACTTTTAAAAATAAAATCTAATATTTTTCAATACTTTATATGTAAATTATATAAATTTGACAATATGATAATTTACATGAGTATTAACCATAAAGAAACTATGTTAGTTTAATTAAACATTAATAATTATATTGATAATGTAGTATTGATGCATCATTTACCAATAATGAATTTTGTATAAAAATAAAAACAAAATGAAGTTCAAGTAAATTTTTTGATACTTTTATCTTATAAGGATCAAACAATTAATTTAAATTTAGGTAATAGCAATCTTAATAGACAAATATATTAAAAAATAAATTAAGATATTTTTAATTAATTAATTCTTTAGAATTTTTCTATATTTGAAATTTTAAAAATTATGTAAACTTTTGGTAACTATTTTCTAGAAGTGGAGGGATTAACAAAAAATGTGGAGTGGAAATATCACTACCCACACCCTAATTCCCATTTTCTTTTCATTGGCAGCCACTCCAAAATATATTAAATATTTTCTGGACCTAGATGCAAATGTTCTGAGATTTGAGACTTAAAAAATTATTGATGAAACCTTAGGGCATGTTTGGCAGCATTTATTATGAGGGTATGTGTTGTACTAACTTTTATCATCAATATTTGGTAAAATTATTTAATTAGTCTATAAAAAAGTGAAATTAATACATATTTGGGTGTGTAATATAGACCCGCACTAACCCTAGCTTGGTCAATAAAATTAAAAATAAAATAAAACTAACATATTCCATTGTTAACACTTCAATATTCAAGATTAAGAATGATTAAGGCAAAAACCGGTTTTGGTTACAAATAGAATTATTATTAGGGATTGCCTAAAGTAGTAAAATTGTAAGTAATTTATTATTGGGTACAAAAGTCTCAATATCTACTTGTTTCTGTTTAAAATATTTTAAAGTTTCGATTTGAGATTTTTGTTTTGTTTGCATTGAGTTCTGGCATTGGTGCCTTTTTTTTTTGACAATTGGGAACAGGGGCTGGGTTTTTTATTAAACAGTTTTCTTACTTTTTTTCATGTTTTAGAAGGTTTTTTAGTAATTGATTTTTATTTATTAGATTTTAGATATTGAAAGAAGAAGAATAAATTTGTCTTTCACACATTATTGACCATGTCCCACTTACAATTAGTGTTCTTACGTTTCTTATCCATGATGATGTACTTATGCTTGTTAGAGCTGGTTTAAAAAGGTAATAAAAGGAAAATGATCTGTTGGCAAACATTTATAAACCATGCTAGTCAATTGCATTAATCGATAACATAATAGTCAATGGTGAGTTATGATGTGTGCATCAATTAAGTGACAGCATATACTAAGGTATAAATTATGTATTATAGTTGTATATATATTGTAATTAAATATATTTATAATTTAATTGTTTAGATAAGATCTAATTATTAAAAATTAGCCTAGATTCGATTGATGCAATAATTGAAAATCAGCCTTGTAAATCTCTACAGTTTCTATATAATGAGAGGAACTCTCACAATAAGGGTATTGAATCCAATTAACATGATATCAAAGCCATAATTCAAAATTTTAGAAAATCTTCTTGTGAGTCTAAAATCTTGCTTTTGGGTACACTTCTGGTATTCTTGTTGAGTGTTATTTTTGGTATTTTTTTTTTCTTTTGTTAACTCTCAGGTTAGTTGATTTGCTTCACTTGTTACATTTGGTGAGTTGCGGGTAACATGTCAACTAGTAACATGGAAAATTTTGGTGTGCGTTTCACGGGTAAGAATTATTCTACCTGGGAATTTCAGTTTCGATTATTTGTCATAGGAAAGGAACTTTGGGGTCACATCGATAGTATTGATCCAGCTCCTACTAATCCTTTTAAATTAGCTCAGTGGCAAGTCAAAGATGCTAGAGTCATGACGTGGATTGTGAGATCAGTTGATCAGTCACTGGTTCCCAATCTGAAGCCACATAAGACAACTAAAGACATGTGGGAGTATTTAAAAAATTTTATAATCAAGACAATACAGCCAAACGTTTTCATTTAGAGTACGAGATTGCTAGGTACTTTCAGGGTGATCTCTCCATTCAAGATTATTTCTCAAGATTTCAGAAATTATGGGCAGAATATGTTGACATGATTTATGTCCAAGTACCAATTGAATCTCTGGCGAATGTTCAAGAAGTGCATGAACAGAGCAAGCGAGATCAGTTTTTGATGAAACTACGTCCTGAATATGAGGCAGCGCGCTCTAATCTGATGAATCGTGATCATTCTCCTTCTTTGGATGTGTGCTTCAAAGAATTACTTTGTGAAGAACAACGTCTTGCAACACAAACTATTCTTTAGCAAAATAAATTGCATGATAATGCAATTGCTTATGCTGCAGCTCATAGGAGAAGCAAGAGGAGAGATATGCGACAAGTTCAATGTTTTAGCTGCAAGGAATACGGACATATTGCTGTTAATTGTGCAAAGAAATTTTGCAACTATTGTAAAAAGCCTGGGCATATTATCAAATAATGTCCTACTCGTCTCCAAAATCGTCAAGCTAGTCAGGCCGTTGTTGCTAATCAGGCTGTTGATGGTTTAACAATTGTTGATAAATCAGCTCTTACTCTGGAAATGGTTCAGCAAATGATTATTGCAGCTTTATCAACCTTAGGGCTTCAAGGTAAACGCACTTTACCATCTTTCTTTTGGCTTGTTGATTCTAGAGCATCTAATCATATGACCAATTCCAGCGACACTCTTAGCAATGTTCAAAAATATTATGGAAACATTCAGATTGCTAATGGTAGTAAGTTACTTATTCATGCTATTGGGGACATTAACTCTTCAATTAAAGATGTTCTTGTATCTCCTCAGCTTTCTACCAATCTTATTTCAGTAGGATAATTTGTTGATAATAACTGTGATGTTCGATTTTCCCATGATGGTTGTATTGTACAGGATCAGATGTCGGGGAAGATACTAGCGAAGGGGCCTAAAGTTGGACGCTTGTTTCCTTTGCACTTTTCTAATTTTGTTTCTTTGGCTAGTATTGTTGTAAACTAAAAGAGAGAAGTATGGCACAAACGTTTAAGCCATCCTAATTCTGTTGTTCTATCTTATTTAATAAATTCAGGTTTATTGGGCAATAAAGATCAGTTTTCCTATCAAATTTCTTTTGATTGCTTTACTTGTAAATTAGATAAATGCAAGTCTCTTTCTTTCCCTTCTCATGGTAGTCGTGCAGAAAATTTTTTTAATCTAATTCATAGTGACATGTGGGGCATTATTCCTATTATATCTCATGCCAATTATAAGTATTTTGTCACTTTCATTGATGGTTATAGTAAGTATACTTGGATTTATTTTCTTCATTCTAAATCTGAGGTATTTTTTGTCTTCAAAACATTTGTAGCCTATATTAAAACTCAAATTTTCTTCAAATATTAAAGTGCTCAGATCAGATTTTAGTGGGGAATATATGTTGTGTTTGGATAATATCGGACAGGCCCCTCGAAGCCCTTCCAGCTCGAGTAAGACACCCCGAGGACAGCCTAGCTCGAGCAGCCCTTCTGGTCAAAGCTGGTCAAGATCGAGGAATTCAAAGATGCTCGAGCCCCGAGCACTTCCTTCGCCTGCTCGAGGTCGTCCCTCAGGTCAAAGCTGGTCAAGGTCGAAAGCTAAGCACTCCTTCGCCTGCTCGAGGTCGTCCCTTAGGTCAAAGCTGGTCAAGGTCGAGAGCCGAGCACATCTTTCCTGCTCGCAGAGATCCACGAGCACAGCTGGGCAAGACCCGACCCAGGGAAACCCGACCCATTTTCTCAGAATCTCGGCACACCTTTTAATGTCTGACCAGGGTCCCACATGGTGTGTTGATGATACTGTTGCCGGTGGCCGGCACATGCCTCCAAGGTGTCATAATTCCTAGCGCACTTGCCCGACATGGTGATCTGGCCACGTGAATCGGGTTGAGGGGACAGCCGCTCATCCCTAGGGAATATTCCGCCAATCCCGGCTGTCAGAGGGACCCAGATACCACTAACGTGGGAGTGGACAGCCTGGAAATGGAAAGAGCGGGAAAAATGGAGTATAAAAGGAAACGAAGGGGAACGTTACAAGGGTTAGATTTTCTGATTCACAGGTTCTTCCTATTCTGACTTCTCTCACTTTGATTTTCTGAAAAAACACCATACTTATCCAAAAAGGGGGGGCGAAATAATACCTCTTTCATCTTTCCGGTCTCCCTCACTAAGGGAGATGCCAAAAGACAAACCCGATTCTCGACTTGAGCGTCGGAGGGTTTCGCGGAACACGCCTGGCGACCCCGACCGGTTTTACGTGAGTGCAGGTCCAGGAGATCTCGATTACGAAGAAGGCAGTGGAGCAGGACGAAGGAGGTAATCCTGCTCGAGATTGAGCTTATCGCGAGCAGAAGGATCGAGGTCTTGTTTGAATCCATGAGCGGAAGGTTCGAGCAGATCCTGCTCGAGCTGTTTGGAGGCCTTGTTTGAAGGTTCGAGGCACTTGTTGAGGCACGCGGAAAAAGCGCATCAACATCTTTTGGCGCCATGCGTGGGGATCGGCACAAAAGCCTGATTTCCTAATACATTCAAGACACACAACGCAGCGATGAGGGAAGCAGTAGAAGAGGAGTAAGTCAGAAGAGTCGATAACTTTGAGAGAAGTGGCCAATGAGGCCCAGAATAGGGAGATCCGAGGAAAGAATGGATCGGATGGAAAAGCAGATGGATACTCGACCTCCACATTACAAGAACTCGAGGAGGGACGGAGAAAAGCATGTAATGATGTCCGGAGTCGGTAGGGAATGCTCATGTTCGGGAAAATGCGGGAGATGAAGCCCAGACCTAGGGCACCAAATGTTGCGGTGAGAGAAGAAACAAACATGGAGGAAAGGGGTCTCGTCAGCATTTGCGAGGATCTGACCTCGACCTCTCGTGCGGAGGAGTTGGAGGGAGAGGTGCGTGAGGTTGGCACAAGTTGTGGAAGATCTTGGGGAGCAGGAAAGAGTCCAGGTGGCGAATAATCTTGGACAACGAATCTCCACTCTCCGCGGAGATCATGGGTGTCACGATCCACGTGACTTCAGCTTCCGGATCTGAAATTTTCGGGAAAGAGTGATCCGTTAGTACATATAGAGCGGTTCAACGACATGGCGAGGTGCAAGGTGCATCGGTGACCGAGAGGTGCGAGGCCTTCCGCTCACTCTTGAGGGAAGAGCGAGAGAATGGTGCCATGAGACTCCACGGGAAGCATCTTGAGCTTTGAGCAGGATGTGCGGGGAGTTCGCGAGCAATTCGAGGCAGCGGTGACCCACGAGGATGACATGATGGGCTGTCGAAGTGAGGCGAGAAAGAAGGAGAGTCCCTCGGGAGTTTATCAAAAGATACCATAGATCGGTTCTAGATCTTGGTGCGTTTAACCATCCCGAGCTATCGAGAGGATTGAAGGATGGTATTCGGATGGGAGACCATGGTATAACTGCGGAGTCCTTCGATCCGTTCGTGTTCGGATGCGTATGAGCGAGTGAAAGCTGGATATGGTAATCGAAGAAGAAAAAGCGCAAGGCGAGAAGTGAGCAAGTTGGTGGAAGCAGAAGGAAGGAGAAAGGAGCCACTGCAGGGGACCACAGAGCTCAAAGGCGTGAGGCCAGGGCTGCCTGTCTGACCCATATCGGAGAGTTCCCAGCGCGGATGGTCCCGAGCCACCTCGCGGGTCTCAGGTAGGGATCACGAGAGAATCTGAGGCGTCATGATGGCCACACACCCGTGACCGAGCCATAGAGCGGACTGAAGTGAGCCACAGCGGGGTGATCGTTCGTTGCCACCCCGCTAGAAGCTTCCAGGGGATAGGGCGATACAAGTAGTGGAGCAGAGCCACTGCTTACGGACGATATCACGAGGTTGAAGGTATCTCTTGAAGAGATACTTCAAGTGGGTGAGGCGAGGACTGCTAAGCCCTCCAGCGCAGATGACCACGCCAGCTAGCGAGGCGGAGGCGAGGGCGATTCTGTCGTTTCCATGGAGACCATGGCCACACCGCATCACGAGTCTTGGTGATTTGAAAAACCGGTGGAAGATTTAGTTAGGAATCGATACTGGATGAGTTTATAGAAGGAGGGCACCGGTGGTCGAACAACGACTGAGGAAGGTGACCGGAGCTTACGAAATGAATCACGAGCCACCATCCACGAGAGTAATTTCGGGTGGGCCAGCGATGGCGGGAAGTTCAACGAGGCCGGAAAAACTATTGCGAGATATCTGCATTGCCGGTAGAAGTCCTGTTCACTGCTCCTGCTGCCAAGAAGGCCAAGGTTCGGCAGGTGCCAATCATGTGGACAGATGAAGATGAGGAGGGTGTTGTACCTCACGAAGATGCCACAGTGGTAAAAGCCAATGTAGCGAATAAGGAAGTTGATCAGAATCTTGATTGACTCGGGGAGCTCGGTAGATATTCTTTTCAAATCCACGCTCGAGGATTTAGGAATAGCAGTAGCGAGCCTCGAGCATCTGAGCACTTCCTTGAAGGAGTTCGGGGAGGAAAGCTAATACCTCTAGGAATCATCAAGTAGGCGGTAACCATGGGCTCGAAGCCTTTCGAGAAGAACATGATACTGGATTTCGTGGTAGTAGATGAAACCAGCCCGTACCGAGGCGATTCTAGGGAGGCCGTTTATGAGGATCGAGCCAATGCGTGCTGTCCACCCATTACTTAGCCACTAAAGTATCGAGTAAATGGGGCTATAGGGGTCGTGAAAGGAAGCCGAAGGGTGGCGAGGGCTGCTTCTGTTGTGGCCAAAGAAACTATCTGGATTACCTCGCTAGACACGAGGGGAATCGAGGCGGAAGGCAAGAGCCGGTTGAGAAGTTGGAGGAGCTCGAGGTGAGAGCGGAAGACCCAGGAAGAAAGTCCGAGATCGGCTCGGGCCTTAGTGAGCCGTTGAAGGAAAAGTTGGTGGAATGTCTGCGAGCACCGCGAGATGTGTTCGCATGGACGCACGATGATATGCACGGATCGACCGGAGTGGCGTGTCACGGGTTGGCGATCTGGAGAGATGCTAAGCCGGTGAAGCGAAGAGGAGGTGCGTCGACCGGGAGAGATCTGAAGCCATCAGCTGCGAGGTTGAAAAGCTGCTGAAGCGGGATTCATACTGGAGGTATCCTACCCAGAATGGATCTCGAATGTAGTCTTCAGTGAAGAAAGCAAATGGGAAATGGAGAATGTGTGTTGACTTCGCAGATGTGAACAAGGCCTGCCGAAAGATAGCTTTCCACTACCGAAGATAGACCAATTGGTGGATTCTACGGCAAGGCACGGGTTGCTTAGCTTCATGGATGCATTCTCAGGATATAACCAAATTCCCATGCACCAATCAGACGAGGAGTGTACAGCTTTCATCACCAATCAGGGGCTGTACTGCTACAAGGTCATGCCTTTCGGCCTAAAGAATGCAGGGGCGACGTATCAGAGGCTAGTGAACAAGGTTTTCAAGCCATTGATCGGTCGGACTATGGAGGTATATGTAGATGACATGATCACCAAGTCTAAAGACGCGGAGGAGCATGTAAAGCATCTAGAGGAGACCTTCGCACTCCTAAGAAAGTACTGAATGAAGCTAAACCCCGAGAAATGTGCTTTTGGAGTGGGTTCGGGAAAATTCTTAGGCTTCATGGTGAGTCACGAGGGATCGAGGCCAATCTAGAGAAGATCAGAGCAATGATAGAAATGAGGTCCCCTCGTAGCCTCAAAGAGATCTGAGTCGGCCGGCAAGCTGGCGTCCCTCAGCAGGTTCGTATCTCGAGCCACGGATAAATCTCGAGTCTTCTTCCGGAAATGAAGAAGGAAGGAAGACAAAGTGGGCCTCTGAATGCAGGCGGCATTCCGACGAGTCGAAAGAGTATTTGTTGAAAGCTCCATTCTTATCAACACCTCGAGCGGGAGAGATGCATTGTTATACTTAGCTGTGTCCCAATGGACAACGAGCTCAGTTCTGGTAAGGGAGGAATCAGGGGTACAGTACCCTGTTTATTACACGAGCAGAGCATTGCTAGAAGCAGAAACCCGGTATCCAACCATGGAGAAGTGGGCACTAGCCCTGGTCACGGCGGCCCGAAAGCTGAGGCCTTATTTTCAGGCACATTCAGTGGTGGTATTGACTAACCAGCCTCTCCGGCAAACTCTACACAAACCTGAGACCTCTGGAAGGTTGGTTAAATGGTCAGTGGAGTTAAGCGAGTTTGACGCTTAGTTACCGACCCGAGCGACCATAAAAGCACGGTCTTTAGGCGACTTCAGTGGTCGAGTGCAGCGAGGGATAAAGAAATGGAGAGCGAGTCCTCATCAAGCCCCCAGGCCTCGACCAACGCATGGATAGTCACAGTAGATGGATCCTGTGGAAGTCAGGGAGCAGGAGCAGGGGTGGTGCTCAAAAGTCCAGAAGGGGTGGAGATGCAATACGCTGTGAGATTAGAGTTCGAAGTCACCAACAATCAGGCCGAGTATGAAGCTGTAATAGCGGGGTTGAAGCTCGCCTCGGTAGTAAGCGAGAGGAAATAAAGCTTGAGCAGACTCACGGTTGATAACGAATCACCTCGATGAGAGTTTTCGAGGCAAAGGGGAGAAGATGGACGCCTACCTCAGGAAGGTAGAGGCGTTAATAGGAATTTCCGAGTTGTCGAGGTGGAGCAGATCCGAGGGAAGAATTTTCGTGCGAGATATGATAGCTCGCATGGCGGTAGCCTCGGACCCCAAGTTTCCAAAGTCTATCTCTCGGAAATGAAGACACTGCTCGAGTATCGAGCGGGAGGACGAGTGATGAGCCTATCAGCGAGCAACACTGGATGGAGCCAATCATTTCTTACCTCGAGGAAGGGACGGTCTTGGGTGATAAGAAGCAGGCAAGGAAATTGAGGTGCAAAGCGGCCGGTACACTCTCATCGATGGGGTCTTATCTGAGACGAGGTACACTCTCCCCTTGCTGCGGTGCTTAGACCAAGAGGAGGCTGATTACGTCCTCCGAGAGATACACGAGGAGTCTGTGGAAATCATTCAGCGCGAGGTCCTTGTCTTTCAAGGCCTTGAGGCAAGGGTATTTTGGCCTCGCATGCACCAAGATGCTCGGGAGAAGGCGAGAAGCTGCAAGAGTTGCGGAGCTTTGCCAACCACGACTCGACCTCAGGAGAACCTTACGGTGATGGATTCGCCATGGCCGTTTGCTCGATGGGGAATTGATTTGATTAGACCCATCTTGAAGGAAAGCATCCGCCACCCATGCCATAGTCGCGATTGATTATTTCACCAAATGGGTCGAAGTGGGAGCCTTGAGCGGCATCGCGGAAGGTAAAACCATCGACTTCATTTGGAAGAATGTGATTTGCGGTATGGGATTCCTCGTGCATTAGTCACTCAGATAATGGGAGGCGGTTTGATAATGGCAAGTTCGGAGACTTACGTCGGAACTTGGGGATAGAGCTGAAGTTTTGCTCTCCTCGCACCTACGAGGCCAATGGGCAAGTAGAGGCCATGAATAAAACTATAAAGCGCCTCTTGAAGACAAGGCTGGGCGAGCAAAGGGGCTGGGTGGACGAGCTGCACTGGTGTCTTGTGGGCTCTGAGAACCACACACAAGCGGCCACTGGAGAGACCCCAGTTCTCCTTGGCATTTGGGCACTGAGCGGTGGTTCCAGTTGAGATAGGAATGGGGACACCAGGACGGAGCACTTGACGAGGAGCAAAACAACGAGCGGATGTGTGCGGGCTGGACTTGCTGGAAGAAAAGAGAAAGGGTAGCTGCCAAGATCTCAGAATATCAACAGAGAGTGGCTCGTTATTACAACCAAAAGGTACACATTCGCCGGTTCAAGGTGGGTGATTGGGTGTTGAGGAAAGTCAACCGAGCACGAAGGACCCAAGGCAAGGTGTACTAGGACCAAGCCAGGAAGGTCCCTGTCGAGTCACTCGATTAGCGGGACCGAGGAGCATCTAGGCTGGCTCATTCGGATGGACGAGAGGTCGAGAGGCCGTGGAGCGCATGACTCACGAGGAAGTATTTTCGATAGGTCTTCTTGTATTGTAAAATGCTAATGTAATATCTCTCCCCAAGATGGGATATGTAAGAGTATAAATGTATGTAAGAATAAGAAAAGCATTTATAATGTAAGTTCAAAATGAAGACCAGAAGCAGAAGAACTCCTCGGCCAGAAGTCCCAAAGCCTAAGTCATTAGGCGGGACGGTGCCAAGCTCGGGTCAATTGAAGACCAGAGCAGGAGTAATATCAGAAGAAGCTCGGGTCAATTAAAAGGCTCGAGCAGAAGTTCAAGAAGAACTCCTTGGCCAGAAGTCCCAAAGCCTAAGTCATTAGGCGGGACGGTGCCAAGCTTCAGGTCGATTGAAGACCGAGGCGGGAGTAATATCGGAGAAGCTCGGGTCGATTAAAAGGCTCGAGCGAAGTTCAAGAAGAACTCCTGGCGGAAGTCCCAAGCCTAAATCATTAGGCGGGACGGTGCCAAGCTCGGGTCAATTGAAGACCAAGGCAGGAGTAATATCGGAGAAGCTCGGGTCAATTAAAAGGCTCGAGCAGAAGTTCAGAAGAACTCCTTGGCCAGAAGTCCCAAAGCCTAAATCATTAGGCGGGACGGTGCCAAGCTCGGGTCAATTGAAGACCAGAGCAGGAGTAATATCAGAAGAAGCTCGGGTCAATTAAAAGGCTCGAGCAGAAGTTCAGAAGAACTCCTCGGCCAGAAGTCCCAAAGCCTAAATCATTAGGCGGGACGGTGCCAAGCTCGGGTCAATTGAAGACCGAGGCGGGAGTAATATCAGAAGAAGCTCGGGTCAATTAAAGGCTCGAGCAGAAGTTTCAGAAGAACTCCTTGGCGAGAAGTCCCAAAGCCTAAGTCATTAGGCGGGACGGTGCCAAGCTCGGGTCAATTGAAGACCGAGGCGGGAGTAATATCGGAAGAAGCTCGGGTCGATTAAAAGGCTCGGCGGAATTTCGAGGAGAACTCCTTGGCCAGAAGTCCCAAAGCCTAAGTCATTAGGCGGGACGGTGCCAAGCTCGGGTCAATTGAAGACTAGAGCAGGAGTAATATCAGAAGAAGCTCGGGTCAATTAAAAGGCTCGAGCAGAAGTTTCAAGAAGAACTCCTTGGCCGAAGTCCCAAAGCCTAAGTCATTAGGCGGGACGGTGCTAAGCTCAGGTCAATTGAAGACCGGAGGCGGGAGTAATATCGGAAGAAGCTCGGGTCGTATAAAAGGCTAGAGCGAAGTTTAAGAAGAACTCCTTGGCGGAAGTCCCAAAGCCTAAGTCATTAGGCAGGACGGTGCCAAGCTCGGGTCAATTGAAGACCAGAGCAGGAGTAATATCAGAAGAAGCTCGGGTCAATTAAAAGGCTCGAGCAGAAGTTCAAGAAGAACTCCTTGGCCAGAAGTCCCAAAGCCTAAATCATTAGGCGGGACGGTGCCAAGCTCGGGTCAATTTGAGGGGGGATGACAGCATATATCAAGGCATAAATTATGTATCATAGCTGTATATATATTGTAATTAGATGTATCTGTAATTTTCTTGTTTAGATAAGATCTAATTACTAGAAATTAGCCTAGATTCGGTTGATGTAATAGCTGAAAATCAACCTTGTAAATCTCTACAATTTCTATATAATGAGAGGAACTCTCACAATGAGAGTATTGAATCCAATTAACATTAAGAATAGATAGATGAACATTTGGTCTATTATGTGACTTACTTCGATCAAGAAGAAAGGTAAAGGCCGAATGTTTGGTGATTATTGAATAGAAAATTTGTATGTTTTTTGCACAATCTAATTCACCATGTTAAGAATCGCACGATTAGTAGAAGGTTTTTCTGATCTAGTGAGATTATTAGTAAATAATTCAATTCGGTGTTAAAGTTACAAATTATCTTATTAAGAGCACCCAAACCTAGCCAAAAAATTATCGTGATGGGTGATAGAAGTAGTTCAAGGTATTTTACTATTTATACTACATTTTTTTAATTAACCATAAATTGCAAGAATTTAATATCTATATTATTTTATTCTATTTGATGTATGTCAAATTGCTTGAGAGCATTAGATGAAACTTATATAAGAGTTCGTATTCTAGAAATTGATACACCAAGTTATCGAACAAGAAAGGGTAAGATTGCAACCAATATTTTAGGGGCTTGTTCATGAGACATGAAATTTATCTTTTTGATACCTGGATGGGAATGGTCAGCCTCCGACTCTAGAATACTCTGTGATGCCTTAAGCAAGCCAACTAGTTTAAGATTTCTAATAGGCATGAGTTTTGATTAACTTTTTATTTTAACTAATGCTCTTTAATGACTAGGTTACTACTATCTTGTGGGCGGTGGATATTCAAATACCGAAGGATTCCTTGAACCTTATAAGGGAACACGATATCACTTGTTGGAATAAAGAGATAGGTGTGCTCCTCAAAATAAAGAAAAATTCATTAATTTGAAACATTCTTCTACAAGAAACATTAAAGAACGATGTTTTGGTTTAAAACCATCTTTTTATCCAATCTAAACGTAGTCTTATGTTATTATTGCTTACTGTTTACTACATAATTTGATTAGAAGAGAAATGCCAATGGATCCATTGAAGCACCTATTGCTTGAGATAGATGATAATGTAGTACAAGGTATAATAACATAACCATTGTTGAACCATTAGATCAATGGACTGGGTTATTGCTTGAGAAATGATTTAGCAAATGCAATGTATAATGAATGGCTTAGAAACTGTGGTTAATAGATTTGTCATTAGGATTTTATTTCAGTGTTGTGACGTTAAATTAATGTGGTTCTCTGCGATTTATTTTTCCATCAATTTAAATATGTAATGTTTGTATTAATAGTTGAGAATTATGGTAATGATTTCATGTGTAGCTTACAATTTTACAGTTGAAATTATGTTTTAAAAAATATAATCAAATTCAATATATAGAATCGGAGGGGGATGAGGGTACAATCCACACCATTGGAAACAAGGCAGGTGAAAAGCGAGCATGGACATATGTTGAAGAAAAAACATTGTTGGATGCACTAGATGCAGTGGTTGTAAGAAGTGGTTGTGCTGATAATGGGTTCAAATCTGGAATATTTGCACATCCTGAAAAGGTACTAAAGCAAAAGTTACTAAATTATGGTTTGAAGGCTTCTCATCATATTGACTCTAAGATTAAATGAAAGAACCAATATGGGTTAATATTTGATATGTTGAACACGAGCGACTTTGGATGGAATGATGTGAAAAAATATGTGAAGGTTGATAGTGATGGAGTTCGGAATTCATATGTTTAGGTTAGTGAAAATTTTAAAATTTTTGAATTCTTTTACTCTTTTGTGTCAGTTTTTGAAATTTTCTTATTTGGAGATTGATAGTTGAAACAAGAATATTGAGGAATGAATAATTCTTATTCCATTTTTTTCATTAACTTTTTTAAAATATACACACTTAGAAAGCCATATCTCCCGACAATCAAAGAGGAAACTAAAAAGTAAAGAATCCCTGAATTATGCAAACAAATCATACAATATCTCCTTAATTCATGCTTTCTTATTATGACTAAATCAAATAATAAAGGACAAGATATAACAAAGAATATTTACAATTAATTGACTAAATCTCCAACACTCCCCCTGAAGGTTAGGAATAGATATTTTGCATTCCAAGCTTGCTGAGAAGCCTTTCATGACTTAGCTTCGGTAAACTTTTGGTCAGGATATTTGCTTCTTGTGCATGAGTGGAGATGTAGCACAAATGGATACCTTTTTCTTCGATTTCATTCTTGATAAGACTTAATTCTGACATGTTTCATTTGATAATGTTGGACTTTATTGTTCATGATGCTGATGGCACGTTTCTTGTCACTATACAATTTAATGGGAGAGTAAACTGTGATTTAAAAATCCTACATCAACCTCTCCATCTATATAACCTCACAAATTGCCCCATAGCTTGGTGCAAAAGCCTGAAATTTTGCTTTGACACTACTCCTTGCCACAACTGTTTGTTTCTTACTCCTCTATGTAACCAAGTTGCCCTATAGCTTGGTGCAATATCTTGAAGTTGATTTACAATATTCAATTCCAGCCCATTCCGCATCATAAATACTCTTGTTCTCAGTTTTCAAAAACATTAGGCCTCTTCCTGAAGTTCTTTTGAGATACCTCAAAATATGATTTACAGCCTCTAGATGTCTCTTAATAGATGTAATGGCTCACTACGCTCATAATATATGCAATGTCAGGCCTTGTGATAGATAAGTAAATCAATCTACGAACCAGGCGTTGGTATCTGCCTCCATTTACTAAAGGCTCATCATCTTTAATCTTGCTCTTCCAATTATTCTCAAATGGAGTTCCTACTAGTCTACACCCTATTTCTCAATTTCTTCTAGTAAGTCAAGAGTATATTTCTTTTGAGAAATAAAAATACACTTTTTACTTCTAGCAACGTCCATACCAATGAAATATTTCAGGGGTTCTAGATCTTTAACTTCAAATGCTTCCCTCAGTAGATTTTTAAGCTTGTGAATCTCAACATTATCATCACCTGTAAGAGCTATGCTCATAATAAGAATGGTATTTTTTTTTCCATTTTTTCCTTTTTTATGAAGATGATCAACCTTCCCTTGAGTGTACTTTAGCTGAATAAGAGTTAAGTTGAATCTGGTGAGCCATGCACGTGGGGATTGTTTCAAACTTTATAATGATTTTTTCAGTTTCCAAACTTTACCTTATTCTTTTTCTGACTGAAATCCAGGTGGAATCTTCGTATACACTTCTTTATTAAGATTACATTCAGAAAAGTATTCTTCGCTTCGAGTTGGTGTAGTTCATAGTCTAGATTGGCCGTCAGAAAAGAGGACTCAGATAGAGTTGAGTTTGGCCACTAGAGCAAATGATTCTTCATAATCAAACTCATATGTTTGTGTGAAGGCCTATGACACTAATTGAGACTTATACATCTCTACCTTTCCATTTACCTTATATTTCACTATAAAAACTCATTTGCTTCAAATCACTTTCTTATCACCTGGTAGGTCAACTACTTCCCAAATTCCATTATCATGCATGCTCTCATTTCCTTAGAAGTAGAATGTTTTGTACATGCTTTTACCCCTTTCCGTATTGTAATTGACAAGTCTAAGTTAATTCTCACTCTAAGATCTGGTTCTCGGTTTAATGATTGGTCTTGCTGATGTGCTTTTGGCCTTCGAGAGTAAACTTGAAGTGGTCTCTCAGAAACCAATTTTCCTTCTTGATCATGACTCGGAACGAGGCTAAGGATAATAAATGGACTTAGACTCGAGTTTTCTAGAGATGGATGGACATTGACATTTCCTGGTTCTATGAGAGCAGAATTTATGGACAAAAGTAAGACATCTTGTGATATTGGAAGGGATACAGTAGGATCCCAATGATAGTCTTCATCAGAATTCTTCCCTTGAAGACGAGTGTTGGGACAAAATAATGGAAAAATTTCAAAAAAGGTTACATCACACAAGACAAAAAAATTCTTGTGAAAAGGGGAATAACATTTGTACCATTTTTAGGTTAGAGAATATCTGACAGATACACATTTAAAAGCCCTAGGATCGAATTTGCTTCGGTTCGGTTGTTTTTTATGCATAAACATTGTGCAGCTGAATATCTTTGGGGACAAAAAATTGAAAAAATTTACATTTGGAAAATGATCTAGAAGGACACTCAATGGAGTTCTGAATTGAAGTGCTTTTCAGGGTAGGCTATTAATTAAATATGTTGACGTGAGAATTGTCTCCCCTCAATAAGAATTTGGAACAGAACTAGTGAACATTATTGATTGAGTAATTTCTAACAAATGAAAATTCTTTCTTTCTTTATGAAACCCCATTTTGTTTGGACGTGTCAAAACAAGAACTTTGATGGTGTATCACATTATCCCCCCAAAATTAGCCAAATTCATTCGAGAAATACTCCCCTCCATTGTTTGCTCTAAGGACATTTATATTGGATTGAAAAATTTTTTTATATAAGTTTATAGAACTACTTAAACTAGCAAAATGTCTTAGATTTATCTTTCATCAAGTACACCAACACACCTTAGTACGGTCATATATGAAAGTGAAAAACCATTGAGTTCTCGTTAAATTAACTGTTCTGGTTGGACCCCAAACATGGCTATGAATTAATTGAAAAGGTGTCGAGGATTTGTATGTATGTGGCGAATATTGATTTTGGATTGCTTAGCAAGGACACAATGTTCACTTTGAAACGAAAATTTTTCTTTATTGACAACAAGATTTGGATACGAAATTTTCATATAAGAAAAGTTTGGATGCCCCAAGCATTCATGCCATAACATAATATCAAAGTTGAAAACAACTGACATGGACATTTTATTTTATGACTTTACTGGAATCCCCGGCTCTCGAGAGGTAGTATAGGCTCTTTCTTCTCAGTAATGCCATCCTGAAATTTACAGTGAGAAGAGAAAAAAGTCATAACATATTCATATCTTTTGTTAACTTACTAACTGAGAAAAGATTATATGTAACTTAGGCATATGTAAAATCAATTTCAATATCATTTTCGGTGAGTAAATAGGTGACATTTTTCCATCTGTAACCCACACATTGATCCTATTATTGCACTTGTTATAATTCTCAAAGATATCTATTGACCCGGTCATATGGTCAGAGACTCCAGTATCAACAATCCATAAATCTGCTTACTATGAATTTAACAGAAAATTTTAACTTAGGACCTGTTTGATATTGCTTTTGAGGGGTTAAAGATGATTTTGAAAAGTTAAAAATTAATTTTAGTGTTTGTTAAATATTTTCAAAAATTAATTTTGGTAAAATTGCCTTATCCTACCTTAAATTTTGAAAAACAAGAAAAAATTTACTTTTTAAAATTAAATTTTGAGAATCATTTTATACTTAATACAATTTCATATTTTCGTCTCATATTTCCTTCCTTCATCTATAGCCATTCACATGCTACAGCCATTCGACTGAAATTGCTATTCACTCACAGCCACCATCAAGCACCCATACCCAACCATCATCACTGTCACAGCCACCATCATGCGACAGACCATAACCATTCACAAACCGGCAGCCAACTCAAACCACAGAGTACGAATCCACCAAGAGGCAGAGCACAAATCGACAACCATTCACAAATCCATCATAGCCATTCACAATACAGCAACCATAAAGAATGTGAGTTAATACTTCAATATTTGGCTGATTCAAGGTTTGGCTGATTTAGGTTATGGTAAAATGGGGACGATTTAGGGATGATTTAGGATTTGTTATTAGAAAGTCTAGATGAAACTTAATATGAATATTGTGTTTTTTATAACCTAATCTATGAATTTTCAAAACCCAATATTGTCTTTTTTAAAAGGAAATTTTTTTTTAATGCTGGTTCTAATGCTGCTGATTCTGTAACAATAATTTACAAACATTTATGTTTAATCGTTAGTTTAATTTCTAGCGAATAGAGAGAAATGTATATTTAATCATTAATTTTACTTGAAGCTTCCCATGAGAGTGCAAATGCTAGTAATAGATCTTGTGTATCCATTTAAGTTATGGTATCCATTGGTGTAGATATTGGAATCCAATATAGGAATTTCATTCCTTTAGTATCTTTTTGAATTATATTTGAAATTTTAGATTTAATTCAATTTAAAAGGCAATCGAATCTTCTGCAGTCTTCAATCGATCTTCGACAGAGGCAAACAATTTCCACCTTCTTTTACATTTTTTTTTAATCTTCATTTTGCGAAAATTTTATAAATAGTTACTTTGTTCAGCAATACCTTTTTTGAATTATTGCGCTTCCCATCCTCATTGACCTCTTGGTTATTGGAAAAATATGCTCTTTAAAGCATATTTATATATTTATTAAATATATTTTGATTAATAAAATAAAATGAGGTAACTTATTCAAGTATCTTGATTGCATTAATATTTTGAGTAAAGTCTATTTAATCATATTATATATATTTATGCGATCACCATGTGAATTCGCAGAAGACATAAATACAAGTTATCTTATGATTAAATAAATTAAGTTCGCAGTTGATAAATAAAGTTGGGCACTTTATTTAGGTATAGACTATAATAAATTTTTTGAGTGATTTGTCTTAATTATGTATGAATTTATTGATGTAGTATGACTACATTGAATTGGATCACATATGAGATTTAATTAACCTAGTAATAACTGCCAGACTTATCAAATCTCATAGGCATTGATTTACTGTAATCTTAATCTTGAGTTCGTTATAATTTCATGATTGTAGTTGTTATTTCATTTGAGTTACCAATGGGCACGACATACACATGTAGTCAAGATTATTCGGTATCTTGGTGGGATCAATTACAAGTATTGAAATTATAGATTAATAATACAGAATTTGTACGACACATTTCTTGATGGGTTTTCAGTACTTGATCATAGAATTTTCTGGCCAGAGTGTGTCAACATAAATAACTATATTGAAAATGATCATTAGAGAAGACCAGTAAGTATCAATGAATAAGATGTAATTAAATTGATTGTACAGTTGATATATCAATTTAAATTAACGATGTGGTACAAAGGATTGTATAGTAAAGAAATTAATGTGGTTTGGGCGAATTATATTCGAGCATACAATTATAGAGGTCAATTCCAATCTTATAGTGGAGTAGAATTGGAATTAAATAATTATATTTGTTTAATTACAAATTTAATTATTGTAGCCACTATTGTATGTTCTCAAATAATCTCTGGGTTAGCTCATTTAATTGACAATACCATCACTAGACCCAAAAGTAAGAAAACTAGCGTATTATATGAAAATCATAATTATAATATTTGTTAAGGCCTATTATATTATATTCAAGTGTAAAAGGAGGCTTGTGATATTTTACAAGGTGGTCCCCTAGTTAGTTACACATTCTCTCCACTTTTACGTAAGTGGAGAAATAGTATTTAATTTAAATATTTAAATATTTAAATTAAAAAGGAATCATAATTTAAATCATAACATACTAGTGTTTTTCATAAGATATTATAAAAATTGTATTTTTTTCTTAAAACACAAGAAAATAGAATTCCAGAGCTTTTGAGAAAAATAAAGAAAACAACTAAGAGACACCAGTTACAATTGGGAGTGGTGAAACAGACGCCCACATGTCCATTGTTGATCGATCTTGAGTCATAGCCTAGAAGATCGTTTGGAGACGGATCTACAACTCTCAATTATTTGTCTTCTCAAATTATCAAAGGTACAAATTTATAGATTACTTAATTCTTATATATTGTATGAGATCGGTCCTAAAATGTTTTAATTGAAAAATTAAGAAAAACATGATTTTATCCCTACAATTGGTATCAGAGCTATCTCATAATAATATATAAGGATTTTGTAGGAAATCTATCTTGTTCATTATGTATTAGAGTGTCACAATTTATTTAGATATATATATTATTTGTTAATATATGAATAAAGTATGCTTGGATTGTCTCAATTCATAGTTAGAAATTTCTCTGTATTTTTGTTTTGGATTTGTGACAAAAGAGATGGTCTATTATCACCATGTTTTCCATTTGGTTTTAATTTATTATTCTTATTTTGTTTTGTAAGCCGTTAATGGTATAAGAATTCTTGTAAATATTATTTTGTTATAAAATAATATAGAAATCAAGAAAAGAAGAAAAATCAAAGAAAGAAGAAAACAATTTGCGGCAAGAACTTATGTTTATGCTCCTGGAATTGGCAGAAAAAAGATGGGTATCCTTTTTTATTTTTTCATTAAACACCCTATACTTTAATAATTTCTGTCTTTTAGCATAATGTTAGAGATTTTTGCATTTAGGTCCAACAGAATGTAATACATTATGGATGTGGCGGTTGGAAAGAAAAATGTGAGAATTAGGGTTTTGGGTTTTTATCTCATGGCACTCTAAATTTTTACTAATTTACAATTCAGTTAAAATATTTGGGTTTTGGGTAAAAAAATTCAAATTTGTTTATATTGGATCCAAGCCCAATTTTAATTGTCGATTGGATAATATAAATAGAAATTTGATAAGCCCAATAATAATTATTTGTCTAAATTTACTTATATTGGTCCTAAACCCATTTTACTATTTTAAAATTGGGTCATATAAAAAAAAATTTTGGTAGATCAATTATTAAATTTATTTGGCTCAAGAATTTTTGAAAATAAATTTGGTCTTATTTTATAAAATTAATTGGGTCTGCATTTTATAAAAATTTTATTTAAAAAATAAGACCCGATAAATTTTTGTTTAATATATGCCTAAATTTAAATTTTAAAATTGAAACAATGATAAATTTAAAAGCTAAAAAATCTTCAAGCCAATAGTTATAAACATGAGCAAGTACAAGGAAGGAAAAGAAAGTTGATGGACATTGACTTGAAGTCCAATAGATATTAGGCTTGTAGATTAAGTCAATTTGTTTAGGAAAATAATGAATTAAGATTATTTAATTGCTTTTAATCTTTATGCTATGTTTGGATGATAATATGTCATAACATGTCATATAATATAGGTAGTGCCACTCTATGCATAATGATATATGTCATTCATATAACATGAATTCATGTATATTGTTTGAAATTTGCAAATGCTTGATAATATAATATATCATTTAGATAATATTATAGGAAGCATGCAATTAACAATATATGTATGTTTTAAAAAAGAAGAACCAACTTTAAAATATTGAGTGAGAGAGGGAAGATTTAAGATAATTTTTCCACGGGCTTCATTGTTAGTTCAATAATAAAATTATATATATACCTTGACTTCATGATACGATGATACTCTCTACAGAGGGTATATATATTAGACATTTTATTTGATGAACTTCTTTAAAGATAAGATTGAAATATTTTTCAATCTGTTGATCACCTAACGGTGGCTGCATGATATGAGAAATACGTAGATTAAAATAATGGTTATACACTCAACAAAATTTGTTATTAACCTTTCTAACGAAACCCTGTTAACAAAATTTTGGCCCTAAAAGATAACGATAGTTATTTGTCATGTTACGACATGAAAGTAAATAATCTAATGGTTAATTAGGTCTAGTAATTAGCGGCATGACTTCCCCAATGGATAGCTTGTTAAAGCGGTACTAGTTATCGTTACAATAAAATATAAAGCATTATGGTTTTTTGCATTTTAAATTTTTATTGTGAATGTTATTTCAAAATATTAATGCATGGATGTTTTATTTTTCCAGAAATGACTTCCTTGAGCCCACTTACTATTATTCTAAATCAAAATAAACTCACTGAGCGAAAATTATATTGATTGAAAAAGAAATCTATATATTGTCCTGACTGCTGAAAATTATAAATATGTCTTAACCCAAGCATGTCCCCCAGTACCACCAGAAATTGCTCATAGAAATGCGAGGAGGCTTTATGAAAAATGGCAAAAGGCCAATGAGATGGCTAAATGCTATATTTTAGTCTCAATTTCTAATATCCTGCAGACCAAACACCAGAATTTGGAAACTGCTACTGAAATAATGGATAGTCTCTAAGAGATGTTTGGGCAGAGTACTCGTTCTGCGAGACAAGCAGCATTGAAAGGTGTTATGAATAACAAAATGAGGAAGAGCACAAGAGTTTGTGACCATGTCCTCAAAATGGTGGACTATTTGAATGAGGCTGAGATTCAGGGTGCATACATTGATGATAACTCAAAAATTGATATGATGCTAGAATCTCTGCTAGATACATTTAAAGAATTTAAGGTCAATTATAATATGAATAAAAGAAACATGACCTTAATAGACTTGATAAACGAACTCCATTCTCCTGAAGAGATCTATCGTACTGAGAAATCTCTAGGAAGCATAAATATTGCTAAAAATAATTTTTCATCTGGGCCGAAGCCAAAAGGCAAAGGTAAGAAGAAGAAACCTGGGAAAAAGAGATTGTATACAAAGCAAGATGGCAAGCCTAAAGGCAAGTGCTTCAAGTGTGGACAGAAGGGTCACTCGAAAAAGTATTGCCCAAAGATTGTGAAATCATGTATGAAAAATCTTTTTGTTATTGAGGTCTATTTAGTTCAGAATCTAGTTGACACATGGGTATTGGATTCAGGAGCAACTAATCATATTTGTAATTCACTTTTTTGGTTTCAAGAAATCAGAAAACTAAGTGAATGAAGCGTGAAGCTGCAGCCTGGGATAGGACAGTTCATTTTAGCAGAGAAAACTGGATCTGTTTTATGATCTTTTAATAATGAGACTTTAATTTTGAATAATTGTATTTATATTCCAAACATTAGGAGAAATTTAATTTCAGTAACTTGTTTGTCAAAGCAATGGTATACTGTAAATTTTGGATTCTTAGTTTCTATTTTTTTTAATAATAGACTTATTTATTCTGGTGCATTGAAAGATAATTTATATCATTTGAGTCCTATGATCCTTTCTATGCATGACACAGTAATTGATAATAATGAACATACACATTTATCTAAGAAAAGAACGTTTTCTTCCGACCGGTCTACCTCCGGCATTTACGCTTAGGTTATATAAATCAAAATAGGATACGGAGAATAATCAAAGATAGATCTTGGGTCCATTAAAAAATGAATCATTGCCATTCTTTGAATCCTGTTTAGAAGGAAAAATGACCAAAAGGCCATTCTTGGCCAAAGGAGTACATGCAACAGTACCACTTAAATTGGTGCATACTGGATGTATGTGGATCGATCAATGTATAAGCTCGAAGAGGCTATGAGTATTTCATCACTTTCACTGATGATTACTCAAGATTCGGTTATGTTTATATGATGCGTCACAAGTCTGAAGCTCTTGAGAAATTCAAATAGTACAAGGCTGAGTCAAAAAAGCAATTAGATAAGAACATAAAGAAACTTTGATCTGATCGAGGTGAATATCTCTCCAGAGATTTCAAAGATTATCTAGTTGAAAATGAGATTATATCTTAGTTGATTGCCCATGAACACCACAACAAAATGGGGTGGCTGAAAGAAGAAATAGAACTCTTTTAGATATGGTGAGATCTATGCTAAGTTATTCGAAATTACCTATCTCTTTTTGGGGACTAGCACTAGAAACTGCAGTTTACCTTTTAAACTTAGTCCCATCTAAGTAAGTGCCTAAAACCCCGATAGAATTATGGTCAGGTTGAAAACCAAGTTTACGACATGTCTGTATTTAGGGATCACCAGCACATGTGCTAAAACCAAAGGCAGATAAGATGGATTTAAATTCTGAAGTTTGCATGTTTGTAGGGTATCCCAAATGAGCAAGGGGAGGTTTATTTTATAGTCTTCAAGATAGGAAGGTAATTATGAGCACACATTTTACTTCCCTCGAGGAAGACTATATGAAGAACTTCAGACCTAAGTGTAAGGTAATACTTGAATAACTTTCAAGTGATCAAATTGATACTCAACTTTCAACACCTGCTTTAGAACAGAATGAAAAGTTGCAATCTGATCAACAAACGATTATCCCTGAACAACCATCATTTTTAGAATCTCGTCACAGTGGGAGGGTAACTAGGTTACCAACAAGATATATGTTGTTGGGAGAAGCCTATACGGCTATCTCAGGTGAACATGAACAAGATCTCACTAGTTATAATGAATCACTAATAAATAGTGATGTTGAATATTGGAAAAGGGCTATGAATCACGAAATGAAATCTATGTATTCCAATAAAGTCTGAGAACTTGTAGAGGCACCAAATAGGGTAAAACCTATTGGATGCAAGTGGATCTACAAAAGGAAAAGAGGAGTAGATAGAAGGGTAGAAACATTTAAAGTAAGATTAGTAGCCAAACGGTTCATTCAAAAAGAGAGAATTGATTATGAGGAAACATTTTCTCCGGTTGCTATGCTTAAATCCATTAGAATTCTGCTCTCTATTGCTGCAGTGCTAGATTACGAAATTTGGCAAATGGATGTCAAGACAACCTTTGTTAATAGGCATCTTGAAGAAGACATCTTTATACAGCAACCAGATGGATTTATACAAAAAGGCCAAGAACACTTGGTATGCAATTTGTCGAGATCCATCTATGGATTGAAGCAAGCATCCCGATCATGGAACATCAGATTTGATCAAGCGATAAAATCGTTTGGATTCATTCAGAATATTAATGAACCATGTGTGTACAAGAAAATTCAGGAAAAATTTGTAGCTTTCCTAATTCTTTATGTAGATGATATTCTCCTTATCGAAAACGATATAGGAGTATTGACTACTATAAAGAGTTGGTTAGCGAAATAATTTGATATGAAAGATCTGGGAGAAGCTAGTTATATTCTTAGTATCAAGTTATTATGAGACCGGAAGAATAAAACGATACATTTGTCTCAAGTGGTCTATATCGATAAGATATTCACTATATTTAGCATGGTAAATTCCAAGACTGGTTTGTTATCATTCAGACATGGAATTTTATTTTCTAAGGATCAATCACTTAAAATTTCTGAGTAGATAGAGAAAATGAGACAAGTTCCCTATGCGGAAGCTGTGGGAAGTCTCATGTATGTCATTCTTTGCACTAGACCAGATATATGTTTTACGGTTAGGATGGTTAGCAGATATCAATCTAATCTTGGACCTGAACATTGGACTACCATCAAGCACATAATGAAGTATCTGAAAAGAGCTAAGGATTATATGCTTATGTATTCTGGTGATGAACTTACTCTAGCTAATTCTGACTTTATGTCAGATAAGGATTCTAGAAAGTCTACTTCTGGCTATGTGTTTACATTAGGAAGTGGAGCTATTAGTTGGAGGAGTGTGAAACAATCCTATATCACATACTCCACAACAGAAGCTGAATATGTGGCTGCGTCTGAGGCTGTAAAAGAAGCGGTATGGCTCCGCAAGTTCCTTCAAGATCTTGAGGTGGTATCTGCTGCAAATGCACCATTTAAATTATTTTGTAATAATAGTGGTGCAGTGGCTAAATTAAAAGAACCAGGGAACCACAAGAAATAAAAACACATTGAAATGAAGTATTATCTCATAAGGGATATAGTGCAGAGAGGTGATATAGTAGTTACTCAGATTGTATCACAGAAAAACTTGGCAGATCCTTTAACTAAGGCCATTCCTGAGAAACTTTTTGACTTGCACTTAGAGTCTATGAGCATGCATGAGATGCCAAATATGCTTTGAGAGCTAGTAGGAGATTGTTGGAAAAATATGCTTTTTAAAGCATATTTATATATTTATTAAATATATTTCAGATTAATAAAATAAAATGAAGTGTCTTATTCAAGTATCTTTATTGCATTAGTATTTTGAGTAAAGTCTATTTAATCATATTATATGTATTTATGCGATCACCATGTGGATTTGCAGAAGACATAAATACAAGTTATCTTATGATTAAATAAATTAAGTTTGCAGTTGATAAATAAAGTTGGGCACTTTATTTAGGTATAGACTGTAATAAATTCTTTGAGTGATTTGTCTTAATTATGTATGAATTTATTGATGTAGTATGATTACATTGAACTGGATCACATATGAGATTTAATTAACCTAGTAATAACTGTCAGACTTATTAAATCTCATTGGCATTGATTTACTGTAATCTTAATATTAAGTTAAGATTACAGTAATAATTGTAAGTTAATTATAATTTCATGATTGTAGTTGTTATTTCATTTGAGTTACCAATAGGTACGACATACACATGTAGTCAAGATTACCCGGTATCTTGGTGGGAGCAATTATAAGTATTGAAATTATAGATTAACAATACAAAATTTATACGACACATCTCTTGATGGATTTTCAGTACTCGATCATAAAATTCTTTGGCCATAGTGTGTCAACATAAATAAGTATGTTGAAAATGATCATTAGAGAAAACCAGTAAGTATCAATGAACAAGATATAATTAAATTGATTGGACAGTTGAAATATCAATTTAAATTAACGATGTGGTTCAAAGGATTGTGCAGTAAAGAAATCAATGTGGCTTGGGCGAATTATATTCGAGCATACAATTATGGAGGTCAACTCCAATCTTATAGTGGAGTAGAATTGAAATTAAATAATTATATTTGTTTAATTACAAATTTAATTATTATAGCCACGATTGTATGTTCCCAAATGATCCCCGGGTTAGCTCATTTAATTGACAACACCATCACTGGACCCAAAAGTAAGAAAACTGGCATATTAAGTAAAAATCATAATTATAATATTTGTTAAGCCCTATTATGTTATATTCAAGTGTAAAATGGGGCTTGTGATATTTTATAAGGTTGTCTTCTAGTTAGTTACACATTCTCTGCACTTTTACGTAAGTGGAGAAATAATATTTAATTTAAATATTTAAATTAAAAAATGAATCTTATTTTAAATAAGAATTATAATCCTAACATACTAGTATTTTTCATAAGATATTATAAAAAGGGTACTTTTCTCTTAAAACACAAGAAAATGGAAGACATCTAAGAGACGCTAGTTGCAATTGGGAGTGGTGAAACAGATGCCCACACATCCAGTGTTGATCGATCTTGAGTCATAGCCTGGAAGATTGTTTGGAGACGGATCTACAACTCTCAATTGTTTGTCTTCTCAGATCATCAAAGGTACGAATTTCTAGATTACTTAATTATTATATGTTGTATGAGATCGGTCCTAAAAGGTTTTAATTAAAAAATTAAGAAAAACCTAATTTTATCCCTGTACTGGTTTGTTATTAGCATGGGTAGACATGGCATGACATGCATGTTTACTGCACTCAACATAATTAAGTCATGACCAAGTTAATTACTTAGCATAAACTCATATTCAGATTAGGCCTAGCATTATTTACTTTTGTTGTGTTTTTCGCCGATGTGTCTTGATATTTTAGTAAATGCTGACTGAAGTTTGAATGATAGGATTATTTTGCACTTGTCAAATAGTATTGTTATACATACAATGTTAATACAGTACAATCTAATACAATGCAGTATAGTCTAGTTTGACGCCCCAAACACACCTTAAAATTTCTTAAATATAAGTTTAATTTGACTATTTTACCCTAAAATATACAAGTACCAAAAAAAATCTAAAATTTATTTTAACTTTTCCATTTTTTTATACAAAATTTATATATTTCCAAATGATTTATTGGTTCTATTTTATTAATATGATTATTAAGATTCAATTAAAATAATAAAAAAATATTTGTGACAAGATATCTAAGTAATTTATTAGTTGTCTAATTTATACTATTTACACGTAAGGGTTGTTGGATAATTATTGAGTCTAAATTAAAAATGTTAGACTATATAGGTTATAAAACTACATACTTAAATTATTATGGCATAGAAATATATAGTTTGGATAATTTGGTCATTTTATCTTATAAGGTAAAATAATAATCATATTAATATTATCTTAAAACAAATGGGTTGAGATATTTGAACCCACCAAAATATTTTCTACACCTATTTTCGAAATAAACTCAACCTTTGAATTTAAAAATTAGGATTCTACTCAATAAACTTATTTAAAATATGCCATTTAATATTAAATTCTTATTTTTGACATTTTTTTTAACTAAACAAACCCACTGAAGTCTAAAACTATTTTCAGTCATTTATTTGCATACCGAAGTCAATTTAAATGTTTGATATCAAGCAACTATTTATTTGAACCTAAAAAATTTAGTAAAACTCATTTTAATATTATGGATAACTTTTTAGTTGTGCGAACAAATCTTGAATAGTAAAGATACTTTTCTTTCTTTCTTTAGCGTTTCTTGCGTTAATTTGCAAATGATATCAAAGTAGAAGTTGAAATAACATTTTTTTTTCCAACAATATAATTGTACATAGGCATAATAAATACATAACCAAATTAAGCTTGAGTATAATATATAGTGTAAGACCTAAGACTCAAATCTTGAACAACTCTTAACAACAAACATAATTACAAACCGAAACATAATAACAAATCAAAAAGAGAAAAAGAATTTCACATATTAAAAATACTTAAAACTAGGAAGGAGTAATTTAACAAAACTGCTGCTAACCTCAACTAATACAGATGAAATTTCTTTCTAATTAGAGAAATAAAATAATAATACAAAAATAATACAATACACTATAACACAATTCTAGCTAATAATATAATAAAAAGCCACAAAACCTTAATAACAATAACCATCCCATGTAGAGTATTCCCAAGCAAGCTTATTGATGAGCCCTTAACCCATGCCATTGGCTACTCGCACTAGGTTATTGGAATCTAAATGCACCGCTATTAGAGCTATTCATCAACTCTAGTATAGGCATACCCCCTCCCCCCGACACCCAATTCAAATATTGACACAATTGCAATCCAAACTCTGAGTTGACACTATCTATGACCATAAAGGATCTCAAGAGAAGTTGATGAGATCATGGATAAGGATGATACAAGCACGTGGAATAAGACATATTCAGATCCTATGCAAGTTTCCAATGGACTCGTTACAAAAGCTTGTGTAAAGAAATTCAAAGAAGCATTTAATGGGTTGATTCAAGCAACTTGAGATCAATCCAATTCATGTAGACCTATTCAAGGAATCTCACAAGATGCTCAGACCAATAAACGTGTGATTCAACTTCTTGAAGTTTATGAGCAATCAAATTCATTAGGCTGAAAATCTCCCATGACTGTAGGATTAGGCACTTTCGGTACCAAAACAATGATAGTGGAGTTCACTTCTCTTAGAAGTGAAGTAAAGAAAGAATTTTTATGGCTTCTATTACATCCTGATTCACAATCTCCCAAGCACTTTTGAAGAAGTGGGCAGAATAACCATCGGGGCCCGGGGTCGCCCATAGTGGTTCCCCCCGCCTTTGGTGATTGACCAAACAAAACAAATAGGCCTAGCCCCTTAATGAATCGAATGGTCCGGTCCTTCAACCTTCATTTGATTCCGACGGTCGGCATAGATCTCATGAGACCCGCCCATTATTACTACGAAAAAAGCCCTGCCCCTAAGGATGAAAGATATGTCACTATTTTTTTAGATAGTGTTTCTATTTTTTAAAAAGGCAACAAATAAGCTATTTTGATTTTATTTAGTCATTTAAGATACTTTTCTTCTTTTTTTTTAATTAGATTAAGATCCGGATTTATTAAGGATTCTTTTATTTTTATTAGATTAGATTATGATTTATTTAGGATTCTTTTCTTATATCAATTAGATTAGAATTTGTTTCCGATTAAGATTTCTTGCAACCTATATATATATTGGCATTTAATAAAAGAGAACGAAGAAGTTTTTCATGAAATTCACTTGAGAATATAATTCTCATTAATTCTTAAACGAACTCTTTGAACTTATCTGATTTTCCGTGGCATTCAACCCTTAACTTATCAATCAGATCATCTATAGCTGATTGTAGCATCCTCACATACCAAGATTCTTGCTTCGTTAAGTAATGGGTCACGATTCTATTCAATTCATGAAATTAAAAATGATCATAGAGTGTAATTTGACTAGGGTCTCATCAGTTCTTGGTGGGGTTCGCATCAGTTGGTATCAGAGTAAAGGTTCTAATAAGATTTTTGCCTATCCTTATTTAGATTCCGTGTCTTGTTTATTTCAATTCAAAAAAAAAAAAAATATTGTGAACAGTGCTGCGTGAACAATGCATTGTGAATAGTATTTAGGGTTTCTTAATTTTGCATCCTTGTGATTTATTTCCTTTAATCAGTAAAATTCTACCAATTTCTTACCCTAAATTCCTTCAATATTCAGTTATTTAGTGTTAAAAGAAGCAAAGAAAAATATATTTATATATATATAGTGAAAAAAAATATTTTAATTTTCATTATTGGTGTCATATAGAATCCAAGTCTAATTCTTCATTGTGTGAAAATTTTTTCTAAAATATTATTATTTTGTGCTTCTAAAACCTAATCATACGTGTTCTTTATATTCTCGCCCTTAAACCCGAATCTCTTTGATATAATCTTTGTGAATTGCTGTTGAAATCTTGATATTGGTTTGATTAGTTTTATAAGAGCTAAGAGAGAATTATTACAAGTAAAAAGAGACAAAGAGTGTGAGCGTATTAGAGTTTAAAACCTAATAAATTTGAGTGAAATATGTAAGACTAAAGTAAAGTCGTTTCCACATTATTTCTAATCTCTTTTTGCAGATTTCAACTATGTCTCAAGACACAGAACGAAGCATAAATGTAAGGGATCAACAACTAACTATTCAAAAATTTCAAATTTAAGCCTTGATGGGGAGATGACAAGACTGGTGAGGGCTGAATTAGAGTACATACATAAGCATTTGGATCAAGTAGAGAACACACGTGCAGGGCAACCACAACGCGTTCCCCAAGCATATAGAAGAGATAGAGTTCCAGCTAGAGCAGAGATTGATGAATATTATGGGGATGAGTATGGTGAAAGGGAGGATTCAATAGCTAATCATAGAAGAGCTAGGCATTGAGATAATGGTGTGAGTGACATAAAGATGAAAATTTTATCTTTTCAAGAAAAATCTGATCCTGAGGTATACCTTAAATAGGAGAAGAAAATGGAGTTTGTATTTGACTGCTACAACTATTCTGAGGTAACAAAGGTAAAATTGGCTATGATTGAGTTTTCTGATTATGCTATTACTTAGTGGGATCAGTTTTTTATAACTAGGAGATGGAATGGAGAACGTCCTATTGAAATGTAGAATAAAATGAAGACATTGATGAGAATGTAATTTGTACCTAGCCATTACTACCGAGGCTTGTGCGAAAAACTACAAAGTCTTACCCAGGGTAGCCGAAGCGTGGAGGATTACTACAAAAAAAAAAAAAATGGAGGTTGTCATGATTAGAGCAAATGTGGAGGAAGATAGTGAAACTACCATGGCACGATTCTTGAATGGCCTTAATTGGGAGATTGCATTTATGGTTGAGTTGTAACATTATATGGAGATTGAGGAGATGGTCCACAAAGCCATTAAGATTGAGCAGCAACTCAAGAGGAGGGATAACACCCATGCAACCTCAAGCTTGAGTTTCACTCCATGGAAGCTAAGTTATGTAAAGCGAGATGAGAGGCCACAAAGATCTACTGCACCTAGACCAAGATCTGAGCCTTCCAAGCTTAATTCACAAGGTAACATCGTGACAACTACTATTAGAAATCGTGATATTAAGTATTTTAAATGTCATAACAGGAGACGCATGGCAAGTGAATGTGTGAATAAGAGAGTTATGATGTCACAAGATAATGGTAAGATTGTAACCGATGATGAGGCAGAAGATAATGAGATGCTACTATTGGAGAATGTTGAAGATGAAGAATATGTAGTCCCTGATGAATTAAATTTAGTAAATAAGAGAGCTTTAAGTGTTCAAGTAAAAGAAAATGAAGAAGTGCAATAGGAAAATATCTTTCATACTAGGTGTTATGTTCAGGACAAAGTATGTGTATGATTATTGATGGGGAAGTTGTACTAATGTTGTTAGTACTATCATGGTAGAGAAGTTAGAGCTTCCAACACTTAAGCATCCACAACCATACAAACTCAATGGTTGAATGATAGTGGCAAGGTGAAAGTGAACAAACAAGTACTAGTATCTTTTAAAATCGGTAAATATAAAGATAAAGTACTATATGATGTGGTACCAATACAAGGTAAACACTTATTACTTGGGCATCCTTGGCAATTCGACAGGCGCGTGAAGTATAATGATTTTACTAACAAGTACTCGTTTGAGTAAAATCAATGCAAGATCACTCTTGCTCCATTGACACGTAAACAGGTTTATAAAGACCAAATAAATTTTCAAAGAGAGAACGAGCAAAAGAAAAGAAAGAAAAGAGAGTGAAAATCGGATAGATGTTGAGCAAAAAGAGAGAGAAAAAGAAAAGAAAATTGAGGCAATTGAAATAAATTAAATAGAAAACAAAAGAATTTTTATACACGAGCAAGTGAGATTAAAAGAGCATCATTTTCAAATCAGCCAATGATTATACTTCTATATAAAGAGACATTTTTGAACACTAAGGAGCTTAACTTTATCTTACCTAGTTCTATTGTTTCTCTTTTGTAGGATTATGAGGATCTCTTTCATGAGAAAACACCACATGGATTACCTCTAATCCGATGGATCGAGCATCAAATTGATTTTGTGCCTGGTGCAACCATTCCAAACTGACCAGCCTAGAGGCGTAATCCGGAGGAAATAAAAGAGCTTCAAAAGTAAGTTAAAGAGTTGATGGAAAAAGAGCACGTGAGAGAAAGTATGAGTCCATGTACACTTCCACTTTTGCTAATTCCTAAGAAAGATGGGACATGGAGGATGTACGTTAACTGTCGAGTTATTAACAACATAATGGTAAAGTATTGACATCCTTTCCTAGGCTAGATGATATGTTTGATGAATTACATGGTTCTTGTGTATTTTCTAAAATTGATCTAAAAAGTGGATATCATCAAATTAGAATAAAAAAAGAGATGAGTGGAATTGCCTTTAAAACAAAATATGATTTGTATGAATGATTAGTTATGCCTTTTGGTTTGACTAATGCTTCGAGTACTTTTATGAGACTTATGAATCATGATTTACGGGCTTTTATTGGCAAGTTTATTATTGTTTATTTTGATAATATTCTCATATATAGTAAAAATTTGGATGATCATGCAACACATTTGAAATCTGTTTTAGATGTACTTAAGAAGAAAAGTTATTTGCTAATTTGAAGAAATGTACCTTTTGCACTGATAAACTTGTGTTTCTAGGATTTGTTGTAAGTGCACAGAGTATACTGGTTAATGTAGAGAAGGTACATGCAATCTAAGAATGGTCGATTCCTACAAGTGTAAGTAACGTGAGAAGCTTCCACGGACTTGCTAGCTTCTATCAGTTTGTGAAAGACTTTAGTACATTGGCCGCACCGCTTACTGAAGTATTTAAGAAAAATATTGAATTCAAGTGGGGAGCAGAACAAGAGAAGACATTCCAAATGATCGAAGAAAAGCTAACCAAAGTCCCTTTATTATCCTTATCTAACTTTAACAAAACATTTTAAATTGAATGTAATGCTTTAAGTATTGGTATAAGAATTGTTCTTATGCAAGAGAGACGATCAATTGCTTATTTCAATGAGAAACTAAGTGGAGCAGCCTTAAACTATCCTACTTACAATAAAGGGTTATATGTGTTAGTTCGAACATTGCAAACATGACAGCACTACATATAGCCTAAGGAGTTTGTAATTCACACTAAGAGAATCCCATGTAGGAGGATTGATGGGACATTTTAGAGTTGTAAAGACCTTAGTCGTATTGTAGGAATACTTCTATTAGCCACATATGAAAAGAGATGTTGAGAGACTTTGTAGTTTGTGTGTCACTTGTAGGCAAGCCAAATCAAATGTAAAAACTCATGGACTATACACCCCATTACCAATACCTAGTGCACTTTGGATTAATATTTCAATAGATTTTGTGTCAGGTTTACCTAGGTTCAAACGAGGAAAAGACTCAATTTTTGTGGTCGTGGATAGATTTTCTAACATAGCACATTTTATTTCATGCCAAAAGACAGATGATGCTTCTAACGTTGCTGATTTATTCTTTAAAGAGATTGTGAGGTTACATAGTATGCCTAAAACAATAGTTTCTGATAGGAATGCTAAGTTCTTGAGTTACTTCTAAAAGATTTTGTGGGCTAAGTTGGGGATTAAGTTATTGTTTTCAACTAAGTGTCATCCTCAAACTAATGGTCAAACAGAGGCTGTAAGTAGAACTTTATCTACTTTATTGTGGTCAATCATTAAAAAGAACATTAAAACTTAGAAGGATTGTTTGCCACATATTGAGCTTGTTTATAATCGTTCTATTCATTCTGCTACTAAGTATTCACTGTTTGAAATTGTTTATGGTTTTAATCCTTTAACACCATTAGATTTAACTTCATTACCTGTTTCTAGGCGTGTTAACTTAGATGAAAAGAAAAGTCTGAAATTGTTAAGCAAATACATGAAATGACAAAGTTCAACATCGAACGAAGAATTGAACAATATGCTAAACAAGCCAACAAAAAATGACACAAGCTAGTCTTTGAACTCGACGATTGGGTGTGGTTACATACGTGCAAGGAACAATTTCAAGAATAAAGAAAATCCAAGTTGTTACCTCGAGGGATGGACCTTTCCAAGTCTTAGAATGGATCAACAACAATGCATATAAGCTGGATTTGCCTGGTGAGTACAATGTAAGTACTACAATTAATATTTCTGATTTAAATCTTTTTGACGTAGGTGAAGATTTGAGGACAAATCCTCTTCAAGAGGAAAGGAATGATGAGATTATGGATAAAGATGACACAAGTACGTAGAATAAGGCATATTCAGATCCTATACAAGTTCCCGTTTGACTCGTCACAAGAGCTCGTGCAAAGAAATTCAAATAATTACTTAATTGGCTAATTCAAGCAACTTGGTATTAATCTAATTCATAGAGACCTATTAAAGGAATCTCACAAGAATTTTTTTTTTAACCCTTATAGGGCTCAAACCTTTACTCTCAACATTGTGAGTGCAATGGCTCTCCCATTAGGCTATAAGCCCATTAGTGAATCTCACAAGATATTCAGACTAATAAATACGTGATTCAAGCTCTTGAATTTTATGAACAATCAAATCCATGAAATCGGCGCATTAAGGATAAAAGATATACCATTATCTTTTTAGATAATGTTTTTATTTTTAAGAGAGGCAACAAAATCAGCTATTTTGATTTTATTTAGTAATTTAAGATATATTTTTTGTTTGTTTATTAGATTAAGATCCTGATTTATTAAGGTTTCTTTTTTTTTGTTAGATTAGATTCTAATTTATTTAGGATTCTTTTCTTATTTCAGTTAGATTAGCATTTGTTTCTGATTAGTATTTCATATAACCTATATATATATTCGCATTCAATAAGAGAGAAAGAAGAAGTTTCTCATGTAATTTACTTGAAAATATAATTCTCTTTAGTTCTTAAAAGAACTTTTAAACTTATCAATCAGACCTATCTGCACACTAAAGAGATATAAAAGAACTTTGTAAAATATAATAAATTTTTTTTTCTAAAATGTGCAATACATAAATTCAGATTTTTAGGCTCAGCCTGAAAAAAGTCTAGCCGAATTTGACAAGAGATACGCTTGGGCCAGGCTCGGGTTTTGGCAAACTCGAACTTCAACAAGAGATTTTGCCATCTTTTTTAATTAGAAGTTTTGTAAGTTTAAATAATCTCATAGATTTGGTAGTCAACAGTGGTATTTATGCAAAGAAAATGATATAATTAATTGATTGTTTAAATTTTTTCTCCATTTAAAATAAAAAAAAGTGTGAATTCTTTTGTTTTGTAATGCCGTAGATCGACTCCACTCAAAAAACGTCCAACTTCATTTATTTTTGTGCCGTGTGTGCAGCACACTGCACTCTAGCAGGAGCTGGAATTAGGGTTTAATAGAAGTAAAATAATTAAAAAATATTCCCGCCGTTTATTTCCCGCTCAAAAGTAGAGCAAATGAGCAGCAAGAAAGAAAGAACGAGAGATCCAAACCACATCATAGAGAAGAGTTAATTGGAAAAAAAAATAAAAGAGAGAATCAAAATGAGTGGACAAACGAGAAAGAAAATTCAAAAAAAAATGAAAATCAGAGGATACGGCCTCAAAATGGACGCTCTCGATGAAATCCTCTCTTTCGTCAATCGTTTTCCCGACGCCGAAGACGAGGCCATCGATCTCCTCCTCGATCAGCTCGAACACGAATCCTCTTGTACGAATTATCAATTTATTATTATTATTATTATTTTTATATATAATTTAATTTGAGGTTATTTTTTTGGTTTGGTCGATCGATTTCGGTTTTAAATGTTGAATTAATTGGCAGTAAAATCTTCGATAATAGACAAAGAATCGGTGAATCGAGTGATTAGTGTTTTGTTACAAGCAGAGGCTGCCGCCGAGGAAGACAGTGGCTCTGTTTCTAGTCATTCTACTATTCGTGTAATCGATGCCTTTTTGGTTCCTAAACTTCGATACGATTCTGTCAAGAAACACTTCTATCAGTATGTTTATGTTTACCCCAATTTTTCCTATTTATTATCACCTGCTATGTATTGCATTTTTAAAATTTTCGTAAAGCAAGCCTATATGCGTGTTTGATTTGCAATTCAGATACACTTCTTTCTTCTGAAAGCAAATGATAATAAGAAAATTTAGAAAATGCATTGTGAAAAAATTAAAAAAATTACTGTTTTTGCTGTTTCTGTCGGAGATTCTATGTAAGATTGGATTCTAATTTTTGAAAAGTTTTCTAAATCAGAGACCAAATGTCTGTAATGATTCGGGTTCTAGTTCAAGTTGCGAAATTGTGTAATTGTAGAATTTGGACATTAAGAAGATGAGAAGGAAGGTTGATAAAATGGAATTTAAGTTGAAGAGAAGGAAGGTGATAAAATGGAATTTAAGTTGTGTTAGTGATTGATGGCATTGAAGTGAAAGTTGTTTTGATTTTAGGCATATGGGCAGCCTGCCTATTCATGGTGAAGCTTCTGCAAAAGCAGCATTGTACAGGGATAGGTTTCTATTGTTATTTCAGAGGGTTTCACGTGACCAACATTTCTCCAGACCTTCTTTTGATGTTGAAAACTCAGAATTTGGAAGTTGTGAGGTTGTTCTCTCTCTCTCTCTCTCTCTCTCATTCTGTTTTGCTCTGCATATCTCCACATGAAAAATATGGTGCTGTTTTTGGTGCTGCATAGATTTCTACAATTCAATCTTTGGTTGGGCAAACGGGGAGAAGATGGGTGATGGGTGTAATATCTCAGCTGGAGGATGGCCACTTCTTTTTGGAAGATCTTGCTGCTTCAGTGGAAATTGATCTGTCTAAAGCAATATCCTTTGCCTACAGTGCACTATCTATCATTCTCCAGACTTAGGTTTTAATGCTTTTAGTTTACAGTAAATTTGTTTCGTATCTATTACTTGTTTAAAATTTGCTTTGTGAATATCAGCTTTCTAGTTTTCTCTTCTTTCAAAATGTTTCTTTGACTCTCTTCGCTTTTTGTCCAATTTGAAGCCATTTTCTGCTGCCCATTGTGCTCTTGTGCAGTTCTTGAATGTTGCCTTTGCGTCCTAAGAACCTCCTTAGTGTTAATTTTGTTTCAAAATTTACTATTAATATCATTGGAGCTTAGAATTCCCTTTTTTCTCTTTTGGTTTTAAATTCACTCATATTTACAAAAAGCTTAATCTATTGGAGATGCAAAATCATTGTTTTCTTTGACTATTATTACAAAATCACCACAGGGCTTTTCACAGAAAACACCGTTGTTGTAGCAGAAGGCGAGATGCTTGTAGATGGTATTTTTCAGGTAGAGATTGAGAAATAGTTGCTATAACTGCATATGGCTTTATTAGTGTTTTATGTCAATCTTTGTTTTATCATACAGGTAATTACATGTGGATTTCCTCCACTGGAGGACAGGGATCAGTCAGTCAAGCTACTTGCAGGTCATGACTTCTTTGGTGGTGGTGTGCTGAAAAAAGAGGATACTGTATCCTTATCAGCATTGAAAATACATGTCTAATGTTTTTCCTAGAACTTGCTATGGTAGCAATTAAGTAATATGATTGTTCACAGTTTTCCTATTAATTTGTTTATAGCTCAGACTTGCAGATCTGGAAAAGAGAGCAGCCAATAACATGTTTGTTATACTCTCTGACATTTGGTTGGATAATGAAGAGGTGAACCGCACCTCTACTACTTTTCACTTTTATTTTAATCTGAATACCATAGCTTAATCATTTGACTGCCCTGTCCTTAGAGAAGGCTATGGGAAAGCTGGAGGTTGTCCTTGATGGTTTTGAGAGTGTAGAGGTGGTTCCTTCATTATTTGTATTTATGGGCAACTTCTGTTCTCGCCCGTGCAATCTCTCCTTTCATTCCTTTTCTAGTCTCAGGTGAATGATTTTTGTTTTCTTGTCATACTATAAGCATACAATTTTGTTTCTGGCATAACTGAAAACAATAACACCCAACGTGGATATAGATTGCAGTTTGGCAAGCTAGGGCAAATTATTGCAGCCCATCCACGTCTGAAAGAGTATAGTCGGTTTCTGTTTATTCCTGGTCCTGATGATGCAGGTATTTTAAACTGATTGCTGCACGCTTCCTTGATATATTCGTGCATACAGCTGCTTGAGAAATCAGCTGTTTGACAATTTCAGGCCCGTCAACCGTTCTTCCCAGGTGTGCTTTACCAAAATATCTGACTGAGGAGCTTCGAAAATACATCCCAAATGCCATATTTTCGAGTAATCCTTGCAGGTTAAACTTTTTGATCACTGACCAGTTAAATGATTGATGAACATAGTTTATTTTCCTCTAGAAGAGATCCACCTGGAATTTTTAATCAGTATATGGGCTTTGAATTCCATGGATTGTGTAATGTTGGATTATGGAGGATGCTCTTCTTTTGGGTTGAGTTTTGCTGTTTGAAATTTGGTGTCTTGTGCATTCGCTACAGTAAATTTCCGATCTATTTGTTTCAACATGTTATAAATTCTCATGTTTGAATACAGAATCAAGTTCTACACCCAAGAAATCGTGTTTTTTCGCCAGGATCTTCTGTACCAAATGCGTCGTTCATGTTTGATCCCTCCATCTACAGAAGAAACTGATGATCCTTTCGAGCATGTATTTTTCTTCTCTAATTCTCACCCAATCTAGTTCTTGTAAACATTCTGCAAACCGACTTATCATTTGTGGATATTGGGTCATACTGCTAACTAGTTTTATGTGTTTTTGCTGCAGCTTGTTGCAACCATAACACACCAAAGTCATCTGTGCCCACTCCCTCTCATGGTACAGCCCATTATTTGGAATTATGATCACTCTCTTCATCTGTATCCGACTCCTCATGCGGTATTACTCCCATCTTATGTTTGTGTTTTTAATTTAATTTTGATGGGATTATGATCACTCTATTTGATCCAGCATTATGTTATTTATTCATCCTTAGATTCCATATGAATGACTGGAATACAGGCTACATATAACATTTTGTGTATCACCTCCCACAAGAATTTAAAACCTAGAACCCAAGCAGACAATGGTCTATCAAGCAATTATGGAAACATTAGATTTGAACATTTTTTCAATTTGGGGAATATTTATTGGATAGACAAATAGAACTAAATTGATTCCTTACCTGTGCTAAGCATGGAGAAAGCAATTAACCATTATTTTAAAATTTACTCAAAAGTTCAGAAACAAACTTTGCCATCAGAATTGGGGAGAGAAAAACTGATATTTATTTCATTCCTTCATGCAGATAGTTCTGGCTGATAAAAGCGAGCAGAAGGCATTTAAATACACTGGAATCACTTGTTTTAATCCCGGTTCCTTCGCAAGTGATAGTACCTTTGTAGCATATCGTCCTTGTACTCAGGAAGTTGAATTTTCAGCTTTGTGAGTATCATAAAAAACTTTATCTTTTATGCCTTTGAGATTGATAAGGTGAAATTCATTCTTTAACTGAGGGTGGAAAACCATTCTTCTGCATTGTAGTTTAGCAATTTTATTCATGGTTATAGTTCCTATAGTATCGTGACTTTTAGTTGCAGACTAACCTTGCCGGTCACCAGAACTCTTGTAAATTATTTTATTCAGATCTTGGAGAAAGCATGTTGCATTTCTCTGATAGCTGGATATTATATATTAATAAATACCTTTTGATTTTCTTGTATTTTACTCTGAAAAATCTTTGTGGTGGATATATGCTCCATCGAAAATATAATTAGTAAATATTCATCAAAGTCAGGACCAAAAATATTTATAATAGAGCCTTACTATTACTGAATATTGGTAATCAGGACCTAAACATTTATTTTAACAAAACGCTTCATACTCTGTCTTACTATATCAATATAACATAGCGCTTTTGGCGTAATTTATGTTAGTAGCTTCAATGGCAATGGTGTCCCAGCATAGTGTGGTAGACTGCCTTTTGGGTTTTACAAAGTTTAAGCATTTGAGCACTTTATTAGCTTTAATGTTACACAAAAATTGAATTTGCTTTCATGTTTAACATTGTATGAATGTCTTTTCATGGGTTGAGATATGAGAATCATATCCTACTGACATTAGCTTATCGGCTTTGTGTATCTACACATAAAGAGAAGGATGAACAAACTCCTCTGACATATTTCATTAACCTAAAATTTTTCAACCCATTTTGTTTATTTTTAATTACTTCCAGTATGATAAGAAATAACTCGGGCATGATCTTGCTGTCCCAAGTACTTTGCCTTTTATGTTTAGCCTAATTTGTCCATTTTGAGTAGCATTCTTCAATATTTATCAGTGTTTCTGTTATTATCAGTTCATTGAAAACATATATTTCTTATAAAAGTTTTAAATAATTTAAATTACTTAATTTCTAAACTCATTAAAGAATCAGCTTTTGTTTCAAGTTTCTTTTATGATTGAATTATAGAAAAATTATACTATCAATAATTGCCAAACTATTCTAATCAAATGATTTTTTTTTTAAATTTTAATGGAAAAGTTATAAGTTCTATTATGTATAACGAATTATCATATTTTATTAAAATTTTATGGAACCGTATTCTTTGTTATTTTTAGATTGTTGAACTGAGCGATGCGTTATGCAATGTGGGAATGTATTGTATATTGACTAAATTTATTTTTCACCAAATCATGGTGGTGCTTTCCTTTTAGATTGATGGTGAAAGCAAGTTGATGCCAAGTTTTTAGCTAATCCTAGAGAGGTAATCCTGTTGTTTTATAAGTTGCTTTGTAGCCCTATTTTGAAGCATGCTATGTTTGCAAATTTTTTTTTTTTTTCTGTTGCGGTATTAGCTGTATGCTTATCTAATCTCTTAATTGACTTAACATTTGTCATCCAAATATTTGAGATCTCTTCTGTATATGATTTTAGCTTGAGGTCCTTCAGTCGTACTAATACTTGAAAAGTAGCTTATGTAGTTATGGGGTTTTGTTATTACAGGAATGAATAGTCAAGGTATAAAGGAGAAAAACAAATGACCATTTTAATCACTTAAGTGTTCAATGATATTATTTTTGGTTGCTAAGTGAATGGGGACTCCTCAAGAATTGATAACTAACTAATAAACTTTGCGTTTGATTAATAGTATCAACTGCTGGATAAAAACTGAAAAGTTCCTCGCTATTATTATGTGTTTCTTGTTTGAGCACTCCGTTTCCTAGTTAGTATCATTAAGCCTTGACTGTTATATCATAAGAATCAAAGATATTGTGGAACAGAATGACTTGTCGGTATATCTTTGTATTCACGCAAACAAAAATATGATCATTCTAGCTTTGTGGAATACAACGTGGCATGGAACTTAACCATTTGATCACGAAAACTCTGGGATGGGAGGTGAACTTGTCATCATGTTAGTGGCTAAAAAAGTGAATGCTGCCGCATTCTTTATTAGTCTTGAAAACTTTATGATTCCTTTTCCCTATGATTTTTGGGAGATCAGGTAGTTATTTGATATGTGGATATCAGATCCCTATTTGTCAAGCTTGAACTTGTGAGTTTATTGCATCAATCAACACTTGAGCCGAAAGCAATGGTATTTGAGTGCACTTGTTCCTCATGCTATTGATAGATTGTCCTACTGCAATAAAGATAAAGTTTTCTTCAACTACACGTCCAGTAGGGTAGTGGGATCTCTCATATATTAATTGCAAAAAATAACTTATTGATGTTGATGCTCGTTTTCTGAGGATCCCTTTCATGGTCACTTTTTTTAGAAGATTTTATTTTTGTTTTTGTTTTTTCAAAATTCATGTATTAATAGAAAAAGGTGGGATAATAGCCTGTTCATCCCACTTGAAAAGGAATTATATCCTTTGATCCTGGAGGAGACATGATAGAAGTAATTCAGTTGTATTAAATGATGTAAAGGTGTTATATTCCATCAAGGTTAGTATAAAAATCCATTTAAAGGAATGTACCCATGCCAACAGTTTTGACACTACCATCTCTGTCTTCTACCTAATACCCACAAAGCTCAAAAGTGATTTTCACTCAAGGAATTTTTTAATTATTTTTTTCATTGTGTTTTCTAGTTTCCACAACCAAAAAGAAACTTTTCATTTAATATAATCTCTTTGCCATTTATGTTTCCAAAAGGAGTCAAGTTAGTGGGGAAAAAGATGGTCTTGACACCTACGGAATATAGAAATGAAAAATAGGTAGTTAAAGGGATGTCAAAAACTTAAAATTACACAGTTTTGATAGGTAGGTATGTGTACTTTTTTGGTTTTTGTTTAAGTTAAGCTAGCTGAAGAAGCAAAAGAAATCTCTATGAATGGTGCATAAGTTGGTTTGTGGCAGTTTTACAGTTAAGAAATTAGAAAAACTTCTAGCCTCAGGAACCCTGATCTCTAATTTAGTTAACATGTTCATAACGGCATTGATTATACGAAGATTTTTGGTGACCAACTGGGAAGAATGTTTTTCGCTGTAAGAAAAATAATCATACCTTAATAATTATTCATTGTCGAGGCCTAGTTGATAAGAAGATTCATTTGATTGGTTGATGAGGATTGTGAAACTGCTGCTGCATCAAAGTTTACAAGAAAGCTTATAAATGTATATTTCTGTAGTTAAAGATGCAAAAGGAATGAGTTGCAGAAACAAACTCTGAGAGCTGCTAGATGTGAAGTAGGTAAAACAGGTGAACAGTCTGAGAAAGAACTTGGTACCCAGAAACAGTTAGAACTGTCAGTCAATGGTTAGATCATCGATCCTTTATATGTTGTGATTTCATTTCATTGAGACGATTTTTTTGTGTTTCAGATATTAGTTAGTTTATTATTTGTTCGTTCATATTTTCTTGAAAGTCAGAAGTTATACATAAGAGAGAAAGGAGAGCTAATTTAGTTGACAGTTGAAGAAAACAGTTGAGTTAGTGGTGGTGACGGTTAGCAATCTAATATGGGAAGAGGGAGGCTTTGGTTTATGACATTTGGTGGGTGAATGAAAGATGGGGAATGGCTTTCTAATTTCTCTCATATACCGATACTACTTTTATAACAAGCAATTTGTCTCCAACTTGGGACAATGGTAGGCCAACGGTCAAACGAAGATTCATATTACCTTTTTAAAAAAAAAAAATTAGAATTATGACTGATTTATATTTTGGGCCGTTGGATTATGAGTTAACATTGCCAACTTGGCGTACCAGCTGACCTTGGATCGTATCTTATCTCCGTACCCGTATATATAATGCTGCTAAGGATAATCTTACAAATCATCTATTAAGTGAGAGTTTTTTTTTTTTTTAAGTTAAAAATTAATAATAAAATCAATTTATATCATACACTTGACATTAAATGATTAATGATGCATCACTGAGTATCTCAATTACATATTCAAATTATATAAACATAGCATTATTGAAGTGTCAAGTGCTAATAGTACGTTTAATGCAGCCAAAAGCGTGATTTATACGTCTAAATATAAAATTCAAATCGAGAATACTTGTCTTTAAACATGATTTGAAGTCTAGCTTTTAAATGAATATATACATATTGATGATTAACTGCTAATAACGTAGATTGTAATACATGAACTAATATTCTCCGCATGTAAATAATATATAAGTAATAATATATTTTAGACATACCCCAAAAGCCTCTCTCTAATACTCTACTAAGCTTATAGTTTTTATAATGCTTTGTTGTATTCGAAGTTGTCACTTGGAAACTCAAGAGCGTAACGGGTTATAACGAAATAGTAACGTTACACCCTCTTATTTATATCCCAACCACTATCATTCTAATAGAGGTAGCGTTAACACATCACATACTCATATGAAAAAGGTTAAATGAAGTAATAAGTAATTTTATTAGTTATAAAATTTATTATCTAGTTGGTGAGTGGCACCAATTAAAATGAAAATGTTGGAATAATAAATGGGAAGTTTAACATTATTGATTATGAAAACAATAAGAGGGTAAATGATAAAAGTTCAAAACTTTCAGGAATAAAGTTACAATATCCCTTCAAAAAAGGAGCTTATGAGCGAATTTCTATCTAGTTTTTAATATACTTTGCAATGGGTTATTAACACAGCCAAGTTATCAACAACCTTCGAGTTTTTGAGATAGATGAAAAATGCAGTTCAAAGGTCTTGCAATCGTTCACAAAATTGGGAATTGCTAAACAAAGTACAAGCTTGTATTTGGAAATTGTGTAGGCATTTTTTTGTCATTGATGCATGTAAGAAGTGATATTTGAGCTATTAGGGCTATTCAATTTCATTCATGCATTAATTATATTTCTGGAGAAGTATAATATAAGCATAACGAAGCTTTCTTACATTTCATCATCCCCGTGAAGTCATGAGCATCATCAACTGGAGCTCATAAAAATCATGTGTTATCAATATTGCACTAAGTTGTGACATTGCTTTCGTTATTGCAAGTGTGTGTAATATATACGTTGTCTCATCATATACCTAACTACTAAAACTCTCTTCAAGGTTTCTCACACAAATTATGGATCAAAATTTTCTCTTCTACCATATGCACGGAAGATATTATTAATGCACCAAATTCCACATACAAGTTTGGGTGTAATCTTTGATTATAAAAAGCTAGTTAGACGATTGTGACTATGCATGAGTATATGATCTATAAAAGCTCATGGGGTTAACTCATATTCAAAAAATAATTTATGAGTTTAAGATTATCCAAGTCGTTATGTAAGATGATCTCCTCAACACTCAATTCTCTCGTATTTGAAGTTAATGCATAAATGAGAAAAAGGCTGATAGTATAACATTCTTGCTAATTTATTTAACAATTTTATTTTATTTTATTATTATTGTGACAATTTAGGGTGTGTTTGAGAAGTCCTTTGACCCTAAATCATAAGTTGATAAGTAATTAGGGTCCGGTTCAGTAATAGTATGCAAGAAAAATCTGAACAAGACCATGAAAGTGAGTTAGAAAATTGAAAAAATAATTAAAGAGTTCTCACATAGTGGGATTTGAACATGAGTATTGGTTCTAACTGACCCAAAAGTTTAAACCAGTAGATAAGCTTAATCATAATATGTAAGATTAACAACATAAATTCATATGCCTAGATTATGCAAACATATGTTTTTGATTTACATATATAATTTTTTTATTTACCTTTTTGATTGTTAGATCATATTCTTTGTTTGTTTGTTTGTTTTTTTTCTCTTTTGACTCAATAAATATAGTTTTTGTCCCTATTTATTAAGCCACGTGCATGCAAATGTAGTATACATAGACACACACACAATAATAATAATAATAATAATAATAATAATAATAATAATAATAATAATAATAATAATAGTGACAAATTTAAGATATATTTGAGATTGATGTGCTGTACTAAAAAACTATAATTATAAAATAAAAGTTAATAATATGTAGTAAATATAATTTTTAAATAATAATTTTAATAAAATTATTAAATATATAATAAATTTTTTATCGTACAAGTAAAAAAATCATATTAACATAATTTTTAAATTATAGCAGTTAGTGTTTATTAAATACTTTAATATTGTAACTAAAAACTATAGCTATCAAACTTTAATTCCGAACATACCCATGATGCACTTGCATATCACTTTTGATTAAGCTAGCATATTGCCAAGTTTGTTAAAATTTGGCAACCATAAGAATTTGGGGATATTAGTGTAATTTTATCATTATAACAGCAACAACACAACTAAGGGAAAGACGAGATGACATGTTTGACTAAAAAGAAGCAGTTAAACGACGGCTGCTTCAGTTTCCACGTGCAGTTCAAAGGTTAGTTCTTGCTTTGGCTAAATGGTTAGTTAGGTCCGAAAGGTGATCAAATAACATCACACAACTCCGTAGTCTCTAACAACAATACCAATATCCTTATTTTATTTTATTCATTAATCACTGTGCATTACTAAATTAATTAATTAACAGTCATAAAAATACATTGCATAATAGCAATCTTGACTCATTATATTCTTATTTAAGTTTTGGATTACATTAATTAAGGTCATGGTCAACTTTTTCGTCTATTTAATTACGAAAGTAATTTATGATGAGAAGTTTAGATTTTCTCCTAGGTGATTAATGTCAAATCAAATCTAATTAAATATGATACATCAAGACATGTTCTGATTAAGTTACTTGAACTTTAACTATGATACTTTAAGTTGGACAGTTCTCGTTTTATATTGTTATATGTGATATATTTAATATTTCTTTTCATATAATTATATGTTATATTATATCAAATACTAGTCTCATTAGATCTATCTATTGAGAATCCTCATTAGTTCGTGTTATGGGTTACTATGTAAATATAAATATGTAATAACTAAATATTATTTTATGAAAATCCATATTTGGGAGAGAAAAACTTACTTATATAGGATTGATGAGCACTTGTGCATCTCTTCAATAATATTTTGACATATATATATATATATATACACTTTTGTTAAAAGAACACCATTTATAATATGGAAAGATAGAAATAATTTGAAACACGTGCTAATGCATTATTCATTTTATACATAAGACGGGAGTGATAACAAATATATTAAAGTTAATTAGTAAAAATCAACTGTTAGAGTTGTCGTTATTTTCTATTATTATTATTTCGCTAAAAGGGAAAAAGAAAAAAAAAGAAAAGAAAAGAAAAGAAAGAATAAATGGGAGGTGGGTTATAAGTAGGTTAGAAACTTGGGAAAGATGTTGAAAGCAGAACGAAAATCACCCCACCAAGCAACCTCTATCTATCTATCCATCTCTCTCTTTTTCTTTCTCTTTCTCTTTGCTGATCATGTATAGGTGATTCCTAATTGATTACTTATAAACGTTTGTTAGCCAAGACGTTTGCATCAATCTCTCCCTTGTAACAACAAGTCTGTCCAAACCCTCCCACTCTCTAACGGAAATTATATCAAACACTTTCTCTTTCTTTCTCTCTTATATATATATATATATATATATATATATGTATTAATTATATTCTCATCATCTTCTTATACTTTCTCAAAGCTTATACACAAACCAACCAATCATCAAGTTTCTTTCTTCATCGGAGAGCTTGAGCTTGAGCTTGATCGGACGTGAAAGAAGAAAGCACATACTGTTGCTGTTGTTGTTGTTGAGTTAGGGTTTTGCTACAGTTATTGTTTTGTTGTTGTTGTTGTAGTTGAGGATTCCTCTCTATATATATATTTATAGATCAGATATGTGCACCAGAGGACATTGGAGGCCAGCTGAAGATGAGAAGCTTCGAGAGTTGGTCGAACGCTACGGTCCCCACAACTGGAACGCCATAGCTGAAAAGCTCCAAGGGAGATCAGGTACCTAGCTCTACTCAAATTATATATTTTGCTTAAAAAATAGTGCAACAAACATAAACAATATTTTTATACTTCTAGGATTTTGATTCATTGTTCTGTATGTGTAACCCTAAAAGTTTATTAATTGTTAAAACGAAATAATACTTTATATTTATGATTAGGATTCTCATATAAAAAATTTTGTCAAGTGCAGACATCCGTATTTTATAAATTTGAACTACGATTAGCTTTCTATGCCTCCACATAGTTTAAATCCATATTTTTTTAAAGATACGAATGTACGTGAAGAAATGATGATATATATGTATATAAAATGATAATAGTGTAACTATACGAAGGTAATTATTATAAAATGATGAGTTTTGCAAATATGATCATCAGGAAAAAGTTGTAGGTTAAGATGGTTCAATCAACTGGATCCAAGAATCAACAGAAGCCCTTTTACAGAAGAGGAAGAAGAAAGGCTATTAGCTTCTCACAGAATCCATGGAAATAGATGGGCCGTTATTGCTAGACTTTTTCCTGGACGTACTGATAACGCTGTCAAGAATCACTGGCATGTTATTATGGCTAGAAGATGTCGCGAAAGATCTAGACTTTATGCTAAAAGGGCTGCTCAAACATTTCTAAATGATCAAAAATCATCTTCATCATCAAGACCAGATCAGCATGCGCAAACCGGTTGCACTGATCTGGAGACAAATAATAATAATCTTGCTTCTTTTGTTGAAATCTTTCGTGGAAAGTTTCACTACGGTGCTTACTCTCATAATCCACTGCAGTTCCTCAAATTCTGTGCCGAAAATTCAAGTCATTGTGGTTCCAATAAAGAAGGTATATGAAGAATTTTCCAAGAATTCCAACTTAATTTGTCACATATACTAATTATGATTTGGAAGGTTACATTGCTCATGTTATTGTGAGTAACACTGTGACTTAGTGTGGTCTAATTTAATACATAAGTTTGGACACTATTAAATCACAGGTAAATGTCTAGTTGCTCATTATATGGTGGCGAAGTTCCTCGTTGGAACACTTTGTTTTGATTATAATTGGATACCATAGGTACTAATTGGTTAATTAGATATTATTAATTAAGATCTCTTATACTGATACAAGAGGCATGGAGTTCGAATATTGCTTATACTAGGGTTTTGGGAAGGGAATGGTTTAATATTTATGTAGCGTCGATCTAAAAGAAAAAAAAAAGTGATTAAAATAATAATTTGATGATGACATTCTTTTACATGTTTAATTGCAGATAAAAATCAGCCGGTGGAGTTTTATGATTTTCTCCAAGTAAATACAGACTCTACAAAGAGTGAAGTGATAGATAATGCAAGAAGAGACGATGAAGAGGTTGATCAAGAAGCTAGGGTACAACGAAATGGGTCCTCCGGGGTTCAGTTTATCGACTTTTTGTCAGTAAGAAATTCTTGATGATGATCAAGATAACATAGCAACTGGTAAAGGAGTTTGCTTACACACATGTTTGAGTATCTAACTAACTACAAAGATACTTATATATTTAGATGTTACTGCCACAGAAGAACAATTAATATTTAATTAAGAAGATACAATATGAATATATCTATATATATTGCATGTTTCATTTAGGGTTTCCTTTATGTAAGCGAAGGCTGTATTATATGTTCATGAAATCATCTGAGGCTGTATTGATCCGAGATGTTTGTGTAACATGTACTGAGTGAAAACATCAGGGTATTTGTAATTTAAGAAATCCTTTTGTATGCTTTAATGATGATCATCACAGGAGAATTCTATGCTGTAGTGTAGCATGCATGCATTCATACTTGCATGTAGCTATTTGTTAACATTGGTATTTGATTACATCCATACGTTGATATATTTAGAAACGCAAAGCTTAGAAAATTTCTTGATACTAGCACCATGGCAATTCAGTGTTGAGATTAAACAACTCAGCATTGAGTCATTAGTAATGAAATTTGAAGGACTAAGATCAACATTTTGTAAATGATAATTTTTCATTTTTCAAGTATATACCCTAAGACATTCCATTCTAAGGTGACGTGTCTTTCAGAATCATAAAATTTCTTCATTTTTGAAATTACTTGTTTAATAACTATTTTAATTTCTTATGGGCTTATTCTTTTATAACAAACAACTTTCGTACTAAATCATACGTACTTCCTGCACAAAAGTAAAAAATTTCCATTGAAATTAACTATGAAAACATGTACTTATTTTCGTCTTTACATTCATAAAAGGAGAAAATAAAATCTGGAAATTAATATTTTGGTAGATTTAATAATCTAGTCATGTTTTTCTTTTTTTAAAAGGGAGGGTGGCAAGTCAAAGAGTTTTCCTCCCACCTCAAGACTCGAATCCGGTGTCTGAATCTAGACCAGTATGCGGTAGACCATTACGGCTGGAGCTTAATAATCTAGTCATGTTTGTTTTAGGGAAAATTACTCTCGGGTTCTTAATATTTCTCATGTTTACCACTTAGTGTTACTATTTTTTATTTTTATTTTTATTGCTGATTACATATTTAACAATGTTCAAACGTTACCATTGAATTCTTTATGTTCAAACGTTACCATTGAATTCTTTTATAATTCTTTTTTCAACATACGTAACTCTTGCCACATTTTGAGGAACCTGCATATCGTATCAAATTGATATATAATACGCAAGCAAAAAAAAGTATTAAAAAAATTTAGGGATCGAAACGTCGTTCTTCCTCTGTTTTATGTCCAAACCTAATTCCATCCTCTCTCTTTGATTGGATATTGGAACCCTGATTTCTGAATCACATATTAAAAAAAAAAATCTTGAAGTCAGAGCTGCGTCAAGGATTGTGATGCAATCCAAGCCGTCCACCGAGCTACAAGATTTAATAATGGAATCGACGATAATTTTTCAACATACGGTAATTCGTGACAATGAACCCTAGCGTTAGCATGATCTTGACAGGACTTATAACCACCCAATATATATATCTGTCCACATACCTATATTCAATAATTAATAATATTATTGTTCACGATTTAATCACTAAAACGGTGTTTAATTAACTTATCATTTCTTCACCTATCACTATGTTTATTAATTACGACTTTTAATTTCTCACTGACACGGACCATATATATATTGGTATTTCTTAATTCTTGCCCTTGTTAATTAATCTCTCAATTAACTAGAAGAAATAGGTTATTATTCCAAAACGTTGTATTTGTTACTTTTAGAGAGAAGAGAAAATTGGTTTTCATTTTTTTTTTTTTGCTTCTTTAGTTTTTCCATAATTTATTTCTTTCTTTTGAGGAAGAATTCTGATTTTTTAATATTTTAAGAGAGTTTATCAACTAAATACCTGTTTGATACGACTTATTTAATAGTCACAAGAGTTTATTTAATCCCATAAGTTCTTTCTTAAATTTTGTTATTGTTTGGTTGTTTCATTAGTAGAGTTTTCGAATATTAAATAAGCTATTTTACCTTTGAAAAGCTTTTTTAAAATATGAAAAAGCCTAAAATATCATTTGCTTATTTGATAATTTTATTTTATTTCTTTCATAATATAACTTTAAAAAAATTTATCTATTAAAACAATTTTACAAATTTTAATAAAAGTTCTCTTTGACTACCAAACAACTACAATATTTTAGTAAAAGCTTTACTAACAAAAAATGTACTTAAATACCCTTTATTTAAAAATTTATACAAACTGAGGCTTAAACTTGCTGGCATAAACATAATGAATTGTAATCTAAATACCTACACAATTTGTATTCTTTGTAAATTCTTGTGGATTAACCAAATAATATTTTGTCCACTTGTATATCAAGAATGATTTAATTATGTTTTCTTTCACTTTTTGATGAGCGGCGTAGCGGAAACAGAATTGATAAAATTAGAAAAACTAGATATTCTCTAGAACTAGACCAAGCCAATGTGATTAACTTACGCTCTAATCGAAACGTGATTAAATCCGTTCTAATCCAAATAACTCAATGAGATTTTTAATAACACATAAAGTGAGATTAGATGATGCTCTAATCCAAACGACTCTACAAGAGAGATTTTTGATAAATAATTCCAAAGGAATTATAAAAGAGAAATTTTATTGAATAATTGAATTGAAGTTATAAAAATAAACCTACTTCCCTAAGTTAACTTAAAAATGAAAACTAAATCACAATTAGAATTAAAAAAAAAAAGGACTAAGATAATATTCCTTAACTAACTCTAATTAAAATAGAAAATAAAATTTTAAAATTCTAAAATAACTTAATTAATGTCCTACATCATTTTCTCTTTCTTTTTTCTTTCTTATGTCAAAATATGCAAATAAAAAAGCAAAAACAGATTTTGTTATCATGTGACGGTGCAGAAAACCCTACTTCACTTGATATATAAGTATAACATGACCCTTTCACATAGTTACAATTAATGTAAAAGGCTTGATTTTCTCCATGATTTGTTAATCAAAATAATACGAAATTTTGCAATCCGTCAATTAGTCGAGGTGACATACATAGATGATATAGGAAAACTTTCTGGTGAGATGTCATCTTAGTTCATACATCAAATATGAAACCGAATAACATATCAATCAATTATAAATTGTGATGATAACATTAAAAATTTAAAGTGCCATAAATTCTGGGTATCGTCTCGTTCAATTCGTAAAATTTCTTACAAAATTGTATAAAAATAAAAGATTTGGGTACCATACTCAGACAAGGTTGGAAGGAATATTCTCGACCATAAGGAGAGGGAATATGAATTTTTTTTTCCCACACGACATCAATCCTTATTTACTACTGCGTATTTTTTCAGATGTATAGCTCAATTGGTAGAGCATAAGACTTTTAAAATAAAGTGCCATAAGAGTTTATTCAAATGGATTTATGTTTATCTTCTTAACTAAGGTAGGTGTTTGGGGAATGTCGAGCAACCCTACCTGAGGGCAAACCAGCCAGAACAGAAGACCTGATCACTAGCACGAAGATGCTCGGTGTCAAAGCTGGTTGGGGTTAAGTGTTCTAAAGCCAGTCGGGCTCGATATTCCCATCCTGCTCGAGTGAGGTCACAAAGAGCAGGGATATCCTCAATCATCGAGCGAGCCTTGGTTGCGTCATGGACAGCGCCAAAAATAGGAAGAGATCAGAGCTCGAGCAGAGCAAATCCAAGCATGGCATCCTCACCTCTATAATTCAAGACAGTGGACGCTTCTTTTTGAGAAGCAGAAAGTAGCTACCAGATGCCTTCTACACCCTGACAACTTGTCACCACAATCGATAACTGGCAGACACCCCGCATGCCATAGGGTTTCGTCACTGTTACCGATAATCGGCGCATACCCCTACAATATCATTATTCTACACCTACTTATATGACATCATCATTTGATGACAGTAGCTCATGACCGTCTGACATCCCATACCCCCAAGTTGTGCTACTGTGCCCCATAGCTGTCAGAAAAATGCAGGCACAATGAATGCAGGGGATGTGCCCAAGCAAGGATGACGGGAAAAAAAGAGATAAATATCAGATAAGGGGAGGTAAAAGGATTCTGATTCTTCTTCTTCCTTATCTTTTTCAACCTTATGTTTTTCATTTTTTCTCAGATTAAGAGAGAATTCACAAAGAATCAACCCGATTACTGACTTGAGCATCGGAGGATTTTAGTTGGAAAAATACCCAGTGACCTCTGATACTTTTTCTATGGATATAGGTTGGAGAACACTACCGCTTTGGTGAACGAAAAAATGCAGGAACCAGCTGAAAATCCTGCTCGAGCTACTAGCGACCAGAAGACACTACTACTATTTGGGAGCGACTAGAAAATCGCATCAACATTTTGGCGCCGTCTGTGGGGATCAGTTTAAAAATTCTGAATTTATAGCACACTTAAAAATGACTTGACAATGAGTGGAAACAACCGAAGAGGAAATGATGGACCAGATGGAAAAGTAGATGGAGACACTGACATCCATCCTGCAAGAACTCAGGGATGGATAGAGGAGGGCAAGCAATGACGTTCCTGAATTCAGTCGTGCGAATGCTCCCACTGGAGGGAACACAAAAAATGGAGCCCAAAAGCAGAAAGTATAGAACGCTGTTAGAAGGGAGGAGACGAACCCAGAGGAGAGAGAGTCAAGACAGCACTTGCAGACACGACACCTCTTTCCCGCTTGGAGGAGTTGGAGGGGAGGTGCACAGGTTGGCACAGGTCATTGAAGACCTCCGGGGAAATAGGAAAGCACTGAGTTGGAGGATCATGTTGGACAACGAATCCCCACTTTTAATGGAAAAAATAGGTGTCACAATCCCCAGGGATTTTCGTTTTCCCGACTTGAAGTTTTCGGGGAAGAGTGACCCGTTAGCGCACATCGAGTGTTTCAACGACATGACCGAAGTACAAGGCTTGACAGCAGCCTAAAGATATAGAGCGTTCCCTCTTACCTTGGAAGGGCGAGCGAGGGAATGGTACTACAAGTTACCACGAGGGAGTATTTAGAGCTTTGAGCAGATGTGCACAGAGTTTGAGGAGTAGTTCCTGGGGGCAGTAGCCCCCAAAAATGACATGATGGAGTTGAGATCAAACAGAAGGAGGGGGAGTCCCTTCGAGAGTTCATTAAATAATCATTCAATCACCCCTAGGCGTTGAGAGGGTTGACGAAGGAGGTGAAGATGGGAAGGCCTTGGTACAATTTACGGAATCCCTCGATCCACTCATACTCTGACGCATACGAGCAAATGAAGATGGATATCGTGATAGAGAAGGAGAAAGCCGTAAAGTTGAGGAGCGAGCAGAGTGGCAAAGCAAAGCGTAGGGAGAAAGGGGGGCTTGCTCAGGGTTCGTCGATTTCCAAAGGGACAAGGAACCGGGTTGCTCCCTATAACCATTATTAGATGGCCCCCCAACCGCGAGTAGATCACGTTTCACTCCGCAGGTCTACAAGTAGGGACCGGAGGGATTACCATCAGTTCAGTAGCAACTCGCCCTGTAATCCCCCTACGAATCGGCCCATACAGAGCCACAACAAAGTCGACCGTCCACTACCTCCACACGCGGGAAACTTTCCCAATAATAGGACTATGCAGATGATTGACCAAAGTCCTACCTATAGGCAGTACGCCCCTCTGAAGATGTAGTTAGAGGAAATGTTCTATGTCATAGAGGAACGGGGGCTGTTGTATTCCCTGGCACCGATGTCCAAACCAGCGAATAGGAGGGATAAAAGTAGGTTTTGCAGGTTCCGAAATGATCATGGCCATTAAACATCCCAGTGCTGCGATATGAAGAACCTGGTGAAGGATCTGGTAAGAAACCGGTACTTGGATGAAATCATTGAGGGAGGACACTCGGTGGTAGAGCGGCCAGTGACGGAGGATGACCAGGCCTGTGATATGGACCACGAACCACCTACTATGAGGGTGATAATAGGAGGCCTGACGATGGCAGGAGATTTGAACAGAGCCAGGAAAAACTATAGCAGATATGCTTCTGCTAATCGGGAGGTTTTGTTCACACTGTCGGTCGCCAAGAAAGTTAGAACCAGACAAGTTCCAATCATGTAGACGGAGGAGGACGAGGAGGGGGTCCTATACTCCTACGAGGATGCCCTAGTTATAAAGGCAAATGTTGCGAACATGAAGCTCAGCCAGATTTTGGTGGACTCGAGAAGCTCAGTGGAAATTCTCTTCAAGTCTACCCTGAATGAGATTGGAATAGTGGATGCAAGGCTCAAGCACACGAGCACCTCTTTGAAAGTATTTGGTGGAGGAAGGCTGACCCCTCTAGGGATTGTGAATCTGCCAGTGACTATGGGCTTGAAGGCCTTTGAGAAGAATATGATTGTGGACGATATTGAGAAGGCTTTTTATGAGGGCTAGTCAATTGGTGATGTCCATCCACTACTTGGCATTGAAATACCGCGTGAACGAAGCGGTATTGTTTGTTAAGGGCGATCAGCGGGTCACGAGAAGCTGCTATGCCACGACGGCTAAGGAGGCGATGCAGGTGACGTAACTAGACGCTAAGGATGAGTCAAAGAAAGGGAGACAAGGATCCGCTGAAGAGTTGGAGGAAATTTTGATAAGACCAGACGACTAGAAGAAAAAGGTTAAGATTAGCTTGGGCATAAGTGAGCAGCTGAGGAGGAGTCTGGTCGAGTGCTTGCGAGCCCATTCTGATGTGTTCACCTTGTCACATGAGGACATGCTGGGGATTGATCCGAAGGTAGCATGCCACATACTGGCAGTGAGAAGGAATGCGAAGCCTGTAAAGCAGAGGAGAAGGTGCGTCAACCAGGAAAGATACGACGCAATGAACATTAAGGTGGAGAATTTGTTAAAGGCAGGATTCATAAGGGAAGTTAATTACCCCGAATGGATCTCGAACATGGTATTGGTGAAAAAGGCCAATGGAAAATGGAGGATGTGTGTGGATTTCATAGACTTGAACAAATTCTGTCCTAAGGATAGTTTCCCATTGCCGAAGATAGACCAGCTGGTTGACTCCACGGTTGGACACGGTCTGCTCAGCTTCATGGACGCATTTTCGGGTTTCAACTAAATCCCCATGTATAGGCCGAACGAGAAATGCGCGGCCTTTATCACGAACCAAGGCCTGTTCTGCTACAAGGTCATGCCCGCCGGCTTAAAAAACGCAGGGGTAATATATCAGAGGTTGGTGAACAAGATTTCTAAACCTTTGATCGGCCGCACAATAAAAGTTTATGTGGACGACATGATCACCAAGTCCAGAGATGCAGAAGAACATGTCAAGAATCTAGAGGAGACCTTCGCGCTTTTAAGGGAGAACAGAATGAAGCTTAACCCCGAGAAATGTGTTTTTGGAGTAAGTTATGGGAAATTCTTGGGTTTCATGGTCAGCAACAGAGGAATTGAAGCCAACCCAGAAAAGATAAGAGCGGTAGTAGACATGAAGTCCCCGCGTGCTCTCAAGGAGATACAGAGTCTTACGGGTAAGCTGGCAGCCCTCAACAGGTTTATCTCTTGAGCAACGGACAAGTGCTATATCTTCTTTTAGGAGATGAAAAAGGGGAGGAAAACGAAGTGGACACCGAAATGTGAGGTGGCCTTCCAGCAATTGAAAAAAGTATTTGTTGAAGGCCCCGTTACTGTCAATACCGCTAGCAATAGGAGTCCTCTACCTGTACTTGGCTGTGTCACAATAGTTTTGATAAGGGAAGAGTCAGTGGTACAACACCCTGTGTACTACATGAGCAGAACTTTGTTGGAGGCTAAGACTCGATATCCGCCAATGGAGAAATGGGCGCTTGCATTGGTAACAGCGGCTCGGAAGTTGAGGCCTTATTTCCAAGCACACTCAATAGTAGTCTTGACGAACCAGCCACTTAGGCAAGTCTTGCACAAACCAGAGACCTCAGAGCGGCTGGTAAAATGGTCGATAGAACTCAGCGAGTTTAACATCAACTATTAGCCCTGGACAATAATTAGAGCACAAGCCCTGGCAGACTTTGTGGTTGAATGTACAAAGTCAGATAAGGGCGCAGACAATGACCAGGCAGCGGGGGAACATATTCCGGACAAGATGTGGACTGTCACGGTGGATGGATCATGTGGAGACCAAGAAGCGGGAGCGATAGTAGTGCTTCTTAGCCCTAAAGGAATGGAAATACAATATGTTGTGAAGCTCGTATTTAAAGCCATTAACAACCAGGCTGAGTACAAGGCTGTGATTGCAGGACTAAAGCTTGCATTAGTGGTGAAGGCGGATGAGGTGAAGGTCTGAACAGATTCCCAGTTAGTGGCAAACCACTTCAATGAAAGCTTCCAAGCAAAAGGCGAGAAGATGGAGGCCTACCTTTGGAAGGTGAAGCAATTAGTTGGGAAGTTTCAAGCGGTAGAAGTGGAATAGATTGCAAGGGGGAAAACTTTCGAGCAAATATAGTAGCACGGATGGCCGCTGCGTCAGACCCCAAAATACCCAAGTCGATCCCTATGGAGATCAGGACCAGCTCAAGCATCGAGCAGGAAGACGAGGTGATGAACGTGACCTCGAGCAACTCCTGGATGGATCTATTATTCTCCTACCTCAAGGAAGGGACAATACCTTCCTATAAAAAGCAGGCAAGAAAGCTGAGGTGTCAAGCAGCGAGGTATGCACTGATCGACGGGGTGTTGTACAGACAAGGATACACCCTGCCACTGTTACGCTATTTGGACGAGGAATAGGCTGACTACATCCTCAGGGAAGTACACGAGGGGATTTGTGGAAACCACTCTGTTGCAAGGTCTCTCGTCTTTAAAGTCTTGAGGCAAGGATATTTGTGGTCCAGAATGCACCAAGACGTACAAGAAAAGACCAGGAGCTGCAAGAGTTTTCAAAACTTTGCCAATCACATCGCTCAACCACCAGAGAACCTCACTGTGACGAACTCACCATGGCCATTTGCCTAATGGGGCATTGATTTGATCGGACCGCTGCCAAAGGGAAGAGCATTTGGACCGCATGCTGTGGTTGCGAATGACTATTTTACCAAATAGGTGGAAGCAGAAGCCTTGAGCAGCATTACAGAAAGCAAAACCACTGACTTTATTTGGAGAAATGTGATTTGCAGGTACAGAATCCCCCACACGCTGGTTACGGATAATAGGAGACAGTATGACAATAATAAGTTCAGAGACTTCTGCGCGAACATGGAAATAGAATTGAAGTTCCGCTCGCCATCACATCCATAGCCAAATGGGCAGGTGGAGGCTGCGAACAAAACTATAAAACGCCTCTTGAAGGCCAGACTGGAAGATCAGAAAGGAGCATCAGTGGATGAACTTCCTGGCGTGTTATGGGCTTACAGAACCACATACAAGACCGCTACGGGGGAGACGCCATTTTCCTTAGCATTTGGGCACGAAGCAGTGATCCTAGTAGAAATAGGGGTAGGCACACATCGAACAGAGCGCTTCGATGAGGAGTATAATAACAAGCAGATTTGTGCAAATTTAGATCTACTGGAGGAAAGAAGGGAGAGGTCAGCAATGAAGGTGGCAGAATATCAGCAGAGGGTGGCTCGTTACTACAACCAAAATGTGCATATTTTCTGATTCAAAGTGGGAGACTGGGTATTTAGAAGAGTGAACCAGAGCACTAAAGATCCCAAGTAAGGGGTGTTGGGCTCAAATTGGGAGGGTCCTTATAGGGTCTCTCAGGTGGCCGGTCTGGGGGCATACATGCTATCTTATCCGGATGGACAAGAAGTTAAAAGTTCATGAAATGCATAACATTTGATAAAGTATTTCCAGTAAGTTCCCTTGTATTGCAAGCGTCGATATTCAGTTTCTTTCAAAATAGAAGTGTATAAAATCTTGTTCATGAATAAAAGCAAGAAGAAATGCTTCAAAAATTAATTTAATTCAAGAAGGTCAAAGCTTATGAAAACAAATGAAAAGCTAAGCCCATAAGTCTCAGAGCTTAACCCAAGGCGAGACAAAGTGGCAAGCATAGCTAAGAGAAGGCTCGAGCAAGATAAGCTCGTAAAAAAAAAAACTGAGACCATAAGTCTCAGAGTCTAACCCAAGGCGAGACAAAGTGCCAAGAATAGCCAAGAGAAGGCTCGTGCAAGATAAGCTCGCGAAGAAAAGCCAAGGCCATAAGTCTCAGAGCCTAACCCAAGGCGAGGTAATGTGCCAAGCATAGCCAAGAGAAGGCTTGAGCAAGACAAGCTCGCAAAGAAAAGCTAACAGCCACAAGTCTTAAAGCCTAACCTAAGGTGAGACAAAGAGCCAAGCACGACCGGGATGGGCTCGAGCACAATAAGCTCTCTGAGAAAGGTACTACGACAAGAGATCTTAAGGCTTGTTCGGGTTAAGGTAAAATAGCCGAAATTCATAAGGGGTTAAGTCAAGTTGTTCATATCTTGGCGAATGAGCAAAACGAACAGAGTAGGCTAGAGTCCTGAGGACAAGAGAGAAACTTAAAGCCTGCTGGAAATTCATCCTACAGAAAATTTTAGAACATATTAAAAGTACGAAGGCAAAGTGGGAAAAATGTACTATTTATTTCATTTAGTTTAAATTGACGAAGCCTACAAGTATAAAAAAAAAATATCCATCAAAAGCCGATCAATAAGTTGGGCGGTCGAGCTAGTAGTCGGATCAGGGACTTGGGAAGAGGAAGCAGCCTGAGGATCTTTCTCGGCAGTAAGAGCAGCTTGTGCTTCTTCGGTTGAAGGAGCAGCCACTCCAGGCCTTACAGCAGTCACTTCCACGTGAGAAGACGGATCCCTTGGCTCCTGGCTCCTAGCATCCAGCTCATTCATATAAGCATCCACGCCTGCCTCGAGCTTGGACATGTTCAGCTCGGGGTATTCGTTACTCAAGACGGACATGATACATTCATAGCAGAATGTCAACCCTTTGTTGTACTCCTCTGTAAGTTGGTTCCCCAAGGAGTACACTTTATTCTAAAGACGAGAAGTCTCTGCTTCCATGGTCCTCTCAAAGGAAAATCTCTGAACATTGAGATCTTTTGTGGCACTCACGAGCTCATTCCTGACCATGGACAGCTCATTCTTAAGCTGGAAAGCCTTAGATTCAGCCGTTGCTGCCCTCTCCTCAAAAGTGAAGATTTCAGCACGGAGCTTGGCCGCTTCCTCCTCTACCTGCTCGAGCTTTTTCTTCAAGCTCTGGTTTTCGACTCTAATCTTTCTCTCGAAATTCAGAGCTTTGTCTTGAAGGCAGTGGAGCCAGCAGTAGCTTGGTATAAGGAGCGCTGAAAAACATTAGCCAGCTCGTTAAGGCGGGAGGACTCCAACTCTTCCACGAAACTTTCCCCTATGTGCTTGGTGAACTCCTTGACGTAAGGATCGGTAAAGTTACCCTACTCCCTGGAGCGTACTGATCTGGACCTAACAGGGACGATGGTGCCAGGAACCCTCGAGGGAGCTTCTCCAACTACTCTCTTACTCTCCGGAGCAGAAGGAAGAACCCTGACTAGTGAGGTAGTGAGGTCAACTCTGGACCTCTTGGGTGGAGCAGAGGAGGTGGTCGGGCTCTTGACAGTGCTCAATTGCTTCTTCAACCAAGCAAGGATATTGCTCATGTCCTCTTCCTCGGATGCCAAGCCGAACTCGACAAAGTTTTGATGAGTCAATAATTCTTTGCACGAGCTCGCGTTGTCCAACGTGGTGTCTATACGCAACTTCAGCTCTGCCTCGACCCGATAGGATACACTCCAAGAGATTGAAAAAGACCAAAAATGACAATAAGAAAGAGTGAGCAGAAAAACTAAAGTAGAAGGTATAATGAGCAGTAGGTGACCTGGAGTGTAAAATCGAGAAGGAATTTGGGGAATCTCTTCGGTGGTAGAGGCTGCTCGCCTCCAAGAAAAGAATTTACCCTTCTAATTACGACCAGGGTAGGAAGGTTGATGATGAGTTTTTTTCCCTTCGAGCTGAAAGTGAAGTAATACCAGCCCATATTTTTTGGACTGCTCTTCAACTGGTATAGGTGCTTTATTTCATCTACCACCAGCTTACCCAAGTTGCACCAATTCCACAGGATGTATAGCTCAGATAAGACTCTCCACCCGTTTGGATTCAGTTTCTCTAGTGCCAAGCGCAACTGGGAGAGGACTTGAGCAAAATAGGGTTGTAAGGGCAACCTAACACCCCACCTAAAACATTTGAGGTAGAGGGTGACATACTGTTAAGAAGGGCGGCTGGGGGTGTTGTTCTTGCCAGGAAGACGAAGGTCAACGCTGACAGGGATTTGGTAAGTGGCCTTAATCCGATCTAGATCCTGTTTGGAGGTTTCACACCTCATGTAATCAATAGCAAAAGATTCAGCCTCGAACCTTTGGCCGGTCCTTTGCCTTTTATGTGACCGGATTTCTCTACAACATCGCCCTTAACGGTGTCTCCGACAGTGTGAGCGACCTCTTCGGAACTTAGGTCTCTCCCTATAACCCCGCTATTGATCTGGGAGCCACTAGAAGAAGATGATTCTTCAGGGGACATCCTTCGGGGTTGCTGAGTGGCTGGCATTTTTCCTAGAGGACTACAATCTACCAAATGGGAAACGAAAACCCATAAAACAAAAATGACGAGAGCGAGAAGAAGAAGCCAAAGAGTTTATACCTGAGACTGGTTTGGTGAGTACAAACAGCGACGACGGCAACCAAGGTAGCAGATTTCACTTGCAGGCGGTAGGTTTCAGTTTTGAGCAATGTAGGAAGAAAATAAAATAAAAAGCGGTGAAATTAGGGATTTATGAAGGGGAAAGCAAGTCATTTCAACAGACGTCACGTTACTTAAGGGAAGCGTGACTGTTCAGGAAAGTGCCTCTTCAAATTTCAAATGAGTGGCCTAGATTAACCCATGCAGCTCATATTAAATGTGAAGTGACGGAAAAGGTGGACAGCTCAGTGTGAAAAAGTAAAAAAGGGGGAAACCTACTCGAGTAAGTAATTTATAGTCTTATCCCGTTTCACTCTTAACACTAGAAACTGGGGGTCTGGTGTTTAGGGAATATTGAGCAGCCCTGCCTGAGGGAAAACCCGCCAGAACAGAAGACCTGATCACTAGCACGAAGACACCCCTGTTCAGTGTCAAAGCTGATCGGGGTCAAGTGTTCTAAAGTCAGTCGGGCTCAGATATTCCCATCTACTCGAGTAAGGTCACAAAGAGTAGGGATATCCTCAACCGAGCCCTGGTTGCGTCATGGACAACGCCAAAAACAGAAAGAGACCAGAGCTCAAGTAGAGCAAACCCAAGCATGGTATCCTCACCTCTATAATTCAAAACGGCGGACGCTTCTTTCCGAAAAGTAGAAAATAGATGCCAGACGCCCCCTACACCCTGACAACTTGTCACGACAATCGATAACTGGCAGACACCCCCCACGCCATAGGGTTTCGTCACTGTTACCGATAATCGGCGCATACCTCTACAGTATCATCATTTTACACCTACTTACACGACATCATCATTTGATCACCCATGACCGTCTGACATCTCATACCCCAAGTTGTGCCGTTGTGCCCCATAGCTGTCAGAAAAATGCAGGCTCAATGAATGTAGGGGATGGCGCCTAAGCAATAATGGATGGAAAAAAGGGGGATAAATATCAGACAAAGGGGAGGTAAAAGGATTCTTATTCTTGTTCTTCCTTATCTTTCTCAACCTTCTGTTTTCTGGTTTTTCTCAAATTAAGAGAGAATTCACAAAGAATCAACTTGATTACTGACTTGACCGTTAAAAGGATTTCGCCGAAAAAACACCCGGCGACCTCTGATTCTTTTTCTATGGATACAAGCCAGAAAACACCACTATTTCGGTGAACGGAAAACGCAGGAACTAGCTGGAAATCCTGCTCGAGCTACTAGAAACTAGAAGACACTACCACTATTTGGGAGCGACCAGAAAACTGCATCAACAACAGCGTTTGTTTTTTTATATGAAATTTGGATGGGTCTAAATTTAGCCGAAGTTTGAATATGTTTGAATTGCACATGCTTGAATGACATGTTTGTTTGTTTTGCAATATCTAAATATATGTTAATCTTGATTATTTTTATAAATCAGAAACATCTGAAATATGATTATTTGACATTTATGTCCTTATAAGAATTATTTATACTTGTTATAAATTTCAAGAGCTAAATAGAATTAGGTAGTAATTGATCTTTAAATAAAATATATATATTACATTACTCCAAATGAAAAATTTAATCAAACTTATTATACTAATTGAAATTTTTAAAAGATAGGAAAATCAATTACATCCTTGAGAAAGTTGATTTGCGAGTTGATCTCGTAACTATTGCATGAAGACTTGATCTTGATGGTCTAAAGAAGTTTCTTGCAATTGTTGGTTGATTCAAATTTGTACTGTTATTTTCTAACTTAACTTCTTAATTGTCATACTCTAAAAATAATGCATCAGTAATAGACAATATTTGAAGAAAATTGTGTATTGCAATGCATGCAATAACAATCTTTGTTTGAGCATCAATGGATATAGCGGCATTCGCTTTAAAATTGGAAAACGAGCTTTTAGAACACCAAAAGTACACTTAATAACGTTTCTTAATTTTGCATGACTATGGTTGAAAATCTCCTCTTTCCCTCTACCGTGACCACCATTTCAAAACTCATTCAACCAATAGCGTACGTAACGATATGGCCCCATAAATCCTCTAGTGTGTGTATATGCCACATTAAGTACATAATATTTTTTGGGTTCAATAATTACCAAGAGTTAATTATTTGAAAATAAATGTTTGACAGTTATATAAAAGGAAAAGATTACCTAGTGGTGGCATTGAAAAATTATGTCTTGATCCATAAATTGTTTTTGTCAAGACTCTTGAATCATGTGTTGTTCCTTCCCATCCAATAACAAAGTACCTAAAGATCATGTCAAAATCACAAATTGCCATGCCATTTTGAAAACATTCACCTCTTCCATGATCTCTATATGACACTTGTTTATCTATTAGAATACATGCATAAATTAGGGTTCCATCTATTGCTCCAGTACCACCTCACAAAAAATATTATTAATATGAGAAATATATTAATTATGTTACTATTTATCATCGACAAAAGATAATTTACCCTAAATATTTCCTATAGTTTTTGATTAGTTATGCCACTTAAAGCATCATTAAATGAAGGAGTAATAATTTATTTCGAGAACTTCATCATGGCTATTAAAACTCATGAAAGTATTTTTGCACTACTATAACCTCATGATTGTCCACTATTTGAGTTGAGTGTTGAAAAATATTTCTTACAAGTCGATTATGAAGATTGTGGCTAATTGTCATCATGAACATTGTAATTTTTTGTTCAACAAACACATGTTTACTAAGATATAACCATCTTGACATAAATAAATAGACCCATTCTTCTCTTTTGCATTAATTCATAATATGTAGTAGATGATCCATTTAAAACCTCTTCAACAAAGTTTGAACCTATATTTTTTTATGCTCGTAGTCTTTCAATATTCAGTGGCTTTAATAAATCAAGTATCAACATAATCAATCATTTTTTTGTAGTAGCCTCTTAACCTTGTATTTCTTATTATCATCTCCTTCACTTAAAGTTTTCATAGAAATATCTTTTAAAAAAAAAGCATAATATTAACAATATCTAAATTTTTTGTATTGCAATGTCATCCAATAATTAAAGAAAATATGATAATTTATAAAGAAATAATAATAATCTTGTAAAGAAGTATTAAATAAATAAAAATAACATAAAATCACCATATAATATTTTTTAAAGAAAACACATTGTCAAAATTTAACAAGCTCAATAAAAAGACTTTAGGTTCAAGACATTTTAATTTAAATAAAAGAGGTTCCCATCCTATTTTTCTAAACTTAATTTGAATCCACCGTATTCGTTCTTGGTCACTTCCATCTCCATCCACACCTCTCTATACACTGTCTTGCTACACAATGTGTTGATTGCTACATAATAAAGAGAATTCTAAATGGGTAAAATCATTTGTAAAATTGTCATACAATCTTTTAGTGAAAGTCTTTTATCATCAGTTTTCTCTAATACCTCTACTAATGTTTTGACTTCTTCACAAATTTCATCAATTTTTCTTTTCTTTTGTTTTTTCTTAGAGTCTCCAACCTCATTTATACTTTGCTGAAGGTATAATCCGATGCAGGTGTTTTAGGTCTATTATCATCATCCTTTACTCGATTGAAGTTTCATTAGGCACAGGTATTTCAAATATTAATGACAAATTTCCCACTTTTAGTAAGTCATTCATGCCAGAACTCAATATTAGATCCGGTTGCTAAAACTCTAGAGAACAAAGTCTCTAATTCATCGAAATTAGCTAAAGGCATATAATGAAACTGTTTACCTTTTGGATATTTCTGTTTAACAATGAAAAAAATAATTAACACCTATATATTATAAAATCCTCTTATAAACTCAATCTAATAAATTAAATAATTAAAATGTTACCTTTTTATCTGCCTAGTTAAATGTTTGGGTCATAGGATTGTAACCATGTCCTGTTACTGTTGTCATCTTAATCCACGTTGAATATTGTTTTTTCATATAGTCCCAAGCATTTTTAATTTATTTTTGTTTTAACCTTGTTCCGGATGTCTTAAATATTTCTTCTCAAATTCGATTTCTCCTAATCTAAATCCATTATTCGCCTCAATGAGACAAAGAACAATTAATTGCTTTTGTTGGATAGGATCAATCCAATTTACTCTAAAAGCTCCAACATTGCTTTTGTTGGATATGGGAAATTTGTATATTTAATGGGATATTTTTGGGATATATTATTTATTTCCTATTCAGATTTTTTTCAAATAAAAGTTATGGAACTTTACTTTTTTTATTCAGATATAAATATATGAAAATATGACATAAGTTGTAAAAAAAAAGTAAATTTGAAAAAAAATATAAAATTAACAAATTTTCAAACTTTAGACATTTAACAAATAAATTCTATGACTCTCTCAAAATTATGATATTGCTACTAATACACGTACAATGCTTTACATGCATCACAAAAATGTATTTACCCATAGGGCAGGTTCAAGAGACATAATTTTCAGACATGATTTTAAGCACAAATTTTAAACCCTTGGATTAAAGAATAACAAAGGGTCAAGATTTGATGACGTGAATTAATAAATAAAATTCTCTCTCCTCTAATTAATGTTAAAAATTAATAAATAATCAAGATTAATGAGGTGAATCAATAATCATTTAATTTTTTTCTCTATCTTATATTCTTATTTATTCATATTTACACTCCAACATTATTTACTCCATTTTTTTCAATCAAAATATTTTTTCTCCTCTAGTCATTGCCTTCATCTGCTTCTCTTTTTTTACTGTTTTCTCTTCTCTTCTTCTTTCCTCAAAATTAAAGATAGCCACTCAAGATATATTTAACATTATTTTGTTGAGATGGGCAAAAGACGATCTGATGAAATCGTATTGCAATTTAGCGAATGACTCTTAAAATTGGATTTGGACACAGTCCATTTTACAAGGTTGTGCAATAGTTCAAGTTAGTTTATGATTACTTTGTAGGCTTCACAAAAATTGAAACATGTCACTTTAAGATCAATGTTTTTTAAACAAATAATCCAATAAATAATTTCCAAATCCTAAAATTAATGGTAAAATTTTATGGAGATGTTTGTTATTTGGGTTATTCCTTTTATCCTAAATACTATTCGGCAATTACAAGATTAAAAAGATAGAAAATTATTTGGAAATTAATTTTTACTATAATTTAGATTTTAAATTTGAGAAATCAAATAAGCAACCAAGAGAGAAGACATGTTTAAAGAGAGAGAGAGAGAGAATAATGATAAAATGGTTAGTAATTAATAAAACGAAGAAGAAAAATTAAATAAATTAAAAGTTTTCTCTTATAACGAATCTTATCCGTTCATTATCCAGTAATATAATAGTTTAAAAGTTGTGTTTAAAATTGTATTTAAAATTGTGTAAGAAATTGTGTCTCTTAAACCTATCCTTTACCCATAAATTATATTTCTAACTTTAATTGACGTAGTGTTAGAGGGTAACTAACTGTTTTGTATGAAAATTATAATACTTCAAATATCGGAAAATAAGCTCTTTTTTGAAATATTATAATAAAGCTTAGAAATTTGCTTAAAATAGGGATAAAAAAAAAAAAAAAAAACCTAAACCCAGCCCGACCCGAACATTCATTTAAAAAATCTAGGAGGCTAATTATAAAACATCAAATACTACACTCTCTGTCTCCAAATATTATGGTAAAGCTTAGAAATTGCTCCAAATAGAGATGGTTAATGCTTCGGCGGTGAGAGGGTCTTAATCGGATTAAGCCTTAACTTAGGCTTACATGAAAAATTTGACTCGACCAGCTTAAGTTTTTTATTTTTGTTTCTTAATAAACTAATTTTTAGTTCTAAATACACTCAAATACAACTAAAATCTTAAGACTCATTCTAAAAGGCCACTAAAGTATTTAAAATTTTATTTTATTTTTGACGTTAAAAAATTCTTTAAAAAGCTATTAAAAATTTTTATTTTTGTAAAATAAAATTTAAAAAACTAGGATTGAAAAAAGCCCGAACAGGCCAGAGAACCAATCTTAGGCCTCAAATAAAGATCATGATAAATAGTTCCCTTCAAATGAGAGGCTTGACAAGTTGATAATGTTATTGCGAGGAACGATGCATGAACTAGGATATGAACAGCAAAGGGCTTTGTGAAAGCCAAATATTGTAACTGCCCAATGACCTGCCGAAATAAAGTAGCATCAGCCGAGGGAGAATCATCAAATTCAGGACAGAGTTAGGCGTATAAACTTCCTTGGCTCCAACCATACTAATAAATTAAAAAATATCACGAATGTATTTATGTTGATCGGGTACAGGGTGAGAACCTTCCCTTCCGTTAGTTAGGCTTTTTTAAGTGTTGATTCTTCCTTAGATATAGAGATAGATCCAGATAGAGATCTATATCTTTCCTATCCCTAAAGGTATAAAGATTTATTTTTAAAAAGAAACACAACAAATAAGGAGAGTTACAAACAATTACAAAGTAGAAAAAAGGTGATTGCTCATTATTGCTCATCACTAGGTCCAAAGGCCCAAGTTCAGACAATAAGGTATGTAATCATAGTGGACCTAAGTTACTATACCGGGCATCCAATAGAGGGGAGACCCATAATTAATTGTGAACAAAATCATTGTTTTGATTCGACAACGTGTCTATTAAACCTTGTAGAAACCCTGATTTTACCTAAGAATTAAACTATTTATAATCATCTTATTCACCAATTCAATCTTTAAGATAGTCATGTTTCTATCTAAATAGAAAACCTAATCCTTTTATCACTAAGATAGAATAAGATCACGATTAGATTCCTCTTTTCATCCTAATCTTAAGATGCTACCCATGAAAAGATAGAATAAGATCACGATTAGATTCCTCTTTTCATCCTAATCTTAAGATGCCACCCATGAAAGTTATAAATAGAACCCTTAATCACCATTAAAAGGAGATAATCATTAGCCATCTTTAACCTTTACCTTAGCAACCGAATCTCTATAATTTCTTGCAATTCTCTGCCACAAACAGAAACCTTGTAACCTACAACCACTATTATAAGGGAGACACCTTATTGTTTGATCAAAACCCAGGAACCCTATTGTTTGATCAAAACCACCATTCATCCATTGCTGCTCCTTTATCAACATAACACCTTTTCTGGTTAAGAACAAGCCTTTGGTCTTAATTAAGTCCATCGAAACCTACAAATTGCACCCAATTTACTAAGTAGAGTTATGACCGCATTAGGCTAAGTCAGTAACCAAACCTTTCTAGAATCATTGTCCAGTACCAAAAATGTATCCAAAAATCCACAATCACACATTTTCACTCACCAAAATCTTCAAATGTCATCTCTTTACAGATATGTTAACCCTACAATAACTATATTTTTAGTAGTGTTAACCATTTGACACCAATACAAGGTTCTCCATTATTCACTTTACATCATCTGCTCCCACACTACTAACAACTGGAGCTCTTCTCTCTGAAAAATCAAGTATCCATTGTTGCTTAAGTCAAGTCAACGCCACAGTCAACGTTGCAATAGGGGTATATTAGGGCCACACCAATGCCTGAATACACTATTGGGTCTTACTCTCCAGATCACAAAACAGAATAAGATAGATCGCACTTGCCTACTTGTTTCAGGAATTGAATGTTATAAACTACATGGGCCACAATAATACAGAAAGAAACTAACACAAAGCAGGGGTTATTTGGCTATCTCCCATTTCTTAAGGAAGCTGGGAACTTATTTTCTACCAATGACTAGCTTTGATAGCATATATATTTTTGGATGTAGGAAAGAAGAAGCCACTATGGATAGTAGTGCTATTTGTTCTTCCGGTGGTAATTCTTCCTGCATTTTTCATATTTTATCAACGGAAGAGAAAGCTCACTAATAAAAAAATGGCGTGTAGCCTAATAAATTTTCGCTCAAACACTCATCAAGATAGTCTAAATCAATTAATATTAAATTATCAAATCTTCCCACACAACATCCACAAGAAAATGTGCAACAAAAATGTTATCAATTTGAAAACAACTCCAACATAAAAGATATGATTTCAAAAAAAAAAAAATCATCATAGCAATTTGAAATAATTTTATTGAATAAATTTAATTACATTCGCCTAATGTCTCTTTTAATCAAAATATGGCTCACTTAGGATTATCATTAGTCAAAATACGACATACGCAGAGTCGAAGTGCCAAAGTTGCTCAGTCAAGATTGCTTATTGGAAAATTTAAGTTGTTCTCATGATCACCAAAATTTTCTAAGTAAGAATGCACACGACTTCATCAAGCCAAGAACACAAAATTAATCACGTGGATACATATTAATCAAGACATAAAATTAGAGTACCAGCTAGATTCAAACCACGTTTAAAATTACTTGGGATTGCCCAATGATTTCAAGCACCTTTACAATATGCCAATTATTGTTTTATTAGAATCGTCGTAAGAAATTCAATAATCCTCACCCCATCTCATAGCCGTCCCTACTGGGGGTGGATTTTTAACCACAGCACACGGTGGGCCTAAGTTGGTCAGCTAGATTTTCAGCATTGAACACTCAAACGTCTGTGCCGAATTGCACATAATATTCACGGCAAAATCATATAGTTTTATAAAGCAAACAGTGCTTTTACATTGTAGATCATTTTACAAGGAAACAAACAATGCCTAATTTCCTTTATTGGAAAATACTTCCATTGTTTCAGAAGATTGGCAAATAAACAGCTTAAATGTGATAATCTGACTGCAGCCCAAAAAAAACAGGGATAAATTTGACACAATTATTTGAGTAATCTATAAAGCCAATCCCTCACTTCTTCAGTAGCATTGCGCTGCATTGGGCCATGATCTTTGATGCTCTGGTAATAGAATCAGTCATATAAAAATTCTCAACTGCACTAACAAAAGGAGTCGAATCCATTTCACCTTGGATCTCGGGCTTCAAAAAAGGCCCGAAAGTAGCAGGTTCTCTCTCATCCACACGCAAGAGATTTGGTGCCACTGTCCTGATTCGGGATCGAATGCCTCCAACCGTATCATAAGGTAAACACGTCCCTGCCACCTCAGAAAGTGCCCGAATTATCTTCCAATCATCTCTGGCATCACCAACAGTTGGAACTGCAGGCAACGTTTGTTGAGTGCAACCTTCGGTATTTTCATAAGTCCCTTCCTTCTCACTAAAAGCTGATGTTGGGAGAATTACATTGGCGCGATAGACACCACGGTCACCGTGGTGGCCCTGATAAACAACAAAGGCATCATTTGGAAGCTTTTCCAAGTTCACATCATCGGCACCCATGAGATAGACAAATTTTGCAGAATCGATGCTGCTGCTGGACTCGGGCACAAGTCCAAGGTCCAGGGCTGCAGCTTGAGCGGCATTGAGAAGTAAAACATTGAGCCCATTCCAGTCAGGTCTGATAACATTCCCTTTTTTCGCAATGGCTTCAACAGTAGAGAAAATAGCATCCTTGTCTTTCCTCTCAAAGAGTCCAGCACCAACAATAATGACTGGGTTTTTGGCATTTGAGATTGCAGAGAAAAACGGGTGGCGACCCTCAGCAATTTCAAGAAGTGTTTTCGGGCCAGTGCCAAGATGCTGGTGATCATAGTTCAAATCTGTTGCAGGACCAATGTAACCCACCTTAGCATTGTTTGCTCGGACAGTCTTGCGGATTCTAGCATTTATCATAGCAGCTTCTACTCGAGGCTGCAAACATCAAAAGTAAAAATAAGATCAACATAATACTAAAGATGGAGCACATGTAGATCCTTATTTATCAAAAATCAAGAAAGAAGCATCATTCAAAGAAATTATCGTACAAGGGCCAAGGTAAAATTAATTTTCCAGCATAAAGGACACAACTTCTACTACATACTGAAAGAAGATTACTGAGCATTACCTGGGTACCAACCAAAAGGAAACAATCTGCCTTCTCAAGGCCACTGATGCTAGTATTCATAATATATCCTGATCGTAGGTCAGCATTAGGTTGCGCACCAGTTCCTTCACACCATACATTATTTGAACCCATTCTGTTTACGAAGTCTTTTAGTGCCATCATGGATTCTGCATCAGACAACCTACCAGCAATCCCCACAATTTCTTCTGGTTTAGCCTGATGCATAACCTCAGCAACCACAGCCAAGGCATCCCTCCAGTTCACTGCCTTAAAGCGCCCATCAGTACCACGAATCATTGGATCATTTAGCCTCTGCCTCTTCAAACCATCATAACAAAAGCGGGTCTTGTCTGAGATCCATTCTTCATTTATATCCTGAAACAAATATGAACAGTCCGAAAAACTTGAGTGTTAAGAGATTGAATTCAAAAGATGCTTAAAAGATATGAATCTAAACAAAAGCATCAAAGTTTTTTTAGCTTCCACCCGTTGGGCTGTATATCCTCGTTGCACAACACTATGGACATTATTTCCTATATTTAAGTGTTGCATCAAACATAAATAATATATGAAATAAATTTTCAATATATGCATATTAATCAAATACAAAAAATAAAAAGGTTAAATACTTTATTGTCTCCAAATGTTCACTAGCTCAAGTCCAAATCAGCTCAATCCAGTCTATGACAGAGAGAAAAAAAAAAAAAGAAAAAAAGAAAAGAAAACTCCATATTGCTCTATGAACTGAAATAAAGCCTGCAGTCAAATCTTCTAGACCATAGACAGACAATCATTAAGTTACCAACCAACCCTATTTAAGCAGTCAAATCCATTAAAAGTTTTGCATTCATTGAACAACTAAACAGAGTTTGCCAAATTTGAAGTCATTCCGTTACTAAACAAAAATTAATTTTTAAAAAACGCACAGTTAAATATATGAATAAATAAATAAAAAAGAAAAAGAAGAAGGAACAAGAAAATGCATATTGCTGAAAGATCCAATCTACTTATAAACAAATTCAATTTCATGCTTTCGAGCATCGGTTTTTGTAGGTGAACTATGACCACTAGAGTTTCATGAGTAGAATAAAGTCTAATTCAACTCAAAATGTGGCCTTCCCCTAGAACAGTAAGGGGCAAAATGACTCAAAAGTAACATGGTGAAAAATTTGCATCATAAACAACAGGGTGCCCATTTCTCAATGGAGTATGTATGTGCAAAGGTAACTTTCACTTGAGAAACAAGGCACCAATAAATTCACCACACAAGACAAATTATGCACCAAACTCTATTGATAGTTTACTACACCAAGCAAAGAATTCAGTTTCCAAATAAGGACACTAATTCTTAAAGGAATAAAACTCATTAGACCAAAGCTGATAAACCTATCAAAATATCAACATGTCAAAGTATATGAAGTATGATCATTTGCATAACTTCATGCATATTATTATGATGACATCAAAGCCAAGTACGAGTTAGTTCATAGCACTTTTTCAGGAGAACAAACAAACTTCAGCCTTTAATTACTTGAATGCTATGATGAGAGCTGGATGAAAAGATTGATGTAAACAAACAAAGGGCATATTCCACTTTTTATCAATAACAATTACTAGCATTAAAGTTCATCAGGGCTTACCAAAGCACAAAAGAAATAACTATAACCAGATTCAATTATAACTGAGTATGAAAGTTTTCCCACTTCATACAAGAAGTGGGAAATAAAGCAATAACAATTTTGTATCATTAAAGTTAATCAAGGCTTACCAAAACACGAGAAAAGACTACGACCAAAATCAATTATAATCTGATTAGCAAAATTCTTTCATAGGTAAATGCACCAGACAGCTTGTCTGAGAAGTTTTTATCAAATTCCTATTATTTAACAATGCAAAAGCGATCTGTTTTCCTAGTATATTTCTTTCAAAAGAAGAAAGAAGGCTTGATTTGTTAAATAATAACAAAATGGTCCATGATAGCAAAATATTTGCATATACAAGCTAAGAACTTGATGTTTCAGTGGAGACAAAAAAAAAAAAACTTAAATTTGGTTCAGTTAATGAAAATCTACCTCATTTAACCGCGGGAGGATGCGCATGACCTCTGGACCCCTGCTATCAATTCGAATGTTAGATCCAACTGCATCAGCTACATCAATGGTCTCTGTTCCTTTTAACTCCCAGTTTCGGGCCTTGAATGCGAAAGGTTTTGAAGTAAGGGCTCCCACAGGACAAATATCTATCACATTTCCAGAAAGTTCACTTGTCATAAGTTTTTCCACATAAGTTCCAATTTCCTCTCCACTGCCACGACCTAGCATGCCAAGATCTTGAACTCCAGCAACCTCTGTTGCAAACCGAACACACCTGTTGAACCAGATATTGTAAGGAACGGAAGCTGGTAAAAATTTTCACAGCCACAACTATGGAACAAACAACTTGTTAAAACAGAAAATTTTACAAATGTAAAAATTCATATATAACTCATAGCAAAACCCACTAAAAGATTGAATAGCTAAATTCATTACCTTAAGATTTTTGGAGACCTATGGAGAAACGGCTCTCCTTTCATGTTTTGATTCCCTAGAGGTGATTTCTTGCTTTCATGCAAAAAATTGTTCTATTCAAGATGTTATCATTTCTTTCTCTGGAAATTTTTTTAAATGAAATATTATTTTGACAAAACCCAACCACAGAGAGGTAGAGGAATATTCCTTGTTTGCATTTTTTAATGTTTCTTCCCTCTTTGAGAAAAGGATAACCGAACTTGGTCCCCTAAACATTCTTCTTTATATGTTTCCCTAAGCTTCCACTTGGAAACCTCCACCTCCTCCTCTAAAGTTAAATTCTGTTTTGGACCCTGAACCCCTTGCAATGATGCCAAAAAGCAAAATTTTGTCCCAAAAACTTTGAATGTCCTCCCAGCACCATCCTAAAAAAATCTTACCATTCCTCTATGAAGAAATAATCGAAATACAATCAGCACAACACATCTCCATAAAACCAATGATTTTTCTCTCACTCTTTAAAGTAGTAAAGTTCTGCAAAAGCAAAGTAGAGAAAGAATGATCCACTAACAAGGATAGAAGCTAATTGTCATCTAACATATGGTAATCTGATATTTGTGTGTACGCATGTGTAGCAGGGAGGACATTCAAATATATACCAGCCTATTTAATACAACAACAATAAGTTTACATCTTAAGAACTAGATACACAGAAATACAAAATATAGTTGAAGGCTCGATTCATCACAGTAATTTAGCTACACTAAAAAAAGTTAAGATTTTGTTCAGGCATCCTAATGATAATTATTCGCTCCTTTATGACAGCATAAAAGAAGTTTCCTAAAAAGCCAAAAAAAGTCAAAATAATTTTAACAAATAAAACTCTCAGCTTCACCCAGAACATTTTGAGAAACAAAGTGAATTGATGCCACCAGATTCTAACCTTGTACATTGGATACATCGAGTCATGACAGTCTTCACCAACGGACCAAGATTCTTATCAACAACAGATCTTTTCATTTCAGTGAAGCGGCCACGATCAGAACCGAAAGCCATAGACTGATCCTGAAGATCACATTCACCACCCTGATCACAAATTGGACAATCCAAAGGATGATTCATTAACAAAAACTCCATCACCCCTTCTCTCGCTTTCTTAGCTAACGGTGTATCCGTCTTAATTTTCATCCCTAAAACCAAACACACATTATTAATCCAAAATTAAAAAAATTCAATAATCGAAACGGAACATGACAAACAAACAAACCAATAAACCCTAATCGGAAATCAAAAGCGAACCGGGAAGAGCAGGCATGGCGCAGGAAGCAACAGGCTTGGGCGATTTCTCGACTTCAACGAGACACATTCGGCAATTGCCAGCAATCGAAAGTCTACTGTGGTAACAAAATCTGGGAATGTCAACGCCGGCGACCTCACAGGCCTGCAAAACGGTGAAGCCCTTAGGGATTTTGACCGGGTAACCATCAACGGACACTTCGATTGCATCTTCCGGGTTGGGGAAATGGACACGGGCCCCACCCACGGGAGATCGAGAGGGGAGATCCGGTTCGGGCGCTGTAGCTGCTGCTGCTGAAGAAGCTTCGGGCGATTGGAGCTCCGTTTTGGAAAAGATGGACCGGATAAAGATTCTGGAGTTTGAATACTTGAGGGGTTTCATCGCCCTCGATGCTAACAACCCTAACCCCATTTTCGATTCTCTCTTAAGCTCGAGTGTGGTGTCACGTAAACGTTGTTCTTCAGCTGTACCAGTATTTGTCTGTCATAGATTAAAAATGTTGGGATTTGTTTCCCGATCTACTGTCAGCACCCAATAGAATCCTGATTACACCGACTACGGACTTGGGCTTAGGTTTTCTAAGCATCCAAAAGCAGACATTTCAGAGTTACAATGAGCACCCATTTGGATCCTGATTACACCGACTTTAAAAGGTAAGGGATTCGGCCTTAGGTTTTCAAGGGTCCATACAAAATAATGGAGTTAACGCAAAAAACGTATATTATTATAAACAAACGGCAACATAAACGAAAATATTCAACAATAAAATAAAGGCATATGACATTATATTACATTAGTATTATATTATGATAATATTGTATAATATGTAAATATTATACTATATTAATTTTTAATTATATTATGTTTGTTGATGTATCTTTGATGATTAATTTAAAATATATATTTAAAAACAATATAATTTAGTAGTACTTAGAAAAATATTAAATATAGACAAATACTTAATCTAATTTCAAAGTCATAAATTAAAACAATACATTTAGACAATAATTAACAATCTGTAATCAAGTCATCAGCACCTTATGGGGACTCATAAATAGTCAAAAACACATTGGAAAAGCGCTTATAAAAGTACGAGGCATCTACAATGAATCTACCATGCCCATCTTGCGTATCCACATTGTTACAGCTGATTTAATTCTTGTGGATAATGTTGTTCTCTCCTTATTATAGCTAGCTGGAAAGATAGGCTCTTGTTTGATCCCATAGTGGCTGGTGATAAGGGATATGTTGCTGCATGCCCAAGACATTGCCTTTATAAGCCTTGCAGATATAGACCTATAAAGTTTTCGTTGTCCTGCAGCAAGAGAAATATAATTTATTTCTGAAAGATCCCCAGGTTCAATGTTTCTAATGCAAAAGCTTTATCAAAATATCTGATATAATAATCTTCTCTTTCAAAAATTGTACATTTTTGTTGAGCAAATTTTATTCGATTTCCACAATTTGGAGGCAATAAGAAAATTATGAACATACCACATACTATGGTTGTCCATCCACAACAACCCAAGGCACATATTGGTGAGGAGGCATGAGAGAATTTGTTTCAGCTGCATATTTTAACTCAAGCTGCAAGTAATATAAAATCCAATCTCAAATTAATCAATCATATATACCAATTTCACAGGCAGGCACTGGACTTTATCTACATTCGTTTCATTTCCTCCATATTCACTGACTGTGCAGTCCACAGTGAGAAAACAAATTTTGTTTGCTTGGTGTTACGGGAAAAGCAGATACTTTTAAGAGAAAGATGACTAATATTTTACCTGATTCCAAACCCAACTGCACTTTGTTGATACATAAATGTAGTGGCATCCAGGTTTATACGCAATCTAAAATATAACTCCACTAATATTCTTCTACGTCCAAGTACACAAGGGGCTATATATGCTATAAATTACTGCAACTTAAGGGCAGTTCTTGACAAGATAGCTATACTGATTTAGTATTGGCATTAGTTAGACAAAAGCCAGCAAATGTAATTCACAGATAACTTGAGTAAACATTACAAAAGCACAGGACTGACCTGTGTTCCATGGCCACTGGTATAGCAATCAACAATTGGTTTCGGATCCAATCCCAATTTCTCAAAGCATGTTTCCCACCGATGAAGCTTATGCTCATACACTAAACTCTCAATGCAGTGGATAATCTGGAAATGCGCATTCTACACCACAAACTTCACTTTATTAACAAGAATTTCCAATCAAAAGACAAAAATTGAAAAAGAACAAAAAAATCCTCCCCATAATTCAAAAACTTGTAAATTTCAATGCATATTGTTCTACTATTTATCTTGGTTAAGGTATGTTTGTAATTGTAATGCCTACGCTAAATTTTCAGGGATTTATTCCACCTACTATACCGAATATTCCATACCAATGTGAATATAAAAGTTTCAAATTACATTAAAAACAAAGTGTACCAATTCAGGCCAAATATCAATTGCACAGACTTCCACAGTGTTCTACAAGCATTCAGATGGGCCACGCTGTAATCAACATCAAACAACAATTTGTTAAATACTTAAATTGCATATTGTAAATCAAGAATTCAACACATGCATTATTTTTACACAGTGCAATGGTCGAGGGGTTGTGGTGTCGGACGGCGCATTGGTGGTAGAGCTATGGTTCACGAGACAGGATGGTGGTGGAGCTGTGATGGACCAAAGCCGGCCGGCCATTTTTGTTGGTGGACAGAGGTCGGCGGTGATGAAGAAATTAACAGTGATGGAGCGTTCTTTAATTTTTTTCTTTTTTTTTTTATGTGTTGTTAAATGGCAACAAACCCTCGTAAACCCGACCAGCGCCCGCCCGACAACGGGTTTAGCTTAATACAATACTTGAAAAATCTCAAACATGATATAGTATTTTATTAATATAATGCAAACTGTTAATACAACATTATGAGAAGACTGCCAAACACGTCCGTAAGGAATAGCACACTGTAATTGGCTACCGTCCTTATTGTTGAGTGAATGAATTTACAAGAAAGTGGTGGATCCGTCGTAATAATATCAATGGACATTTGGCCTAGGCATCGCTTGAACTCAACTACAGGTTCATCCTCATCCTCAAAATTTCATAAGTCAATAACCCCTTTAGATTAAGATCATTATTTGAAGCTACTTGTCAGGTGGCTCGTAACCATTTTCAGTGAACTTCGGTCCATATTGCCTTTTGTTGGTGAGTGGGGGTGGAGTTGTCATCAACTTCAGCAGTACAAGAAAAGCAATCTCTCTGATTTGTTCAGTACATCACTCGTATTAGCATGAATATTTGTCAAATGAACAACATGCTTCATTATATTCTTATCATTGGACATTCAACATTAGGTCTTCTTGAACTGAGACAAACTTACAAAGTCAAAACCTATTTATGGTTACTCTCTATGCACAAATAATAATAATAATTAAAAAAAATCTAATCGAAAACCACCGAAAAAGTTGCTAGAAAATCATTGGCATGTTGCCGAAAATTGTTGTTGGCCACCATGAACACGACCATCAAATACTTTGAATCACCATCTCTCCCCTTGAAAATTTGAGAGCTTCTCTCTCTAAAATTGTAAGCGAGAAACAACGAAGAAAAGTGAGGCATTATAAAGGAGAAGAGGAGGATCTTAGCCAATTAAAGAGGATCCATAATTAAGGCAGTTATTCGTGGGAAAAATCAATAAATGAATGCGAATAGTTTAAGCCAACGGGAAATATCAATAATGAAGGCAAATAGTCTAAGCCAATCGAAGAGGATCAGTATTCAAGGCAAGTAACGATGGAATATAAATGAATAGAAATTTCGGGAATGGACTTTCAAATTTCTAAATTATAAAGATTAAAGTTTTATATTTTTTAAATATCGATGTCCAAGGACAGAAACAAATCATTCTCACATAAAAATCTTTAGAGAAAAATATTGCAATAAATATGAACTGAATGCCCTTAATCTTGTATTTCCAATTAAACACATATTTTAAGAAAAATTTAGATTTACCTTGATTAGCCATGAATCCAAGCTTCAAACACGTTATGGAGCTTATATGATTGCTAAGAAATTGATCCAAGTGCTGTAAAGCTACTGCCTTCACCTCAGATCAAAATTGCTTAAATATACTGTGTATATGAACAGTGAAATCGGGAGAGAAACGAGCGAGAGAGGTGCACTGCACTCATTCCCCAGTTTTTCAACAGTTAACTCCCAATGGACTGAAGTCACTTATATATCGTGGTCGAGCAGATGGACCCTCATATGTTAGTACAAAATTGCCCATCCCATTATGAGCTATAATAATATAATTCAAGGGTATACTTGTCCATAATATACTACCATATAGGATATGACAAAATCAGACTCATTAACACAATAGTTGATCACTTAATACATGAGTCTGTTAAGATTGCTCCTTAATATTTGACATTAGTCACGTATTAATTCGGTAAAGTATAAAACAATTAAAATAATTTATGCTAGTCCACAATATATGAGAAATAAATCTAACAATCTCCCACTTGGACGGCATAAGTCATTCTAATGATAGTTTTAAAAATCAAATATTTTTGAAAACAACCGAATTAATCAATATGCAATTATAGCAAAAAGTCAAATGTGAGCAATCACCCAAACATCAATAAGTCCAAAATGTGTCACAAGTATCAAATCATGTGTGCACCGACAGGATGCTCCACACAACAAGATACCCATAAACACGTGACTAAGTAGTAATATACAAGTATAATAATGAAAATAGTATGGAAATATGATCAACATGCCTATTTCCATAAGGTCCACATGTCTAGCAAAATGAGACGAAACCAAAATGTCTCCTAGACCATCGCTTCTATATAACCATAATGAGACTAGATTAAAATGTCTCAAGAAGCGAGCTTCCATTTTATCATAATGAGATTGAAACCAAATGTCTCAAGGAAGCAGTGCTTTTATAATCATAATGAGATTGAAACCAAATGTCTAAAAAAAGCACACTGAAGTCAAGCCAAAATGCTTCAGTTCAAAATGTCTATAATGAGACTAAACCAAATATCTCGGACTATAATATCCTCACGATATACATAATGCCATATTCAATAAAATGTGTATACAATATATGGCATATCGGTGTTATATAACAATATGCATGCATAATAACAAAATATGAGTAATACAAAATCTCATTTAAGTTGAAACATATAATACAAACCAGAACTCTCACTGACTCAACATATAAAAGAGGATTCTAACAATCTCATATGAGTCACATGATCCTTAAATACTTTTGGAGTTAAATCTTTAGTAAGGGGATCAGCTAACATGAGTTCTGTAGGTATGTACTCTACTGATACATAAGATAGAGTAATTTTCTCTCTCACAAATAAGTATTTAATATCAATATGCTTGGAGCGTGAGGAACTCCCTATATTATGAGAAAAAGAAACAGCTGCAGAATTATCACAGTATATCTTTAATGGCCTCGGCACAGCCAACAAAAAATCTAGTCTTGTGATAAAATTCTGTATCCATAAAGCTTGACGTGTAGCCTCAAAACATGCTACATATTCTGCCTCCATTGTTGAAGAAGCTATAAGCGTGCATTGACACTCTTCCATGATACGACTCCTCCGCCATCATAAAGATATAACCGGATGTAGATTTCTTGTCTTCCAGACGACTGCAAATCGAAGATCGAATATCCAACTATCTTTAAGTAGTCCGATTGCTGATATGTCAATGCAAAGTCTTTAGTAGCTTGTAAATATCTGAGCACTTTCTTTGCAGCCTTCCAATGTTCAAAACCAGGATTGCTCAAGTATCTTCCAAGTACACCCACTGCAAAAGCAATGTCAGGGCGTGTACAAACTTGAGCATACATCAAGCTACCCACAACTGATGCATATGGGACTGTTTTCATTCTAGCTTTATCTACATCATTATCTGGACATTGAGACTTGGAAAGTTTGTCACCCTTTGTTATTGGTGCTTTTCCAGGAGCACAAGATCATGAACTTAAACATTTTCGAACACGATCAATATAGGTCCTTTGAGACAATCCTAGAATTCCTCTAGATGCATCACGAAGAATCTCTATCCCTAATACATAATGGGCTTCACCGAGATCCTTCATATCAAACTTGTATGACAACATCCTGCTTTGTCTCAAGTAATAAATCGATGTCACTAGCAATGAGCAATATATCATCTACATAAAGCACCGAAATGATGTATCCGCTCCCACCGATCTTCAAGTATATACATTGATCAACAATGTTCTCCTGAGATCCAAAAGAGGTGACAATATCTTAAAATTTCAAATACCACTGTCTGGACGCTTGTTTAAGTCCATAAATAGACCTTTTAAGCTTACACACCATGTTTTCTTTGCCAAGCTCAATAAAGCCATCAAGTTGCACCATATACACATCTTCGGACAAGCTTCCATTAAGAAAAGTCGTCTTCACATCCATCCGATGTAATTCTAAATTAAAATGAGCTACAAATGCCATGATAATACTGGAATGAGTCTTTGGTAGAAACAGGAGAGTAGGTTTCAGTATAATCAATACCTTCTCTAATCGAAACCCTCAGCCACAAGTCCGGCCTTGTATCTTTCCACCGACCTCCGGCATCTCTTTTAGTTTTAAAATCCATTTGCAACCAATTGGCTCGCATCCATCCGGTAATTCAACTAAGTCCCAAACCCCATCTGTGATACATGGATGCCATCTCATCCTGCATGGCATGTGTCCAAGATGAAGATTCTGTACAACTGATGGCTTCTTGAAAGGTAACAGGGTCAGATGATAAATCACCATCAATATCATGTTCCTGCAAGTAAACCACATAATCATCAGAAATTGCAGATCTCCCGACCTCCTGGATCTTCTCAATCGCACATCAGTGACATCATCCTCCACAGCCATAGGCTCTAAAACATTATGAGGTTCAAGATCAAGAGAATGAACATCAATATGTGGTAATCCCATTGCAGAAGCTGGATAAGATGGGACAAGCAAAACCACAAGTTCTTCTCTTAATGTGAGATTGTGAAGCTCAGTACTCCCACTATTCTGATCATTCTCAAAATAAATGGCACGATCAGACTCAATGATTCTGGTAGTATGGGAAGGACAATAAAACCTAGAACCCCTTGAGCCTATACAATAGCCAATAAAATGACCACTAATAGTCTTCGGATCAAGTTTCTTTGATTGTGGATTATAAGGCCTCACTTCTGCTCTGCATCCCCAGACATGAAAGTGACGAAGACTAGGCTTCTTTCCTGACCATAATTGATAAGGAGTTTTGGGCACTGACTTACTGGGTACTTAATTCAAAATATAAGCAGTAGTTTTCAAGGCTTCACCCTACAGAAAATCTGGTAAGGTGGAGTTGCTCAACATGCATCGCACCATGTCAAGAAGGGTACGATTTCTTCTTTCTGCAATCCCATTCTGTTCAGGAGTCCCAGGCATTGTGTACTGAGCTTCTATTCCCATTCTGTTCAGGAGTCCCAGGCATTGTGTACTGAGCAAAAGGTCCAAGATTACGCCCAGTTTCATCATATCGCCCATAGTTTTCACCACCTCTATCTGATCTCACTGATTTAATCCTTTTACCCTTTTGGAGCTCAACATTAGCCTTAAAGACTTGAAAAACAAATAAGGATTCAGCCTTTTCAGTAAGAAGCTCAACATGACCATAACGAGAAAAGTCATCAATAAATGTGATGAAATACTTATAACCACCCATAGCAGCAGGAGTGAACGGCCCACATATGTCTGTATGTATCAACTCCAGAACCTGCTGACTTCTCTGAATTCTCTCTTTTCTAGTTTTGGCAATAAATTTACCTTTGACACAATCAACACAAGTGTCAAAATCAGAAAAGTCTAGATGATGGATAATGCCATCTTTAATGAGTCTTTCCATCCTCTGTTTAGAAATGTGACCTAACCGTTTATGCCACAACATAGAGGAATTTTAATCAACCCTTTTACTATTAGAGCTAACAACATTCATAACATGAGTATTGGATGATGATTCAGCAGCATAAGGAAATAAATCAATCATATATAAGCCATCAGATAAAGTGCCAGAACCAACTAGCTCTGAATTGCGGAATAAGTAAACTTTCCTGTCACCAAAATGAAAAGTATAGCCACATCTATCCAAAATAGATACAGATACCAAGTTTCTTCTAATAGAAGGAATATAAGCTGTATCTGATAGATCTAAAAATTGGCCTGTTGCTAGGTGTAGTCTGACAACTCGTATGCTTTCAACTTTGACCTTTACTCCATTGCCCATATGTACAATCAGCTCTCCTTCATTGGGCTCCCTCCTGCTTTTGAATTCCTGTAAGGAATTTGTTATATTAATGGTTGCACCAGTATCCAACCACCAAGTATTAGAAGGAACATCAACAAGATTGGATTCAAAGCCCACAAAAGCTACATGAATCTTCTTATGGTAACTTGTCATTTTTAGAATGTGCTCTCTCACCCCAGAAACCCCATCATATTGGGTATTAGCAAGCAATCTCAGAAAGTTACCCTTTTCAGCCTTGTCTACCTTCTTAAAAGTTCTTCCCACTGCTGCCAAATAATCTTTAGCCTTGTCACATGCAGGGATGCTATCTCTGATCGTTCTATCAATGGTGTATTTCATTGTGTCCAGACAGTGTCTATTGGATTCACTCCAACCAACCACCCTGCCCTTTCAGTAGCAGTACTCTTATCTGTGGGCTTGGATGGTTCATCAACTCTCAAAGCCAAGTCTCTATTCAATGTCGATAAATAGAACATGACTGGATTCACGCGATCCTCATAATTTGTCCCGATCAAAGTCTTAATGGAGGCAACTTGAGAAATGAAAGAATATCTAGAGCTGAGAAATCAACAACAAGTATTAATAAGCATGTGAAAACAAAATCATGCCACAAATAATGATTTCTCATTTTACAATTCTCCAACAAGAAAGGAGTGCTCTAACCTACAAATAAAGCAGACAAGTTAAATATAACACCAACATTGACCTATTACCAACAGGGTAATTAAGTCACTCAGTAGAAAATACCCAATAAATCTTTTTACCTACCCAAGCATCCTACCAAGTAATGATTTACCGACAGGGCAATATCATCACCCGTATGGATCTTGGTTATAGCAACAATAATCCATCACACAATCCATAATCAATACTTATAAATGGACAATTAATTGCAAAATACCGAATAATTTATCATGATTGGTTTTACGACATGTAGATACTCAATCACTCTAAATTGAAGTTTTGCCATGCATAATATTTCATACAATAACTAAAATTGAGACCAAATAAGCTTTATAAACCATAATTAAAGCTTTTTCCAAAATATTTAATATACCTCAATAAAATGTATGAATGTCATGCCCATAATATACAACAATGATGGATTATTTGATAATTGAAATGCGGAAAAAAAAAATTGCCAAAATTAATGAAAATTTTGGACTTAAATAAAGAATTTTCAAAATTATAGCCATTGTTTATAATAACAAAACATTTGGCCCTTACTGTAAATAACATTAAATTACTTTCTAGCCTCTAATATAATTACTCAAACTATATAGGTCACAAATAATATTTAGAGAACAGTCGGGCTATAACATAATTTTGATAATAGATAAAGGATCCTAATGATAATTATTTAGGCTAAAAAATAATTATTAAAACTATCAGGAATCCCACTGATATTATCCAATATTGACTTTCAGTCAAGGACCAAATCGAAACTTTTGACAAATATTTGGGCCATAACATAAATTTATAAACTATAGGGACCCAAATGATAATTTCACTGCACTTCATCTTCTTCCTCGCGATGAAGCTACAGTAGCTACAATTGCATTTTCTTGAACAACCCGATTTTGGCCACCAAAAACATAAAAAAATTATATTTTGACTCCTTAAACATCACCCATGAATTATCTGAATGACCTTTTGTTCAAATATGCTCGAATCAAAAATCCGAAAATAAAGAAAAATTCCATGGGTGAGTCAAAGCTTGATTTATCCCAAAATGGCTATGGTTTAATAGGAAATGCATAATCATGGGCTCGATACTAATTGTTGCAATAAATATGAGTGAATGCCCTTAATCTCGCATTTCCAATTAAACACATATTTTAGGAAAAATTTAGATTTACCTTGATTAGCCATGAATCCAAGCTTCAAACACGTTATGGAGCTTGTATGGATTACCAAGAAATTGATCCAAGTCTTGTAAAAGCTGCGCCTTCACCTCGGATCAAAATTGCTTGAATATCATCGTGTATATGAACAGATGAAATCGGAGAGAAACGAGCGAGAGGTGCTACTGCACTCATTCCCGGTTTTCAACAGTTAACTCCTAATGAGTTGAAGTCACTTATATACTATGAGTGAGTGCGAGGACCCTCATATGTTAGTATAAAATTGCCCATCCCATTATGAGCTATAATAATACAATTCAAGGGTATACTTGTCCATAATATACTACCATATAGGGTATGACAAAATCAGACTCATTAACACAATAGTTGATCACTTAATACATGAGTCTGTTAAGATTCCTCCTTAATATTTAACATTAGTCACATATTAATTCGGTAAAGTATAAAACAATTAAAATGATTTATTCTAGTCCACAATATATGATAAATAAATCTAACAAAAAATCCTCGTAAGAGAGACATCCAAAGATAAAATTCTGAGGCTGAGAATCCTTGGCAAGAAATCTTAGAATAAAAATTATTAGAGAGAAATATGCTTAGAGATAGTCTCATAGGATAAAAGTCTCAAGACAACAGTCCTTCGAGACAATTCCTCATAGAAGAATCCTTATAGGATAAAAATCTAAGAATAAGAATCCTTAATGGTTAATCTCTTAGGTTAAGAATCCGACGATAAAATTACCCAGAAAAAATATGCGGTCACTTCTGTAGCTGGATAACTAGCACTAAAAACTTCCTTTACATTGGCTGGTTTGGTGTTTTGATGATCCCTACTTTATTGACCGCTACTTCTGTATTTATTATCGCCTTTATTGTTGTCCCTCTAATAGATATTGATGGTATTCGTGAGCCTATTTCTGGATCTCTATTTTATGGAAACAATATTATTTCTGGTGCAATTATTCCTACTTCTGCAGTCCTTATGAGCTAATTGTTCTACACTTCTTACTTGGTGTAGCTTGTTACATGGGTCATGAGTGGGAATTTAGTTTCCGTCTGGGTATGCGCCTTTAGATTGTTGTTGCATATTCGACTTCTTGTTGCAGTGATCGCTATTTTCTTGATCTACCCAATCGGTCAAGGCAGTTTTTCTAATGGTATGCCTCTAAGAATCACTGGTACTTTCAACTTTATGATTGTATTCCAGGCTGAGCACAACATCCTTATGCACCTAGAAAATTTTGGGTAGAGTCGGATCTAAACGTTGGCTAAAGAAACGTCTTGTAGTAAGAGGAGTAGTTATGAACCCTGTAGACCACCCCCATGGAGGTGGTGAAGGAAGGGCTCCGATTGGCAGAAAAAGACCGGCAACCCCTTAGAAGACGAAGTAAAAAAAGAATAAATATAGTGATAATTTGACTCTTCGCCGCCGTACTAAATAAAAGAGAAAATCGAATTTTTTATTTGTTTTTACCATTAAAAAAAAAAGAAAAAATAGGAGTTAATTAATTGTGACACGTTCACTAAAAAAAAAAATCCTTTTGTAGCGTATCATTTATTAAGAAAAATCGATAAGCTTAATACAAAAGCGGAAAAAGAAATAATAATAACTTGGTCCTGAGCATCTACCATTATACCCACAATGGTCGGTCATACTATTGTTATCCATAATGGAAGGGAGTATTTGCCTATTTATATAACAGATTGTATGGTAGGACATAAATTGGGAGAATTTGCGCCCATTATCAATTTTCGTGGACATGCAAAAAATGATAATAGATCCCGTCGTTAATAAAATGAATATAGATTCATTGGTGTGAGATGAACCTTATGATAAAGACAATAAAGAAGAAGGTAGAAGTATCTGCTTTAGATCAACATATATGTGTGTTTGCTCACAAAGCTCGAAGGGTAATTGGTGGACGTTCTTACGAGGAAACCCTTATGATACTCGAACTCATGCCTTATCGAGCATGTTATCCCATCTTAAAATTGGGTTATTTTGCAGCAACAAATGGTATTCACAATCTGAATTTCAACGAAGGAAGTTTATAGTTGTTCTAGCTTTGGGCGAACGATAGGAATTGAACCTGCGCATAGTGGATTCACAATCCATTGCCTTGATCCACTTAGCTATATCCGCCCCTCCGCTATTTACACAATTTTGAAATACAAAGATCTCCAATTCAACAATTGATAATTATTTTTTGATCTTATCTTATTTATGAAGAGCCAAATGAAGATCGAAGGGCAGAAAACTACAACATTTCTATTGTCTTTTTTCTTTACTATGAAATTAATCGTAAAATTCAAAAATGCGACTCTAATTAATAATTTAATTAATCAAATTATAAATTTATTAATTTAAATTTATTAGTAGTATTAGTGCATACCAAAAATATCATACTAAATCACAAAAAAGAAAGAAAAAGCATAAAAATACTTAAAGAAAAAAAATGAAATGAAAAACTATTAAAGACCCAATAAAGAAACCTGACTAAATAATAGATCAATACCGACCCCCAGTTGGAGGGTTGGTATTGATCTATTATTTTTAAAAACCCGCCTATACAAAGAAAAAAATCTTATCCATTTGTAGATGAGACTTCAATAGCAGTTAGGTCTAGAGGAAAGTTATGAGCATTATGTTCATACATAACTTCCATATTAAGGTTAGCACGATTAATAATATTAGCCCAGGTATTAATTACACAATCTTGACTATCAACTACGGATTGGATGAAATTGAAAGCATTTAGGTTGAAAGCCATAGTGCTAATACCTAAAGCAGTGAACCAGATACCTACTATAGGACCTACCTGACATAAAGTCTTATTTTTTTACATTAAAAATTTGAGGCATGAAATCGATAATTGATATAAAGTTATGAAATCTAAGATAATTTCATTTCACTCCATTTAAGTATGGAGAGAAAGAGAAAAATAGATAGGAAGATAAAAATCTTCAAAGTAAGGATTAATAGTAAAAGTGTTTTGCTAGTATTTACTTATAATCTATCAAGATTCTCTGAGCTATACTTAGATGTTGGAACATCATATTTGATCTAGTAATCAAATTATTTGATTTTGATTGGAAATCTTGATGAATATTATATCTATAAGATGATAGAGAGATAGTTGGTAGTGAATTTAGTCCTGTTTATAAATGATAGCTTACTTATTGAGAAGAAGGTAGGGGTGTTATCATCAATTAGTTATCTAATCAGTTTGATATAAAGGACCTAAGAGAAGTTAGTTATATCATTGGGATCAAGCGTATGCAAGATCACTAGCATATAATGTTAGGCTTATTCCTGACTATATACATTGACAAAATTTTAGTAAAGTTTGTTGTGCATGAATTCTGAATTCATGAGAGAATTACACCTTTTTAGACATGAAATTCTTTTATCTAATGATTACTCACATTTGACTTCTTAAGAGATAGATCATATGAGATAATCTCCTTTTGTATGTGCAATATGAAGTCTCATGTATACTGTGTATACTAGACCAAATATTTATAATATAGGCTTGGTCAACATATATCAATCAAACCTACGACTAGAACACTAGTTTATATTGATGCATATAATTATGTGTTTTCGGAGAATCAGAGAGGATCTAATACCTATTAGGATTAAAGGATCTGAATTTCATAGAAATGTAAGTGTTCAACAATTAATTTATAAGTTTTTATTTTGACTTCAAGCGGTAGAGCTATAAGTTAGAGGAGTGTGAAATAATTTTGTTTCATAGACTCCACTATAGAGACCTAATATATAGTTACTTCGATGGTTGCACAAGAGGTTATATGGTTTCACAAGTTTCTCATGAGACTTGAGGTAATTCCAAGTGCTTAAATGTTTATTGTCCTTTATTGTGATCGTGATGAGGCAATAGCACAATTATAGGAACCAAGTACTTAAGAAGAAAAATAAATAGAGTGAAAATATCACCTAGTATAAAGAGTTTGTACATATTGGTAAAGTCATAATTTTCATAACAGTGTTGCCAGATAATCAAATAGATTCTCTCATATAAACCTTGATGGTTAAGAGAATTGTTGGTCATCTCAATGACATAAGAATACATTAGATGCATGACATGCTTTGAGGGCAAGTGGTAGTTTGTTAGATGTATTGTTATTGTATGCCTTAAAAGCATGTAATAAATAACAATTTTTAAATTTCATAAAATTTATTTATTCATTATTTATTTGAGCATACATTATTAGCCCTTTTTTATAAAGTATATAATTTATGTATTGGCTATATGATGTCAATACTAGAAGATATTTCATATGTTCTTTATAAATAAAAGATTATTTAAAACTATTAATGAAATGAGCATTTCATTATATAAGGTTTTGATTTTATCTTGACTACTGAAGTGAAGATTTCAAATAGAATATATATATTCATGCATGGATTCTCCACTTTATAGAGTATCTTCTTTCTTTAGCTCTTCTTCTGAGAAGACTAGAAATTCAAAGAATGTTGTAAGTTCAGAAGAATTCATAATTGAAGATTTTAATAAAGCAATTGATTGTTGGGAATTACCTAAAATCTCTAAAGATATAATTTACAAAACAAAAAAACTTGATTACACAGAGACCAGATCTCTCACTTTAGTTGTATTTCTTCTTCTCCCTCCATTCAATCAAAGTATTATTTCTGGGATCCAGTTCTAGTACTATCTCTGAGCCTTTGATGTCCAAAAAACCTGATCCTATTTTGGAATAAGAAGACTTTAGAACTAGAAATAGCCAAACCAGCTTTCTTAGTTGCTAGATAGAAAGTCCTTAAATGTTTGAAATGTTGGTCTATAGATTGAGAAAAAATTAACACATCATCAATATAAACAATACAGAATTAGAAAAAAAGGATTATAAATATCATTTATGATTCTTTGGAATTCAAAAGGCGCATTTTTTAAACCAAAAGGCATTACAGTCCATTCATATTGGCTAAAAGAAACAGTAAAGGCAGTCTTATATCTGTCTTTAGGGTGAATTTAAATCTACTAAAATTCTTATTTCATTTCAAATTTTAAAAAAATGAAAGCAAAGTGCAATTTTTGGAGTAAATCTTTTTTTAAGTATAAGGTATCTTATCCATTTTAACGCTTTATTAAGAGGTTTATAATTAATAACAAGTCTAAGTATTCGTCTTTCTATTTCAGAGTTCTTATTGACATAGAAAGTGGCACAAGACTATGGAGACCTAGATTTGACAATGAGGTCTTTTGACTCTAAATCTTTGATTTCATTTTTACAATATTGTTCTAATTCCATGTTCATCTGGATAGGACGAGCTTTAGTGGGAATTTGACTTTCATTAAAATAATTTTCATAAGGTAGATCAACCAAATGTTGTTTTTTGTTCCAAAAAGTAAATGGTAGATCAGTACATATTTCTTTTTCAATTAAAGCTTTAAAATCAAAAATTTTTCTTTTTATAAATTCATTTTGTAATTGGCTTTCAATTCTTTGTAAACTCAAATCTTTTTGTAAACAAACTAAGTCATTTTGTTTAGACTTAATTAAAACATTGATATGATTTTGGTAAACAGAACAGGTTTTTACAATATTAAGATTTTGAGTTTTAGGCTTTTCAATGAGGGAAAATCAGCTTTTTGTTTTTTGCTTTAAAAGATATACTATCATAATTGATAGTATAGGGAGTTATGAGGTTGATGAAAGGAGTTCCTAAAATGACAGTGTGATGAATATCATTTGTCAAAATAAAAGAAGTCCTTAATTCAAAACCATTATTATAAATAGAGGCATCAGCTTTATATTTTACTTTTAATTTTGAATTACTGGAGGCAGAAAGTCTTTCAGTTATGTTTTCATGAAATCTTTTTGGGACAATATCCTCTTTAATACAGTTTAGATCGGCACCAATATCAGAAAAAGCAATAATGTCAACTTAAAAATCTTTGGAAATGATTAAGGTAATTTTAATCAAATATTTTCTCATGGTGATTTGTTTTAAAATAAACAGAAAATCATTTGGTATGGATTCAATGTTTTCAAGATTTTATTTTTCAATATCACCGTCAGATTCTAATTCTTTATCAGGATTATCTTCCAATAATTTTTGTAACAAGAGTTGGATAGTTTCAAAATCATTCTTTTGTCTCTCTTTCAAGTCTTTTATCTCAAGTTTAATTTCTTTTGTTTCTTTTTAGAGATTTTGAATATTCAGAGTTGTTTTCTTTTTTTCAAGGATCTTAGTAAGGTCGTATGCATTCTTTTAATAATGGGGCTTTAGAGTTTTCCTTTTTATTTCCTAATTCTAAGGTTTTTAAAATTTTATCAAGGTATTTCTTTTGAAGGACAGGGTCAGAAATGTGTTTAACTAATTCAAGAAAAGTTTCTTAATATTTAGTCAACACATTAATTTTCTTTAAGTATGATTCTATTTTGCTTATGTCAGAATCACTACTATTAGATACAGAATCAGAGTCAATTAACTCATTAATTTGTAAAGGCTCACTGTCTCTTGTCATGGAAGACTTAGAGTCAAAAGACTCTATAAATAAAGGAGCAACTTTAGAAAATGTCTGTTCATCAAGGCCAAGTGCATGAAACTTTTTTTCATTCTACAAAAGTTAATAATATGGCCTTTTCTTCCATATTTATAGCATGTGGCTTCTTTATAGTTAAAAAGGGTTTTTGGAGAGGTTTTAGAATCCTTTCTTTTAGAGGAGTGGGGCTTCGTATAAGATTCGAATGTTTCTTATAGGAAGATTCTCTAAAATCTGGTATGGGTCTTCTATGATCTTTTGACTTGTAATACTTCTTGTAAAGTTTTGAAGAATGCTTACCATTACAATCTTTAGAGGTGGAGGCTTTAAAAGGATCATAATTAAACTACTTACAAAAACTACTAAATTCTTTCTTAGATTTTCTTAGTTCCCATTTTAGGCATTTCTGAAGTTTCAAGTCTTGACAAATCTTTAAACCTTCCTTATTAACGAAACTAATAAGTTCACCATAGGTGAGATCGTCATAAGGAATACGATTGTCATAAAGGGCTTTAATGAAATTTCTAACTTTTTCTCCTAAGAGGGTTGGTAAACTTGCAATAAATTTTTCTTTCTAGGTAACATGATTTGTATCATTTCTAAGGAAAAATCTAGTGAAGAAAGTGGTTTTATAACTTTGGAATTCACTAAGTTTCTTACATCTCAAGTTATGTAGTAATTTAGCATTCTTATCCTTAAGGTATGAAGGGTCACCTATGAAGTGAAGGGAAATGGTAAGAATCAGGGTAGCAACGACATCCTGAATGAGGCTATTGTATTCATCACAGATGAGTGCTCCATTTTCATCTGTTTGAATGACGTTAAAGATGTCTAATTGTGGTTGTTTAGTAAAAAGATAATCAACTAACCTTTAAGCTGATATGTAAAACCAGCAATAAAGATCTCTACAATGGCTTTATCAGAGGCTCTTGATTGGGTTTTATAGGCATTAACTGCCATGGTCATTTGTTGTAGAAGTCCAAGTATGTTATATTCAGACATACCATCTATATTCTATTCATAGATAGAGGAAGCATTAAATTTGGATTGGTTTAGTGCACTAGGCCAATTGTCTATAGCTAAGTCAGGAGGTGAACTAGTAGGAAGGGTTAATTCCCAATGGACCTTATTGGTTCTAGGAATTGACTCATCTTTAAAGGCTTCTATGTTTGAAGAGGCAACAGAAATTTAGTCATGGTCAAGTACTCTAATGGTTCTAGATTGGGCACTATCAAGAGCTATTTGGACTTTATTAGATAAGGAAGAAGTTTCTATCCGATCTAGTTGGTATTTAGTGGCTTTAGTAAAATCTGACTTTGACTCTTGAACAAGCTTTTGACTATTTTTCGAAACTTGAAAAGGTTTGAAAATAGGATTTTTAAGCTTTTTCTCAGCTTTTGAAGAAATATCAGGAGAAACAGTTATGTTTGACTTTTGGAATTGACTTTCTATTCTGGTAAACTGTTTTCCTAAAGTATTTAGGTTTGCATTACATAAATTATTCTGTTGGATAATGCTACCTAAATTTGTCTCTGCATCATTTAGTTTATGGATTTTGTAAGGTAAGGCTTTAACCTAAATAAGAGGCATACCATGGTCTATATTAACACTCCTAAGAGGTGGATGCTCAAATTCAATGGTTTGATCACTGTCAGAAAGATTACATTCAGTAATATTCTTTCTGATCGTGATATGATTTGTCTCTTTAAAAGGATAAGAAATCTTATTTTGTGAGGTATAAATTTCAAACCAATAAAAAAAATAAGATATGAACTTTATAAGAATTAACAAATTCATAGTCGATTTCTTGGATTTCTTTTCTCTGAGTTAAGAAATTTTTGAAAAACAATAGTCTTTTTTCTTTGTTATTCTCAGAATAAAAATCTTTATGAAGAAGAGTTTTATCAAGTTCAAAATCTTTTTCAATGACATTTATAACATTTTCCGTAACAATAGAAAATGTAGGAGAGGTTGGAGGAAAAGGTTCTTTCTCGTCCTAGCTGTGTACTTGTTGACTACTAGTGTAAATAGGATGTGGAACACTAGTAGTGTAATCAATAGAATATATAGAAAAACTAGGTATATCCGATGTAGAAAACCTATGTTGACTTTTCAGAGATTGGAAAGGAAGATTGATAATAGAATGAATTTTTAAAAATCTCCTTTCTAGAGATGGAAGACTAGCGTTTGAATCTTTGTCGGAGAATCTAGACGATGTAGATCCCCTGAAAGACAATTTAACTTTATCATCGGAATATTGAGTCACATTTTATAACTTTGTATTGGGCTCAAATTGATTTGGAATCACTAGTTCGGTGGCTCCTTTTAGAATCTATTCATCAGGAAGATTGACATATTTCTATTGGAATTTATGTTGCGTATTAAACGCAGAATTCATGGCTTTATAAGAAATTTTAAAAATTAAAGCAACATGAACAGATCCTTCAATCATGTGCTAATTATGATTTTTGATTTCAAGAATCATACTTTTAAGAATTTTTTGTCTTTTAAAAAAATTGTTATGTTTGGATAATAGCTAAAAGAAATAGGACCTTTACAAAGACTTGATTCTATACTACTTAGTAATGAATCATCAAAAGAGATGAATCTCCCATCTCTAAGAACAACAAGTATGGAGGTGTTTAAACCTTATTTAGTTACAGGTTTTATTCCGACTTGTATTAAGCCGATGTGAACATAATTAAAGTTCTTTTCTTTTAATCTCTTTAAAGGTTGTTCTAAAAATAAGTGGATTGTTTCAAAAGGTTTCGAAAGGGTTATGTCCCTTTCCTCGGTTTTTATAACAAAATCAATTTTAAGAAAATCAAGTTTTTTTGTTTTGTAAATCATATCTTTAGGGATTTTAGGTAATTCTCAACAATCAATTGCTTTATTAAAATATTCAATTATAAATTCTTCTGAATTTACAATGTTCTTTGAATTACTAGTCTTCTCCGAAGAAGAGCTAGAGAAAGAAGATGCTCTATAGAGTAGAGAATCCATGTATGTAAAACATATATGTGATCAAATTTTATCAAGTATGGCTACAATCTAAGGTTAAAAGTTGGTTTTACTACCTTTCAGCCAAATCGGGATTTACGACCAAATGCTACCAAAGCACCTATAAGGTAATTGAGTATTAATTGGGTTGGGTTGGGTTAATTACGATGAACCTATCTAACCTAACTCAAAATACGTAAATAATAATATTTATTTATTTTAAAGTTGGTAAACATTCCAATTGAGTTTATGACTATTAATTGATTTGGTAGCATATAATTGCTTGATAAATTTATTATCTTATAAGTTTAATTTTAAAAGTAAACTGTTTTAGTTTCTCTTTATTTTTTAATAAACATTTAATAATACACAATTATAAATTACTTTCATTTGATTATAGGATATAATACTAGTTAATTATCTAAAAGTCATAATTTATAATTAAAAAAAGATGTGAAAATATAAATAAAATCTAGAAGGTCATTGTCAAAATTTTATTAATTTTAAGATATTTTTTGAGATTTTTTTTTATCGAATACTAGATCACAAATAAAATTTTTATATTAGAATATATTTATATTTAATTTTAATGAGTTTCATTTTAAGTTTCATATATTTTTTATTATTTAATTTTTAATTTTTATTTAATATTCAAATTTTCAACTCCAATCAACCTAATGCAACCCAATCATTTAAGAGTGTGGTTGGATTGAATTGAATATGTTTATTGGGTTGGGTTGGATTAATTTTATCTCTAACCCATTTAATTGTGGGTTGGATTGAACTTTCACAAACCTTATTCAACCCAACTTATGCCCATTCCTAAAAGATAATTAATAATAATTGGAATATATTAGAATCTAAGAGACATTTTTAGATTGTTTTTTAGACAATGTTAGTAGAAAAGTCTTCAACATACCATCAATGTCGCAACTTTGTTTAGAGAACTCTAAGCTTATAATCAGGATCTGTCTCTTTAGTTATGATTGATTATGTAACTTTATATACAAAGAATAGAAAAAAAAAACTTTTATTTTGCAATTTCCTGTTGTATTTAGCATATATTTGATGTCATACACCCTATTGAAAATAAATGTAGAAGAGAATGATCTATGTACATAAATTTTTTTATACTTTTTTTTTTTTTTTGCATCGGAGGCAGCACTAGCGTAGTAAAAATTAAAACTTAGTGGAGAGAAATTTAATTTTCTTAAAAAACTTAATTTCCCTAAAGTACTTTAAAATAATTTTTGATATCACATATTTATTTAAAGTGATTTTAATGATAGAATTTAATTTTCTTCCTACATGTTTATATATTATTTAAAGTTAGTGGGGATAAATTAAAAATTTTACAGATAAATAAAATTTTTGGTTGAATTTTAGAATATTTAAAAAAAAAAATCAAGACTCGTGGGGGCAACTGCTCCTGCTTGTCTCTATGTCGAATAATGGATATTTGACGTGTGTGTATTTTTAATTATTGGTAACTCCGAACCCCTCTAACAGCTTTTCAACATAATTATATGTATAACAAAAAGTTATTAAATTATTGCACGAAGTGACATAACATCTCGAGTACTCTCCTTATTATATAATGCAATCTTCTCATTAAATATGAAGACTCCAGAGTCGCAAATCCCGAAAGAAAGAAAAAAAGAAATTTTTGTTTATCAAAGTCATGCTGAAAGGCCTGTTGACTACACATACAAAAGCCATGAGTTAGTGGCAATGAACTGGCATTAACAACAATACCATGAACAAAGTCAATAAGCAAGCCTTATAAATGAAACAATAATCTGATTTAGCCCTTGCTTCTCCTACTTCTTAGCTCAAAATTAAATGTCTACGCATCTAAAGTTACTTCTCGTAGCTTTTTTTGCTTCAATAATGGCATTTAAGCACTCTCACTATGCTAAAGATAAACACATACTTTTTTTCTTTTACGGGAGAATGACATTTATACCACAATTTTTGGAGTTTATTTTTAATAGTTTTTAAAATACTTTCTGATTCATCTATTGTAAAAACTTTCACTGTAAGACTCATCTTTGTTATTCTCTTCTAATTTTTTCTCTTTTATCCTTCGTTATTTTTCAATGATTGGTTAAATGTGTGATAATTATGTTAACTTTTTTTTTTAATGAATACATACATTTGATCAATCATTAAAAAAAAAGAGGATTAAGAAAAAAAATTAGAAGACGATCCTAGTCCCTTTACCGTTATATTAAACAACTTTTTTTTTTTTTTGCTCAAAATGAATTTTGACTTCATTTGAGTAATCACCTACTATGAAAACTCTAAGAAGCTAAGTGGTAAAATCTAAAAATTTTAGGGGGTAAAGTGTAAATCTTTCTTTATTTTTAAGCTTTTGTAAACTAGAATCTTTCTTAATTAAAGTTGAAAAAATTTGTTATAATTACCAACTATTCTAAGTACTGCGGCTTGCATACATGCAGTTTTCTTGGGCATTGATTGTGGATCTTTCGAATTATAGACGGATGAAAATGGAATGGAATGGACAGGAGATGATAATTACATTCAAAATGGTGACAACAAAACAGTGGCGTATACAAGTTTGGTACCGTATCCAATGAGCACAATGAGAGTTTTCTCAACAAAAAAGAACCGCAAAAACTCTCCTCCAGTGTCTGATCTGTAATTTTATAGGAATTTTTGGACGAATGTTAACACTTCATTAAGAAGCTATTATGATGTTCTTTCTGTGAAGCCGTATATATGGTGAAGAGAAACTTTACAAGCATTTGTGTTGCTCAAACAAAGCCAGGTCAACTGCCGTTTATAACAGTAATTGAGGTCAAGAGCCTGGGTGTTAACACGTACAGCCAAGTCCTTTCAAATCTTACTTTGCATTTGATCCGGAGGGCTTCTTTAGATGCAAATCAAACCATTATGAGGTACGTACGATAAGTTGATTTTGGTCAAGGGTTAATACTAGATGTGCCTATGAATGATGTGATACTTCTGTCCCACCTAAATTTCCACAAATAAATTTTGATACAAAAATAAATTTCGACACAAAAATAAGATAAGTGTTTGTTTATTCATTATTTAGGTAAATTATTATTTTCTATATGATTTGGGTCAATCATTCAATTAGTCTCTGAATTTTAAAAGTCAATGTGTTACTTCATGGCTGCAAGTCGGACCTAGCCAAATATTAACCAAAAAACAAAAAAACTCATTCCAACCACAAAAACACCATTTTTTGTTGTTTTAAGTTTTGACATCACGGGTGCAACAGAAGTTTATGAAAACTATTAAGAGGTAAATATTAAAAATATAAAAATTGTACAGTGTGCTTCTCCCTGTACTCTTCTTTGTTTAAGTAACAAATTTCATTTTTGTTGCAAATCATGTGGGGGCATGCATACTAGGTATCCTGACAATGCTAGCTTATGATCGAACTTGGAATAGAGCATATGGATTTGGATTAAGTGAAGTGGCAAGCCAGGCATGAAGCATTAACATTACAACAAACAATGATCCTCCAAGAGCTATGCTGAAGAATGCTGTTGTCTCCTTAAGCACTTCTCACATAACAATTTTATTCACATATCTTCCAGCAAAGCCAACTCCTATCTACATTGCCACCTACTTCTCAGAAGTGCTTCTGCTAAACTCTACTTAAGAAGAGATCATTTTAACTTTGCATTGATGACAAATCCATTTCAGACCCCATCATTACAAATAGAATCGCTTCAGCTAGCAATTCTTTCTCTTTACAGGCTACCTCTTACTCCACACCTCTACCTTTCCTTAATGCCATGGAAATTTATACCGTTAGCAATCCATTAACCAATGGAACTAACGTCAACGATGGTGAGTTTCATTTGGCATCAACATGCATTCTTAGAGCTCAAATTAACACATAGGTAATTTTCCCTTTAAATAACCCCTAGGATTTAGATAAGTTAGCCCTAAAAGGTCCCTATCGTTACATTAGATTATATAAACTGAGTTTTGTGCCTAGTGATTCAGTGGAATGGTTAGCTGCTTTGCAAAGTGGATTGAAGGTGCTACAGGAATAGAGTGGTGATCTTTGTCTTCCATCTCCTGTAAGTGGTTTATACAAATTAATTCTTCTGAATAATTTCATCATCGATCTGTATTTTCTAAGCATTCGTTTATGTCAATTTGCATTTTCCTATTAACACAAAAACGAAAAATAGAAACCTCACTGGCTATGGCCTATTTGGCTCTCTTCGTGATTTCAGCTCCATGGATGCCCTTCAAAAAATATGAGCATATAATTGACTTATTATTGTTGTACACGAAATACGGAATTAAACACACCAAATAATTATAAAATTAAATGACACAAGAATTTAACGTGGTTCAGCGATTATGCCTACGTACATGGGAGCAAGAGAAAATAATTGTATTATTAATAATTATTTATAGTACAATATTTGAGTAAAGAAAACTCACTTCCCGTAACCTAAATACACCCAGTACTCTCATACACACTTGAAAGAAAAATAACTCTCAATTGCCCATACTCTCCAATTGCTCACTCTCATAATAATTCTCTAATGAATTATTTCTCTCTGAATTTGAAACTTTCTCAAATTCTCTCAAGTTTGGGATGCTTTAGAAATGAATAAGCTCAAGGCGAGAAATGGCTTGATGAACCGTTCCGTTCGCCACGGACCATGCCCCATTCACTTGCTTATTATAGAGGCTGTAAGTACACAGTGGCCCACAACTATCAAGAGTATAGTGGGGTTGAAACACGAGAGTGCCCACCCTTTATTTCAAGTGGGGGCTTCGCAAGGTAGTTAGTTTGTTCATCAAACAGGCATGATTCAACTGCTGCAAACTAGTTAGTTTGTTCATCAAATTCGTGCCGCATGGCTATACTATACTATACACTCTATAAAAAGAGGGTATGCAAGAGAAGCCATAAGCCTGCGTGCTTTATAGGAAAAACTTCACCAACCATGCAACAAAAGTCTTCAATAATTGATAAAAAATTCAACAATTTGGCACCATTTTCTTCACTAAACTCTACCTAATTTAGCACAATTTTCTTCACCAAACTCTACCTACCAAATTGAAAGTTTTGCATGCTAATTGTGGTAAACATGTTAGCCACATGTTTATTAAAAATTAGTGTTGACATTTCTACAATTCTCCACCTCGGCGAAAATTTATCCAAATTTGAGCCGACTACTAATGAACCATCATCCCCAAAGCGGCTGTTTCTCTGTGACTGCCTACGTACCCAAAATTTGGGATCAAGCCAACCATAGTTCAAAATTCTTCAAACTTAACACATTAAGAAATCGCCTTTGTTAACATATCTGATAGGTTATTCTTAGTATCGATTTTTTTTCAATAACACATCACCGCCCTCAATAATCTCTCTCACATAATGATATTTCACATCTATGTGTTTCGTCCGAGCGTGATATGTTTAATTCTTCGCAAGGAATATTGCACTATGGTTATCATAGAAAACATTAATGTTCTTTTGTATTACCCCCAAATCACCTAACAAACCTTTCAACCAGATAGCTTCTTTTACGGCTTCAATTGCTGCCATATACTCTGCTTCTATAGTGGGCAGAGTAATTGTCGATTGTAGAATCGACCTCCACCCAATGTGAATACGTAACTCGTTGTTGATCTTTATTTGTCTAGGTCTCGAGCGAAATCAGAATCACAATACCCAATACATTGTTGACCACAATCCTTCTTAAACAATAACCCAACATCAACTATCCCATATAGGTATCGGAGAATCCACTTAACCACAAGCCAATGGTCTTTACTTGGATTATGCATGTATCGACTAACCATACTCACAGCTTGAGATATATCAGGCCTTGTGCACACCATAGCATACATAAGACTACCCACAGCACTAGTATATGGAACACGAGCCATATAGTCGTACTCCTTTTTGGAGTAAGGACATGCAGAAGAACTTAATTTAAAATGAGGAGCTAGAGGAGTACATACCGGTTTAATTTTGTCATCCATACTGAACCTTTCTAGCACCTTCTTCAAATAATACTTTTGAGTCAACCGCACGCTTCCATTTTTCTTGTCTCTATGAATCTCCATCCCAAGTATTCTCTGTGCATCACCCAAGTCTTTCATCTCGAACTCAGAAGCCAGTTGCTTATTTAATTTCTCAATCTCACCTCTATTCTTCGAAGCTATAAGTATATCATCGACGTAGAGTAACAAATAGATGAAAGCTCCATTTTGTAGTCTTCTAAAGTATCATGTTCACTTCTAGTGAATTTCTTCCCTTGTATAAATTAATCAAATCTCTTGTACCACTGCCTTGGTGACTGTTTCAATCCATACAAAGATTTAATCAATCTACACACATGACTCTCTTTTCCAACAACTTTGAAATTACAAGGTTGAGTCATATAGATTTCCTTCTCCAAATCTCCATATAAGAACATTGTCTTAACAACCCATTAGGCCAACTCTAACCCATATTCAGCTACCAAGGCAAGTATGATACAAATAGAAGTATGTTTTACAACTGGAGAGAATACTTCATTATAGTCAATACCTTCCTTCTGTGCATAACCTTTTGCCACGAGCTTTGCCTTGTACCAAGGAGTTAATTGATTTTGAGAAGCTTGCTTCTTAGTGTAGACCCATTTATTGCCAATAGCTCTTTTCCCCTTAGGTAACTTCACAAGTTTCTAAGTTTGGTTTTGATGAAGAGATTTCATCTCTTCTTCCATGGCTAACTTCCACTAATTACTTTCACTGCTGTGTAATGCTTCACCAAAAGTGTCGGGGATATCATCATCAATAATTGGAATCCAGGTTTCTTTATCACTTTTTTTGACCTTCTTGTTGCTATAATCTCATTTTCATCATCTACATCTTCAGTTGTTTCTTCCTCTTCTGGGACATCAACAGAAACAACCTCTTTTTCAACTCTTAGTGTCACTTCTAAAGTTGAACTCCTTTTTATATAACTAACTGGTACATATGGAGTTGCATCAAACTTCACCAGCTGCAATACCTCTCTGGTCTTGTTCTCCACTTGCTGAGAACTTGAAGCCTTCAACATAGAAACTTCATCAAAAGTGACATCTCTGCTATTCACAAACTTTTTATCTTCGAGATCCCAAAGCTTGAAACCTTTAACTCCACCTTTAAATCCCATAAAGACAGTTTTCCTTGCACGAGGATCAAGCTTATCATTCTTTACATGATAATAAGCTGGACACCCAAACACACGAATGGAGTCATAATCTTGTGCCTGCTTTCCTGACCACATCTTCATAGGAGTTTTACCTTCAATTGCAGCAGAAGGCAATCGGTTTAGTAAATGACTTGCGTAGCTCACAGCCTCAGCCCAAAACTTTTTATCTAAACTAGCATTAGATAACATACACTGTACTTTCTCCAGTAAAATACGATTCATACGCTTAGCCACACCGTTTTGTTGCGAAGTATGTCTCACCGTGAAATGTCTTTTTATACCCTCACTCTGGCATACTTGCAAGAATGGATTAGAAGTATATTCACCCTCATTATCAGATCATAATACTTTGATCTTTCTACCAGTTTGAATCTCTACTAGTTTCTTCAATTTCATGAAAATCTCTAGAACTTCATCATTTGCTCGCATGGTGTACACCCACACACATCTAGAGAAATCATCAACAAATGTAACAAAATAATGGCTTCCACCAATTGATACAGTCTCGGTTAGTCCCCATACATCACTATGAACATACTCAAGGATCTCACGAGTATTGTAATTAGGCATACCGAACTTGACCCTTGTTTTCTTGCCTACTATACAATACTCACAGAAATTTAATTTACAGGTTTTGGTACCTTTTAAAAGCCCATGCCTCATCAGAGTTTGCAAAGACTTCTCTCCAGTATGTCCTAGTCGTACATTTCATAGCTTGGTAGTGTCATTATGCGCCTCAGCAACATTAACTTCATCAGTAGTACCTCCCTTCAAATAGTATAAATTGTGACGCCTGACACCTTGTAGAATCACCATAGCTCTATATATGAACTTCATTGTACCATTTTCAATGGTAACCTTGTAGCCTTTAGCTTCTAGAGCACCCGCAGAAATTAGATTTTTCTTTAAATCTGGAACATATTTAACATCTTTCAGTTCTCTGATCATTCCATCGTACATTTTGAGTCGAATTGTTCCTATCCCCATTGTGCGACAAGATTGATTATTTCCCATCACAACTAATCTAGATTACAAATTATGAAAATTTATAAACCATTCCCTAATAGGACACAAATGATAGGTTGCTCCGGTATCAAATATCCACTCACTTGTACTAGCCACATATACTGTAGGCATAATACTTAATGAATAATTAGAGTCATCATCTTTCCGTGCTATGTTTGCTGCTACTGGTTTCTTCCCATCTTTTTTCTGAGCCTTCGGACAATCTTTCCTCCAATGGCCCTTTTCATGACAAAAGGCACACTCATCTCGAGCTATATTTCTTCTTCTCGATTTGGACTGAGAATTCTTCCCACCATGCTTCTTCTTTTTCTCCATCGTTCTTTCCCTAGCTATCAAAGCTTCAGACGATGCTCTTTCGGAATGTTTGTCATTATTCCGAATCTTCAAATTAGTCAATGCTGTACAAACATCTTTGAAGATGATCACACTTTTCCCATATATCAAGGTAGTCACAAAATGGCTGTACTCTTCTGGCAATGAGTGTAGCAGAATCATAGCCTTCACTTCATCCTTAATATCTTCATCAAGATTCTTTAAATCAGTAAGTAACTTTTCAAATCTTGAGACATGATCATGTATTGACACCTCATGCTTCATTCGAAAACCATACACCTGGCTCATTGCATGAAAATGATTTTCAGGACTTTTCAGCAAGTACTTTTCTTCTAATGTCATAAAGTTATTGCACAATCCTCATCTTTCACCAGATATTTCACCTCTTTGGTCAAACAAGATCTGATTTAACCATAAGCTTTTTCATTCATACGATCCCAAGTTTCTTCATCATACAAGTGTCTTTTATTTTTCAGAACAACATCGAGATCGATTTGAATAAGGGCATCCATAACTTCACGCCTCCACATGCCAAAGTTGATTTTCCCTTCAAACTTTTCAACATCGATCTTTTGGCCTCCAATAACAGGTGCTGCATGACGATGTGATACATCTCGCCTTCCACCTGTAGTGTCTCTTGAAATAGTTTGGGTAGATCTCTCCCCAATTCTGGAAGTTTCACCTTCTACCATTTTCTTAACAAACTATTCACACTTGAAAAACAGTCTCTATGATGTTAATTACGCGTGTATATATGCACTAGGAAAGTTCCTAAGAGAGTGGAGGGATCACAACGGTCCCATTTAAAACTTAAACTCTTTAGACTCTTATCGTCTTGTTGACAAAACTTTCCTAGACAAGCATAAATACACACTACTTACAATATACTGTCTCCCAAGTACAAATGGCCGTCTCTACAGTATCTATAAACAGTACTATTTTTTAAATAGTACCGAATATATAAATAATATGTACCTATAAATAGTGTAGTATACGTGAACAGTGCTGTATACCCCAAGTACGAACCTACGGCTCTGATACCACTTGTTGTGCGCGGAATACGGAATCAAACACACTAAATAATTATAAAATTAAATGACACAAGAATTTAACTTGGTTCGGCGATTATGCCTACGTCCACGGGAGTAAGAGAAAATAATTGTATTATTAACAATTATTTATAGTACAATAATTGAGTAAAGAAAACTCACTTTCCGTAATCTAAATACACCCAGTACTCTCATACACACTTTAAAGAAAAATAACTCTTAATTGCCCACACTCTCTAATTGCTCACTCTCACAATAATTCTCTAATGAATTATTTCTCTCTGAATTTGAAACTTTCTCAAATTCTCTCAAGTTTTGGGTGCTTTAGAAATGAATAAGGTCTTGCTATTTATAGGAAAAACTTCACCAATCATGCAACAAAAGTCTTCAATAATTGGTAAAAAATTCAACAATTTAGCACCATTTACTTCACCAAACTCTACCTGCCAAATTGAAAGTTTTGCATACTAATTGTGGTAAACATGTTAGCCACATGTTACGTTTATTGAAAATTAGTGCTGACTTTTCTACAATTATCTCATATACTCATAATCTAATTTTAAGTGGTAATTTATTTTGATGTATTTGATCATAATACGGTGATCAGAGTGATAACGGCTTCAGTAGAAGTATTGCAGAATTTCTTAGGACTTTGTCGAATCTTACATTACTGTAAGCTTTTTTCCATGGACATGGCACCCAACACACACACATTCTTAAGAATTCAATTATGTGACAATTTTTCCTTCTTCTCTTTGGAGGAATTTGGCAAGTAATAGATTCAATGGAACAATACCAACCAAACTGTCTAGCAATCAAAAGTTGAAATTAGTGTAAGTTTGCACCGAACCTCACAAACATCCCATAAATTGTAAACCAGATTTAATCTTAAAATAAATTTAACAACACCAATACACCTTACATTTTTAGCTTTTCTAATTTACCAGAATCCATCTCTAATGTGAATGAGACTTAATCACAAAACATTTTGTATGTATATATATATATATATATATATATATATATATATATTTCCATTGACAGGTTGACAGACAATTGTCTCAATGGAATGTCGTGTCCACCTCAAAGTTCACCACCACTGCCTAAGGAGGCTTCAACACTGTCAACATCAACTAGCACAAAATAATAAACACCACCAACTAGTCCACTGTATAAGGAGGCTCCAACACCATCATCATCAACTAGCACAGAGAGCAAAACATCACCAACCAGTCCATTACCTAAGACGACACCCCCAACACCCCTATCGGCTTAGACTGAAGCTGAAGCTGAAGTCCCTCCAAAGAATCGTATTTTAGAGACCAAATTTTACAAGCAACAGCGACAGCACGACCGCTAACAACCTAACAATGATTCTCGGGGCCATAATTCAATTTCCCTTCATACTCGCCGTTCTATCCAAGAAACTTTAATAATTTTGAATCATATTCTTGGAATCAAAACAATGTCTTAGCAGCCAACTTTGTGTTTACTTAATTTCTTAGATCGACTCGAATTGTGCCAACAGTTTAAAACATAAGGATTGGATAATGGAGGCCATGATGAATTTGAGTGCTTTGTATTAATTACTCGTGATTTAAATATTAGTAATGACTAAAGAGTACATGAAGGGATTTTTCTATATTCTAATGCTCGAGAAGGGCTAAAACACTCTTTGTATGCAACTTTGTTATATAAATTAGAGCCAAATTTGAGTTCTAATTAAAATTGATGCGGTTGAAATATACTACTGGTTGTAATCCTAGAAGATTTTCCAACTGTAAAGAACATATGTTAAGCATACATGATACATAAAAAACTAAAGGAGTTTGAGAATGGAGCACGTTAAACATATTTAGGCATTTTTTCATTCTCTTTTGCTCTTATCGGTGCATGCTTTAACATTTTTGCAACTTGCTTTACCCAGTCCCATGAGATATCTATGCATCTTCCGAAAGAATTTCATAAATATATGTCTGCGGGTTCAGTTCCTTATTTCGCATCACTTCTTGAAGATCTGTTAGCTCTTTTCCTTTTTGGATGGAATTCAGTTTGAGAAAACAATCAAGCCATAACTTTTTTATACTGGAAAGAAAATATTTTATTTGCTACCGTTTCTTATAATTTGTTGATGGTAAAATGGTATTTTCAAACACTATCAACTAGCTATTTTTCACAACTAAAAACCCTCAAATACAATCAACCAATATCCTACTTTCAATATAAATTTAAAATGTGACGATGAATTTTTAATAAAATAATAATAACATTAAAAAATATAAAAAAAAAATTCATTAAATTTTTTGGATGAAGCCAATGATGATATTAGTTTGATACAACCATATAATAATTGTCATAAATAGCACACTGTATTTCGTTGAAAGAGAAACTCAAAGATACCGCCAATTTTCATGGCATGCATTGTGTTCATGTTTATCATCCCCCTAATCCTCAACTCAATTCATTCCACTCCACCAGATTTGAGTACTGAACACAACTCTGATCCCATACACATATGACTTGTCATGCCCAAGCCTGGAAAGGGTCTAAGAATGATCTTTCTATCAAACAATATTTCTAAAACTGTAGAATATATAATAATAATGAGACAATTTAAACAATTATAAAATCGTTAAACTTAGAGCATAATAAAATTTCTTCCAAAAGCAAATGACATATTACAATAAGTCACAAAAGTCTCATGTCTTTAATACACGCGACAAATGTCTTTCTAAGACTAAGGGAACCAAGTGATATGAGCAACTTTCATAATCTATTACGCGCAAGATTCTTCAATTATTTGAGAATCACAATAAACTATAATGTGTATAAAACTCAATAAGCAAAGTATGGTTTTGTAAAATAAAACAAATACATAATACACGCTATGCATGTGCATGTAATGGTATGACTATAGACTTACTTTCAAAGATTTAATAATTCACAAATCATTTAATAAAATTTATCACTCTTATTCTAGGCATATCCACATTTCCTTATGACTTAGTAGGATGGCACATATACATAATAACTTTTGGACTGAATGTAAAAACAATTCAACATATTTTATTAATCCACATAGTTTTCACCTAATCAATAAATTTCCCAACACATAATACCCACGAAAATCATACAATAACATAAAGACTTATTCTCAAATTTATGTTAAGAGATTATAACGCAATAATTTTATGTTTATATAAGAAACAACGTATTCAAATGTCATAGAAATGCATACCTAAGCACCTCCACAATTATCCAACAACCTTGTTACGTAAATGATAAAAACTACTTAATTTGGCCTCCCGGTAGAACCTCTGTTGGCCGACCAAGGTGGAAGAAGAAGCTAGCTTGCTCTCTCTCTCTTTTCTTTCCCACCTTTCGGCTTGAGGTTTTTGCTAATGGGCTTGGGTGTCTCTTTTCTTTCCTACCTTTCGGCTTGGGTTTTGCTAATGGGCTTGGGTGGACTTGACATATCAGATAAAATTTAGCCCGATGAAAATCTTAGGCCCAAGTTAAAAAGTTCAAGCACTAGTACATTAATTACAATAATAAAATCAAAACATTACTATTAATTTCTCACTTGATTCCCAGATATTACATGACTAGTACGGTATAAGTCAATACCAAAAGTTCCTATAAAACATAGAAACACCAAAAAGTCATTTATGATGGATGGATGGATTGCTGTTGTATACTCAGAACATGTTACAAACACAAATGTTTGTAATGATAACTTTGAACAAATTAAATAGAAGGAACTCACAAGAAATATTGGTAAATTCCAGGAAACCTTCGAAATAAGTGTAGGTTATTCGAGAAACTAATACTCCCAAATATAACTTATAAGCAACGAAAATAATAATACTTATGATCTTGTTATTGAATTATATCAAGTTTTAAATAATAAAGCTTACTTAAAATTACAAACTTAAGAATTAGTAAACACTAAGCATGTTCTTCATCATGATCCATGAATCCACAAAATAAGGAGCCAACCAATAACTTACTTTTTACTTATTAAAAACCAACTAGATCTACAATATAAAGCAAATAATTAAAAATAAATACAATATAGAAAGATCGTATCAGACCACTTGCAAACACAAGCATAAGTCAAAATAACTTCGTTTTTTTTTTTTTTAAATTATGAATGTATAAGTAAACTGTTTGTTGTATAGATCAAATTTGGGATTGAGGGGCCAAGGTTGATATGCCTTCTCTCTGCCTTTTCTAACTGTTTGGGCAATGCCGAGCAGACTCCCTCAAGGACAATCCAGCCAGGGCAGAAGACCTAATCGATAGCACGAAAATACCCTTGCTAGGTGTCAAAGCAGGTCAAGGTCAAGTGCTCCAAGACTGGTCGAGCCCTGATCTTCCCATCCTGCTCGAGATCCTCGAACCACCGCCAGGACCTAGTCATGTTGCCGAAAGCACCATGGACAGAGGGAATCAAAACTCGAGCAGAGCAAACCTAAGCATGATGACCCCTGCTCCCAATAACTTGTCACGACGATCAATGACTAACATGCACCCCAAGCCGTAGGGTTTTATTACTGTTACTGATGGCCGGCGCACGCCTCCACAGTGTCATCATTGCACACGGACCTACACGGCATCATCATTGGGTTACGAGAACCCATACCTGCCTGACATTCCACGCCTCCAGGTTGTGCCGCAGCAACCCTAAGTTGTCAGAAAGACACAGGAGCAATTAATGCGGAGGTGGGCGTTCAAGCAAAGGGGGGCAAGAAAACAGGTGGATAAATACCAAACGAGGGACAAGGTAAAAGGATTCTTTTTCTGAAACTTTAAATCTCAACCCCAATTTATCTATCCAGACTGGGTTTTTCTCTCTTTCTTCATTTCTCAAAACTTTCTATCTTTTCCGGTCTCTTCAATTAAGGGGGATACCAAAAGAATCAACCCGATTACTGACTTGAGCGTCGGAGGGTTTTCGCCGGAAAAACACCCAGCCACCCCTAACACCTTTTCTGTGGACGTAGGCCGGAGGACATCACTGTTTCAGTGAACGGAGAAAAGTAGGAGCCAGCAAGGAATCCTGCTCGAGCAACCAACGAGCAGAAATCTACAGCGTCACTTGAGAACGAGTAAAAAACCGCATCAACACTGCCTTTTTGGGGATAGGCTGACTTGCACCAATGCCTTGGTAGTGTACTACAGATCCTAAGAAAAAAACTTTTTAAAAATATCATTCAAACTTTTTTTTTTTTTTAAAAAAAATATTTCATGACTTTTAATGGCTTGGTGGTAAATAATGAAAAAATTAAGAAAAAAAAAACAATGATCATAATTTCTTGGTAATGAAGTAATATGAGCAATATTATGTGAAAATTTAAAAATATCTCATTTTTTAATTAAAATTAGCAAAGTCTATAAAATTATATCTCACCTTTTGAAATAATTTAATTTGGTTTACTATTCATATTTGATTCTTAAAGAGATGGACAAAAATAGTGCTAATTAAAAAAAAAAAAGAGAAAAAAATAGAAGAGAAAGAGAGAGTTGTGGTTGCCACCTTTTGCTAGAAGTCATAAGTGCGCAGTTTTACATTAATTTATTATAGCTAATTATGAGGATAACAATATTCCTGCAGAATGCCGATGATTATTTTTCAATAAATAATTAATTATACGGTCTTCAGTTGGCTTATTGAATTTAGCCAATTTATTTCTTTATTCTCTTAAGTGAATTATACGGCTTAAATAATTATCATATTCTAATGATAGGCAAACTTAACCTTAAAGCAATTTCAAAATTCAATCCTTGGAACTCAGCAATAGCCAAAAGGAAACTAAACAGGACAAGACTAATGAGATACTTCTTGTAGCAACTGGAGAAATATTAACAGGACAAGAACAATCGTTTGAATAAGTAATATTTCAAATTTCTATTAATAATAATAGGCAACAAAACAATAAGACCATGAACAAAGTCGATAAGCAAGCCTTATAAATAAAACAATAATCTAATTAAGCCCTTGCATATCCAACTTTAGCTCAAAATTAAATGGCCATGCATGTTAATTTACTTCTTGTACTAATGGCAAAAACGCACAAGTAGTACTCTTTTTCTTTTACGGGAGAATAACATTTTTCTCCCTAATTTTCGGGTTTTATCACTTGCCTCGTACAGTTTTTAAAATCATACTTTAATGTAAAAGTCTTTAGAGAAAAACTCATCTCTGCCATTAAACAATTTTCGTATGAGTAACTAAGTATTATAAAAGCTAAAGGAACGTGAGTGGTAAAATCTAAAAACTTAAAAAGGGTAAAGTATAAATCTTCCTTGCTTTTTAAGGTTTCGTAAATTAGAATCTTTCTTAGTTAAAGTCGAAAAATTCACTATTATTACCAACTATTTCAAACATCGTGGGTTTGGTACTGTATCCAATGAGCACAATGAGAGTCTTCTCAACAGAAAAAAAAAAAAAAAGAATTGCTACTTCATCAAAGTTGATGAAGATGGTGAACGAGTTCTTGTACTGATAAGTCATGCATGGAGCCATGTAGGTCAGTAAGGGCACCAAAACCAAACAAGTATAAAGACTATGCATGAGGGACGTGAGAATCAAGCAAGTCATGCATGAAACATGCATTACGTGGAATTTGTGTGGTAAGTAAGTAGTCACTGGAGCAATCTTCACTAAGGGGCTAGCGATATGTTCACTTCGTCAACTAGCCGTTTTTTATGAAGGGAAAATAAATTAGGTTTTTTAATTTTTTAATTTTTCAATTAAAACTTTTTAGGATCGATCTCATACAACATATAAGAATTAAGTAATCTAGAAATTCATACCTTGATGTTTTGAGAAGATGAACAATTGAGAGTTGTAGATCTGCCTCCAAACGATCTTCCAGGCTATGACTCAAGTTTGATCAACATTGGACGTGTGGGCGTCTGTTTCACCACTCCCCAATTGCAACTGGCTCCTCTTAGATGTCTTCTTTATTTTTCTTAAAAAACCCTGGGGTTCTCCTCTTAGATGTCTTAATTTAAGAGTATAAAGCCCCTTTTATAATATCTTATGAAAAACCCTAGTATGTTAGGATTAGGATTTCTATTTAAAATAGAATTCATCTTTTAACTATCTCTCACACTTACCTAAAAGTGGAAGGAATGTATAACAAACTAGGAGACCACCTTGTAAAACATTACAAGCCCCCATTTTTACTTTAATATAACATACTAGGCCTTAACAAATATTATAATTATAATTTTCATCTAATATGCCAGTTTTTCTTGCTTTTGGGTCCAGTGATGGTGTTGTCAATTAAATGAGCTAACCCGAGGATCATTTGAGAACATACAATAGTGGCTACAATAATTAAATTTGTAATTAAACAAATATAATTATTTAATTCCAATTCTACTCCACTATAAGATTGGAACTGACCTCCATAATTGTATGCTCGAATATAATTCGCCAAAGCCACATTGATTTCTTTACTGCACAATCCTTTGTACCACATCGTTAATTTAAATTAATATCTCAACTGTCCAATCAATTTAATTACATTTTTTTCCTTGATACTTACTGGTTTTCTCTAATGATCATTTTCAACATACTTATTTATGTTGAGATACTCTGGCCAGAGAATTCTATGATCAAGTACTGAAAACCCATCAAGAGATGTGTCGTACAAATTCTATATTGTTAATCTACAATTTCAATACTTGTAATTGCTCCCACCAAGATACCGGGTAATCTAGACTACATGTGTATGTCATGCCCATTGGTAACTCAAATATGTCATGCCCATTGGTAACTCAAATGAAATAACAATTACAATCATGAAATCATAACTAACTCAAGATTAAGATTACAGTAAATCAATGCCTATGAGATTTAATAAGTCTGACAGTTATTAGTAGGTTAATTAAATCTCATATGTGATCCAGTTCAATGTAGACAAACTACATCAATAAATTCATACATGATTAAGACAAATCACTCAATGAATTTAGTACAGTCTATACCTAAATAAAGTGTCCAACTTTATTTATCAACTGCGAACTTAATTTATTTAATCATAAGATAACTTGTATTTATGTCTTCTGTGAATTCACATGGTGATCGCATAAATACATATAATATGATTAAATGGACTTTGCTCAAAATATTAATGCAATTCAAAATATCTGAATAAATATTTGAAATATTTTATTAATAAGAAAATCAATATGCTTTAAAAAGTACATAATCCCAACAGTTGATTCAGTGGAAGACTTATATTTAGTTATTGCATTTAACTTGTATTTTGTTACTTAGCTGGTCATGATTTATAGCTAAATTGTTGCGTCAATATTTGCTTCTTTATTTTTTTAGCTTTGTTTAAGCCTACACTTTCGTTTGTAAATCAGAGTTGTTGGTTACGTTTTGGACTATAAATAAGCTCCAGTTATTAATAAAAAATCATTCAGAAATTATTCAAAATACTTGTGTTGTGGTTGTCTCACCCGAAGCAGAACATCTTTGTTTATTTTAGCAATTGTTAGCGTCTACTGACTGGGACTCTATCAATTAGTATCAGAGTAGGCTTAACAATGGCAACCGACAAGGAGCGAATCCAACGTCTAAAAGCTGAACTTGGGAGTCTACAGGATAGCGTGAATCGAATGGAGCTTGGGATCGATGTCAAATGACACTACTTAGTGGAAGTACTCAATAATAAGTTATCTAATACCATTGTTGCATCACTAAGCGATAACACCCATGATTAGGTCGATTTATCACGACCAAACTGAGGAGAATGAAGGGGGATGATGGAGCGGCATAGTGGAAGAAGAATTAATAGGATAAGAAAAAATAGATATCGTTCTAGAACTGGACCAAGTCAATTAGAATAGTTTACGTTCTAATCAAAGCGTGATTATTTGATTAGATCCATTCTAATTCAAACGACTCGATGAGTTTTTTAATAACTCATAAAGCGAGATTAGATGAATTTCAAAATCAAACAACTCTACAAAAGAGATTTTGATAGATAATTTCAAAGAAATTATAAAGGAGAGATTTTATTGAATAATTGAAGTTAAAGTTGTGAAAATAATTATAAGACCTCTCGAGTAAAATTACTTCCCTAAGTTAACTTATAAAGAGACATTAAATCACAATTAGAATAGAAATAAAAATATTAAGACATATTCCTTAATTGATTCTAAGTAAAATAGAAAATAAAATTTAGAATCCTAAAATAACTAAAATAACATCCTACATCAATCTCTTCCTCTTAAAAGAAACTCGTCCTCGAGTTTGAATACAATTTGGAAGATGAAACTTGTAGTGTAGGAGCAAATCATCTTGTAATTCGAACTTATTATCTTTCTCATTAATTTTTCTCGAAACTTTGAAGAATCCAAACTTCAACAATTTCTTTTGCTTATAAATGCTTTTAAGCGTTGAAGACTTCTAAGAATGAACAACAATCAAATAACTCTTGCCTTTTCCTAATTGTCGCTTAATGTACGCTCCAAAAAATTTTACATTTTCAATCAAATCTTCTTCAAGCATAACCTTCTTGTCTTCAATATCAATAGTTAGAATCATTTCAATTATTTCAACTTCTTAAGCTTTATTTTGCTCATCATCTTCAACACTTGTGTTGTTCTCTAAATCAAGCACATGCTCCCACAAATTGTCAGGTTGAAACTTTAAATCAATAATAAATTATACATTTTCTTTTGACATTTCGAGCTAGTCTTTTTTAACTATTTCCTCGCAATTAAGTCTTTATTTATGTTCTCCCTTAATAATATTGTTCACGGAAAGTGTGAGATCCGCGATTACTTTCTCCATCGCTGCTAATCTCGAGTTACGAACCTTCTCAAATGCTTGCAAGATTGCTTCTCTGACTATTTGCTTGATAGTCGTATTACCTGTATCCCTTAATCATCGTATTCGGGGCGATTGTATGTAGATAAGTTCGGCATATGAGAATTTAATGGGTATAGACGGTGGTTTGCTATTGATTGTTAAGTTTCCACTGGCCGCCAGCCATACCAAACCCAAAAGTTAAGCATTATTTACAATTTTACTTATTTATGTTCTCCCTTAATAATATTGTTCACGGAAAGTGTGAGATCCGCGATTACTTTCTCCATCGCTGCTAATCTCGAGTTACGAACCTTCTCAAATGCTTGCAAGATTGCTTCTCTGACTATTTGCTTGATAGTCGTATTACCTGTATCCCTTAATCATCGTATTCGGGGCGATTGTATGTAGATAAGTTCGGCATATGAGAATTTAATGGGTATAGACGGTGGTTTGCTATTGATTGTTAAGTTTCCACACAATAGTAAAATTGTAAATAATGCTTAACTTTTGGGTTTGGTATGGCTGGCGGCCAGTGGTCGTAATTTAGTGTGGGGTTGGTTGGATTTGAAAGATTAGTGGTGAAGAACATGATGGTAGCCTTAGTTTGGTCAGATTCCCGGGGAGTTTCCCCAAAAAATTAATTTGAAATTACGGCGACTCGTGGCGGTTAGGGAGATTTGGCCGGCGTTTGGTGGTGATTGGTGATTGGGTTTTGGTTGGGGATTTGTTTGGTGGTGGTGACCGAGTAATCGAGCAATGCAATTCTTTGAATACCAGAGCACCACAAACGACCAAAAAGTATGATTGGCAATATCTCACCTTGAGGGTGAAGCCAACCCGTGGTGGCAATGGCTACGCCGAGCTTACCGTGAAGAAGGACATATAGTGACGTGGAAAACTTTTGTAGAAGAGTTATGGGCTCGTTTTGGTCCAACGGAGTGCGAAGATTTCGATGAGGCCTTATCTAAAGTGAAACAAACTAATTCCCTTCATGATTACCAGTAGGAGTTTGAAAGGCTTGGCAACAGAGTTCACAGTTGGACACAGAAAGTTCTAGTCGGGACTTTTATGGGCGAACTAAAATCGAAGATATCGGAGGACATTCTTATGTTCAAGCCGAGAACACTAAAAGAAGCTATCGGTTTGGCTCGCATGAAAATGACCAATTATCACGACAGAAGAAGCTATTGCAACCGCGCCATTCATCAATCATGCATAACTAATAAAGCCAGCCACTACTTAAACTGTGCCAATGGTACCCATCAAAAGACTATCGTAGGATGAAATGCACCGACAAGGTTTGTGCTTTAATTGCAACGAAAGGTTCACTGCCGAGCATAAATGTCAAGGGCCTCAGCTCTTGATTTTTGAGAGCGAAGCAAACTCAGACGGATATACTTATGAGGAAGTTACAGAGGAATTACAAAGGGGAACAGGATAAGGAGAGCAAATCGGCCCCAAAATTACACTATATGCGCAAACTGGATGGGCAGACCCAAAAAACATGCGTGTCGCAACAAAAGTGGGGCCGTACGAGATAGTTTTCTTAATTGACAGCGGATCAACTCATAAGTTTATCAGTTCATGGATGGCCAACATGTTTTGGTTACCAATCATTCCCACGGTAGAATTTTCAGTCCGGGTAGCAAACGGCGAAAAGCTTATGTGCAAAGGAAATTTTGAAAAGGTGAAGGTATTATTACAAGGTGTCCCTTTTTCACTCACTCTTTACTTATATAACAGGACTGGATATGGTTCGGGGCATACAACGACTCGAGATGCTAGCTAGGTTCAGTAGTGTACAATTGGAAGCTCCTCACAACGGATTTCAAATGGAAGAATAAGGCATGAAGATTATAAGGAATTAAACCTCAATCAATCCAAACTGCCTCATTAAAGAAGATGACGAAAGGATTTCGACAAGGGCACTCGATTTTTGCAGTTTGTCTACACATGAGTATGGAGGAGTCCCTGAACACAATACCATCAAGCATGCAAAACGTACTCAAAGAATATGCTGAAATATTCCAAGAGCCAACACAATTTCCTCCTACACATTAGATCGATCACTACATTACACTTAAAGAGGGAACCAAGCCAGTTAACATTAGGCCATATCGATACATCTACTTCCAAGAGGCTGAGATTGAAAAACAAGTTCAAGAGATGCTGAACTTAGGGCTTATAAAGCGTAACACCAACTCATTTTCATCAGCAGTACTCCTAGTTAAAAAGAAAGACGACAGTTGGTGGTTTGTTACTGATTATTTATCTCTTAATGAAGTCATCATCAAAGATCGATTTCCACTTGCTACGGTGGAAGACATGCTGGATGAGTTACATGGAGCCGCTTGCTTCACCAAGTTAGACTTGAGAGTCGGGCATCATCAGGTACGCGTACATCCATATAATATTCATAAAACGATTTTCTGTATACATAATGGCCATTACGAGTATCTAGTCATGCTGTTTGGGCTATGCAATGTCCCATCAACATTCCAGGCTATAATGAACTCCATCTTTCGACCATATCTTAGAAAGTTCATAATTGTTTTCTTTGATGACATATTAATTTACACCCCTACATGGGATTGTCATCTTGAGCATGTCAAAAAGGCTCTGGACATTCTAAAAAACCAGTAATTTTTCGTCAAGGCAAGCAAATGCAAATTCGGCTAACAAGAACTAGAGTACTTGGGACTCATTATTACATGCCAAGGAGTAAAAGTAAATTTGACAAAAATCCAAGCCATGGTAACCTGGCCTCGACCACAGAATATTTCAGAATTGTCAGGGTTTCTGGGATTAACCGGATACTATCACAAATTTGTATAAGGTTATGGGCTCTGAGCTCGGCCTCTTACCAACCTCCTCAAGAAAGGAAAATTCGGCTGGCATGATGAGGTAGAACAGGCGTTCATCAATCTCAAAAAAGCCATGACGTGTACACCGATACTAGCAATGCTTAACTTCAATGACACTTTCATCATCGAAATTGATGCCTCGAGTGATAGAATTGGAGCGGTTCTACAATAGCAAGGGAAGCCCATTGCATTCATGCTTGAGCCGAGCCCTTGGAGTTTCAAAAAAATCGTGGCCAACATATGCTAAAGAAATGCTTGCCATAATTGAAGTTGTATGAATCTGGAGACCATACTTGCTAGGACAAAAATTTATTATTCAAATAGAGTAGTGCAGCCCCAAATATTTTCTGGAGTAAAAAGTCGCTACACCAGAGCAGCGAAAATGGCTTGCCAAGCTCATGGGATATGATTATGAGATTCACCCAGGTCACGAAAATTTTACTGCAGATGCCTTTTCTCGCTGACCTGACAACCCTGCACTTAATCACAGGGGAAAGGTTCTATGACACCAGACACAAAATATGAGAAAACTAAAGTTACACACTAAAGAAATCACAAACTCACCACTAAAGCAAACAACAAAAGGATACAGAAAAAAAATTTCACCACCTAAAGTTGTTAAGCTAAGGATACAGGACTTAAAACATTCACCACTCAATGGAATCTACCAAAGAGATATAGAGTTGATAATAACTCAAAAATTTTTAGTATTAAATTCATCCTCCTCTTTTTTGTGACTACTTAAACTTAAATAACTTTTCTTAGAACAACCCTCCAAGCATAGGTTATTAAAAAACCCTTCAAATGACTTGACTTCTAAGACTAACATTAAAACTAGACATTAATGAAACATTGGTATTCTCAAAATACAGCAAAAGAAATTTAAAAACAGTCCCAAGTCCAGAAATATTCTTGTTGACTCAAAACTGAACAGCCTCCACTTAACTGATCATAACTTACTATACAAAGCTCCAAATTTAGATTAGTAAAATTCATTGGAAAGCTAACAGAAATATCTTTCCAATGATATATGGCTCGAAAATTAATTCAACCTTATGCAGTACAGTTTAATTCCCAAAAATGCCCCTCCTGCACTTCATTTCTGCTTACTTGATTAATGTAAGAACTTGAACTGCACTTTGTATGACTTGAATACTATATATTTCAAACACCCCTGTGTTATTCTACACCAGGAAAAGATACCCTCGCTTCATCACTTGGAAAGAATGGAAAGCTTTACCGAAGGAATAGTAGACCGGACATCCGGCAGACATAGGAGACTGGACTGCCCCGATACGCCGAAGCCCCTGATTCCGGTCCTTAGGCTAACCTACGACTAGTCAGGAATTGCCTAAGAGAAGAAAACATAAGTTACCATAGTGCAAAAGCCGGCGGCGGAGGGAGAACAAAAAAAAAATATCGTCCAAGAGCAACAATCGGAATAACAGTTCACCCCCACCTACTCGCTTTAATCACATGTGTGTGCGCAAGTAACAATTTGGGAAGAAATTAAAAAGGCTGCTAAAAAGGACAAATATATGGAGACAATTGGGCATTTAGTCCAAATTCAGAATAAAGGCCTATATTCCATAAGAAATGGTCTCGTATAACACAACCTACAATGTTTGTGCGTAGTACTTACAAAGCTTCATCCATCAATGGCCGCGAAAGTGGCACGCTTACTTACCATGTGCATAATTTTGGTATAACATAACTTACTATGTTTCAACGGGAATGCCTCTATTTCAAGCTTTTTATGGACAGCCTCCACCAATCGTACTGATGTATCATCTTAGGTTATCGCTAGTTCATGATATCGATCAAGCCTTACTGAACTGTGATGAATTATTGCAGCATTTGAAAAAGAACTTGGAGACAGCAACAAATCACATGAAACAAGCCACAGACAAAAAGCGGCGGGAAGTAGTGATTCAGGAAGTTGATATGGTGTTTTTAAAACTTCAGTCCCACCATCAATTAACTGTTTTCAACCATGCTCACCCGAAGCTATCTAGTAGGTCTTTTGGGTTGTACCAAGTTATCCAAAAGGTGGGCGATGTCGCTTGCAAACTACAACTTCCAGAAGGCCGTCGCATTCATCTGGTGTTTCATGTGTCCTTATTTAAAAAGTTTATTGGTGATTCGGCTACAAGCACAGAACTTCCGCTAATTAATGATGAATGGGTTGTAGTATTGGAGCCTGAATTTATCATTGGTACTCGATGGGTAAAGCAAGATGGAAAATTTATTGCTGAGGCCGAAAAAAGACTCCAACAACTGAATTTATTTTTTAAGGATACCAGTACAAATCCAAACTCAAACATCTGACTGCAACGTTCTACGTTTGCCAATCACAGAAACACGGTTAGGTTATGCCGGTGGGAGTTCCAGCGTAAACCCTCGTATATTTAAGTCAGATATTTTGTGTTAAAAAAAATAACGGGGGGAGAAGGGATTAGTTATAAGCTAAAATAAGAAACTTCCTAGATGGACTTATTACCCATTTTTTACAAGATAGAAGAAACTTTAATTACTTTTAGTTTTTTAATTCATTTTTCTAACCCCTCACCTAATGCCCTCTTTAATTACTGCCCTCGAACGGCAGTAAATTTTGAGTGCAATAGGGTTGATTGAACTTCTTAGTAGTATTAGAAAAATCCAACCTGAACATTTATAGAATGGAGTTTAGTCAAGTGGAAACGCCTTCCTGTGCAAGAGGCTGTGGGAAGACACTTTGTTAATACAACACTAATTTCTTCACATCAAGGGTCAACTTCATAGAGAAGGTATTGATAATTCATGCATGGAGCCACGTAGGTCTGTAAGGGCACCTAGACCAAACCACAAGTATAAAGACTATGCTCGAGGGACGTGAGATTCATGCAGGGCATGCATGAAACATGCATTACGTGGAATTTGTGTGTGCAAATAAGTAGTCACTGAAGCAATCTTCACTAAGGGGCTAACGACATGTTCACTTCATCAACTAGCCGTTGCTGATTTAGTGGAAGACTTATATTTAGTTGTTGCATTTAATTTGTATTCTGTTACTTAGCTGGTCAGGATTTATAGCTAAGTTGTTGTGTCAATATTTGCTTCTTTTATTTGTTTGGCTTTGTTCAAGCCTACACTCTCGGTTGTAAATCAGTGTTGTTGGTTACATTTTGAGCCATAAATAAGCTCCAGTTATTAATAAAAAGTCATTCAGAAATTATCCAAAATTCTTGTCTTGTGGTTGTTCTCACCCGAATCAGAACATCTTTGTTTATTTTTACAATTATTAGCACGCTACTGACAGGGACTCTATCAAGTACGGGCAAGCTTCGACTACCGAAATTACGACGGCAAAGACTCTCCTCCTGTGTTTGATCTTCAATTTGATGGGAATTTTTGGACGACTGTTAATACTCCATTAACAATTTATGATGTTCTTTCTTATGAAGCCATATACGTGGTGAAGAGAAATTTTACAAGCATTTGTGTTGCTCAAACGAAGACAAGCCAGGTGCCGTTTACATCAGCAATTGAGGTCAGAAGCCTGGGGGTTAACATGTACAGCCAAATCCCTTCAAATCTTTGCTTTGCATTTAATCTAGAGAGCTGCTTTCGGTGGTAATCAAACCATTATTAAGTACGTTAGTTGATTTTGTTGGCAAAGGGTTAAAAAATTTATTCATTGTTTGAGTAATTTATTGTTTAATCCTAAGGTTTGGGTCAATTACTATTGGGATGTTGACACATTTTCATTACTGTAGAGTTCCATAATGCGACCTCTTATGTGAAAATGTCACGAAAAAAGTTATTTCTTCCCTTTCTCCTCAACCTGAGATGAGACTCCCGCTGGCATGAGGAAAGGGTCCATTCCACTAGCTCTTCTTCTTGTGAGAATAAATAGAGAGGGGTGCAGTCTAGTCATAAAACACCCAATTTTTTTTTTTTTATATTTATTAAAGTTTTGACATCAAGGTTTGTATGAAAAGTTGTAAGAGGTAAATAGCAAAACAGCTAAGAAAGTACTAATATTCTATCTTTACTCTCCATCATTGTATACCCAAGACTAAATATGTATGTGATGGAAAGATTAGAACTTGCTAAGTAAAAAACTGTTACAAATGGGAACTAATAAATTTAAGTAAAATAATTCAAATTTGATTCCAGATTATTCAGTTTGATAGCAGGATACTAATTCTTCTTCCGTTTCTGATAAATCAAAAGACAATCTTTCGCATTGCGTTAGGAAAAAAAATTTGAAAATGATAAATCTTATAGGTTGCCAATACAAATTCCACACCCCTAAAAACCATATTTTGATTGCGCCCCAAATATATCAATTATTTTGATAAAGAATCCACAGAAAATTTGGATAACTTGGACAATAGAAGTGTTGTAACAAATCTCTTTTTTATGGACTTATTGCAAATCATGTGCACGTACGTAACATTACGATGTTTATGATCGAACTTGCAATGGAGCATATGGATTTGGATTAAGTGAAGTGGCAGGCCCGGCATCAAATAGATTTCGATTAAGTGAAGTAGCAGGGCAGGCATCAAGAATTAATGTTACAACAAATAATGATCCTCCAGAAGCTATGCTGAAGAATGATGTTGTGTCCTCGAGCACTTCAGAAATAATAGTATTATTGACAGATCTTCCAGAAAAGCCAACACCTATCTACATAGCCCACCTACTTCTCAGAAGTGCTTCTGCTACTAAAAACTACTTTAAAAAAGTCATTCAACTTTGCGTTGATAACAAGCCTATTTTAGACCCAATTATCCCACTTTTTGGAAGTGCTTCTGAGGCCTAAGATACAAACAGAATCGCTTCTGCCAGCAATTCCTTCTCTTACAGGCTACCACTGATTTCACATTTCCTCCTCTCCTCAATGCCATGGAAATTTATACTGTTAGCAATCCATTAACCAATGGAACTAACGTCAAAGATGGTGAATTCTCATCTGCTGTGTATCATAAGTCTCCATGATCAACATGTACTCTTAGAGCGCGCATTACGACAATTCGTTTTCTTTTTGTTTCTGGTGATTCATTAGAAGGGTTAGCGGTTTTGCAGAGCGGATTGAAGGTGCTACAAAAATGGCGCGGTGACCTTTGTCTTCCATCCCCGTATACCTGGGGCTGGGTTCAATGTAGCTCTGATCTCATCCCTAGGGTAACAGCCCTGTAAGTTTATTCAAATTAATTATTCATAATTCATCAATTGTGATTTCAGAGTGTTCATTTATGTCATATTTACAAACTTACAATTTCTTCGAATACAAAAACAAAAAATATAAACCTTAGTGGCTACGGCCTGTCTGGTTCTCTTTTAGATTTCAGTTCCATGGCTGCCCTTCAAACAATGTAAGTGTATTGCCCTTATTGCCTCAAATTAATCTTCAATATGATCAAGTCTTGACCAGTATAATTTAACTACGTTCATCAAATAAAATCATACTACACTTATCTCATACTCTAATAAATCTAAGCAGGCACATTTTCTTTTTCTTGTAATGGTTGCAATGCTGTGATCTGAGTAACAGTAACTTCAGTAGAAGCATTCCAGATTTTCTTGCGACTTTGCCGGCTCTAACATTATTGTAAGCTTGTTCCCTGGACATGGCACAAACACAAAAAACGTTTCGCTAGGATATCTTGAACGTTAATGCACTAATTTTTCACATTTGCAAGAATTTGGCAAATAATAGATTCAATGGAACCATACCCACCAAATTATCAAGCAATAAGAAGTTGAATTAGTGTTAAGTACAAACCGAAACTAACTATCATCTCATTCTCTAAACGAGACTTAATCCTAAAATATGGTCCTATTTCTTATAATTTAAAAACTATCTTGATTTTATTTCATTGTGATGAAAAATTTAAAATATCCTATTATTTTTGTCAAAATTATTATTCAAGTCACATTTACCATATATTATCAACACTTATTTTATAATTATAATTTTTTTCTCCTAGCAAATCACATCATGTCAACACCAAACTAAGCCTAAGTTCGAAAACATCAAGACACCTTATTAGTAAACCACTGAAGTGCAACACTTCTTTTTTTCTTTTGCCAATTTACTCCCTAATATGAATGCGACTTAATCACTCAACCGTTTTATACCATTTGCAGTAATTTGGCAAAAGCAAACAAGTACCAAAACCACAAATTTAAGTGTAACTATTGAAACTTTCAATTTGTAATAATATGACACACATTCAATCAATGTGTTCTTTTTTTTCTCTTTTTTCTTTTAAAAAAAAAAATTCCATTGACAGTGTAACAGGCAATTGTCTTAAATGGAATGTCATGTCCACCTCAAAGTCCACCACAACCACCAGAGTAGGCTCCAACACCAACATCAACCAGCGGCTATAGCAAGACCACTAACAAGCTAGCAATGATTCTACAAGCCATAATTCAATTTTACTTGGTACACACTGCCATCCAAGAAATTTTAATCATTTTGAATCATACTCTTAGAATCGAAACAATGTCTTAGCGTCATTTGTGTTTACTAAATTTCTAGACCGACCTGTGCCAACAGTTTGAACCGTTGGGATCGGATGAAGTGAATGAATTTGAATTCTTTACATTTCTCGTGATTTAATTATTGAAATCAAGTATTTCCTTGGACGCGATTAAAGAATAAATGAAGGGATATTTCTAAACTCCAATGTCTTTGAAAGGCTAAAAACATTCTTTGCATGCAACTCTTTGTATTGTCATTGTAGAAACCAGAGCCAAATTCGAGATCTTACTTCTAAGATTGATGCAGTTGACTACTGATTTTAACCTTAATAAAATTTCAACTTAAAGAACAGATTTAGCTACTAAGCATACATGATACATCAAAAAGATAAGAAGCTTCAATTGATGAACATTGGAGGCCCTGCTTCAATGGTACCCAAGCTAGAAAAGAGAATGGGGTACCTTGAACACACTTTTTTTCATTCCCCTTTGCTGGTGGTCAGTGGTTGATACTTGGTTTGCAACTCGCTTTACCCAGAAGATATCCACGCAATTCTAGAGTGCTTTTCCTTTTTCAATTTTATCCGAATTCAGGAGGTCATTGTTACTTGTCCAAGAATCAAAGCATTTACACTGTAAACATTGAGTTGCTCAGTCTGAACTGGAAACATCTTCAAATTGCAGACGATGCAACTGCTTACATTGCTGCTCACTGGATCATCTACGCATCTTGCAAAAGAATTTCATAAATATCTGTCCGCTGGTTCAGTTCCTTATCTCGCATCACTTCTTGGAGATCTGACAGCTCTTTTGCTGTTAGGATGGAGTTCAGTTTGAGAAAACCATCAAGCCATAACCTTTTTGACCTGGAAAAAAGATTAATTTCAACCAAAATTCCCATGGAGAGTTCCAAAAATGTGCATGAAGAAAATTAATCACTCTTTTCTAAAATAAATAAAAGATAACAATTAACACATTTATTAAAAGGGTGAAAATACTGGTTGAAGTCGGTCCATGACTCGTAGAGACAAAAGGATACTTTGTTGAAGTCGGCCCATGACTCATAGAGACAAAAGGATACCAACAGAAAAAAAATAATGTAATTTGGTATGATTTTAGATGTTCCAAAAAATAACTTGCTACATGCAAGTTGCAAACCTACCTGCCTCTCACTGTTAGCATACTACAGTTCAAAAATAGAAAACACAACCATGTTTTAAATCATCATCAAAGGAGCAAGCTCTCACCATGGGCAAGCATGAATAGCTCGGAAAAAGATTTGCCTGGCAGCAAATGGATTGCTACCAATATAAACCTCATATGCAATATACCACCGCCAGAGTACAACAGAGCAACGTACTGTATCATTTGCCAGTGCCCTTTCAAACAATCTACGGATTCTGTGAGGAGAGCCTTCCCGGCTCATCTCGAATGCCAATGCAAAAAGCGAAACAACAACAGATGGTTTCCTAAAGCAAAATATACAAGTACAAAAATATCAACTCCAACAAACACATGGATAATGTAAAAACAGGATTCTGAGAATCATGGTCATGTCAAAAGACATTTCATGGTAAACCCAAAACATGCTGTGTAAGAATAATCTAATTTTTGAAGATGCAATAATATTAATTAAATTGATATGGTAAAAAATTTTCCAGAGGAGAGGAGAAAATGAAAGCATGCATGTTTGTCATCAATCATAACTGATTGAGGAACCCAATAATGCTACACATCTCAAATATTTTATCCCAAATAACCATTCCAAATGATGTGGCATTCATCAATTGGTTGGTAAAATTAAAAGTGAATTAATTATATAATCTTACCAACCAATTAGTGAATGTCACATCATTTGGAATAGTTATTTGAGATAAAAAATTTGGGATGTGGTATTATTCTTGAAAAACCACATAAATAATTCCTTGATAATCTGGGAAGAGAAATAACAATTCCAGAAGCAGAAAAGTGGCAATTTACAATTCGAGTATCATGCACTACAAACAAACATATCTTTTTCTTCTTTTACATACTTTTCATAGCGAATAATTTAATCAACAAAAAGATGAGTTAAAGAGAAATAGACACCACTCCACTACAAGAAACTCATTAGAAACCAAATAGTAAAGCCAACTGAAAGGTGTCTTAACCACAGGTTGAAGTTTTCTTGGGGGAATGAAAAAGAAAAAAAAAAAAGAGGGGTCAAGTGGGAAAACTACTGGAGCAGGCAGTAATAGTTGAATAATTGTAAGGCCACGAAAGATCAGAAAAGATAAAAAAAATGATAATTCCTTATATCAACATATACGAATTAGAAATATCAAAGATATGTGGACAAGCAAGGAGTCTGCTATCAAATTTCAGAATCCCTAGAGACTGGGCAATCAGTTTGTGTGCTTATGATGATTCACAGTAATTCTCGATCTCTCCCAAATTTGGCAATTAAAGTATTGATTAACTTACTTGTGACAATACAGATCAAAGATCCACCGCAGCTTATTGGGTGTGGTGTAAAGATTGCTAATCTCCACCAAAGTATTAAAGAGTTCTGGACTGTAAGGATATATCTGGAGACCGTGCAGAGTGGTCTCCCAGACTGTGGATAGACTTAATTCCTTATGATGCCTCCGAAGCATCCTCACATTAAAGTTGAATAAAAATTCAAGCTGGTAACTGTAGCTTCTTCTTTCTGCAGGTTAATAAAATCAAATTAGTCACGACAAAAGAACAAATCACATGATAATTATCCTAGAAGAAGGAAAGCATCCAGCTCTTGAGTGAGTGAGACCCTTTTAATCGTAACTAAAGCCAATAAAATAACATATGAAAAAGATGGTATAACTTCCTTGTAACATACAATTTCTATTTGACTGTCTTGCATGACACAGTAAAATTATACCATCAATTTCTTTCTCCTAGTCTTTCAACCACACTAATCAAAAAAGAAATCCAGTTGAAGCATGTGTGACTCCACTGCTGTCAACTCAGAGCCATATAATACTAAATCTTAAATTAATAAGATTTAAACATGCAGGGAAAAAAAGGTCAAAATTACAACGTCTGCAATTTGTGGGAAGCAGCAGCAATTCAACATAAGTAATCATTACTCAATAAATCCCATAGTACATAAATATTTCAGATGGGATATTTAAACTAGAAAAATTGCACATACACACCAAGTAATTGAACAGACGGAACAAATACAAAGATGATGGGAAAGTTTATTTAATTTGGAATGTGTGTAAAGTATCAGAAGAGAGAAACAGTTCTTTTCAAAACCAAGCTTGTTCAGGAAGTACATACCACAACACTATTCCTGTCACCAGAATCCATCATAAAACTTCCGTTTATTAATATTGTTCTCAACATTTTCAGTTGATAACCTTGAGCAGTTATAACTACCACAAAGGAACTAAAAAAGTTTATCCTTAGTCTGTGAGAAACAGAAACTAGCGCAATGATCCTGTTTATGTGTGAGCTATCAATACTAACAATATTAAACAAACAACTCCAGTAGTTTGCTGACATGTGCTATTGGGACACCTGTAACAAACCAAGTCTTCAAATCAGTAGGATCTTGTATTTGCAGATCCATTGATCTACGATACTTTTTTTGATGCAGAGGTAAATGAATATTCTTATAGTCATTCAGAAAGCTTTTCGGTAACACTGGAACAATCTTTACTCTAGTACAAATATGATTCTATGGCTGCAAAACCAAGGGTATACTGCTCAGTAGCTTAAGTCTATGATTGAACTATTCTAAGGTTGCTGGAATGAATTTATATTGCTTCCTCATCTACATAGAATGGGACTAAACTGTGGATATTCTTGACAATATGGGTTTATCTCATGCTTCTTTAATTTGGTGGGATCAACCCCCACCAAGTTACGAAGAGGACCGGTTTTTTATGCACAGGATCATTTCAAACAAATAAATTTACAAGAACTGGGACGTGGGTTTCTTTTGCACAGCATGGAGTTTCCTTTTGGATGATTGTATTTGTACTTGAATGGTTTTTCTCTCCTCTTGTACCATTTCAATAATAATAAATAACATCTTAAGCACCCAGTTCTATTTAGGGTTTTGAACAAAAGAATAGTGACAACTATACTGGCTTGCAAACAATCCAATTACTATCTGACGTATTTAATTATTTCGCGCCACTCAAAATACCACTTAAACCAGTTCACCATCAAACTGTTGATTGTTTCGTGAGGTGATTAACTTTACATTAAATAAATGTAATAAAAATTGGTGGCAATTCTAAAATGAACAGATGAAAAATTAACTAGGAAGCTCTTGCACCAAATAGAAGCCACCAGACAGCATCAATGTTTTTTTAGAATCAATTTTATGCGTGCATGCATACATGCACAATCATTCACAAACATGCACACAAACGTGTGCACGGGTGTTTGTGTTTATTTCGTATTAGCTACATTTTATAGGCTTCTGAACCATAATGATTCAAAGAACAGCACAGTAAGGATAAATTACCTGGAAGGACCATTGTAAAAGCCTGATGTAAAACTTCAATACCTGCAGTCCATCCATTGGTCAGTTCTTCAAACAAAGCTGCCGAACAGACGAGAGCAATAGATTGATCATTAACAGCACCGCGCAACCAAGCTGATCGCACTTCTTTAATTCTTTCCATATACCCTTGATGAGCCCTTAGCAGTTGCACGTTAGATGGTTGACATTTAAACGGGCTATATGCTGAACCACTTCCTAAGCAAGTTAGGACATGTATGGCACGAAGCAATGAATCTGGACCACTGCCAGAATTGCTGGAAAGCTCCACTTCAGCATACCACAAATATAACAGAGGAGCATTAGACTTTAGAACCTGTTCATGTGAGCAAAAGCTAAAATTAGATTAGCTTCTGACAGCCAAAGCCCCACAACCTTGAATCAAATCTAAACTTGAAAACAAGCTTATGTGCATAGTGACTCAAGAAAGAGAATATTCAACAGTGACAGTGCTCATGAGAAAAACAAGACCAAATGACTGATAAATTAAAATTGCATAAGAGCAGATTCTGAGAAATAGAAGACAAATCATCAATTAGGAAAACAATAACGTAATTACCTATCTTCTATATACTTAACCCGCCAACCAACATACATGTTTAGAGATATAAATCAAAAGAAATCAAATATATATGAAACAAGAAGCACCTAAGGCTGGACAATTCAATACCCCTTTCCATATTTACATATAGATAAATTAATATCTAACTCTGGAATCTATCCCAATTTTATATGCCTATACAAGACAAAATTAATTAGCAATCAAGGATCAGTGATTAAGAGAGCAAGAGAAGGGAGAAAAAAACAAATTTAAAGCTACTCCACGACATAGATCCAATTATACAGATGCCCTCATCTTTTCAAGTATTTCCAACAGTTTCCAGCAAGAGAACATACTCAAGACGTGAGCTTGACCGAAAGCAGATCCATACATTGAAACATAGTCATATAATGTGATTCAATCTATTATCATGCTGAATCTCAAAATAGTCTAATCTAAATTGGAACTTGGTTTTCCAACTAAAACTTGTTCTACAAGTAGCAAGATCACAATGACTTCTGTTCTTTAAGCACAAACAAACTTCTGCATCTATAACATAATAAGACACACTCAAAACATTAGATTATACCAGGGGAAGCCCTTCAATAGATGACAATGCCAAGTCAAACACTCTTCTTGCATGATCAATATTCCCGAAGAAAGCTTCTCTTCGTGCATAAACTCCACATAGCAATACATCCTAAACAAGTAAAAATTACAAATCAGGGATAATAATGCAAAGCAAAATTAAAAATTACCAAAATGTCCTCAATTTTGGTTCTCTTCTTTTCTGCTGGCCACCAAGCAGGGAGGGCAGAAAACATATTTTGCACTGAACTTCAGTTTTCTTGCCCTCTTGTTTAGAAAAATAAAAATAAAAATAACCATTTGATTCCATTAAGGACATCAATTAATAAATTCATTTTAAATTGATGTGCTCTATTCATTCCCTCATTTCTTTTACTCCTAAACACATTGGATAACAACAATGTGGAACTATATACATAACTTAGTAGTCATAGATACAGATTCACTAAAAGTATGCTAAAAAGCCATACGTGGAGAATCAAAAGTAGTTTCATGCCGTGAAGCATAATTTAGAACAGGAGAACAAGCTGCAAGAATTGAGTTTTCCCGAAAAACAATTATAAAGGCATAAAAACCACCATCTAAACAATAGTTACAAATTTACTCAATTACGTAATCAGGCAATTAGCCACATTGGATTTAGCACACCTTTACTTAAAGTTTGATTATCAAAAAGAATACCATGACCTGACTATATCTAATTAGCATAAATACCTCTAAACTAGTTAATTACCAAAAAGAATACCTGTCGATCACTTTTCAGAAGGCCTTTTGCCAAAGCTCGGCATGGGGTAACAGAACAGCCAGACAAATTCATTTTAGTAACAGAAAGCTCTTCAGCAACAAGAGCAGCTTCTTCCAGGACATAATTACGTGGAAAAACTGTTAAACAAAGTAAAATAGCATTTCGAAGAAATTCCATCATCTTGGTCCTCCTAGAGATATCATTGCTGCCGCCCAAAAGGATATCCAGACTAAAACTGATAGAAGTGCTCCGTGTCTTCACCGGATCATCATCAATCTTTCTCAAACTTTCTAATAAGAAATCAGGCAATGCCTCTAGATTAAGAAGATTCTCCTTCCATTTTGAACTGTTTGTACAAATGCTGGAAGAAGAGAGGAAAAAGAATGCAGAGGAAAAACAACACAGGAAAAATTCATCAACACTTGCATTAAAAGATAGCACAAAGCTTTGCATAGAAACTTACACATTAGTTTATTAAAATATGTAAACAAGATTCCGCTATACTAGTGAGCGTAAGTACCCAATGTTTACACACTAAAAGACGCAGAATGATAGTTTGTGACAGTTCTACTCAATCTCACAATGGTTCATGATTCCAGTAAAAACAGTGCAATATTTGATAGAAGAACTTTGAGAGCTCACGCAACTTATAAGTTGTAGGAATAGAATTCAAAATCTTGTATGTACTTATGTAAATGAACGAATAAGAAATCAAATTGTTCTTTACATAAATAAAGGATTTAATAAGAGAACACATTGATCTATTTTATTGGGGAAAAAAAAAGGGAAAAGAACAAATTTTAATGATATAAAATTAAAAGGAAAAACTGAAAGAGATTCAAAAGATACAACATTTATAAAACTTACCCCTGAGATACTGTACCACCAAAGAAATGGATGAATTGGTATAGTAGAGATAAGCGAGCATCCTCTGAGCTTAACGAAAACAGGAATTCCCTGACATCTTCATAAACTATGACTTTCAAAAGCTGCTCATCTGTTTCTCCATCCTCAGTTGCATCACTAAAAGAGATCCCAGCTGTTCCACAGTCAAATTCAGTTAACTATATGTATGGGCCTAATTTTTTCGTATTTCTTGTTACAGAAGGTACACACTGATAGATAAAAATAACCATACTTCTTTCCTAATAACATTAGATATCTTAGACTCTGCATAAAATCAGAAATAAACAATAGTAAAAAGCACAAGCATGTGCAGACAAAGAGAGAAGATGAGAAGATAGAGACCACCTTTAGTGTGAACAGGCATCCAGCGATCACAATCCCTTGATAACTCTTCTTCCGCCCATCTAGTCCAGGTTGAAGTGTCTTTAACCTCAGCATCGGCCCCAGCATCAATATCAATGCCTAAAAGTTTTAGCAAACTTTCGGTATCATCTTCCTGCTTTATGTCTTCTTTCTCAGTTTCAGTCTCCTCAGCAGACACGTTATCGTTGCCTAATTCTTCGGAATTTGTACTATTTCCTTTACTTTTCGATAACGGTTCTGACCAGCCAGTCCACCCTCCTTCTTCATTGCCATGTGAAGTCTCCTCTTTCATAATCCTTTGTCTATTTTCTTCCTCTTTCTCTAACCATGTAGACCAACCGAGGGCTCCCTCTTCTCCAACTCTTGCACCATCACCATTCCAAAAGTGCTCAAACAATCTGTGTTTACTTTGCTCAGTTAGAAGTAATGAAGGGCAGAACAAACTGAATTCGATTTCTGCCTGTAATAAAGCGGTGGCCAACTCTTGGTAACCAGCCTGCCACTCCAACCTGCAAAGACTGAGAAATATATCAACGAGACTTAGTTCCAGTTGGATAATAGCAGGATCCGGGGAAGGAGGCATGACAGTTTGGTTAACCTGCATCAGAAAGCCATGGAATATAAACTGAGATACGTAAACTTAAAACCAAGGGATTGAATTCAAAGTATGAAGGAAATTCATTCAACCTTAGAAAACTTTAAAAAAGAAAATAGATATAGAAATGACAAACAAAAACACAAGAGATATGCACATATATATAAGAAAGAAAAATAGATGCACAGTCCTCAAATCAAAATTGTATAAACGGCTTTGTCCCAAAATTAAAAGGCACTTTGTGCAACTGGTCTGTTCAACAAAACATCCATGTTGAGCAGCAGCACCAAGATAATAGCGTACGCACAAATGTTTAACAAATGAGTTGCAGTAAGGGCAGAGCAGTTAAGGGAGAAGTATACTCATTGTTGGTAAAAGAATTGAGATAGAAATGAAGCTCATCCCAAAGTTCTCCAAGAGATTTAAAAGCCAAAGGAACTATCACCAACAATCAAAAGCCAAAGGAACTATCATCAACAATCAAAGTACCATTAAAATTTTTCATAAGCAAACATCTCAGAGAAAGGGGCCAGAAAAAAAAAAAAAAAGGACCAACAAACTCTAATACTCCAAGGTGGAGTAGCACAGCAAGATGGTTTTATAAAACTGGACACCGTGTTGGAAGAAACATTCCATAAATTTTATTAATTTACCTAGTACATGGCTGAAGGATGCTTAATGCTTTGCATTTAGAAATTGTCCCAAATGAAGAAACATAACACTTAATCCACTAATAAAATATTTAGCACTATGAACATTTCGATACCAGAAATACTAGCCAATTTATTATCAAGAAATTGATAAATAAGATGAACAGTTAAAGGTTCTTATGATGTGGCATTATTAAAAACTGTCAGGTGTCAAGTGGTTATTAAAAATATCATTTCTCTTCAATATGGTGATATGTAAGAGGACCACGTTTATGCCACATCCAATTTGTACCACTACTCATTTATTTGGCACCAGTATTTCAAAGCATTAGCAGAAGAGACTAAATAGATTGGATTATAAAAATGCATATTACTAGCAATGTACAAGAAAATATTTAAAATATTAACTTAAGAACCTGCCTAAACTGCTTGGCGCATGAAGTAGATAGAGCCTGGATTGCATGTGCATACATATTCCTCAACTCTGACACCTTAAACCTGGAAAACTCGCCTTGAACAACACGTAAGAACTCCCTCCACAACTTGTAACTCCCCGAATGCTGGATGAGTATCTTTTCCCATCTACCAATTAATACATCAGTGCTATCCCTACTCTGATAAGCTTTCATAAGAGAAAGCAACAGTTCTTCATTTTCTGGATTGAGCTCAACCGCCTTTTCCAGTATACTAATCTTCTTTTCAAGTATCTGCAAGCGAACACCTCTCTTTGATTCCTTACTTCCAACAATGTCTTGAAAGTCTGCAAACTCTAACCAACCCTTTACCTCATAAGGATGCTCCCTTGTCAATTTGTTAAACTCCTTTGTTTTACGCAGCACTTCATCCTCCCACGATTCTTCAAGAACTGAATTATCATCATGACCCTCAATTGACATTTCAGCCTCTACTAAAGGTATAAAATCTTCACCATATTCACTAACCACTGACTTTTTTGGCACAATAAGATGAATGTGCTTAAGGTTCTTATGGCATTCAAGAGCTGCATACTTCGAAGACCAATATCGACCACCGGATTTCACTTTACTATCCATTTCATTAGCATCATAATCTCCTTCCAAAACAGAACCCCTCTTATTCAACCTAAGAAATCCTTCTGAATAAAACCTAGACAATTTCTCAGGATCATTAGCCTTATATCGTGGCACATCCATTCTGCATAACCATAAGCCAGCAAATGAGCTTCAAAGATTCAATCTCAAAGCAATAACATCAAAACGGTTAGTTTGAAATTACATTACAAATTTTATACGTTCAATCTCGTAGCAACAACATCAAAACAGTTCGCTTAGCTTATATTTCAAATTTTAAACATTTAATGAATTTCGGAACAATAGCATCAAGAAGACGGTGTCGTTTGAGTTAGTTACCTGTAAAGACGACCGTAGACCAAATTATCGCGGTCTCCATGAGAATCGAAGTAATAATCCTTCGATTTAGCAGAAACGAAAGAGTCGAATCGATCTCCTCTCTCTTTGGATTTCTTTCTCCTCCTCTTCTTATTCTTGTCTTTCTTATTTCTCTGTCTCTCCTCATCAGACTCTTCTTCGAGTAAGTCGTAGGAAGGCGACGGAGACGGCCGCGTTTGGTCGTCTTTTTCTACATTGTCGTCGCTCTCGTCTTTGTAAGCTGATGCCGCTGCTGATACGGCGTCGTTTACGACGGAGAGGTCGGTGGTGAAACTACTGTTGCAGAGCCACTGAGGAGCGTTTTGATTGTTGATAGAGAAAGGTTTTTGTTGCTCAGAAATCGAAGGAAACAAAGGAAAAAGTGAGGGATTTGGTTTCGCTTCTTTGGGCTTCTCCTCCGCCATTTACAAATTGAAATTTACACTTCAAATTGATAAATTCCCAAAGCACTCTCAAGAAATTCGTGTTGGTTGCTTCCTCGGCTTAAATCCTGGTATAGTTTTTGAAGTAAAATTTATTTAATTTTTTTTTAAATTTTAATTATTTAGTTATCGATTAATTATTTTATTAAAAATTAAAATTATTTAAATAAATAATTTTGTTAAAATTATATTAAAATAAATAAATAATATTTTAGATAATTTGATATTTAAAAAAAAATCAACAAGCATTTTTGTTAGTAAAAATAAAATATATTATTTAATTCTAAAAATTCTATTTTTTATTAAAAAAAATTCTTTAAATATAATTAGACAACACTAAATATTTTAAAAATATTTATGAAATTAAATAAACACTTTTGGTCATTTAAAAATCCATACTAAACGTATACTTGAGTCTTTTTCCTAAATTTTATGAAATGGTTTTACATAAATGCAGGAGCATCCATTATTTTTTTATTTGTATTTTCATAATACAAAAATGAAATAAAAATGATGTTTTTCATTTTTAATTTGAGTGCTCCATTTAAAAAAGTCAATTGCAAATAATTAAAACAATGAATATTTGTTTATCTTTTTTAAAAATACCTTATTTATACTAAAATATTAAATATATTCTAAATTACATGTGTCCAACTAGTGTTCAAGAATGAGAAAAAAGTGAAAAATATCTACGAAAGAAATATCTATCTACGTACCATAACTAAACTATCAACAACATTTCATCATATTACCATCTCCTCTTCTCTCATCATTTCCTCTCTCACCATTTTTTTTTTCATAACAAGCTCCAAGCTAATTAGGTTGAATTAATGTACAAAATTCAAAATTATGCAAGTACAAGTTTTAATATCAATCAATAGTGTATGAAATAATTAAAAAGCTTTTATGTCTCACAAGTAGATGATATCGTTGCTGATGAATAGTATCGAGATATTTGAAGCGCACAATTCAAACTCACTCAGTTCTAAAGTGACAAATTTTAAAGTTCTAACTCTTGCATAAAAAAAATATTGTTCCTATTAGTATACTGACAGATACCAAAACAACATAAACTACCAGCATACTTGGCCTAAAGCCAGCCAGTGCAGTCACATTCTTTGGAGAGCTTATAGCATAATGGTAAGCTAATACTTTTCGAAGCTTTGTGATATCAACGATTAGCTTAAGTTCAATCCTAAAATCCTCCACAAAAGCATCTGTAAACTTATCAATTGGTATAATTGGAACATATTAAGTGGAGATGAGGCCAACCCGTTCATAGAAACCTTTTTTCTTCTCCAAATGTGTTTCTTCATTAACGAGCCATTGGTAGTTCCAAATCTATATTATCAAAAGAAGTAATAATGCATAAATCCAATCATTACGTCATCAACCGTCTCAAGATAGCCATCATTCATTAAATATTTGTTCAAGGACATAAATTGGTCAAAGATGTTCATTGTTACATATTCATGATATTGAGGATGAGGTACATATTCTAATAGCTCTTATACTGTCAAACCAAGCATTTTGTTAATAGTATAACTACTAAAACAACTAATTAAACCTAATATAATGACCTAAGAACCCAAATCGTTGCTGTGAGAGAGACTCATCTCTCACCTTCAATACAAGTTTTTGATAAACATAAACTCAGTAGAAAAACTTAAAAGTAAATTCATTGTCAACTAATGGATGATAAGGTATGTTTGAAACATAGAGAGTTTGTAAGGAATTGATTTCATTACAAGTATATTTGGTATTGAATTATGAGTTTGGAATAGTAGATTATTTCTTTTAGTGTCTACACACACATTGTTACATAAATATAGAGATTTAAGATTAATTTTTGCCCTTTTGAGTTTTTTGATGAATTAAAAAAATATACCATGTATAAGTTGAGTGTGAAGTTTAGTATCTTACTAGGTATCTAGTTGAGCAAAAAGTGAAGAATTTAATCACATAACTCAAGTATCTAGTTAAATAAAGTAAGTCAATCTCAATGAGTTTAATTAATGGTAAGTTGAGTAGAGTGGGTTGTATAAGCATACCGATTAATGCTAATAAACATGCAACTAACTTGGTGAAATAGTAGGGTCACCTTCTAATGACATGGTTGATGATGTCATTAGTTTATGCGGTGAGATATGGCAGCACATGTTGCACTAATATACTGTTGACGTGAAGTGTCAACTTCAAAAGTCAAATTAAATATAGCTCTAGTCCACTTGACTTACAAAATCTATGTTAAAAGTCAATGTCTTTGCACTACACCAGATGCTAAGTTTGGTGACATAATGTAAAAATTAATTATAACCTTAATACTACATCCTATTTTCTTCAATTTATCCTTATGTAGATACAACAAGTTTTAATATCAATCGATAGTGTATGAAATAGTTGAAAAGTTTTTGTATCTCATAAGCAATTTTAGAGAGATGACATCATTATCGATGAATAGCAGTTAGACATTTGAAGCTGCCAATTCTTCAATTCCACCTCACTCAATTCTAAGGTGTCATAAATTTTAAAAATTCTATCTCTTGTAAAAAAAAATATTGCTCCTCTACTAGTGTATTGACAGTTGCCAAAACATCTGAAGTTGCCAACATACTTAGCCTAAGGTCAGCCAATGCAATCACATTCTTTGAAAAGCTTACAATATAACGGTAAGCAAATGCTTTCAGAAAACATTTAGCTTAAGTTCAATCCCAAGATCCTCTGCAAAGCATTTATAAAGTTGTCCGTTAGTATAATTGGCATATATTTAGCAGAGATTCGGTGAGCCCATTCATAGAAACCTTTAAGTTTTTTCACTAATCGATCCATTAATAGCTCCAAATCCATTATATCAAAAGAAGTAATGATGCATCCAATCATTAAACTATCAATAGTGTCTCAGAATAACCATCATTCATTATTATCAAACCAAACTTTTGTTGATATTATAGCCACTAAAGCAACTAATTAAACTTAACCTATTGACCGATGAACTCAAGTTGTCTCCATGAGAGAGTCAGCTCTTTCACCTCCAACACAAAGGTTTTTGATAAATATAAACTTTTTAGAAAAACTTGAAAGTAGGTGCATTGTTAACTGGTGGGTGATAAGGTATGTTTGAAACATATAAAGTTTGCTTGGAATTGATTTCATTACAAGTATATTTGGTAATGAATTATGACTTTAGAATAGTAGATTATTCATTTTAGTGTCTAAACACACATTATTACATAAATATAGAGATTTAAGACTAATTTTTACCCTTGAGTTTTCGGTGAGTAAAAAAAAGATACCATAAATAAGTTGAATATAAAGTTTAATATCTTACTAAGTATCTAGTCCACAAAAAATGAAGTAATTCAATCATATAACTCAATTATGTGAAGTAAGTCAATCTTAATAAATTTAATTAATACTAAGTCAAGTAGAGTTGTATAAGTACACTAATGTGGTGCTGTCAAGCAAGACTCACAACTGACTTGGTGAAATAATAGGCTCACCTTCTGATGACATGGTTGATGATGCCATTAGTTGATGCGGTGATGATGACTAGATGAGGTAGGAATAAGATGGAGATGTGGCTACACATGTTCCACTGATATGCTATTGACATGAAGTGTGAACTTCAAAAGTCAAATTAAATGTTGCTCTAGCCTACACTTGAACTTGCAAAATCTATGTTAGGAGTGAATCCCTTTGCACAACAACAAATGCTAAATTTGGTGATATAATGCAAATATTAACTTATAACCTTAATATCACATCCTAATTTCTTTAATTTAAACCTATCTTTTAATAACAATTCCCCATTTATACACTAATTAAAATAAGTAATAATTATAATTAATTATTAAATATAATTAATTAACAAATAAAAGTTATTATGGGTGATAAATATGATATAAAATATGTCTGTCAATTGTTCTTATATAGAGGTGTAGACATGAATAATTTTTTGACTTAGTAAAATATATATATATATATATATATATTATTTATTTATTTATTTATTTTTTAAAATTATATCACCACATTTAATTGTTATTTGTGTAAAAAATGAGTAAAAGTATTTAGATGGTCTAACATGGATACAAAATGATTATTACTCACGTCATGCCATTTTAAGCCATTATTAATTGTATTAATTTATGTTAATACGAATTAAAAAAAAAACATGTGATATATGTGTCAATTAATCATATTATGACTCAAATTGCCACTTCTGTAGATCAAGGTGTAGCTAATATATTGACATATATCATGATACTTGATAACTTGTGCAAGATTAAGGAGGTAGATAAAGCTAATAGATTGACAGAAGTGATAATCACCATTAAATTGATAGAAGTGATAATCACCATAAAATGCATGCACAATTTTTTTTTTTAATTTAAGCGGAACCTCTACTTGTAATATATATAAATCAGAAAATGAACACAATATGTAAAGACGGGGACGTGAACCAAAACCTTATCAATAGAGAAAATACATATTGAACTATATATGAAAATCCAAAAGGCAACAAAGAAAACAATCTTAATGCCTGATATGAAGAACTGTCTATGCATCTAAATAAAGAATACCAGATAATCCTGCTAAGATATCTCGAGCATGCAATGCCAACAATACGATGTGTGCAAGCCCAATTAGGTGAAAAATTAACAGCAGAAGTGGCCTCTCAGAGAACATGTCTAACTAAAATGATAGATGAAGAGGTCAAAGCATGAACTCGGCACAATGAATAAGCATAATCCCAATGAACAGGGCCACCAAAGAGAATCCAAGAAACCACAGTAGAAGAGTCATACTCTACTTTAAGCATAAAGTAACCAAGTAGAACAATAAGCTCAACCCCTCATAAACAGTAATAAGCTCAGCATAAAGTATCGATTAGTGCCCAAGAAATGAACCAAAACCAACCATTGGAACACTCTGATAATCGCGAAGAACACCCTTTAAAGTAGACATCTCAGGATTGCCCTTAGAACAACTATCCTCACTTAGCTTCATAACTTTAGAAACATCTAAATAATTAGTTTAATTAGCCTCTTGGGCGAGTAAGAACTTACAGAACTTTTGTAATTCGAGAACTTGGCAATCACTGTAGTTGGGATGCTTTAAAACCAAATGTAGAAGTAGTAAGCATGAGGTTCGACACCACTAAAAAATAACTACATTAATATAAATAAGTTGCAACTCAAAGCTAAAAGTATTTCGGTCCTTCTAAACTTACTATAGAATGAAGTAAGGACCCAAATATTACTATCGCCAATAGAGAAGTAGAGCATGGGAGGGCAAAAAGTAGACACATTGCAACCCCAAAATACGTAAGAAATAATCTTAAATCTAGCTAACCTATGGGCAATCAATAAATGAATTCCAAGAAGTCTCAATAGCATGACCACAGAAACATCGATAGATTATACAAAAATATCTTGAGCACAAAGCATCATCTGTAGCCAAAAAACCATTTAACAATCGCCAAAAGAAAATGGAAAGCCGAGAAGGGGTATGACGCTTTTAAATAACAGGATAAATCTCATCTTGGGCTTGGGGCGATGCACAATCTTCTAAGCTAACTATAAATGAAAAGGTCCATCAGGAGTAGAATCCCACTGTATCAAATCTATCTCCTTACTAGAGATAATAATGAAATATGCTAAATAATTTGACAACATAACCTGAAGTTTTACCTTTATCTCAAATAGTCTCCCACTAATAAAAAGAAACTGGCATTGTAGATGCTACTCCAGGATTATAGAAGAATATAAAGTGCATATGCATTGTAATGTAAGATCTTATAATATGTTATTAGTTAGTTTATAAGATAATTGAGCTAATTATACTAGTAAATTGTTTTGTAAGCTGTGTGTATTTGAAATTCTAGCTAAACAACCTAAGAGTAGGGTGAATTATATTTTAAAATTTTTTCCAATAATAAGAACTATAATCCACAATACCGAGTTACCAACTACCATAATCTAATAACAACAAACACAATAAGTAAATCAAAGAGGTAAAAATAAAGAAAATGAATACAATAATTTTTATGTGATTCAATAAACTTGTCTACGTCTGTGCCTCCAAAAAATCCAAGCTTAAATATTCTACTAACTTCGAGCTTTGTATTTCAAGGCTCTAAAATAATATAATTGATTTCAAATATGTTAATAAACATTTACTAATTTAAGATAGACGTATCATACCCTTTCACCCAAGTGTTTCTTATACTTACAGTCACTCAATTGAAAGATTGAAATAAAGTTTACAAAGAACACACTCCTCACAAGAGTGAAAAGGCAAGTGATAGATCAAATATAAAGTGAAATCTCAAGAGTATTTATAAATATCAAGCTATAGCTCAGTCCAACCTTAGAAAATGATTTGGAGTTGGGTTTATATAAATGCCAAAAAAACTAGCCATTAGGAACATAAAACAAATATTCTACATAAAATCATTTAATGGCTTTAATCAAATCAATTCATTGTTTTATTAATGTGGGTAGTTATCACTGAAGGATTTCAAACAAATGGGTTTACCACTTTAGGTGAACTGGTTACCTGGTTACTCACTGAAGCACTTAATAACAACAATTAAAAGAAAAGAATGTTGTTCCTAAAAGACCACGTGAAGATGATATTATGATATAGCTTAGGGTTTCAAAGCCAATTACTTATAGAAAGGTTAGGAAAGAATAAGCAATCACAGAATTTGGAAAAAAGACATAACAAGAAAAAGCACAGTTGTCTTCTTTGAGTTGTCGTATTAGAAAACTTTTATACATCATAACTTAGATGTCATGCATATTGAAAAGAATATATGTGAGAGTTTGTTAAGAACAATAATGAATATCGATGGCAAGACAAAAGATTCTTTAAATACTCGCCTTGATGTATAAGTAATGAATGCTAAGCATGAACTGCCCTAATGAGGAGAATATAAATATGTTTTGACTTTTACTTATTAGACATTGTTAGATAATGATAAGAGATTATTGTGTCAATGGTTGTCAAATTTAAAAGTTCTTAATGGTTACTCTGGCAACTTATCTTAGTGTGTGAATGCAGTGCAAGCTAGCATTTTAGGTGTGATTATCATGATTCTCATGATTATCTTAGTGTGTGGTTACTCATGATTATCATGTGTTTATGGAAAGGCTGCTTTCACCTATTATTCATAAATTATTTCCTAAACATGTAGCTGACGTTGTGATTGACTTTCTTACTTTTTCAAAGCTTTAAGTGTGAAATTGTTGACTGTACAAGATTTAGATTGTTTGGAGAATCACATTCCTTACACTTTTTTTAAGTTGGAAAAGATATTTGTTCTTATATAATAGTGCACCTTCTAATTCTCTTGATGCGGGAAGCTAGAGTGACTGATCTAATACAATATAGTTGGATGTATCCAATTGAAAGGTTAATTTATTATTTTTATTTATCTACATATTAATAGATAGCTTATATTGCAATTTAATTAATAATTATACAATTAATTTTTTTTGAAATTTCTTATAAGTTGAAAAATATATATATAATAAAGCTTGACTAAAGGGGTCTATTGTAGAAGCTTATTTGACATATGAATGTTTGACATTTTATTCACGTTATTTGACTAAGAATGAAACTAAATTTAATAGATCTGGGCATAATTATGATGGAAGTCAATCTTCAGCAGACATATCTCAATTGTCCATCTTCTCACTAGTAGGTAGATCTTTGGAAAGTTTGTGACAATGTAAATGGATATAACACTTCATAATGCTGCCATGTTCTATATCTTGTAAAGTTTTGAAGAATGTGAACCATTTATCCAATAAGAAATAATTAGAAGTATCTCTATTTTGAATATACTTTTTTAAGTTATCAAATTATTAAAGATGTTAATTTTTTTTTAGGGTACATAAGAATATCCTTTCAAATGTTGTTTTACCAATGTGGCTAGAGTACATAGAAATGAGTTTGTTAAATGGTTTGACGAAAAGGTAAGGATAAGATAGTTGATTCATGTTTATTAAAATCACTTTAGGTGCTCTTTTTTTATTTAGAAAAAAGTAATACTTTTATTTGTAGATAACATAACTCTACAATAAATGGCAAGTTAGTAGTTAATTATTTTCTTTGGCATGAAAATCTGAAATGTAATTGACTCACTAATCATGTTTTAATGTCAACGACATCATATTTCATACAATCCATTGTGATCAAAATAAGAAGATACAAAATAATAGTCATTGTTAAAGGGGAGAACTAGGATGTTGGAGTTCCATACTATAGAACATTAAAGGAAATTATTGAGTTGTATTGTACATAATGGAATAAAGTTGTTTTGCTCAATTTTGATTAGTATGACATAGCCCAAGAAGAATTATAATTACAAAAGATATCATTATGGGATAGTTACTATCATTAAAAGTGAAAATTAAACACTGTAGAGCCATTTGTATTAGCATCCCAAAAAACTTAAGTATATTTTGTAAGGGGATTGAAAGATAGTACATGGTGTATTTAGTAGACACAAAGCCTAGAAATCTATATGGAATTCCGGTGGATTAAAAAAGAGCCAATCTAAGAAGAAGAGACTCACTTTATTCATGATTATGGCAATAAAAATGCACGAATAAAATTACATTGATTGGAATTTACTAGTTTATAATTCTTTTTCAATTTTTAATTGAATTTTAAAATAATGTCACATGGTTATATTATTGCTTTTAGTGTTAGTTTAGTTATGTTATTATTTTTGGTTTTTTTTCCTTTTTACATTATTGCCTTTTTCAAAATTGATTCATGTAAGCTACTTTCTCAACTCTTGTAAGTATATTGTATTTTTATTGCTGGGTTTTCTTTTGTACTAATATGTTATTAATTAGTTTTATATTTTGATTGAACAATCATGCGTAAGAAATCAAAGATCAGGTTAATGGATCAATGGATTCAATAAAGGCTAATAGTATTTGAAAGGTATATTGATCAATGTTATATTATTCAAGCCTTTAATTAATACTCAATTTTTGGAATATTTTTAATTTTGAGCATTTTATTTTTATACATATTACATTTCAAACAGAGAACAAGTATTTATAACTTATCTGTGGAACAAAGTAAGCCTAGTCTAATGAGTGAAGACAAAAATTTCAAAAAAAAAAATCAATTAGTCAACTTTTTATTTGACAAGGTAAAATTATATAATTAAACTTTGTTTGTCACACAATCTATGCAATAGAGTTTAACATTATTTCCATTATATTCTAATTTTATTTATTTTTTATATTTTATTTTTATTTGTTTTTAATAGAGATAGCAAGGAAAAATAAAACTCATCAAATCTTAAATAATACCTGTCAAGTCTCTGCTTTCTATAATCATATTGGGGTTGGTTTATTACCTCATGTTGAGGTTGGTGAATTTCCCAAGTCTAAGGTAGGTGGATCATCTTGTGGTGGCCAAGTACCAGTCACTAACGAGATATGTTCTTATGGTCATAATTCAAACAAAGATTGTAATTATTTTATATTTTATTAAGATTTTTTTTATTTTAGTTAAATTTTACCTTTTCTTTTACTATTGACTAAAGGTAATATTGTTTTATACTTTTCTACTCATAGCCAAGACTAGAAAACCCACTACTCATTCAAATTCATCTAAAAGTTGAAATAATTCAATTCAGCAATCTTAGAATACTTTACAATTATAAGATGTTCCAACAAATGAATAAGTTAAAATGAGTACAACAGGAGTCCTTCGTCCTTCATTCAAGAGCAGTCAATTTCATGTCATCAATCAATTAATCGAATTAAAATCCATTAGGAGATGATTTTCATTGAACAACACAATAGTAAAGTATACAGCTTGGGTTATACAAGCATAGATGGTAATGTTTCAGCTAATAAAAAGCTTAACTTACCATTTATTAATTTCAAACTAGTCACTCTTTATTATGTGTGTATGTTGATTTGCAAGTCAATGTCTTACTACCTACCAAAAAAAAAAGGGGGAAGGAGAGAGGTAAAGGAGAAAGTGGGTTTATTAAAGTTTATAACGGGGGTAATTTATTTATTTAAATACAATAAGAAACTTACAATGTTGTAAGTTGATTAATTATATAAATGAATAGTAAAATATCATTTTTTTTATTTATTTCATCACATGAATGTAACAAAAGTACTTTCTTAAATTTATTAAATTTTTTAATCGTCATTGCAAGCTTATTACTCTTTATGTTGTACGTACAATAGCTGCTCTCTTTAAGCAACAAGTTAACAAACTTGTACTATATTTTCTAGGTACCCAATAAACTCAATGTATCGCTTGTTTAATCGATTCAAAAGTAAGTTCATATTTAATGGTCTTGAAGAGGAGTTGAAAAGTACATTTGCTTCTCAAGTTAACGAAAGAATCAAAGATTATATGCCAAGTATTAGAGATGAAGTCTTCAAAAAATTTAAAAAAGATGGGAAGCAATTTTCCAATTGCCTGTCAAATGTTGAGAAATATATATGGCATTTTTTGTTGAGTACTTTGCAAGTGGTGCAAGAGCAACTAACAATTGCATAGAAAAATATAGAAGATTTAGAAGCAAAGCAATCTTATTCTCAACTTATTATGGCACCGTCTTCAATAGTATAGTGTTCATTTTTAATCTCAATTTTTTTAATTTATTTACACGATTCATCATCACTTAGCTATTTTAAATACTCATTTAATTTCTGTTTATAGATCCAATTGGAAAATTGAATGCAAATTACAATGGTGGTATAAATTCTGATGATGATGATGGTACTGATTCAGAGGACGATGGTAATGCAAATTTAGATGATGATGTTTATAGTGATTCAAAAGACGATGGTGATGCTGACTTAAATGGTTTTGATGATGTTTGATACTTCTATGATTTTTTTTAGCATTTGAAAATAATATAATAATTCTTTATTCTTTATTATGAAATATTTTTGGACAATATGAATGGTGACAACTTTGATTGAATTGTTTAGGAAATTCATTCATTTTATAATAATGTTAGTTGAATAAAATCTATTTTCTAGTCAAATGTTCTTAAAATTGTGTTATACAATTGAAACAATTGTTGCTCTAATTGCCCGTGGTGATTAAAAAATAAATTACAACTAGATTAAAAAATAAATTACAACTACATTGATTATTTTTAATTGTCTATCCTATTAAAACAAATAATTTTTGACAAAGATATGTCCTTACTAATAATACTTTTCTGACTATGAATACATTACTTATGATAGAAAAATTCAATTACAAGTATTACTTATTTTGACTAATATATACTACTTTTGATTGTAAAATTAGTTAGAACAACTATAATTTAGTTTTTTTTTTTTGGCTTTTTTTGCCAATTAAAATTAACGTATTTTTAGCAATCATACTTAATTTAAATTATTATTACAAAATCTACCGTTATAACCAATTGAAGATAGTCCCCAAGGGTGTAGTCGAGTTGGTCACCATACTCAACGGAGAGCCGTGGCAGCCTGGGTTCGATTCTAGAGGGTGGGAAGAATGACTAAAATTGTATTTTGGGCTTGCTCGCCCCCCTTTCCTTTAAAAGAAAAAAAAAAACAATTGAAAATAGTATTTTCATATGGATTTATTATTTTTCCATTGCTCGCCCCCTTTCAAAGTGGCCATAAAAATTATTCTTTAGTTGTGTCCATATTATTTTTCATATGCATTTATTATTTTTCCATTGCTAACTTTACTCGACAAAAGCATATTTACGGTGGTCGGTTGGAAAAAAAAATATTTCTGACCTAGGTATTATTGACGACTTGCTATTACCTTGAGCCATTGAAAAAACATATTTGAAATAATATTTCTCTTATTTTAATTGTATTAAGCGATCACAAAATAATTTTCCTTGTAGTATTGTTATTCAAAATTTATTCAATATTAATTCAATTATTAAAAAAATTGATTCTTTATCTTTTATCAATATTAACGTTTTCGCATCGTTGTGTCTCCTCGGATTTGTGTATGTGCTGTAATGTTGTTTGAAAATCAATTTTATGTTAGAACTTAGTCTGTCTCAAGGAATTAATAATGTTGTTTGTGTTTGATTTGAGTAGCCCGAGCATCTAATGTAAAAAATCAATAAGTTTGTTAAAAAAAAGTTGAATAATTGCATGCATGCATGCTTTTGCACAAAAAAAACTTGCTAAGTAAAAGACGATAGTCTTATTAGTTTATTGTAAGGACGTATGTTGAGCATTTTGTTGTCTATAATGTTTATGATAGAAAAACGAGAGGGAAATTATTTATAATGTTATTAACACATATGGGGCTAATATTTTTGTCTATTATATATTTGGATGGTTTTTTTTTATTTAAGATATTCTCCTCCATGACTTTAAACATCTGTATTTTTTTGTTTAAACATGTGCGAATTACTTAATAAATCAAAATTGTTTTTGAATGTGTTCAATTTCTTATCCTTTATCAACTGATTCAAAACATATTTCAATAATATCTATTGTTGTCGGATTTGCACTTGTAATTGTGTTAACTTGGTAAGTTCCATTTCTTATCCTCTATTATTTTACTTTTGGTTTGACAAGTTATCGTACACTTGTTTAATATTTACATATCTTTAAATTGATAATTGTGATTTTATATAATGTGTTTGTTGTGCACTATGACATATTTGTTAGATTTGTATTATAATAGTAAACATTAGAAAAGTATGTAGGACATGTTTGTTGGCTTTCTTAGTTATTGTAATTTTTAAATTTTTTTTGTGCACCATGACCATGCTTTTTCTTTAACATAAAAGAAAAAATCACGTGGGTCAAACCGTGTTTAACTTGGATGGCATTAATTAGGTTAAACATTATTTGTTTCACATGGGTGTGGTGACATTAGACAAACATTCAGATTATGTTGTTTTATTGGTTTTTTTTTTTTTTTATATGCATGAGAGGAACATTAAATGTTAAGCAAAAAATGGAAAACTCTTGAATTTAATATAATTGATTGTCACTAGAATATGAATATGATATTGATAAATTTTATGAAGTTTGCTACAAAAAAATGTTGGAGGTGCTAGAGCAAGAAATTCTTTTGGTGAAAACCATCACCTATCTAGGAACATTCATGTTGTATTACCAAGAATTAATGATTAAACATACGGAAGCATGCATAAATTTATAACGCTAAATTGCTCTCTAGAGTCGTGTGGTTAGCATTTCAGATCAACATGTTCTCTTAGTGAATCCTTTAAGTTTCTCTGTATACTCTCTTTGATGATGGAGTGCCAGAGAGAATAAAACGATCATACATTTGACCTGAGTACAAAACTTTTCATATTGCCTTTTAGGTATTCCTATTTTAGCCTATTATATATATATTATCCTTAAGTATCTACAAATTAAAGGTTCATACCATGTTAGATATATTAAAGCCAAAATTAGTAAAAACTTTATTAGACCACTTTTAATTAGACTTAACCTTATATGATAGTCTGCAATACATAATTATTTATATATAAGACAATGTTAGATTAGGGATCTAAAAAATACTGGATTAAAAATCCAACAATCTCTCACTTGGGCTATATATATAGTTGTATAATTATGCTTTATAAAAAATAACCGTATGAGCTCAACCTTACTGTCATTACCGAAATGTATCTATAATTAATTTGGTCCATTAATCATATCAACATAGGATCAAAGTGGCTTTCATTACAATTATCATAACTGGACCCATCAATGGTCATTATGTCAATACAACTAAATGACATAGATTATGATGTGAATATGTAGCAAGAAAATTTCATATAATGTGATCTTAACATGTCTATTTCCAACTAGTCTGTCTTAAACTATAGTGAGATCAAATTGTACCAAAATCATAGTGTGAATAAATTAAAACTTTATTTTTACAGAAAATAGCCTTAAATATTCATAAACTAAAATAATTGAAAATGCTTATATCATAAGAGTATCTAATATCACAAACTCTCACTAAATCTGAATATCTTTCAATGACATAACACACATATAAGTAATGTGCTCATGAAACATTTTTATGTGGTAGTCCTTTAGTAAGCAAATCTGCAATCATGGAGTTTGTACCAACATGAACTCTATAGACAATTGTCCACTCTAAACTATTTCTTTAACAACTAAGAACTTAATGTCTATAGCTCTAGTTGTTATTGGAATACAGTACTGTTGACTTATTGTTATAAAATAATATGAGTGGTCTTTTAATACCATTTACTATGCACAATCTAGCGACAAAATTTCACAGCTATATTCCATGATTGGAAGCCTCGTAACATACTATGAACTCTACTGCCATCGTAGAAAAGGCTATAAAAGACCTTTTAGCACTCTTATAAGAGATTGCACCGCAGCTAGCATATAGATGTAGTCCACTTCATACTATCACAATATTTAGCAAAATCGGAGTTAGTATACTCGATAATCTCAAGCTGATTCAACCTCCGATATGAGGACAAGTAGTCTTTTGTTCTATATAAGTATTGAAAGACCTTTTTGGCTACTTTTCAATGGTCTATTAATAGATTACTTAAATATCTGCTCAACATCCCTGTAACATGCATAATATCTGGATACGTACAGACCTAAATATACGTCAGACTACCTACTGCTAATGCTTAAGGAATCTTCTACATTTTCTTTTCCTGAAAATTATTCTTAGGGCATTGATTGAAATTAAACATGTCTCCTTTAGGCACAAAGGTATCACTTGGTTTGCAATCTTGTATGCCATATCTCTTGAGAACCTTTTCGATATAGCTCTTTTTGATAATCCAATTATACATACCATAGGAGCCTAATACAAAAGAAGCATTACTATGATCTTTCATCTCAAATTTCTTAATTAAAATTCTCTTAGTTTTATGCAATAAGCCTATATTGGTACTAGCAACCAAAATGTCATCGTCATATAAAATTAGAAAAATATTCTTACTCACAAAAAAATTATGGTGCATATAATCATCGACCAAATTTATCTCAAAATCGAACGAGATGATGACTTAATTAAACTTGAAATGCCATTTTCGAAATGCTTGCTTGAGCCTATAAATGAATTTCTTAAGTTTGTAAACCATATTCTTTGGGTCTCATAACACAAAATGTTCTTGCTATATCATATAGGTCGTATCATCAATATCACCATTGAGAAATGATGCCTTTATATCATTCTGATCTAACTCTAGATTGAAATGCGCCACCAATGCCATTATAATCATAAAAGAGTATTTTGAAGAAACTGAAGAAAAAGCATGATTAGTGTTAAAATTTGTAGGTTTTTTATGTAATATAAATGTTATTTTGTGTTTTTATTATAATTTATATTTGTAATTATGTAATGTATTGTGAATTTCTAACTATATTTTTAATAATTGATTTTATATATTTTTGTGTGTTTATTAGGTAAAAATAATAATTTAAAGCAATTCGAGGCTCCTAACATTAATGGATGGATACTGGTGGTCTGAAAAATTAAGCCATTATCGAAAAGGATCCTGAATTTTGTTGTAAAATTATAAATTTTTATCATGTAAAGTATGGTAATTGTAAAATTATAAATTGTTTACTATGTTAGGTGAAGTAATTACGAGTGGATATGCTTGAGTGGATTGGGTTAGGTTTATGTTTTTTTAGTTGGACAAATATAATGCCATGATTTAATTGGCTTTGTTTATGTATGTAGTGTAGATTAATCATAAATTAATATAAATAGAGAAGAGAGGAACAAACCTCTCTACACCTCTTTCTTCACTTCTTTGTCCCTAATTTCTTCTTCTTAACTCTCTTTGTAATTTTAGTAAATTAATAAACAAATTTAGTTTTATTTTCAATTTTAGTTATTTTTATTTTGATGTATAATTTAATATTAATAATTATTTTTATTTCAATTATGCTAGGTTAAATAATAATAAGTTAAGGTAAGGTGAAGCTCTTAGTGAGAAAATATGATTTAATTAAATTCTATTTTTAATTATATAAATTAAGTTATTTTTTAATTAATATTATCTATATTTTATATTTAGAAATTTTGATTTTTTGTAGACAAATAAGGGTGTTTGGCACAATAAATTCTTAATATCTTAGTATAAAGTATAGTAAAATGGTATTTTGACTTATTGTAGACAAATTAAATTTTGGTACATTAAGTACTTAATTCATAATAAAATTAATGAAAAAATAATAATAATTTATACAATTAATCTTTTGAGCAATAAAGAAATATGATAAAAAAAATTTATTAAATTATGTTTTACTACTAAGAGTGGATCTATAACCCTAAGTAATTTAATTTCATATTTTTACTCAAATTAAGTTTCATAATTTTCATTTAATTTTATTTTCTTAAATAAATTAAAACAAAAAAATTAAATCTTTCCTATATGGATTAACCTCGAACTTACCGAAGCACTCTTATACTTGGGAGTTATAAAATATTTTTAGGTCGTGTCAAGCTTTTGGCACTATTGCGAGAGAAAGAATTTTTTTTTTTATTTTGCTTTTCATTTTTTTCTTCTTTTCACTTTCGATAAATTTTCATTACCCTTTTCTTATTTTTCCTTAAATACTACTCTACCCACAAAACTTTTCATCACTTTCATCCCATATGACTTTATTCTAAACTTCTGAAATTATTGTATGGCTATAAAATTAAAAAACAATCATTGAACAAAATTTCTCATAATAGTTAAATTCAGACCTATAGATTTTAATTGCCTATATTTTTTGACTCAATTTGGATAATTAGATTGAATGGTTGGTTCTACCACCTAAATTGTTATTTAATTTTTATTTATTTTTAATTATTAAATTTTCAGTTTGCTTATTTTTATTTTTATTTTTTTACATTTTTTTATTGTACGTTTAATTTCTAGTTTGCTTATTTTTATTGTTCATTTATATTACTTGTCATTTAATTTTTTTTTTTTTGTAGTTTTCATTTGAATACATTACTCATTCGTTTTTATATCATCATTGTAATATAATCATTACCATTGTAGGAGATATTGGTCTCGAACTTCAAGTGGCAGGTTAATTCGTAAACTTCAATCGCCGCCACGAATCATGGAAGAGATTCAAGAAGAAAACCTTTTGGGGCAAATTAATCAAGAAGACAATTATTCTCAACAAGATGCATATGATCGAAATCAACTAGAAACTTTGAGGGACTACATGAATCCAATCAGAACTAAAGCACCCTCATGTATTGTATTCCCTCCAGAAGCATCTTGATTCAACTTTAAATCAGATATTATCTAGTTTTTACCAATATTTCATAGTTTAGAATCCGAGAATCCATACTTGCATTTAAGAGATTTTAAAAAAGTTTATAACGCTTACACTGACCAAAATTGTAGCATGAACATAATTAAGTTAAAGCTTTTTCCTTTTTCATTAAAAGATCAAGTTAAAAATTGGCTACAAAACCTTAGATCTGAATCAATAAAAACTTGGAATAACATGCAAGAATAATTTTTAAAAAAATTCTTTCTACCTCATAAAACTAATTCATTTAAAAGACAAATCACTTTTTTCACTCAAAAAATTGGAGAAACATTATACCAATGTTGGGATAGGTTTAAAGATTTGTTTAATATATGCCTATACTATGGTTTTGTAATTTGGCAATTGCCCACTTATTTCTATGAGGGCTTAATACCCCAAAGTGGATAAGTTGTTGAAATGATGTGTAATAGTGAATTTATAGATAAAAATCCTGAAGATGCACTATATTACCTAGACTAATTAGCTGAAAATGCACAACATTGGGATACTATTGAAACTTTTGAATTGTCAAACAAACCACAACCATCTCCATCTAGTGGAGGAATCCATAACCTTAGGGAAGATCATGATTCACAAGCAAAATTTGCATCCTTAGTCAGAAAAGTTGAAATCTTAGAACAGAAAAAGATTGATTAACTAAAATCTATTCAAGAAATTTTCAAAACTCTCAACCTTATATACCATATATTCCACTACTATGGAAAAATATGAAAGATACAATACATTCATTCATTAGAAAGCAAGATGTTGTTAACAATCAAAATGCACAAACTTTTTTTTATTTCAAAGAACTCTTGCTAAAATTGCTTCTGCACTCACTATTAAAGAAAAAGGTAAACTTCCAGTCAAACCACAACCAAATCCTAAGATTTAACAGAGTTCATCCATTGACCCAGTCAAGTCAGTTATAACTCTTCATAGTGGTAAGGTTGTTGATAAACCTATTCCTGAACCTTGTGAAAGTAAAGTTGATGAAAATTCAAAGGGTAAGGAAAGACTAAATAAACTTACACCTAGTGAAGAAATAACTAGTGTTCCACATAAACCACTATTTCTGCAAGCATTAAACTAACCAAAGAAATCAAATATTTGCAAGATGCAATTAAGCAAGTACCTTCATATGCTAAGTTTTTGAGAGACTTATGCACTACCAAAAGGAAATTGAAGGTAAGAAAAAGAGCATTCATGGCTGAATAGGTAAGTACCATTTTATCTACTAGTAATACATTGAAATATAAAGATCTTATCTTACTATTTCTTGTATTATAGGTGATCACAAAATTGAGTATGCTTTACCAGATCTTGGTGCCAGTGTCAATTTACTTTCATATTCAGTTTATCTTGAACTTAATCTTGGTGAGTTAAAATCAACTTCAACTACACTTTTACTTGTCGATAAATTAATTAAAGTACCAAAAGGAACAATAGAAGATGTTTTAGTACAAGTTGATAAAATTTATATATCTTGTGAATTTTATTGTCTTAGAAACTAAACCTATTATAAATAATTACAAACCAATTCTTTTAATTCTAGGCTGACCATTTTTAGCAACTGCTGATGCTTTGATTAATTGTAGGAATGGTTTAATGAATTTTTCATTTGAAAATATGACTCTAGAATTGAATGTTTTTAATACGTATAAGCAACCTAATGAAAAAAATGAGAATCAAGATGGTATGAATGAACAAAAAGAATTGCTTGAGTCTTGCATAGAAGAAAATATTCAAAAGGGAAATTTTTCTAAACTTATTGATTTTTGTTTAGTCAATTCAATTGAACTAATTAATCAACTTGAACTTGATACTTCTAATTCATTACTCGATTCTATGTAGACTTTAAAAAATTATAATGAAGACAAAAAATTTGAAGAGCTTAGAATTATTGGAAAGACAGAATTAAAAGAAGCAACAAAACCGGAATTAAAATCATTGCCTGAAGGATTGAAGTGTATTTTTCTTGAGAAGAACAAACTTACCCTGTTGTGATTTTTTCTATTCTTAAAAAGTATAGAAATGGGATTGGATGGACTTTAAATGATATTAAAGACATTAATCCCTTAATTTGCACACATATAATCAATTTAGAAGCTAAAACATGTCAACAACCTCAAAGAAGATTAAACCCATACATGAAAGAGGTTGTTAAAATTGAAGTCCTTAAATTGTTTGATGTTGGAATTATTTATCCTCTCTCTGATAGTAAATAGGTAAGTCATACTCAAGTAATGCCTAAAATATCTGGAATTATTGTTGCTAAAAATGGAAAAGGCAAGTTAATTCCAATATGAATTATATCTAGTTGGCCCATGTGCATTAATTATAGAAAATTAAATGAAGCCACTAGAAAATATCGTTTTCCTTGGCTATTTCTTGAACAAATCTTAGAACAAGTAGCTGGACATACTCACTACTGCTTTTTAGATAGCTACTCAGGTTATTATCAAGTTCCTATAACACTTGAGGATCAAGAAACGACCACATTTACATGTCCTTTTGGAATATTTGCATTTAAAAGAATGTCTTTTGGAATTTGTAATGCCCCTGTAACATTATAAAGATGTATGCTAAGTAATTTTTGTGACATAGTTGAACATTGTTTAGATGTCTTTATAGATGATTTAACTGTGTTTGGGAATTCTTTTGATGATTACCTTGATAATTTAGAAAAATTTTCAAAAAGATGTGTTGAAAAAGAACTTGTGTTGAATTGGAAAAAACGTCAATACATGGTTACTTTTGGAATTGTATTAGGTCATGTTGTATCTATTAAAGGAATTGAAGCTGACAAACCAAAAAATAAAGTCGTATCTAAATTGCGATAACTAAAAAAAATTAGAGATGTGCGATCCTTTTTAGGATATGTAGGATTTTATAGGAGGTTTATAAAAAAAAAACTTTAGTGATATATCTAAACCACTTTGTAACCTCTTATTAAAAGATACACCATTTGAATGGACTAATAATTGCCAAAAATCATTTGAAAAAATAATTTGTCTTTTAACATCTGCACCTATTATGCAATCTCCTGATTGTTCTTAACCTTTTGAACTAATGTGTAATGCAAGAGATTTTACTGTTGGTGCTGTTTTAGGACAAAGAAGGTATAGTAAGCCTTTTGTGATTTATTACATAATTAAAACTTTAGATAGTGCTCAAATGAATTATTCTACAACTGAAAAATGATTACTTGTTGTGGTATTTGCATTAAATAAATTCCGTTCATATTTTCTTGGCTTTAAATCTATTGTTTTTACTGACCACGCTGCTGTAAGATATCTGATGGCTAAATAGGATGCCAAACCATGGCTAATTCGTTGGATTCTGTTACTTTAAGAGTTTGACCTCACCATCAAAGACAAAAAGGGTGCTGAAAATAATCATTTATCAAGACTCATATATGAAATCTGCACTAACATGGTACCTATTAATGATTCTTTTTCATATATTTTTTGTTTCTGTTAATTCAATACCATAGTATGCTAACATTGTTAATTTTCTTGTTGCAGGTGGAATGCCTTCGCAATGAAACACTCAAGATAAGAAGAAATTTTAGGTTGAGGTAAAGAAGTTTTATTGGGATGATCCTCACTTGCTCAAATACTACCCTAATCAAAATTTTTGACAATGTATTTTTAACAAAGAGGTAAGTAGTTTCATTAAATTTTGTCATTCTGAAGCATGTAGTGGACATTTTTCTTCAAGAAAAATAACTGCTAAACTTTTGCAATGTAGATTTTATTAGCCCACCACATTTAACAACACATATGAGTTTTGTAAAACTTGTAAAGCCTACCAAAAATTATAATCGATTACTAAAAGAAACATCATTTAAATCCCATATTTGAAATAGAAATATTTGATTGTTGGGGAATTGATTTTATGGGTCATTTTCCATCATTTTTTGGATTTGTATATATTTTGGTTACTGTTAATTATGTGTCAAAATAGATTAAAGCAATTTTTTGTCGGTACAATGATCACAAAACTGTGATTAAATTTTTAAAAGAAAATATTTTAAGTTGATTTGGAATTTTTCGAGCCATTATAAGTGATGGGGGTAAACATTTTTATAATGAACCTTTTGAGTCTTTAATAAAAAAATATTGAATTATATATAAACTTGATACTCCTTATTATCTTCAAACAATTGATCAAGTAGAGTTAAACAAAATTTAGAAAATATACTTAACCCAAACCGAAAAGATTGGTCGCTTAGACTTATTGATGCACTTTATGCCAACCGCACTGCATTTAAGACGTCTTTAAGAATATCTCCTTATCATCTAGTTTATGGAAAACATTGTCACTTACCGGTTAAACTTGATCATGAAACATTTTGGGCTATTAAAACTTGTGATGCAAATCTTAATAATAGTTATAAATTACATAAATTGCAATTGAATGAACTTGAAGAATTACGTAATAACGGGAATGAAAATTCTAGAAGCTTTTCATGATAAAAGAATTTTTTGGAAAACATTTAAGATTGGCTCATTTGTTGTAAAATATTTATATCCATATAGGACCATAGAAATTGAGAATCTAAAGAATGGTTAGGATTAAAAACGTATCTAGAATACCAACCACATGAAGAAGACATTGAAATCAACTTGAGTGACCCACTAAATCTTGATTAAATCTTTGATGCATGATTAATTTTTTTTAATCATCTTGTTTTATTATTATTTCACCGTTTGAGTTTTTAATTATTGTTATTAATCTACACAGCACATCTATTAAACATTATAATATTTCTTACTTAATTATTTTAATTTGAAAATTGTGTCTTCTCTCATTATTTTCATTTTATATCACGAGTATTTCAATTAGAAAGATTCTCTTGAACCATTTCCAACCTCTTTTGTGTGTGAAATTTCACTTAAAAAGTTTGATACAAAGTTTTAAATCACATCCAATTTAGGAACAACGATTGTCAGAGTTTGTTTCATATGTTAAAGATCTTGAAAGACAACTTTAAGAAATTAAGGGTGGTATTTACTGCGCCTAATTGGAACTTGAGATTAATGCAATAAGAAGATAAATGTAAGTTCTATTTTATTTATTTTTACTGTATTTTCTTTTTGTTGTTTTGTTTGCTTTCACGTTTGTTTTGATTTTGCAAATTTGATTCTCTTTATTTTTGTTTTTTTGACTTACTTTCCTGTATAGATATTGGATAACGGTACTTCATGACTTGATTATAAGAACCCACTTTGTAAATATTTAGGAATGGTTTTTGATGCTTGTGAAGATAAAATTAAATTCATTAAAGATTGCATCAGTAAAAAATCGTTAGATGATATCTTACAATCTCTTAAGACGCATCGAAGCAGATATGTGCAACGTGCAATTTACCAGTACCAGACATTATTCGAAAAAGAAAGTGCACAATTTAGTCTTAGGAATCTGACTCAAAAAGACCATATTTACCAATTTATAAGAAAATTGGATGAGAAGCCTATCCTTAACCCATAGAGAGCATTCAGGCCGTTACTGGATGTAAAAGCAGAGGAAGATGTGAGCCACAATCACGATTACCAGTAAATATCTTTTTCCTTTTAGTAATATTTTATTTTATACATTATTACTATTAATAGTGTGATTTTATGTCTAATTACTATTTACTTTTTCTTTTTCTTGTTTTCCTTTTAATAATGAGCTAAAACTTCATGCGTTATTTGATAATAACATTATTCCTTTTACAGCTATATATCATTATGTTTGTCTTTAAATACAAACTTCTTTTTCAAACCCTCACAAATTATTTTTTAAGATTATTCTAATGACAGCATTTTCAAATAGACAATTCAAAAATATATGTGTGCTTTCTAGGTTTCGTTATGGAAAGTACAAAAAGTTCATTGAGCCAACTATTGATCTTGATCATGTTATAGCACATAGAAAACTGCACCTAGTTTATGGAGGAGGTGACTGAGGGTTATCAAAGCTTATCTCAGAAGCTGTTTTCATTAAAGGAAACTAAGTACTGGGCATCATCTCAAACGCCTTGAAATCTCTAGGATGTCTGCCTGGCCCACCAACTGGAGAGGAACTAATTATCTCAGATATGCAAGAGAGATTATCATAAATGCTAAATCGTGCTAATGCTTTTATCTTTTTACCAAGAAATTTTCCAACTCTGGAGGCACTAATTATATTTACCTCTTGAGCCCATATGAATATTCATAAAAAACTCATCGGTTTGTTAAATATTAATAAATTTTATGATGGCTTGCTAACATTTCTTAACCATGTAATTCACCCACTGTTAAAAAACTCTTTATTTGTGCTCCTACTACTAATGAGTTACTTCATTTTTTACAAACTTACAAACCAGAGCCAAATCCCATGACCTTAGCATTAGATTGGTTGATCGATAATGATAATAGTAACAGTAGTAAGAAGTTTAAATTAGATTTAACTCTTTATTTGTAAATATTTCTTATTACAATATGTAATATATTTTAAACTCTATTTTTTTACTTTAAAACATTGAAGACAATGTTTCATTCAGGTTGGGGAGAGGAAATAGTTGAAAATTGTGGAATGAGTTAATCCTGGTGATGTTTTTACTAATTTAAGTTGTAAAAGCTAACTTTGAATAAATTTTGAGTTAACGATGGCTAAATATAGTGTGTAATGGCTCTAGAAACGCATCTTTTAATCCTAAATTTAAACATTATTCTTAACATTTCATAATTTAAAGATATGCATGTGAAAATATGAAAAATATAAGGAAATACAAATATAAAAGAAAAAGTAGAGAATATCACACCTGAATTAGTTGCAGAAGCTTAAAAGGAGATAAATTAGGTTGTAGGATGGAGATAATTGATGTAATTTTTAAATATGTGTGTTTGTTTATTTTCTTAAAAAAATCCAAAAACAATAAATTTATTTTGTTGTCTAGTATGGTTATGTAAATAGTTATTACTTTTGAGACGCATCCTAATAGTTTAGTTTATATTATATTCTGATTTTGAAATTCATACTAAGTTGTTTTTGTTCTCTTTTATTTGAATTACTCAAATTTGTGAATTCTCCTTTAGTAATCACTCATGAAACTTTTTATTTATTTATTTATTTATATAGGTATTATTAAATCATTCTTCTTATACACACACTATGACACATGTTAGTCAGTTGTAAGTTAAAATCTTTTTCAATATTTGATTCTCTTGATTCATCTGAAAAAAATATTAGATGTGGTGAAAAGTATATATATTCTAAAAAAATGAAAAAGGAAAAATCAAAAAAAGGAAAAAAAATAAATGTGTTTAACTCTGCTATATCTAAAACCTGAGTAATTAAATCTGTAGGGGTGTTTTAACACTTAATGCCCTAAGGTCAACCGATCTAGGAGTCATTGGCTTAAAGTTTGCTACATATGTTGCAAATATAGTGTTTGCTTATTGATCTAAAAATCCTAGTAATTAAGTCTGGTGCGGTATTTCAAAACTTAGTGACCTAAGGCCAACTAGTCTGAGAGTCATTGACCTAAAGTTTACTACATGAATTAAAGATATAATATTTTAAATTGTATGAATAATATGCTGCATAATAAAATATTTTTTTTGATAAATCACTGAAACAAAATTGTTGTTCTCTTTTAATGAACCCGTATAGCATTATGTTAATTTCTTGAGCATAAAAGAATGTTTGGTGATATTCAGGATAATAAGTTAATGACAAAAAGAATAAAATAAACTAATTTTGGGAGAATTTATTTATTTGGTAATTTAGAGACTAGATGAATAACTATTTACTTGCATGTGCATTTTGTAAATCTTGATTTAATATAGTGCTTTAATTGCTAAGGGCTAGCAATAAGCTAATTCGGGGGTGTGACTAATGTTAAAAATTGTAGGTTTTCAATGTAATATAAATGTTATTTTGTGCTTTTATTATAATTTATATTTGTAATTATGTAATATATTATGAAGTCAATGATGTGCTACATTTATATATTAGTTGAAGGTGTTATTTCTTGGAAGAGTGCTAAACAGTCTCTTATACCTTCTTTTATGATGGCAGTGAAATTTATAGCATATTATGAAGTATCTAATCATGGAATATGTCTGCGAAATTTTGTCATAGAGCTGCGCATAGTAGATGGTATTAATAGGCCACTCATATTATTTTGTAATAATAAGTCAGCAGTAATGTATTCCAATAACAATAAGAGCTTGACGAAGTCGAAGCACGTAGATATCAAGCTCCTAATTGTTAAAGAAAGAGTTCAGAGTGGACAGTTTTCTATAGAGCATGTTAGCACAAACTCCATCATTGCAGATCCTCTTACTAAGGGATTGCCACCCAAAATATTTCATGAGCACACAGTTCATATGGGTGTCATGTCATTTAAGGATATTTAGTTTTATTAGAAGTTTGTAATTTTAGTTTATGGCTATTTAAAGTTATTTTCTGTAAAAATAAAATTTTAGTTTATTCATACTCTGATTTTAGTAAGGTTTAATCTCACTAAAGTTTAAGGTAGACTAGTTGAAAATAGACATGTTAAGATCACATTGTATGAAATTTTCATGCTACACATCCACGTCATAATCTATGTCATTTAATTATATTGGCATTATAATCATTGATAGATTAAGTTACAACAGTTGTAACAAAGATCACTTTGATCTTATGTTGATATGATTGATGGACCAAATTGGTTATAAATACATTTTGGTAATGACAGTAAGATTTAGCTCATATGGTTATTTTTGCAAAGAATAATTATAAAGTTTCACATATAACCCAAGTAGGAGATTATTGGATATTTAATACAATATTGTTGGATCCTTAATCCAACGTTCGACTTATATGTAAATAATTTTTAAAAGAATTATTACAATATGCCATTATCATTCCTTTTGTACTAGAAAAGGATTTATGGTATGATTCGCACCCTGAAACCACACAAAAAAAAAAAAAACGGTTTGGACGGTTTTACGAGCAGAACATACCCCACAATAGAAGTTTCGATGAGCAGAACCAAATGTCAAAATTCTATATTATATTATAGCTATCCATTAATAAATAAATCTACTTTTTTTCTAAAATTCTTAGCAGAGATTATGGTGTGTTTATTTTGTGTTACTTAGAGACATTTGCATGTGGTGAAACTGATGAAACCTATTGCATTTAAACACATGTAACTTCTTATGAAAAGTAACTAGCCGAAAGACTTTTTCATGAAAACTCATTACTTTTGGAGAATAACTAACTTACTATTTATTTGAAATCACTCATGTATTATGTTTAGTGCCATAAATTAATAGTCTAGCTTAATAAAAATGAGTTGTACTTTTGATACTAAACTTTTGTAAGCCTACTTCAAATCTAGAAAATTTTATGTTAATTGGAATATAATTATAATTTTAGTATTTAAAATCTTTACTACAACTATTGCTATTTTGACTAATACAATTTTATCAATTGAAAACATTATGAGGCCTAAATTTTTTTATGTAATGCATTAACATGTTAAATTATATTCTGAAAATTTTCATAACATTATGTATAGTATTGAATTTTAAAGAAAATCAATAAACAAATTGTCAATGCTTCTTGGTAAGAACATAAATATCTTAATCCATTTGCAAACAAGAAATTCATTTTCCAAGCAAAATATGTCTCCGCACCATAAGTTATATATACTAATTTTAAAATACAAAATAATATTCTAGAATAAAATTTTGCAAATGCAATTATTTAATACTACATATGTTACACTTATTTATTTTAAGGTTGGTTAGCTCTAGTGGTATGCTCTTACTCTAAAAGTAGAATTATTGCAGTGCATGTTAGTCAAGTATGCCCCCACAATCTGCACTACCACATTGACAATGCATAATGTCTTCCCCTTGAAAACGTATATTATTAGTTTGCAACCGTCCTACCTCTTGCTTTTTCATATGTGGTGATAGCACATATGCATGCATATCTTCTAAAACCTCACATTCCACTTGTGCTACATGATAAATGCTCATGCATATGTTGTAACCCACGCATTAACATAATAATAGCGGTAATATAAATCAAAGATAGAATACTTGTGCATATGCTTACAAATAGAGATGACCAACGGGCCAAGCCGGCCATCAAAGGAAGGCCCATGAGTGCTTGTGTCATGCTATGCCGTGCCCACCATTTAGTTCATGTCGTACTGTGCCTAATTTTTTTTTTTTGCCTGAGCCTGACATGGCACATGTATTGTACCCACATGTGTCGTACTCAAGCGTGTCGTTTTATGCTATGCATAAGAAAAAAAATAACAAGCTTTTTTTTTTTAAAAAAAAAAAAGGACATGCCAAGTTATTGACATATTTTTTTTTTAATCCTATGTACCTTTTGTGAGTCCATATGCCTGTAGTCAAATTCAATAGAATTAAAAATTCAAAAATCAAGTCCATATTCAATAATAATAAACTAATAATAATAAAATAATGCAATATTAAGTTAGACTACATAGTATTAAAATTCTTTTTTAATACTTAGCAACAATGATAACAAAATTTTCTTAACAACTTAATTGTTAACTTGAACTTACATAGAGTCATAGATCATGATCCATAATAACATTAATATATAATTTTTTAAAATCATAATATCATCTATTCATTTAATAAATTATAAACACGAAATAATTAGAGTATTTTTTTTAAACTAAGAATAAATGAATTTAAAAACTTATAAAATATATTAAAAGATTTAATTTCAAATTATTTATAAAATCATAAAACTTTAAATTTACTTTTACTAAAAAGTAAAATGCGCTTATTGTGAACCATTTCACGTGTCATGCTTTAGTTCATCTTTAATCGTGCCGTACTTTAACCCATCTATAAGTATACCCCATCGAAAGGTGCTTGTGTCTTGCCATGTTGCAGAAACACATTTCGTGCCTGTGCTGTGTCACGTGCTGCCCGACCCATTGGCCATCTTTGCTTAAACATAGCTACCACATGCTCATATGGAAGTTGGTCAATTTGGAATTCATTACAATTGCAAATCTTCAATATAATATCAACATGGCCATCAAGGTCACCATCTTTTACTATAAACTCATGGAAACTAATCTGTATTATTAGATATGCGTGAAATTTTTTTAATTTTAGTTTCAACTATTTCTCAGCCCAAGTAGTCATTAAAGTACATGCATTGATTATTGCTTCTCGCCTTTTTGCAATCCATTCTTAAATTTTTTTATGATAAAATGCATTAACTCATGAATGGTCAAGCTTTGTGTTTCTTTTAAAATAGAATTCATGCTTTCTACAATGTTAGTCATCACAATACCATAATGCCTCTCCTCAAAGTAAGAATGAACCCACTTCTAATAGCTAACATCAGTAAAGTACTAGTGAACATTCAAACTAATGCTACGGATGACATTCATATATTTGGTAAATTTGATAGGCCATTATACCTTTGCACTCTTTTCAAATAGAATATCAACTTTCTTAAAATGAACATTTACATTTTGTTTAAAATGATGTGTACATATAATGTACCTTGCATCTAAAAACACTTTATTAACTTGTTTATTTAATGCTTCTATGGCAGTTAGAAATGAATACTAAATTAGGAACATCACCAATGGACTCCCTTAACTTTGTAAAAAACTATTCCCATGAAGCGTTGTTTTCACTATCACTTATATCAAATGCAACAGGGTAGAGTTGATTGTTGCCATAAACAGCTATTGCAAAGAATAATGTTTTTTTAAATTTTCCTTTCATTAATGTACCATCAACTGCAATAATAGGCCTAATACATAAACCACATCTACTCAAACAACTTTCAAAGGCCATGAAATAGTACTTGAAGTTGTTTGAACTATCATTTTTAATAAATATTTGACTTCCAAGATTTTTCTTTTTCACCATTACCATTTACAATGTAAGCTATCTGAATCTTTTGGTGTGCCTAATAACTATCTCCATTGCAAACTCTCTTGTTGTCCTTGTGATAACTTATTTCATAACCAAAAGTTTTTCCCAACTAGCTTTTAAGTGGTGATCTTTCTGCGAATCAAGGGAGCAAATATGAATTGCAATATTTTTTAATTTCGAACACATTGCAGTCTTTAAGCCTAGTTGCACGTAGATGCCACTTGCAATTTTTGTCTGCACAACAACAAGTAAGTCTTTGTTTGACTTTGGGTTTAAATTGGAACTTTTATTTTTCACAACTAGCTAGTTCTTTAAGCTTTTCATGCAAAACCTCCTTTGACTCAAACACCTCATTTGATATATTACTATCACAAATAACTTTCATTGAAATAAATTACTACTACTAGAAAGAAAATTTATTCTAGGCATATATGCATTGTTTGAGGTTCTTGAACTTACATGAGTCAGAGCATTATCTCTTAATACTGGATCGTAGCTAATAGCGGCTCATCTAAACAATCAGCAGCTGTCACAAATTCATTAACTAGTTCATGTTCATTAATAGGTCACGTTCCAAGCATTAATTGAAGTAATGATTCATCTCCAACGTTAAAATCGTTTAGACAAAGACTATTAGCATTTGAAAATGATGGTGGCACGTAGTTCGAGTAAGCATGACTCTTTTCCTATGAAGGTTATCTACCTATGAGAATTTTTGAACTTGTTTTACATTCAAAAGTAATGCAAAGTGGGCTTCCAACTCCATTCCACTAATTATTTCCTCTAAGAAAAACTCCACATCATTATTGGTTTTAATTGCAAATGATGGCATAAGATCAGATGTCTTAAGCTTGAGCTTTATTGAGATTTCAAATTCTAAAGTATCTAAATCAATAACTTGAGATACCTTCTCTACTAATTCTATATATGTTGTTAATCGTGGTATCATTATTCCTTTAATCTCACAATTTTTTAACTTATACTCGTCATTTTGTTCAATCCATACACCATTGAAAAGAATATACACAAGTACCAAAATTATATCTATTGATATAATAAAAATAATAATATCAAATTGCATATATAAATAACTACACGACCTACATGACTTAAATGACCTACATGATTATATGACTTACATGGCTTACATGATTAAATTATTTACACGACCTACATGACTAAATGACTTATAGACTGACTACATGACTTAATCGACTTACAAGACTACATGACATACATGATGTCGAAAAGAATAAATGACATTACTAGAAATATTTTACATGTATTCAACAAGATATCTTATTGGAAAAACAAATTCATACATTTTGACATATAAGAAAAAATAGTGAAAATTATAAAATAGAACATTAAAATGTTGGGAAATATCTAACTTTTTCTAGAAAATCTAAAAGTTAAAGGCCCAACAATATTAACATACGTTATTGGGTTGTTTAATGAGTAATGCACCTCCTTTCAATTGAAAAAAGTGTGGGAGCTAAAGATGTGAATAAATAGTTATATTTGTGTAAAAGACTTTGAGAAATTTTAAGAGGTTTTGAGATATTTTAAAATATTTTTTAATACTCATTTGAGTATAAGAAAGAGAATGAGAAAGAGTAGATTTGATGTATTCATTAAGAGTATTTTAGACTTTACATGCATTTCGTAGGGTATCCATGAAAACCAAAAAAATGGACAGATAGTTAAATAATTTTTGAATTGTTAAAGTGTATTTAATTAAAAACCCTAATCATAATGGTATTGTATGATAAAGTATGTTTGCTGACAATTACCAATAATTGTTATATGTTATCCATTTAATTTTCTTTGTAAGTGCAATATAAATTAATTGATTAGTAGAATTATAAAATTTGAAATACTAAAATAATTGCATTTTTTTAATTAAAAATGATAACGATTCATGATAATGATTCACGATAGGAATAAAATAGTCATTATAAATGACGGTTGAAGTTAAATTTCACGCCAAAATTAAAATGATAATGATAATAATTAGCACTTAAATTACGTACTAAAATTTGTGATTAGTTGCAAAAAATAATTCAATTAATTATAATTTTCATTTTTGCTTAAAAATTAAAATTGTCCACCAAAAATTAAAAAAGCGCGCTAAATTAGAAAAGAAAAAGCCAAATTGAAAAGTGTTATATTTCCCTAAAAAAAAATTGTGACAATTGTGACTAGTAATATCTATCACAAGCTATAACTAATATTGTTTTGTCATCAATTCTTGATGATCCTACACTAACGATAAGAACAATCAACCCGCCCCCACCGCGCAGAAGATCATATTTGTTAGTTATAATAAAAGTAGCCAATGAATATACTTGACCATTATAATATAAAAACTGTCATTAAAATGGACAAATGGTGACCCTTTTTATTAGAATCATCGTTAAAGTAGCCATACTAGTAGCCATACTACTCACAAGTAGGGATGGCAAAATCTAGATCCGGATCCGGATGCACCCAAATCCAGATCCGGATCCGCATCAATAATTTTGCATCCGGATCCGCATTCGGATCCAGAAAAATATATGCGGATCCGGATGCGGATAATATCCGCACGGATTGCGGGCGGATATTCCGGATATCCGGATCCGCAAATATTAAATTTTAATAATTTAAAATATAATTTAAAATTTTATATAATGATATCAAATAAAATACAATCATAAATTTATAGCTAATAATTTAACATGAATAACATACAATAACATCATAAATTCACAATTGAAATTATCACAACATAAATTAAAAATAGAAATAATATAAATTCAACAATTTATCTAATAATACCAAATAAAATCTAATCATAAATTCATAACTCAATAATTAACAATTCAACATGAATAACATACAATAACATCTTACATCATAATTCATAATTAAAGATACCACAATATGAATTAAACATAAAAAATAATATAAATTCACAATTTACTTAATAACATCAAATAAAATCTAATTATAAATTTATAATTCAATAATTAATAATTCAACAATTAATAATTTAACATGAATAACATACAATAATATCATAAATTCACAATTGAAATTATCACAACATAAATTAAAAATAGAAATAATATAAATTCAACAATTTATCTAATAATACCAATTACCAAATAAAATTTAATCATAAATTTATAACTCAATAATTAACAATTCAACATGAATAACATACAATAACATCTTACATCATAATCCATAATTAAAGATACCACAATATGAATTAAACATAAAAAATAATATAAATTCACAATTTACTTAATAACATCAAATAAAATCTAATTATAAATTTATAATTCAATAATTAATAATTCAACAATTAATAATTTAACATGAAGAACATACAATAACATTATAACTTCACAATTGAAATTATCACAACATAAATTAAAAATATAAATAATATAAATTCAACAATTTATCTAATAATACCAAATAAAATCTAATCATAAATTCATAACTCAATAATTAACAATTCAACATGAATAAAATACAATAACATCTTACATCATAATCCATAATTAAAGATACCACAATATGAATTAAACATAAAAAATAATATAAATTCACAATTTACTTAATAACATCAAATAAAATCTAATTATAAATTTATAATTCAATAATTAATAATTCAACAATTAACAATTCAACATGCATAACATACAATAATATCATAAGTTCACACTTTTAGACTTTTTAGCTTATATATATATATATATATTATATTAAAATTTAATTAAATTAATAATTAAATAAAAAATACGGATCCGGATATCCGCATTTCCGGATGCAAGTGCATCCGGATCCGGATCCGGATCTTTGCGGATCCGGGCCGGATCCGAATATTTTTGCCATCTCTACTCACAAGAAGATATCAGTTATAACGCAAAACTATCATTAGAGCACAACATTTAGCGATGGTTCTTAAAAAGAACAATTGTCATTAAAAATAGATTTTTAAAAGAAATTAGATGAAAATTAATAAACAAACATTAAAAATAAAAAAGATAATGGTTCATAAACCATCATAAAAATTGATTCCCTTTTAATGTCACTACTTAAGATGATAGTCGTCATCTTTATTCTTTTAAAATAATCAATATTTAATAGTTCTATGGTAGTGATATTTTCAAAACGTATTAAGTATGTATTTGATAATATTTACTACACAGTATATCTACAACTAAGATGATCAAGATTTAAGTCTTTCGATTTCTTCGAAGTCTTGAGTTTTGTTAATGAAATTATTTACTACACAGTATATCTACAACTAACTAGATGGTGTTAGTGCCTTTGATAAATTCTAGGGATTTGTTTTGAGGTAAAATTTTGAGGAGTTTTTGTATCATAGAATAGAGAATACTGTAGGGCTAATTCTCAAATTGGGCTTTCATGTGAACTACATTTTACTTGCAAGAATCTAGTAAGTAATTTTTTGAGGATTTAAAAAATGAAAGAAAGAGCAGGGGTTGAATAGAAGAAAAAAAGATAATTCTTATTACTTGATTCCATGCAAGTCCAAGTGGGTCTCTGAAATAGACTTGTACACAATACTCGTAACTATAAAATAGGGAAATAGACACAATGACCTAAATCAGCAACACGCTTAACAGACCTAAACACATGCTACCACAACTACAACTTATTATAACTAAGTCAAATAACAAACAAGCAACAGAAATAATTGATCCCACCCATGAAATTATAATGAGTGTATCATTCCATGGCCTTAATTGTGCCCTTGTCCTCAAGGATGGAAATTTGGATACGAATGAAGGAACCTCTATTTATTTTCCCATGTAGCATCCTCAGTAAGGGCACCCATCCATTTAACAAGAATTTCTTCCTTTGGATGACAACTACCCTTCTGAATTACACAGCTATCAAGCACAACTTATGGCTAAGGCAGCAGAGTTGAATCCACGGCTACATGTGATAGTTTGGGCATTACTGTTACTGGAGATCTGACACACTTCTTAAGCAAGCTAACATGAAAGACATTTTGAATTTGAAACCCCGCTGGCAGCTCCAAATGTTAAGCAACAACACCAATGCAAGCTAAGATTTTATATGGTCCATAGTACCTTAGGAACAGTTTCAGGGAGCTTCAGAACATAAAAAAAATTACTGTTAATACAACTAAAACCATAAATAAACGTAATCACCCATCTCAAATATAACTTCACACCTATGCTGGTCTGCTTGAACCTTCATATGACTCTGAGCCATTACCAAATGATGGTGGAGCATTTTTAACACCTTATCCCGATCTTGTAAAAGTTCATCAACTGCCTGCACCTTTATAGTTCCTGGAATATATAAGGGCATATTGGGTGGAGGAATACAATAGACTGCTTAAATGTATTCCGCCCAAGCAAGCCAATCCAACTATTTCTTTCACTAATTGCGTACAAAACAATGAAGGTGTTGCTCAATAGTATGATTGACTACTTCAGACTGCCCATCTGTTTGTGGATGGCAACTGGAGCTCATACAGAGACAAGTTCCTTGCATTTGAAACAAAGCTTTCCAAAAAGCACTAACAAAAAGCTTATCACAATCACTAGTAAAGGATCTTAACACTCTGTAATTTAATAATATGACTTAGGAAATCCTTAGTTATTATTGAAGTTGTAAACAAATGCTTTAAATGGACAAAATGGGCACACTTCGTCAAACGATCGACCACCACAATTATAACTGTATATCCTTGCAAAGTATGAAGGCCCTTAATAAAATCTATGAAAATATCAGCCCATGTTTTGTCAAAAATTTCTAAATGTTGAAAGAGCCCGGCTGGCTGCATCGTCTTAGTTTTACAACGCTCACAAGTATTACATTCTTGGATAAATTGTTTGACTGCAGTTCGAATCTTTGGCTAAAGGAACATAGATCGGATTCGTCAGAGTCTTTTGAACCTCAAAATATCCTCCCACCAGTGACAAGTGATTATCTGCCAATATTATTGGAATTAAAGTTGAAGTAGGACTAAAAAAGATTTTGCCCTTCTAATGCCAAACTCCATTTCTCTGAGGAAAAAGTATGGGAGTTTTATTTAAAGTGACTTAATCTGCTTATAAAAAGGGATCTAACAAAACTTTTTCCTTGAGAGTGGCCCACCAATCTCAATTTGACAATGAGATAGTACAGAATTAAATTTGGGCAATGCGAGACAGGGCATCCACTCCATTATTGTATCTCATAATAGTGCTTTAGAATCTTTTATTATATCTCATAATAATGCTTTAGAATCTTTTATTGGTAGTCAACGCAATTGTGTGGGAGTGGTGATGCGTTGCTCTGTGAAGAATTTTAAACTTCTTTGGTTCGTCTGCACTATAAAATATCTATCAAAAGATACAGTCTTCACTTCTTGATAGCTTTAACGATGGCCAAAATCTCCCTATCATCAGTTGACAATGTCAACATCGTACCCTTCAATGCCTCACTACAAAAAGTAATGTGTCGGTTGAGATAGAATTGCTTCTATTCCAATTCTGTGCGCATCACATTCTACTATAAATTTTTTAGAAAAAACCGGAAGTTACAAAACTGAAGTGGTTGTGAGAGCCTTTTTAAGTTCCAAGAATGCTTCTTCTGCCTCAGATTTCCAATGAAATCCAGCTTTGGAAGCTAATTGGGTGAATGGGGTGGCAATGGTTCCAGAGTTTTTAATGAATTTGCCATAATATCCAACAAGACTATGGAATACACGCACACCTTTCACCGTTGTTAGTACTGGCCAATTCTAAACAGCTTTGATTTTGTTTGGATCCACTGAAACTCCATTAGATGTGATGATATGGTGGAGACACTCCACCGAAGATGTGCCAAATCAGCACATGGATTGTTTTGCTCTCAACTAGTAGGCTGCTAAAATCCTTAAAACTATCCCAAAATGTTGTAAGTGAGCGGCAGATGTCCTGTTATAAACTATAATATTGTTAGAAAAAGAAGAATAAATTTACGAAGAAAAAAGTGAAATATGTCATTCATCAAACTCTGAAAAGTTACCAGGGCATTAGTTAGCCCAAAGGACATGACAATAAATTCGTAGTGTCACTTATAAGTTCGAAAAGTAATCTTATGAATATCTTCTTCCTCAACTCAAATTTGATGGTAACCGGAGCGGGGATCTATTTTAAAGAAAAATTGAGCATCGTAAAGTTCATCTAAAAGCTCATCAATGATTGGAATCGGATACTTTGTCTTTGATTGTAACACTGTTAAGTGCCCTATAATTAACACAAAACCTCTAAGTTCCATCTGCTTTTTTACTAACAACATTAGAGACGAGAAAGGACGGGTAATGAGCTTAATAATTCCAGAATCAATGAACTATTGCACCATTTTTTTCTATCTTAACCTTCAGATATTGTGGGTATGATACAGTCTAAAACTAACAGCTTTTCTCTTCATCGTCAAGGGAAAGCATTGTGCCAACCAGCATCGATGAGGTGGAAGGCTTATTGCTTTAGCAAAGATTTCAGAAAATTCGTCAAGTAATATGCCCAGTAATATGCCCAGATCTGCTGGTTGGCACATTGCTTTCTTTTATGTGATGGAAAATTTGTTTGAGCAGGAGTCGTAATCTGCACGTAGTAACCTATGCCAGTTAGTTATTGAAATTCACTATTGTCTATGTTGACGTAGTTTTTGGTTGCTCCAAAATACGATACTACTTTTTTCTGGTCGCACCAACATTGAGCAGGATTTCCAACTGATTCTTGCATTTCTTAGTTTGTTGGAACGGTGAAGCTCTCTCACCTATATCCACAGAAAAAGTATCAGAGGTCACCGGATAATTTTTCAGTGAACACCCTCCGTCGCTCAAGTCAGTAATCGGGTTAATTTTTTGAAAATTCTCTCTTACTTTGAAAGAAACCGAAAAAAATAGAAATTTGAAAAAGGAAGAAGAAGAAGAAGATTCTTTTACCTCATCCTTTGTCTCATATTTATTCTCTTTTTTTCCTACCACCCTTACTTGAGCGCCATCCCCTGCATTCATTGTGCCTGCATCTTTCTGACACCTGTGGGTCACAGTGGCACCACTTGGGGGTATGGGATGTCAGACGGTTATGGGTTACTGTAATGAAATGATGATTCCGTGTAGGTATGTGTGAAATGATGATACTGTAGGGTTATGCGCCGATATCGGTAACAGTGACGAAACCCTATGGTATGGAGGGTTGCCTGTTAGTTATCGATCGTAGTGACAAGATGTCAGTGTGCGGGGGGCGTCTGGTAGCTACTTTCTTCTTATCGAAGAGAAGCACTCACCGTCCTGAATTATAGATGTGGGACTGCCATGCTTGGGTTTTTTCTGCTCGAGCTCTGGTCTCTTCCTGTTCTTTGTGCTGTTCATAATGTGACCAGGGTTCGCTCGATGGTTGAGAATTTCCCTGCTCTTTATGACCTTACTTGAGCGAGATGGGAATATCCGAGCTCGACTAATTCAGAACACTTGACCCCGACTAGCTTTGACACCGAGCAGGGGTGTCTTCGTGCTAGTGATCAAGTCTTCTGTTCTGATTGGTTCGTCCTCGAGTAAGCCTGCTCGGCATTCCCCAAACACCAGTCTCCCAGTTTTTGATCTTGAAAGTGAAACGGGATAAGATTAGAAATTACTTATTCGAGCAGGTTCCCCCCTTTTTACTGCTCTACGCTAAGCTGTCCGCCTCTTCCGTCACTTTACATTTAATGTGAGCTATGTGGGTTAATCTGAATAGTCACACCCTTATTGAGTAACGTACCGTCTATTGGTGTGACTTGCTTTCCCTTTTATAAATCCCTAATTTCACCGTTTTCCATTTCCTTATCTTCCTACATTGCTCAAAACTAAAACCAGCCACCTACAAGTGAAATCTGCTGTCTCGGTTGCTATCGTCGCTGTTTGCGCTCACCAAATCAGTCTAAAGTATAAACTCTTTGACTACTTCTTTTCATTCTCGTCATTTTGGTTTTGTGGATTTTCGTTTCCCATTTAGTAGACTGTGGTCTCTAGGAAAAATGTCCGCCATACAGCAACCCTGAAGGATGTCCCCTGAAGAATTATTTTCTTCTAGTGGCTCCCAGGCCGGGTGGTTATAGTGAGAGACCCAAGTCCCGAAGAGGTCGTTCATACTGTCGGCGATGCCGTTGAGGGCGATGTTGTAAAAGAAGCCCGGCCAAGTAAAAGGCAAAGGACCGGTCAAAGGTCAGATGCCTAGTCATTTGCCATAGATTACATGAAGTGTGAAACCCCCCAACAGGATCTAGATAGGCTTAAGGCCACTTACCATATCCCTGCCAGCGTTCACCTCCGTCTTCCTGGCAAGAACAATACTCCCAGCTGCCCTCCTCGAGGGTATGTTACTCTCTACCTCAAGTGCTTTAGGTGGGGTGTTAGGTTACCCCTATAGCCTTATTTTGCCCGAGTCCTCTCCCAGTTGCACTTAGCACCAGGAAAACTGAATCCAAATGGGTGGAAGGTCTTATCTAGCCTATATGTCCTGTAGAATTGGTGCAACTTGGGTGAGCAAATGGTGGACCAAATAAAGCACCTCTACCAACAGAAAACAGCCCAAAGGACGCGGACTGGTACTACTTCACCTTCAGCTCAAAGGACAAAAAACTCATCACTAATCTCCCTACCTCTGGTGCCAATTGGAATGGTAAATTCTTTTTTACTGGGGGAGACTAGGGGCGAGTAACCTCTGCTACCGAGCAGATTCCTTAAATTCCTTCTCGCTTTTGCATTCCAGGTCATCTGCTTCTCATTATGCTTTCTACTTTGTTTTTTCTGCTTACCCTTTCTTATTGTCATTTTTGGTCTTCTGCAGTCTCTTGGAGTGTATCTCATCGGATCGAGGAGAAGTTACGGTCGCACTTTAACACTGCCTTGGACAACGTAGGCTCGTCCAAATACTTGTTGACTCACCCAAATTTTTTCGAGTTCGATTTAGTGCCCGTGGAAGAAGACATGAGCAACATCCTTGCTCGGTTGAAGAAGCGCTCCAACACTGTTGAGAGCCCGAGCAGCTCCTCTGCTCCACCTAAAAGGTCAAGAGTTGACCTCACTGCCTCACCAGTCAGAGTTCTTCCTCCTCCTCCTGAAAGAGAGAGAGCTGTTGGAGAAGCTCCTCCGAGGGGTCCTGCACCGCTATCCCCATCAGGTCTAGATCTGCACACCCTAGGGAACGGGCAAACATTGCCGACCCCTACGTCAAGCAGTTTACAAAGCACATAGGGGAAAGCTTTGTGCATGAACTGGAGTCCGCCAGCCTTAACAAGCTGGCCAATGCCTTCCAGCGCTCCTCATGTCAAGCTGTTGCTAGAGATGGCAGGAAAATTCGGATTCGGCCCGGATCCGCAAAGATCCGGAAGATCTGGATCCGAAAAATTCAGATCCGTATATTAAAAAATGCGGATCTGGATGCACTTGTATCGTGAAATGCAGATATTCGAATCCGTATTTTTTATTTAATTATTAATTTTATTAAATTTCAATATAAAATATATATATATAAGTTAAAAAGTCTAAAGTGTGAACTTATGATATTATTGTATGTTATGCATGTTAAATTGTTAATTGTTGAATTATTAATTATTGAATTATAAATTTTTAATTGGATTTTATTTGATATTATTAAGTAAATTGTGAATTTATATTATTTTTTATGTTTAATTTATATTGTGATATCTTTAATTATAGATTATGATGTAAGATGTTATTGTATGTTATTCATGTTGAATTGTTAATTATTGAGTTATGAATTTATGATTAGAATTTATTTGGTATTATTAGATAAATTGTTAAATTTATGTTTAATTTATGTTGTGATAATTTTAATTATGAATTTATGATGTTATTGTATGCTCTTCATATTAAATTATTAATTATAAATTTATAATTGTATTTTATTTGATATCATTATATAAAATTTTAAAATTTTAAATTATTAAAATTTACTATTGGCGAATCCGGATATCCGGGATATCCGCCCGCAATCCGTGTCGATATTACCCACATCCGGATCCACATATATTTTTTCAGATCTGGATCCGGATTTTCTCATCTCTAGCTGTTGTTGCCTCCACCGCCTTTAAGACAAAGGCTTTGAATTTCAAGAGAAATATCAAAACTGAAAACCAGAGCTTGAAGAAGAAGTTGGAGCAAGGAGAGGAGGAATCGGCAAAGCTCCGCGCCGAAATCTCCAACTTTGAGGAGAGAGCAGCCATGGCGGAGTCTAAGGCGTTCCAGCTCGAGAAAGAGCTGTCCATGGTCAGGGACAAGCTTGTGAATGCCAGGAAAGACCTCAATGTCCAGAGGTTTTTCTTCGAGAAGACTATGGAAGCTGAGACTTCTCGTCTTCAGAATAAGATGGACTCCCTGGGGAACCAGCTTACACAGGAGTATAACAAGGGGTTGACATTCTGCTATGAATGCATCATGTCCGTCTTGGGTAAGGAATACCCCGAGCTAGACATGTCTAAGCTCGAGGCAGGCGTGGATACCTACATGAACGAGCAGAATGCCCAAAGCCAAGAACTAAGGGATCCCACCTCGCATGTGGAAGTTGCTGCAGCAAGACCTGAAAAGGCTTCTCTTTCTACCGAAGAGGCTCCAGCTACCCCCACTACCGAGAAGGATCCTCAGGCTGCTTCCGCTTCTCAAGCCCCTAATCCAGCTGCTAGCCTGTCTACTCCAACTCCTTGACTGATTTTGATTTTTTTTTTTATGTACTTGTATGCTTTGGCAAATTGATCTAAATGAAATAAAAAGAGTAGATTTTCCATTTTGTCTTCATGCCTTTGATCTGTTCTAAGTTTTCTGTGAGATAAGTCCCTAGTAAGCCTCGAGTTTTCTCCTTGCACTTATTGAAATTTTGAGATCTTTCTTCATTTTGCTCGTTCGCGAAAATGTGAACAACTTGACTCACCCCTTATGCATTTTGGTTGTTTTGTCTTATCACAAACAGGCTTTGAGATGTTTGGCCATAGTCCATTTTTTATGAGCTTATTTTGCTCGAGCTCATCCTAGGCAGGCTTGGAGACTTATGGCCTTAGCTTCTCTTCGCAAGCTTATCTTGTTCGAGTTGTCTCTGGCTATGCTTGGCACTTCGTCTCACCTTAGGTTAGGCTTTAAGACTTATAGCCGTTAGCTTTTATTCGCAAGCTTATCTTGCTCAAGCCTTTTCTGGCTATGCTTGGTACTTTGTCTCACCTTATGTTAGGCTTTGAGATTTATGGCCATTAGCTTTTCTTTATTAGCTTATCTTGCTCAAGCATTTTCTGGTTATGCTTGGTACTTTGTCTCGCCTTAGGCTAGGCTTTAAGACTTGTGGCCTTAGCTTTCATCTGCGAGCTTATCTTGCTCGAAATTTTTCTGGCTATGCTTGGCACTTTGTCTCACCTTAGGTTAGGCTTTGAGAATTATGACCTTAGCTTTTATCTGTAAGCTTATCTTGCTCGAGCCTTTTCTGGCTATGCTTGGTACTTTGTCTCGCCTTAGGTTGGGCTTTGAGACTTATGGCCTTAGCTTTTATTGTTTTCATAAGCTTCGATTTGCTCGAATGAGATTAATTTTGGAATCGTTTCTTCTTGCTTTTATTCATGAACAAGATTTTACACACTTCTATTTTGAAGGAAACTAAATATCGATACTTGTAATACAAGGGAACTTCCTAGAAATACTTTATAAGATGTTGTGCATTCCATGGCCTTTTGACTTCCTGCCCATCTGGATAAGATAGCATGTATGCCCCTGGACCGGCCATCTGCAAGACCCTGTAAGGACCTTCTCAATTTGGGCCTAATACCCCTTGACTGGGATCTTTAGTGCTCTAGTTCACTCTTCTAAGTACCCAGTCCCCCACCTTAAATCGACGGATGTGCACGTTCTAGTTGTAGTAGCGAGCCACCTTCTACTGATATTCTGCCACCTTCATTGCCGACCTCCCACTTATTTCTTCCAGCAGATCTAAATTTGCACAAATCTGCTCATTGTTCTACTCTTCATTGAAATGTTTTGTCCGATGTGTGTCTACCCTTATCTCTGCCGGGATTACTGCTTCGTGCCCAAATGCCAGTGCTAACGGTGTCTCTCCAGTTAAGGTCTTGTGCGTGGTCTTATAAGCCTACAACAAACCAACCAGCTCGTCCACTCATGCTTATTTCTGCTCTCCCAATCTGGTTTTCAAGAGACACTTTATAGTTTTGTTCGCAGCCTGCACTTGCCCATTTGCTTGTGGATGAGATGGCGAGCAGAACTTCAACTCTATTCCTATGTTAGTGCAGAAGTCTCTGAACTTGTTGTTGTTGAACTCCCTCCCGTTATCGGTGACCAGCGCGTGGGGGATTCCGTGCTTGCAAATCACATTTCTCTAGATAAAGTCAGTGATTTTGCTTTCTGTAATGTTGTTCAAGGCTTCCGCTTCAACCCATTTAGTGAAATAATCAATCGCAACCACGACATATGTTGTGGATGCTCTTCCCTTTGGCAGTGGTATGATCAGATCGATTCCCCATTGGACAAACGGCCATGGTGAGCTCACCATAGTGAGGTTCTCTGATGGCTGAGCTATGAAATTGGCAAAGTTTTGACAACTCTTGCAGCTCTTGGTCTTTTCTTGTGCGTCTTAGTGCATTTTGGGCCAGAAGTATCCTTTCCTCAAGACTTTAAAAGCTAAAAACCTTGCACCATGATAGTTTCCGCAGATCCCATCGTGTACTTCCCTGAGCACATAGTCGGCTTCCTCCTCGTCTAGGCAGTGCAACAGTGGCAGGGTGTATCCTTGTCTGTACAATACCCCATCGATCAGTACATACCTTGGTGCTTGAAAACTCAACTTTCTTGCTTGCTTCTTATCGGCAGGTATTATCCCTTCCTTAAAGTATGAGACAATTGGGTCCATCCAGGTGCTGCTCGAGGTCATGTTCATTACCTCGTCTTCCTACTCGATGCTCGAGCTGCTCCTGACCTCCACAGGAATTGACTTGGGCATTTTGGGGTCCGACACAGCGGCCATCCGCGCTATCATATCTGCTCAAAATTTTTCTCCCCTTGAAATCTGTTCCACCTCCACTGCTCGAAACTTCCCAACTAATTGCCTCACTTTCTAAAGGTAGGCCTATATCTTCTCTCTTTTCGCCTGGAAACTTTAGTTAAGGTGGTTTGCCACAAATTGGGAATCTGTTCGGACTTTCACTTCCTCCGCTTTCACCACTAGCACAAGTTTCAGTCCTACAATGACGGCCTCGTACTCAGCTTGGTTATTAGTGGCTTTAAACTCGAGATTTACAGCATATTGTATCTCTACTCCTTCAGGGCTAAGCAGTACTACCCCTGCTCTTGCTCCTTAATCCCCACACCATTCATCCACCGTAACTATCCATACCTTGCCTGGAACAGGATCTCTCCTTGCTCGCTCGTTGTCTGCGCCTTTATTTGATTCTGTACATTCAGCCACAAAGTCTGCCACAGCCTATGTTTTACTCATTGTTCGGGACTGATAGCTGATGTCAAACTAGCTGAACTCTACCGACCACCTCACCAACCGACCTGAGGTCTCTGGTTTATGCAGAATTTGTCTAAGCGGCTAGTCCGTCAAGACCACTATTGAGTGTGCTTGGAAATAAGGCCTCAACTTCTGAGCTGCTATTACCAACGAGAGCGTCCATTTTTCTACAGATAGATACCGAGTGTTGTACCCCTGACTCTTCCCTTATCAAGACCGAGCTCTTTACCCACTGTGACATGGCTAAGTACAGGTAGAGGACTTCTGCTGCTCGCAATGTTGACAGTAACAGGGCCTTTAACAAGTGTTCCTTCAACTGCTGAAATGGTGCCTCACATTCCGAAGTCTACTTTGTCTTTCTCTTTCTTTTCATCTCTTGGAAAAAGACATGGCATTTGTCCGTTGCTTGGGAGATGAAACTGTTCAGGGCGGCCAGCTTACTCGTGAGACTCCGTATCTCCTTGAGAATGCGCGGGGACTTCATGTCTATCATTGCTCTTATCTTCTCTGAGTTGGCCTCAATTCCTCTGTTACTGGCCATGAAACCTAAGAATTTCCCAGAACTTACTCCAAAGGCACACTTCTCAGGGTTAAGCTTCATTCTGTACTCTATCAAGAGCGCAAAGGTCTCTTTCAGATGCTTTATCAACCTCTGGTACGTTGCTTCTGCATTCTTTAAGCCGAAGGGCATGACCTTGTAGCAGAACAGACCTTGGTTGGTGATAAAGGCCGTGCATTCCTCGTCTGACCCAAACATAGGGATTTGGTTGTAATCAAAAATACGTCCATGAAGCTAAGCAGTCCGTGTCCAGCCGTGGAGTCAACCAGCTGGTCTATCTTTGGCAATGGGAAACTATCTTTAGTACAGGCCTTCTTTAAGTCTGTGAAATCCACATACATCCTCCATTTTCTATTTGCTTTCTTCACTAGTACCACGTTCGAGATCCATTCAGGGTAATCAACTTCCCTTATGAATTATATCTTTAACAGCTTCTCCACTTCGTTGTTCATGGTGTCATATCTTTCCTGGTTGATGCATCTCCTCCTCTACTTTACTGGCTTTGCATTTCTTTATACTGTCAGCTTGTGGCGTGCCACCTTCGGGTCAATCCCTAGCATGTCCTCATGTGACCAGGCGAACACATTAGAATGGACTCGCAAGCACTCAATCAGACTCCTCCTCGGTCGCTCGCTTATGCCCGAGCCGAACTTAACCTTCTTCTCCTGGTCACTTGGTCTTCTCAAAATTTCCTCCAACTCCTCAACGGGTTCTTGTCTCCCTTTTTTTACGTCACCTGCATCATTTCCTTAGCCCTGTGGCATAGCAGCTTCTCGCGACCCTTGGATCGCCCTTAACAACCCCCATCGCTCCATTCACACGATATTTCAAGGCTAAGTAGTGGGTGGACATCACCAATTGGCTGATCCTCTTGAAAGGTCTTCCCAATATCACTTGGTAAGGGCTGACCTCGTCCACGACCACAAAGTCCAACATCGTATTCTTCTCAAAGGGTTTCGAGCCCATGGTTACAGGCAGGTTCACAATCCCTAGGGGGTCAGCCTTTCTCCACCGAATCCTTTCAAGCAGGTGCTCGTGTGCTCGAGCCTCGCATCTACTATCCCCATCTCATCCAGGGTGGACTTGAAGAGAATATCCACTGAGCTTTTCGAGTCCACTAGAATCCGGTTGAGCTCCTTATTTGTGACATTCGCCTTTATAATTAGGCATCTTTGTAGGGGTATAAGACCCCTTCCTCGTCCTCCTCTGTCCACATGATTGGAATTTTTCTGGTTCTAACTTTCTTTGCAGCAAGCATAGTGAGCAGAACCTTTCGTTTAGCAGAGACATATCTGCTACAGTTCTTCCTGGCTCTATTGGAATCTCCTGCCATCGTCGGCCCTCCCGCTATCACCCTAACAGCAGGTGGTTCGTGGTCTATATCATAGGCCTGGTCACCCTCCGCCACTGGCCGCTCTACTACCGGGTGTTCCCCCTCAATGAATTCATCCAAGTACTCGGTTTCTTACTAGATCTTCCACCAGTGTCTTTAGATCACAGCACTGGGATATTGAATGGCCATGATCGTTGTGGAACCTACAAAACCTGCTTCTGCCCTTCCTATTTGGACATCAGTGTCGGGGAACTCAACAGACCCCGTTCCTCTATGACATAAAACATATCTTCTAGTGACACCTTTATAGAGGTGTACTACCTGTAGGTAGGACTTTGGTCAATCATCTGCATGGTCCTATCCGTGGAAAATTTTCACGCGTGTGGAGGCAATGGACGGTCGACTCTGTTGTGGCTCTATATTGGCCGATTCGTAAGGGGATTACGAGGCGGGTTGCCACTAAACTGACGGTAATCCCTCTTGTCCCTGTTTGGGGACCTGCGGAGTAGAGCATGACTCTCTAGCGGTTGGAGGGCCATCTAATAAGAGTTGTAGGGAGCAACCCAGTTCCTCATCCCTCTGGAAGTCGACGAACCCGAGGCCCCCTTTTTCCCTGCGCTTTGCTCCACCGCTCTGCTCGCTCCTTAAGTTCGTGACTTTTTCCTCCTCAATAACGATATCCATCTTCATTTGCTTGTATGCATCAGAGTATGAGCGGATCGAGAGACTCCACAAATTGTACTAGGGCCTCCCCATCCTTATCCCCTTCTTCAGTCCTCTCAACGCCTGAGGGTGGTTAAATGCCCCGAGCTCTATGACTGTCCAATGGTACCTCTTGATAAACTCTGGGATGGTACCTCTTGATAAACTCTGGGAGGGATTCTCCTTCCCTCTGTTTGATCTCAACTAACTCTATCATATCATCTTCGGAAGTTACTGCCCCCGGAACTATTCGACAAACTCCGTGCACATCTATTCAAAGCTTTGAATGCTCCCCCGCGGTAACTTGCGGTACCATTCCCTCGCTCGTCCTTCCAAGGTAAGCGGGAAGGCTCTACATTTTTGGGCTGTTATCAAGCTCTATACTCTAGTCATGATCTCCACTAAAAGTAAGGACTCATTGTCTAGTATGATCCTCTAACTCAGAGTTTTCCCGTTTTCCCGGAGATCTTCAACGACTTGGGCTAGCCTGCGAACCTCCCCCTCCAAATCTTCTGCATCGGAAGATTTGTCTCCTCCGGGTTTGTCTCCTCCCTTCCGACTGTGTTATGTACTTTCTCTTCGACACTCAAGTCAGTAATCGGGTTGATTCTTTGAAAATTTTCTATTTCTCTAAGAGAAACCAAAAAAAATAGAAAGTTAAAAATTGAAGGAGAAGAAGAAGAAGATAAAGATCCTTTTACCTCACCCTTTGTCTCATATTTATTCCCTTTTTTTCCCGCCACCCTTACTTGGGCACCATCCCCTGCTTTCATTGTGCCTGTGTCTTTCTGACACCTATGGGTCACAGTGGCACCATTTGGGGGTATGGGATGTCAGATGGTTATGGGTTACCGTGATGAAATGATGATGTCGTGTACGTATGTGTGAAATGATGATACTGTGGGGGTATACGCTGGTATTGGTAATAGTGACGAAACCCTATGGCGTGAGAGGTGCCTGTCAATTATCGATCGTCGTGACAAGATGTTAGTGTGTAGAGGGCATCTGGCGGCTACTTTCTTCTTCTCGGAGAGAAGCGCTCACTGTCCTGAATTACAGATATGGGGCTACTATGCTTGGGTTTTCTCTGCTCGAGCTCTGGTCTCTTTATGTTCTTGGTGCTGTTCATAATGCAACCAGGGCTCGCTCGATAGTTGAGGATTTCCTTTCTCTTTGTGACCTTACTCGAGCAGGATGAGAATATCCGAGCCTGACTAATTCAGAACATTTGACTCCGACCAACTTTGACACCGAGCAAAGGTGTCTTCGTTTTAATGATCAGGTCTTCTGCTCTGCTTGGTTCGTCCTCGAGCAAGCCTGCTCGGCATTCCCCAAACAGTCTAAAGGCTCCAATTTAGTGCATCCAAGTTCTTAAAGCCGCTACTGTCCGTTGTGAGAAAAAGTCAAGAGTCAACTTACAATAATCAATTTCTATAGGACCAAAAGTCTCTAACTATTGCACCCTTAGGACAACCCGACAAGTTACTACTAGAAGGATTTAAAAATCGATGACCAACGAAAGTTTCAAACACTTGCCTGTGCAATCAATTTTCTCAAAATTCCCACTATTACCTGAAAGGATCAATAACGTACAATGGGTAGCGCTAGTTTCTTAACATTTGATTGTTCAATGAAAATATGGGTACTTCCACTATTGATAAGTACTGTAACTTCATTGTTTCTAATTCTTCTAGTCATGCCCCCAAGGGCGTGGTCGAGTTGGTCACCGTTCTCGCCTTAGCGAGCCGTTGGATGGCAGCTCGGGTTCGATTCTTGGGGATGGGAAGAGAAGTTAAAATTGTATTTGTGCTTGTGTCCGCCCCCCTTTCCTTTTAAAAAAAAAAAAAAATTCTAATCATGCAAAGAATTTAAGATTGGTTCCAAACATTGCATGAAATGAGTTATCAAGTTATGGTTCGATGGGCTGTAATTCCTCATTGGTGTCGTGGTCTTTGTTTTTTTGGGGCTGATGGGCAATCCTCGATTATTAAGAGTTGCGAGCGCTAGCATCTGTGACTAGCACATAATTTTCACCACAACATAAAATGATCGATGACACTTGCCTCTTGACTGGATATGCGACGAACAGGTTAGAGGTTGGAGGTGTTTTCTAAATAAGATAAAGACCAAAAAGTCCTGCTGTTGTGCTATTTTGGTTTTGCTGGAATGGACTCGTATGAAAGGCTTTAAAAACACTATAACTACCAAGCTTCTTTTGTAAGGAATTCTGTTTTTCAATCAAGCGCGCCATTACAATCGTGTCTAGTAAAGTTTTTTTGTTATTTCGACTTGACTTCTAACTGGATTTTGTCTCGTAGCCCTCCAATAGAACAACCCACAAGAAACTGTTCAGGAAGGTTTTCTACTTGGTGCGAGAGTTTATGAATTCTTCTTAATGGGCTATCACTATAGAAGTTTGCTTGAGACGGCTTGAAGCTTTATTTGGTTCCTCGTAGTCTGTTGGCCTAAATCGTAGATGGACTGCCTTTAGATATTCTATCCAACCAATGGTCCACGAAATTTTGTTAACCAACTGTGCCATTATAAGGCAATTTCATCTGGATGGAATGATGCCAATTGTACCTTTTGTTCTAGAGCTACATTCTTGAATTTAAAAAATTATTCTACCTTGTAGACATAACCGGTTGGATCTTCTCCACTGAAGGTGGAAAAGTTTAGTTTCAGATGGTAATTATGGTTAGGAAAGTTTAAAGTTTTTGAGGAGGTACGTTTGGCAGCTTGGTGAGAAGATTCTACAGGTGCAAAGGTATTAGTTTCAGAGGCATTTGTGTGTGAGGCTAGTGAGATGCGAAGGGACTGGAGTTCTGATAATATGGTCTGTAAGGTGGCATTGACTTGATCGAGGCTAGAATCATGACAGCCTAAAACTTCCTGAACCTCGTTATGAAACTGCAGGTAGTCATTCTCTGTACTAAAAATGGTAAGTAATATTTTTTATGGTGCAGAAAAGAACTGAAAGAGCCAGGGTTGAAGAGAGGAAAGAAGACAATTCTTATTACTTGATTCCATGCAAGTCCAAGGGGAAATTTACACAAATAACCTTTCTCGTTTTCTATTTTTCATTAATAACCTTTCTATATTTTTCATATCACAATTAGCCAATCTCCATTTTTTCAGATCAAGATACTCTTCGTCAAAATTTCCGCAACAGTTACACTTCTGAAAAGACGATCAGAAACAGACACCGGAGACACCGAGGTAACTTTTCTGTAATTTTTTTTCTTTTTAAAGAAACTCGGACAGCCGCGGCAGCCATCGGCGCAGTGCCGGCAGCACCGCGCGGATGGCTGCCATGGCAGCAGCCATGGCACCAGAAACGGTGCGATGGCCGGCCATCGCAGCAGATTTGGTGCGATGGCAGCGGCCATCGCACGGTTTCTGGTGCGATGGCAGCAGCCATCGCTGCGTTTACGGTGCGACGGCACACTGCCGCACAGGTCGCCGCACGAATGCGGTGCGACGGCTGATGCCCGTCGCACTAAATTTGGTGCGACGGTGTACACTGCCGCTTATTTTTTGTGCGACAGGGTACTTGTCGCACCTGTAATATTTTCTGAAATTTTACGAAAGAATTTTTTTTTTTAATTTGTAAATTATATAATTTTAATTTAATAATGTTATTATCATCGTTAAAAATATCATTACTAAAAATAAAAAATATATATTAAAAGTGAGGCAATGACACTGTCAGACTCGACTTAGTGCGACAGGAAGCCTGTCGCACCAAGCTAGGTGAGACAGGCTGCCTGTCTCACCAAGCTTGGTGAGACAGGCTGCCCGTCTCACCAATCCAGGTGAGACAGGCCGTCTCACCAACCCAGGTGAGACAGGGTGCCTGTCTCACCGACCTAGTGAGATAAGTCGCCCGTCTCACTGAGTTTGGTGAGACAGGCACTCGTCTCTGTCATCAACCGTCGAACAATTTCAAAATATAAACCCTAGCTCGCAAACGATGCACATAAATTCATAACACTTATATAAATATTTAATATAATTATATTACCTTACATAGAAGAAGCTCTGATCTTCAAAACGGTGTTTAGTTTGCAAAAACGGTGTTTAGTTTGCAAGAACGGTGAGGGAACGGGTTGGCTGCAAGGCTGTTGCAGAAACGAAGTTTGAAGTTTTAAATTTATAGTTATGTAATAAAATTTAAATATGGAGGATAATTAAAGAAATATAAGTTTTGATTGACTATTTATGATAAGAAAAATATAGAAAGGTTATTAGCGAAAAATAGAAAATGAGAAAGGCTATTTTTATAAATTTCCCAAGTCCAAGTGGGTCTCTTAAATAAAGTTGTGCACGCTACTAGTAACTAGAAAATAAGGAAATCACTTGAAATAAGAAGACACAATCACCTAAATTAGCAACACGCTTAACAGACCTAAACACATGCTACCACAACTACAACTTATTTAACTAAGTCAAATAACAAACAATCAACAAAAAGAATTGATCCCACCCGTGAATTATAATGAGTGTCTCAGAGTCATATACTTTGATTATGTGGTCTCAGTTTCATTGCAATTGATGAATGTAAAAACAGTACTATACTTTACAATCATTAATGTATTAACTAGTACATGAAAATGTGTGTTAGAAGTGTGAACTTATATTTTACATGATGTGGAACTTTTTTATAAAGATGGATTATCTTAAATGATTAATGAGTCGGAAAGTGGCAATACATTTCAAGCATAAAGTATTCTCGTTTTATGAGGATTTATATTCAATTTATAAAAAAATCACGTAAGCAAAAAAAAAAATGCAGAGATCCTCGTAGATGCTATGAAGAAAATTAATAAAATAAGAGTAATCATAAAAATTGAACAAGAGATTTAAATTTTGACAGTGTGTGTAGGATGATTTGGATGATAGTATGTATATTTCAACTGTTACAAAAAAGCGTCCAACAACTTCAAATAACAATACTATCACGTGAAATATTAAGTTATAACACTTTATTATTTTATTGTACAAAACTTTATTATCACATTTTTATTTGTAATATTAGTTAAGATGTTAGTCTATCCCTACACACAAGTAGTTAGTTTATATATAAAATAATAACATTGCCCTTCAATTTTAAAGAGCCACTTTGAAATTTTAAATGTGGCCTAATAAATTCATATAGTAAGACTACCAAAGAAAATATATAAAAGCAAGCTAGTTTAAATTTTAAAAAAATAATAATAATTCAAAAACTTCTGAGTTTTATGTATCCTAAGAATTATATATATTTTTTCTGTTTTAAAATTTTGGGCTAGTGAATCTTGTAATGATGTTTTATTCTAAATCAAAAGCGATTAGATAGTAATTTTTTTTTTTTTTTGCAAAGGGTAATAAACCATCGCAAAAGATTCTAAAACTGTAGTTTTACGTTTCAATTTTTTGTGCCCATTACAATAATTAATTAGGTACTTGATGGCTCATTGTTACCTCCTCTACTGCTCTACATCCCTCTCAGCTATCGTTACTCAAGAATCAAGAGTAACTAACAGTTAAAAGATTCTTTTCAAATGTCATTTTATCCTAAGTAGGACTAACATGTAAAAAATTTAAACTTTTAGTCATTTCTTTAATTTTAAGAAAATATCAAAGAGTGTCCTAAAATTAAACCACAAAAAGACAAAAGGTTGCGGTATGTTGCAACCGTTGCAACGTAGATGTATCCTAAAATAAAATGTGTGGTGTGTGTAGTTCGTTTATTTTAACTTTGAAGTTAGATGGGGTGAAACTCTTGAAACAAAATATGATTTAATTGAAGTCCATTCATAATTATAAGAATTAAATTGTTTTTAATCAAATTTTATCCACTTTTTATGTTTTAAAATTTTGATTCATCGAAGATAACAGGGAAGTTTGCCAGATAGACATGATAAATGTGTGATACCATATGATATAAGAATTAAGATATGGTAATTTTTACTTATAGTGGACAAATAGAGATTTGGTATATTAATTATTAGGTTTCGTCTGATATCTTTTTTTAAATAAAATTTATTTAAATAAAAATTTTATAAATAGTATTTTTACCAAAAATACTTGAGTCATTTAGTTATTAATGAGAGTTTTTATTAAAAATTATAAAATTATTTTATTAGACAAGTTTTTTTAAAAAAATTATGTTATGAAAGAAATAAAATAAAATATGAAATAAATTGAGACTTTAGACAATCACTCTCTTTTTTTAAAAATAAATAAATAAATAATAAAAAATTCTAAAACCTATACTCCCAGAAGTAAAAATTATGAGTTTTTACTACTAGTAACAAAATAATTTGTTTCCCTAAAAGCTATACTCAAAACACAACCCAACACTACTAAAAACAACATCAAATAAAGTACTAACAGACATAAAATAGAAAGCAGTAATCATGTAACTTAGATTGCACTATAGTATCTTTTAAATTTTAATAAATTAATTTATTTTAATTGTGCAACTGTTTAAAAAGCAGTTAAGAGAGCACGGCATTAGGAAAGCCGTCATCATACCGGGCCATTAGGTCCCGGCATTGCTGCAACTTTTGAAAACAAAATTATTAAAATTTATCCAAATATGTAACTACGCCAATAATTCAATATTTGTAATATTAAATTTATTAAAAAAAAATTAAGCCCACTTTCAAAGCCCAGTTCTGCTTAGCCTAACGTGTGATTAAAGAATAAATCTACGCACAATTTGCTGATGTACCATTGGACCACAGGTGGTGAAAATGAAAACACAAAATTAAACTAGAGGAGTTCAGATTATTGTCAATTATAATCATAATTAAATATAAGATTAAATTATTTAAGCTTCTAATTAGCAGTCTCTCATAAGTTGCCAATGCGTACGGTCCACAAGCACTGCATTCTATCCAGCTGCCCTTAACCCAATGTACGTATATAAGAAAAAGAATCACTGTAAATCCAAAGTTCCAATTAAGGTGCAAAAATGGCAAAAAGTAACGTGTCAAGGAGAGCCAATAATACATAAAAATAAAACACCTAAAAAAGGCTAAAAAGTTCAATCACTGAAAACATTTCTCAATTTCTCACTAGGGCATGCTCCAAACTGGATCGTGTGCAGCAAATTGTGTGATAAGCCAAAACCAAAATTGGATATGCAGCTATTTCACAAGCTAATTACTAAATAACCTAAAAGAATTATCACACATGATGTACAACAAGATTTTAAGATTTCCTCTACCACCAGATCAAACAATGCGATGATGAAGGAAAAACCTAAGAATACACTGCGTGCAAAATTACATCCTCAATTATGGTTAAATTGAAATACAACTTGGCAAGGTGAAGGAAAATTATACCACGAACACCAGACCAGACACGCGTTTCAACGCATTGGGCAGGCATGTGAAGGACCAAACACGCTTTCAATATCACTTATAAATAAATTACCGGTTCAGTTAGTAATCAAATGTGGCTCCTCCCCTGACACCCAAACCCAAAACACTGAGGGCACCTGCAAAATGTCTGGACCATGAGATTCTTCAGTTGGTTCAAGCCGATATGGGTTCGTAAGGGTGTGATAACCATGGGTGCTTCAGAGCATCAGATGCGGAAGGGCGCTTCTTAGGATTTACTTCAAGCAAATGAGCAACAAAGTCAATGAAGCCCTGATCCCCCATCGGCAATCGGTGCCGTAATGATGTCTTTTTTGGTATCAAGTACTCGAGTCTGTTGGTTTCCTAAAGAATTGAGCAGTGAAAAAAAAATATGCACCATTTCAATTGTGAGGAAGCAAGCATACACCAGCATTTAAAAACTTAGAAATTACCAGCTAAATCCTATCCAATAATTGATTGAAATACAGAAATGACGTGTAATAAGAATATAATAAAAACTAAGCTGGGTCGTGTGACATAAAAGAAAACATAAAAAGGAAACTAAATTGTTTGATGACAGAGCTTTATCATTATGTAGGGAATGAAACCTTTGTTAAATGGGCATCACAATGAAACAAACATGTCTGTACTAAAATGCTATCATAAGAAGTGTAGTTCAAGGGTAAAAAGGTAGTAGTAGATATTTGTTTGAAGCTATTACGTCAGAATATCCAGATAGACTGCCGAAGCAAGCAAATACAATGATTAGAGATATCTAGAATTAGGGCAGGGACTGAAGGGACTAATTTCCAGTATTCTTCCAGAGCAGAAGAAAAGCACACTTGCTGAGCGAAAGTAATATGATAAGACACTTGCATCTAAAACACCATAAACATCAAGACTTATGTCATAAGGTTGACACACACATGATGGTATGTTGGAGCTATTGCTTAGACCAGGTCATAAGGTGTCAAAAACATTCATTGTAAAACCAGTTCACCAAGCCACCCGTGTAAATACATTACAAAACATGAAAAGATTATCCCAGGTGACCAATTCACTACTCACATAAACAGATGATTCAGCATGCCTGTAGCAATCGGAAGATCACATGTGGCATAGGCTAAATGCACTGGATATTACTACAAAATCACTATTTACTCTGCCCAACATTCATACTGTTGACATTTTGACATGAATTTGCATGATGTGCAATTCCCCCCTTTTTCTTTTTTACTTGTTTTGGACTGACATTAATGTCACCATAAAGCATAATATTCAACTGCATTATTAGAGACCAAAAGACCATGAAAACCACAAGAGGCTTTTACCTGATTCCGTTCATAAAGCATGTGATTTTTAGTAAAATATTTGTATGTATCCCGTCCTTTGGCAAGCATGCCTTGTTCAATGGGACCAGTGATTCCAATCACACGTGCAAGCAATGTTGCAGGAGAATCATTTTGGAAGAGAACCTGCAATGAAGTTTTATTCATAACCATTAGCTGCAAGAACAACAAGTAACTCATGAACAGTCCTAGGTAAATTAACAGAGAGATGCTCAAAGTATCATGGAACTGAAATAGACAGGCAAAAGGAGATGCATATATGGTAGTTAATCCTTGCTGAAAAATTATAAATAAAAACAAAATGCAAGTAACCACCAATGAATTTAGTTGTCATGTAATATCACCAACAGCAACCAACTTAACTGGCTTAACATCATAATCAACTACCTGGAACTGCATCACAGGCTGTCAGCCTTGTATTATAGTAGAATGAATTTATGCATTGACATTAGGCTAAAGAAATAGAATTTTAGCACAAAATCAACTTAAATAAGGCAAAGACATTAGTTTAACACACCAATTGTTAAAATTGGAACATCCAAGAAACATAAAAAAAAAAAAAGGCCAAAAACAGTACAAAAAACAATGAGGACATTTACAAGAAAAGACAAGCCTCGAGAAGAAAAACAAAACCATTTACAGTGACCATGGCCTTGAATATTCAGCTTCTCATCAGCACCTTCACTATTACTGAATTCACTATGAACTCTAAAATTGTGCTAAATAACTACTTAAGACTGGAACAGTTATCAACAAATGGATGACAGTTTCATCTGTTTTGAGAACATATAAATTGAGCAGAAAGAAGATTACAATGCTGTATGTTCTACACATGAAGGATGCCTAAGTAAGGCTTTCATGCCCACAGCTGTCAATCATTATCAATTGCATCTCTGTATACTCCATGCATATCATTGTCATGGCTGTGGTTGATAATGGATAAGTCTCTACTGAAATTAAAAAATGGAGATGGATGCTGAAAAGAATCTCCGTATATAAACAGTGTAGCTTAACTTGGCCACTATGCCTTTCTCAACAGACCAATCAACCGGAATCATTTTGCTAAGTTTTTCATATTCATTTTACCGGAGCTTATAGCAAACCAATGAAGGTTCAAGATTTCAACTCTTTAACAATTTAACGATCATTTCACCATATCCTATTGAAAATCAGCGATAAAAACACATAAATGGAACTGAGGGGTCAATCTTGGGAAACTGACTTAGCAGAGAAAAACAAGGGCTCAGCTAGTAGGCAGTTTAAAAATTGAATTTCTGTCCATTTCAAGTTTTCTTCATGGCTACTAATTGGCTCTTTAAGAAACACCTTTGTCAACTTTTGACAAACAAGTTTACAATAATCTACCGAATGAGGAAAAGGAAAAAAGATACTGAAGCAGAAGAAAAGTCTCCCACCTTCTCACTCATACCTCATGCACAACAAAGAGAAAAAAACAAAGCAAAACAAAACAAAAAACATAATGAATTAAAAAAAAATACAAAACAAAACAAAATTTTGATATTTCTGGAAGGATAAAACTTACATTTCCGGTACAAAGTTCTGCCAAGATGCAGCCAAGTGACCATATGTCTATCTTCTTATCATATGGCAGTCCAAGGATAACCTCCGGTGCACGATAGGACCTGGATTGTACGTAGGAGCAGAGATGATCTGTCTCAAAACAGCTACTTCCAAGATCAATGACCTTCACCTCGCATCTACTATAACTTTTTACTAAGATATTTTCAGGCTTCAAATCACAATGAATAAGTCCAAGACCATGCAAGAATTGAAGAGCTTCAAGACACTGGATAGTAATAGACTGCACAGAAATTTTCCCAACAGATTAGTCAACAGGAAAAAATAAATAAATAAACGTAACAATAAAATGAAATGAGGTTTTCAGAGTGAAAATGACATCCTACAAACCTGCAACCTCGGCATCGTGAAATAGACCTCTCCACCGGATTCTCTATTAAATTTATGGAACTCATACAAGTTCGCCTTGAGGAGCTCACATACTATAAGCAGATGCTCCTAAAGAATAAAACAAGTAAGCTATTACTCAATTCTGCATACACTACAGACTCATTTTGTGCGATTTCAGCAAACAAGGACCACGGTGAGCAATTCATTAGATTGGATATTTTATTGATATGAAATTCAGTAGATAGGATATGAACTAGAAAAGAAGATTCTTCTCATGGAAAAAAAAATCTATGAGAAAAAAAAATGCCACACTCTGTGAGCAGAGAGAATAAAATGTATTTTGCTCCGTGGCTTCCCACTAATATGCATATAAACTGAAGAATGCCAGTTTGTTTAAAGAAATCTCAGATCCAACTCTAAATACTGTTAAGTGTTGAAATCATGATGGAAGAGACATTTATGATAAAATAAAACTTAAACAAAGTATAGAACTTTCTAAACTGTTAGAGAACCAACAAAAAGGGAATTATCAAACTTGGGGACAAGTTTACTGCATTCTGAGTTATGAGCAGAAACCACCACCAACCACATGCCAGGACCTAGTGGTACTTTATGAAACTCCTCGCTTAAATTAGTAATGATAACAGAGTTGGAAAAGGGTGGCGAGCAATACAAAAATTTATCTACTTCACAGAAGTTATAAAAGCATTGACATCACAAATTTAAGTATAACTGCTTACTCGATAGTAGAAATAATCATACAAACGCAGAAGATGGTATTTATCTGCAGGATCATGCTTGTTGACATACTTTAGAAGCTTTATCTCATCAAGGCTTTGATCGAAAAAATCTTTGTTGTTCTTAATAATTTTCACACAAACATCCATGCCTGTGTGGAGGTCATGTGCTTGTATAGCTTTGCTAAACGCAGCTGATCCCAGATACTCAGTAACATGATAACGCCCAGCTATGACAGAATTCAAAACAACGTGGAAATTCTTGTCCTCCTCAAAGCCAGTTCTGTAAGGAAAAAACCAGTAAGTTCAGTCAAAGACAGACTATTGGAATCAAGTGAAAAATCAATAACAGTAGACTTCAATAGGCAGGAAACTGCTTTCCTCACCCACTAAATATAAGTACTTACTCAAAGCATATACATGACAAGCAACTCAGGAAAGAAATCGAATCATTTATGTCTCTGTGTACTAAAAATGAAATGAATTAAGGCAAAGATTAAGAACTGTCCATTCTACGTGAACTCTATGCATTTAGGAGCACTAGCTAAAAAATATTATGTTTCTCTGCTTTTATTGAGAAAAGTGGTCATCAATTCAAGAAAATCTTTCATCCTCCACTCTCCAGGTGGAAACCGAATACATGTAATTCTCTTCTATGCTCGTGTTTTTGCTTATAAAGTATTCCAAGTGGAAGGCTCATGAAAATTTAAAACAAAAGAGAAATAAGAAAGCACGAGTATCATTTACTGAACATAAGACATCTAGCTGCCAGAAAACAACTAATTTTGTAATTAGCTAACCATTAAGTCCAAACAAGTATCATCAATTTCAACATTTTGACATACTTACTATCCCCATTTCAGTTGACATTGATTAGTCCAGAGCATTAATTACATTGAATAAAATTATTTGGAAGCAAGGAAGAAAGGTGAAAGGAGTAAACAATCAATTTGGGCCCACAGGCAAGTTTTAGGATGTTTGAGAATTCAGGTAGATTGTTAACAGAGATATTCGAAATTAGGGAGATAGAGAAGACAGTATTCGCAATATTGTCTATTTAAATCTATTTAATAAACAAGAAGGAAAAAGGGAAATTGTAGCTTTTGCATAACAGCCTTTTAAAGTTTGATCTGGAAGAGCAACTGAAGAAGCAAAATTAACCAGCTAATAATATGAAGAGACATGCCTGTTTTTCCTATGCACAATCTTTAAATTGAAAGTCTCAAATTCCTCCTCCTGAGCTTTGATTTGCCTCACTTGCTCTTGTACAGCAGCTGCTTCTTCATCCTCAAGGGATGCACCTGGATCCTCTTCCCTTATGCCGCTAATTTTTTCATCTTCCTCTCTCTTTGCATGCTCTCGTTCATAATTCGAAAGGGTGGAAGGAGAAGAATTTGCTGATCTTACAGCATTTGCATTATTTTCATCCCTAGAACTATCACTGCTTTTCTGCCTCCAAGTAGCAAGCATATCATCTGCCCCCATCAAAGCTTTCAAACGGTCATCAGTTTCATCACTAATAACAGGATCACAGTTGTTTGACCATAATGATTTACTAGAACCTTTTTGCACCAACTGCCCATCTCTCAGTGGAGGAGGAAATGAAAACCCCCCATCAGTAAGATTTTTCACCTGCATACATGTACCTTTATCATTCCCAATGATATATTTATTGGACTCCTGTTTACTGATTTTACTTTTGTCCTTGCTTTTTCTATCAATATATTTCTTGTCAGATTCCTGGTGAGAGAATCTGGATCCAGCAATTCCAACATCATGATCACCAAAATACTCCAGATCCCCTTCACTGCTACCTCCAAGCAAACTGTCACGTACTTCGCTGCCCATCTCAGCTGCATCACTGTTGATCCCCACACCAATTGACCTAACAGAGCCATGCTGATCCTCATCCATACAAATATCATCCAACCGTGGTCTTCCACCCTCACTCAGAACTTTGCCATCTCCTAACATGATGAGTTCATTTGTCTGAGTGACAAATCCCTGCCAGACAGGTTCTGCACGCATCAAATTCAGCTCTTCTTCATCCATCAACTGTCCATCATATTGATCCATTAAATCATTATCATTCCTCTCATACATTTCAGTCACTGTCAGCCCTATAGGATCATCCGAAGCTGTAACTGGTTCCACATTTTTAGCTTGAAAATACTGTTCACCTGAGAAATATGAATCTTCCTCAGCAAATGACTGATCATCGTCTTCATCTTTCGTTGGACCTCTATCCTGTGGGTCTGGAACACTGCCATGTCCTGTTCCCTTTTCATTATCGCTAGGGTAATCAATTTCATGAGCTAGAAACCATGCCTCATCCTCAATAGGTTGTCTCATGTATCCAACATCATCATCGTCATCATATTCATCAGAATCCCAATATTCATGAGCATAGTCAACAGATTCACTTAATCCATCACCAATTGTAGCAAAACCAGAGACAAGATCAGATGTATCCTCTGCGATTCCCTGACTTACAGATAGCCAACTGCCTCCACCAGTCCTTTTTCCACCTAAGTCATCACAAGAAAAATTATTCATTCCAAAAGGCAGTAAAGCAGACGATAACAAGTAAAGAATATCATAATCCAGGATGCAACCAACAATCAAGCAGCCCTAAACAATTTCTTAAAGGTAAAGTCAAAACAATATCATACAGATTGAAATAATCTTGAGTTTAATTTAATGAGCATGTTTACCTTCACATCATCTTCAATAACATTAACTAAGTGATTGCTGTTATAAACTAGTGAGAAAGAAATGCACGTACTATTTTTAATTTAATAAGGTAATTAACCACAATCATGCACTTAATAGATGTTATTTGCTACTAAGAATATAAGCATAATGAATGCACTTAAGAAGTACCTGAATTTCCATTTCAAATAGATGCTAGCATAAATATTTAATATCCAATTTTTTATTATAACATACAATATCCAATATAAGATGGATGAAAAAAATGCACTTTTTACTATTTAAAGGTTTTTCCTGAACAAAAATCGTTGTGGGTGTGTCTAACTTGAGTAAAAAAGTTCTACAACGCAGTCAGCATGCTAATTTGACCTCGAGATGAACTAACACAGCCATATGCTCACCATATGATAGAAGAAACAAACATCGAATCCAAATTATGTGAGTGCAGTAATTTCGTGACAGCAATCGTTACCAAAATGAAAAATAATAACCATAGATAGGAAACAAAGAAACTTTGTATTAAGAAGAAACACATGTACATATCACCAAATATAGGATCTTAAGACTATAAGATCACACAAGAAAAAACAAACACAAACACAAACACACAAAATTAAGCCTACATCCCTTCCCAGTTTAGATGAATTGGAGGAAAATTGTTAACAGTATATTATATGATTTAGGTCACCTTGATGGCTGTTTCACAAAGAATGCCAAGGCTGAAGTACAAGGCTTTCTGATGATTATGAATAGATAGAACTGGGGATGAAATTCAGATCTTAGGTTTTAAGGGCCCATTTATTTTATTTTTATTTTTATTTTTTTAAAGAAAACAGCATAAATTAGAGAAATATATATATATGAGAGCCTATTATTACAGAGAGAGAATGAGAGAGGGCATCACGCATCATGCCACAGTAATCATAAAAGTCATGTTTCCATTTTTGCAAAAGCTAAATAGAAGCTTGATACCATCCTTAACAAAATTCAGTTTGAAAACCACACACGTCTTGACTTCATCGGCCATTGCATATTCAGCCCACAAAATAAAATCCTAAGTTGCCATGTCGACACTACTAGAAAGGAAATGCATAAGACGACATTTTTCACTGCATCCTCCTAACTTAACACAAGAATGTAGTTCAATTACTTCACTTTCATGAGTATATTCATGAAAAAGTGTGTATGTTCAGCTTACAGTTAAGAAGGCAAAAGAAAGTAATCTGGGAATGAATTTATGCATAAAATATTGTCTGACGTAGACAACCATCAGATTTCCATCACAGGGTAGCGTGTTTCAAATAAATTAATGGCATACTACTTGAGTAGATTATGCCAACTAGCTTACTCGGGACCTCTTTGGAGTTCTGCTAGGACCACGATATTTAACTGGGTGTTCCCCTATTGAGTAGAAATTGCACAAGTATATGATAAGCATCAAAAAAGCAAGTCTAAATCAATATAGACAATGCTATCTCACAAAAGATATAGAGATATATACCTAATTGTGACTTTTGTAAGCAGCTCAAGTTAGCAAGGAGATTTTATTTTTGAAGAAAAGTTTGCTAACCCAGATCCATTGCTTTTAAAACTCTCACTTTCCAAAAGCCTAGGCTTCAACACCAACTCTAGATGGCCTACTCTAACGTAAATGAAGACTCGCCTCAAGGAATTCAAATTTACTGATGCCTTCGAGCATAAACAGAATTTAGCTTAATTAAATCCTCATTTTACTTTTAAAAGTCAAGAGCCAAACGAAATAAAACATTGCCAAATCTAATAAGCTGACAGCAATTATTAAAGTCAGATAAACTCCAGATAATCAACAACTACTACAATCATAATGTGCATTACTACTACAATCATAAAGTGAAAACAATGCACATTATTTGTATAAACGTAAACATATTATCCAATCATTCACCGTGTCACTAACCTGAAGAGTGGATTTCTTGTCCAACAGGAACATCCAGATAACTCCCTATAAGTAGGCTATTATCAGAGCTTATAGGCTTTGTACCTGATACATCACGCTCAAACTTTTCCTCCCAATTAATATTGAGTGGCTTCTCCTCTGACTTGAGTTTGACTGGAGGCAATCTAGGGAACTCTTCCCTTGGATTATCAGTCACCAGAGGAAAACCTACACTAATATTCTTCTGCTCAGAATTCCCCTGAGACTTACCCAAGTATAAAGCTCTTCCAACCTCATCCACCTGCTGCTTAATTGCCGCCCTCACATCAGCTTTGTCTGTTTTCCTTTTTCCTTCTTTTTTGTCAGAACCAGTACCAATTTCATAACTGGTTGACACATCCCCCCTGGAGAATGGAAAAACAGTCTTGACAGAACAATCTTTCCACAATTCTGAAGATGAACTACTGGGCTCCTCATTTCTTGACCAAGGGTTATCAGCAAAGGTTTCTTTCGAGCATGTGCTACTACTAGTCCTAAGTTGCTGATCAACAACCTTAGGTTCACTGGTTTGAATCTTTTCATACTTGGATTCTGCATTAGATTTACTAGTACTTTCAAGCCAAAAGGTCTTCTTCTCACCAGCAAAGAGAATCTCTTCACCGGAATCCAAATCTCGAGGTTTCAATTTGACTTTACCAACACCAGGAATTTCACTTGTACAATATCTTGATTGCTCCAATGTCTGAAGCTCAGAGAAGTTATGGGTACTATCATTTCTGTAAGGATCTGATGGACCATTTTTAGAATTACAATTCCAAGAGTACAAATCAATTACAGTATCCTCTGATCCTTTGGAGAAAGTAAAGTTCTTGTCTTTACTAATCCCAATAGCCTCATTAGGCTTATTCCGCTCCCCAGTAGAAGCAGCGTTTCTCCATTTGCTTTCAGAACCGTTTCTACCTGTCCCACACTCAATTTCTTTCACAATAAGTTCCTTAGAAACTTCACCACTGTTTCGAGAATTAGGAACTTGATTTTTACCAGCCGATTTGCCCACATTCTCTTCTTGCACCACCTCAGTTGTATCCCTCTCTTCAAGGTTAAGTTTCTGAAGAAATCCATTTAAATCAGGGCGGTTGCTAAGCTCACTGCGCAAAGCTGCCTCAGCTCTTGTGAAATGATTTCTCTTCAAAAATTCCAGAATCACATCAACCGAGCCCGAGTCTTCCATTATCAACGACTAGGGATATAGAAAGCAGATACTAGAAAGAAGAATCCACTGAACCTGAGAACACCAGATGCACTATGTCAGGTCATGTTATGCTGAAAACTTTGGAAACAAAGGCAGATAAAAAATCTCAAACCCTGCTGTCTATTGTTACGCTTTCCAACAAAATAAGAGTTATCAAACTAAGCTCATAATGGGCAATGTAGGGCTTAGCATATCCTAGGTTCGCGATGGTATCAAATTTCAAAACCTTTGCTTCATAAGTTTGTTAGCCTCAACCATAAATGAGGCCCCAACTATAATCCTCATGCAGCATACAAATTTTACTGCAGTACTTGAATATTGAGTAATGCTTAGCTTATTTAGTGTCGTTTAAATGTCCCCAATAAAATAAAAACTAAAATACAAATTTGAAGACGCGAAAGAATTCCCCCATTTCGCACATGTTCTCACCAAACAAATATCAAAAAGAAAAAAGAAAAACCCCAGGAAATTTTCTAACTACAGAGCCTCACAAATCAAATCCGCCGACGCAAAGATCCCCAGTTGTTAAAACAAAACCCTAGAAATTCAAAAACACAAAAAATAACACTACCCAAACCCAAGATTCACACTCCGTAATAAATTCAAAACACAAATGAAAAATGAAAACCCATAGATTCAAAAATAACCTAAAAATAAAAAAGCAGAATCATATTTTTTAAAAATAAATACTCACAGATCGAAGACAGAGAAATGAGAGCACGAAAATCCAAGACAGGAAGATTGGATGTTGATCCCATAGCCATCACATAATGGAGGCTAACATAGAGTATTACACATTACAAAAGAATTTTCAGAATTTTTATTTTCAAATTTTTAGGGAGTTTTTTGTTTTGAAATTTTCACTTTTGGCCTGCACTCTCTCAGGTCAGGCCTGGCTAGTAGCTGGGACAACCGGCGTAAAATGCCTTTTCATCAATAATAAAAATTTATCAAATTTTATCATCTACAACCCTTCCTTTTATAGTTTATCAATTTTAAGCATAAATTGTTTTCAGATTTAGTAAATAAATCCCTAACCTCATCAATAAAAGAAAATTTCCCTAACCCAAAGTAACCCCTTTTTTGATAGCTTAAAGTATCCCTAAACTCATAAATATCATTGATTTTTGCTAGCAATTAGCAAACACAGGCAGATAAGTGATAACATTTAAATCAGAAGGGTAATATGGTCATTTAGAAGGAGAACAAGATCTGTTTAATACAAAGTGACAAACGTTGTTCAAATTTAAGAAAATACTAGTCCTCAAGGATCCATGTGATAGTTACTCAGAATAAACTCGACTACGATGTAATGATGATGTGCCTCGTGATTTGTGTTCTCAAAATTTTTCAGTCCAATCGAACGGTTTTGAATCATTTGATTTAAATTCAACAACTTAATAAGTGGTTAGTAGTGTGAGAGGCAGTGGTACACCGGTAGAGTTGTGGGTGCAGGTGCACGTCATTGCATGAAAATAGTAAAATATGGAATAAATTCGAAAATCAAGAAAATTATTGTATACATTCCGCACAAACGATGCCGTGCTAATCTTTTTCTTTTAGCTGAAGCTACAGAAGGGTTTTTTATAAAATAAATAAATAAATAACAATGAGGCTATTTAAACTCATAAAAATATTTAACAAATCTAATTTCTCATAATACCTATTAATTAAATTTAAAATCTATAATTTTATTTTAAATATTCATTTTTTATTTTAAAAATTAAAATTATGAGCGTGTAACTTGAAAAGGAAAATGAATTGAGTTTTTAAAAATTATACAATTAAAAGCAATACAATTTAAACTAATTTCACAAGCAATTTTAATATAAATTAAGGCTGTAAGCAAAAAATAGATGATAAGGGAGAAGAAAATAAACACATAAATTTTTACGGAATTCGCAAACTTGCATATATCTGCGCTTCCTAGCAAACGAAATTTAATGATTCTACTATTTAAGTCTCTCAATATTCTAGATCTTACAATTGACCTTCAATGTATCAATAAATCTTTATAATTTTGAGATGAATCCCTTACTTCTTTTTCAAATGTTTCTCATGTTGGGATTATGTGCTCTTTAAAGCATATTGATTTTCTGATTAATAAAATATTTCAAATATTTATTCAGATATTTTGAATTGCATTAATATTTTGAGCAAAGTCCATTTAATCATATTATATGTATTTATCGATCACCATGTGGATTCGCGAGAAGACATAAATACAAGTTATCTTATGATTAAATAAGTTAAGTTCATGATTGATAAATAAAGTTGGGCACTTTATTTAGGTATAAGCTGTAATAAATTCATTGAGTGATTTGTCTTAATCATGTATGAATTTATTGATGTAATATGTCTACATTGAATTGGATCACATATGAGATTTAATTAACCTAGTAATAATCGTCGGACTTATTAAATCTCATAGGCATTGATTCTTGTAATCTTAATCTTGAGTTAGTTATGATTTCATGATTGTTGTTGTTATTTCATTTGAGTTACCAATGGGCATGACATACACATATAGTCTAGATTACCGGTATCTTGGTGGGAGCAATTACAAGTATTGAAATTATAGATTAACAATATAGAATTTGTACGACACATCTCTTGATGGGTTTCGATCTTGATCATAAAATTCTCGGCGGAGTGTCTCAACATAAATAAATATGTTGAAAATGATCATTAGAAAACCGAGTAAGTATCAAAGAAAAGATGTAATTAAATTGATTGGACGATTGAGATATCAATTTAAATTAACGATGTGGTACAAAAGTTGTGCGATAAAGAAATCAATGTGGCTTGGGCGAATTATATTCGAGCATACAATTATGGAGGTCGGTTCAATTTTATAGTGGAGTAGAATTGGAATTAAATAATTATATTTATTTAATTACAAATTTAATTATTGTAATCACTATTGTATGTTCCCAAATGATCTCCGGATTAGCTCATTTAATTGACAACACCATCATCTGGACCCAAAGCAAGAAAAGCTGGCATATTAGATGAAAATTATAATTATAATATTTGTTAAGGCCTAGTATGTTATATTAAAAGTGTAAATGGAGGCTTGTAATGTTTCTAGGTGGTCTCTAGTTATGCATTCCTTCCACTTTTAGGTAAGTGGAGAGATAGTTAAAGAGGAATTCTATTTTAAATAGAAATCCTAATCCTAACATATTAGGGTTTTCATAAGATATTATAAAGGAGCTTTATACTCTTAAATTGGAGTAAGAGGAGAACCCAGGAGATTCTAAGAAAAATAAAGAAGGCATCTAAGATGAGCCAGTTGCAATTGGGAGTGGTGAAAGCAGACGCCACACGTCCAGATGTTGATCAAACTTGAGTCATAGCATCGGAAGATCGTTTGAAGGCGGATCTACAACTCTCAATTGTTCATCTTCTCAAAACATCAAGGTATGAATTTCTAGATTACTTAATTCTTATATGTTGTATGAGATCGGTCCTAAAAGGTTTTAATTGAAAAATTGAAAAACTTAGTTTATTTTCCCTTCATCTCACACTTACAAGCACTCAATTTTTTAGATTTAAATGATGATTACAAAGAAATACATTATTCTAACTTAATGTAAGCAAATGATAACCCAAATGAGTGTATGTGTATAACATTGAAGTTGAGGGCACTTTTGAATACAAAGATTGCCAAGTAATAGTGTTTTCATTGGCTATATTATAAATAGTACAATAAAACTAGCCATTATTGACTTTCTGAATACAATCAAATCGTCGTTTTAACTTTGTGTAAATTACTGTTATGCAAAATTTTGAATTATCATATCGCTGTTAAAGGATGTCGGTTTGCCGGTTTTACCATTATCATCTAGCCGTTTGCACTAAACGATTTACCATTTGTAAAAGGATTCTCCTCTAAAAATTTATGTGTTAGCTATTTACAATAAATGATTCGCCGTTATCTTTCAAAATGAAAAAACATATTAACCTTATATAAACGGTTTGCCGTTTTAATGTTAGCGATTATCCGTTTGTTTCTAGAAACTTAAACTTGTTCAAAAACAATGTATGATATAAGAAAATTATCTAATTTTATAGACTCCAACATTCTTAACATATGACCTTTGTATGTTAGAAAAATATATAAAAATTTGTGAAGAAAAGGAAGCAACATGGTGAATAGATGGAGAGAGAATGGGGATATCACCGTAGTGTACTAGGAGTCTTATCCATCCTTGTGTGACTCTCTTTGCTCATTCTATAGTTCAAGAGAATATGGCATAAAAGATGGAATAAATTGAAAAAGAAATTACATTTATAGTTTATGTCTTGTCTCATCATTCATTCATTCTTCTAAAGGTGAAAATAATTTGGGTCTCCTTAATGTAACTTACAATTAAGTAAATCTATTACTCCTCTTTACACTGTCTCTTTCCTTTATATTGTTGTTTCTATGTTTAATAATAAGGTTCCACGGCCCATGGATAAAACACAAAAGATATAATGTAATAGGGACGATTTGCAAACAATTTTACATTTTGGTAAAATTAATTTTTATAACTAATATTGAAGTTTTAACCGACAATAAGTACTGTAGTTTTATTTCAAATGAGAGTAAGCTTTAAATAATTTTGTTTTTTTAATTTTTTTTTCTTTTTATTTTGAATTGCATGAGAATATTACTTAGATTACAGTACTACTACTAATATTTATAATTAAATAATTATTAAGACAAATTAACATTAAATCTTATATAAAATCTCTCAAATTTTACCCCTTTAATATTTAAGCAATGTCTACTCCACTCACATAGTCTTATATAAAACTGCCCATGTTTTACTTATTTTTAATATTTAAAAAACGTCTACTCCACTCACATTTCATATAGAAAAAAACTAACTTCCCTTAACTATTTCATAATTGCTCTAACACATTGTAAGAGCAGGTGCTCTCGCACATTCTTTTCTCTACATTTTGTATCAAGCTCTCATACATTAAACTTGTTCTCTCTCATGAAATATTAAATGATTGAGGTGATCATTTATCAATAAGCACCCTCAATTCAAATAGCCATAGCTCAACTTCATCTTGTAGCTCTCAGAATGAACACTGCTCTTCAATTTTTCATCATCACAATCCTTACAAAAGGAACCAGTACTTGGGAAGCCATAAACAAGCTGCTACTCCGATAAGAGCATGGCTAAGTTGGTCCGGATCGGTTTTGAAAATTCTTAAATTTTAGCTTGTAAGCTACTTGTGGACTTCGAAGTTTTAAAGTGTAAATCTAGATTAGTGACAGGCTTTGGATCCTCATTAGTTCGCAAGACCAGTAATGACCAGTTTTCAAACTATAATCTTCATCAGGATCACATTTCAGGTTACGGCGTGAGACAAACAGTGCCACCTATCATGCTTCGGAGACTTGAAGGCTGAAATACTGTCATGTACGGCAAGGGTTTGTAGCTAGACTTAGAAACAGCACACCTGTCAATTACAGAATAGCAACAAAATTCAACTATTTTATGAACCTGACAATCATATGACTAACATAATAAATTGATTTGATTATTTATTTATAGATTTTTTTTTGTTCCAGAGAATAAACACTAATTATGTTAGATCTCAGCTCATGTGAAATTAAGAGCTTAATTAAAGAATACCTTCTAATAACACAAGGGGGGCTCATAAGAATAATTTACCATTTGGCATTCTACAAGCCCAGGCCTCTCTTTTCCTAGGTATCCTTAACTTGGTATTTATTTCCTTTTAAAAAAAAAAATGGTATTTATTTTAGCTCAAAAGAGAATGTTATGACCCGACCTCCAACCAGCTAAACAGGAACAAAATGAAACAAAGGGAGTATGGTTTAAGCAAGTTAATACCTTTCTTCTTTCATAAAAGGTATAAGTTATGTAATAAAAATATTCACAAAAAACTATGGTTAAAACCAAACAAGATTATCAAAGTTAAATTAACAAGAAAGTCACTAATGACTCAGAATAAGCTCACAGCATACTGTTAAAAAGATAGCTTGACCATGAGAATATGAGATAATTATAATCAATTTAGCAATAATCACAAAACAAAAAAAAGAATATACATATAAATTATGGCATCGTAAGTCGACAATTATAATGGATAATCCGGCTAAAGAAAGTACCAGTAATCACCATGCCAATTATACAAATATAACAGGTTGGAGGCCTTTAGCCGTGTAGTTAGCTGCAGCAATAAAACAAGACTCTTTAAGAACCATATATAAAAAAAACTACACAGGAAGTAATTCAGCTTAGATAATCATACCTGACTCATTTTTAACAAAGGATCAAAATTAAGCAATATGCTTGTGGAAATCATCGTCCCTTTGTCCAACTCTCATCATGTCAACTTCCTTTTGGCTTTTGGACAGAAACTGTTGGCAATAAGTTCAAACATTCACGACATTTTTCATCCTTTGCAAGTAAGTCTATGACTCAAGAAAAGGTGGTGGCATCTGGCACCAGATTTCTCTCAGGCTCAGCCATTTTGTGTAGAAGTTCAACCACTTTTGATGTCTTATTATTTTATAAGACACTGTGCATAAGTGTGTTAAATGTGACTATGTTTGGAGCACAGCCATTTTTCTCCATATATAATAGCAAATCATTTGCCTTCTCTCATTTCATGTTTCTACAAAGCCTATGTATCATGATGGAATATGTTACAACAGTTGGCACTAGGCCTTTATGGGGCAATATGTGAAATAGTTCCCAAGCATTATCTAGTCTCCCTGCTTTACATAATCCATCATAAGGCAATTGAAAATTTCAATTCCAAATTCAAACTTGTTCATTTCTAAAGTATGAAGAGTTCTACAGCCTCTGGAACATAATTATTCTTGCAAAGCCCATCAATCAAAATATTATATGTGCTTAAATCAGGAGCAACATTATAAAGTTTTGTCTCACCAAAAAAATTTTGAGCATAACAACTTGACCAAATTGAAAAGGCCAGTTAATTAAGTATTATATGTAATAACTGTTTGCCTAACTCTCTTAAAAATTATTTGCCTGTAAAGACTCATAGCTTCCTCCACATACAAAATCTTGCAATAGCCATTCATAAAAAAATTATATCTAACTACATTATGTTTACACCCTTACTATACATATAAACAAAGTTTTCCCTTGCAGCATCAATTCTACCGGCCACACAATAACCATCAATCAACGCATTATAGGTGAATGTATCTGGTTTCAAACCTCTCTGAATCATCAATTCCAACAACCCATTTGCTTCATTAATCTTCCCTCCCTTGCAAAGCCAATCTATCATCACATTAAATTTCAAAAAATTAGGTTACAAATCTTGGTCCAACATCTTAATGAAAAGACCTTTAGTCTCTTCCCAATTTTCCGCACAACAGAAACTGGGAATTAGACTATTACAAACAACTACATCAGTAATTCCCCTAATCTTCATTTCCAAAAACAGTTCTTTCGCCTTGTCCACCAGTCCCTCTTTACAAAGACCATTGATAATACTATAAGAAAAGATATCAGGCTTTGAAATAAGCCCATTCTCATCATCCCCACTAACCATTTTTTCATGTAACCTAAGAGCAACACTTGTATATTCTGTTCGACACAATCCGTTAATCAAAGTCTCATAAGTAATCACATTAGGCCTGACACCAAATGCAATCATGTTCTTAAACAGCCAAGTCGCCTCTTTGGTTCTATTTTCCGCACACAAACCCTTGATCAAAGAAGTAAAAGTGACAACATTTGGGCTAAAACCTCTTCTCAAAATATTCCCCAAAACCACAAGAGCATCACAAGCCCAATCCTTATTACAAAAGTAATTAATCAAAATATTTAATGTAATAAAATCTCGCAACAACCTGATTGAGACCAATTTCTTGTAAAATGAAATAACAGCAGCATAATGTCTATTCTTAGCTAATGCACCAAACAAAAGATTGAATGATGAGATTGGGGGAAAGGGTTGCATGTCAATCATATAGCCGAAAAAGTAATGGGCTTCATTGAGATTAATTATACCTGACTTACAATTCTCTTGGAGGAACTCATTAAGCTGGGTTTCTAGAATTGAAGCTGCCGCAATTTGACGTGGGCTTTTGAACAATGATGAGAGTTTTACTTTCGAAACCATTCGAAAGAACAAAAACAACAAAACTGGGTTCTGAAAGCCATTAGAAATCAGCTGTTCTTCTTTTATTAATGATTATTTTTTCATTTTTTTAAAAGAATTTTTGAGGGGTTTAAACTGGAATTTTAAGCTATTTTGTGTTTTGATTCTCATTTATTGATAGAAATGTTAAATGACTGTTTTAATCCTTATTTTTTCAATCTTACTTTACTTTTTAAATTTATAGTGGTATTGTTATCTTATTTAAAACCTATATTATCATTATTATTATTATGGAAATTAAGGGGGGACCAACCATTTGAATTGGAAGATCATAATGATATTTTACCAAAGTTAATATAATTATATAATTAGTAGTTGGTAAATACCAATATCATAAAATAGGTTCTATTTAGTATAATTTTTTTAATAAAATTTATTTAATTAAAGTTTTTAATAGTAAGTTTTTACAATTAGAGGTTTTATTAAAAAAATTAATTATTTGGTTGTTAATGAGTGTTTTTATTAAAAATTTTAAATTACTTAACAAATGAGTTTTTAAAATTATGTTATAAAAAGAATGAAACAAAATTGTGAAATAAAAAATAGCCATTCTAAATAATTTAACTTTAAAAAAAAAAAGCTCTTCTACATCTATTTCTAAAAATTTAAAATATGAGATTTTGTTATTAGAGGTAAAATAACATATTTAAGTTATTCTACTCAAAGTATAATCAAACAATAACAAAAATTAAGAAAAAATTAAATTAAATATGCATCCGTAAGTATTAAATAAGTCATATTAAATATGCACTAAATTTAGACCATTCATTTCTAAAAATGATACATTTAAAAAGATATTGTTGATTCTTAAAATGTAATAGGATTCTTATCCTTTATACTAAATTGTAAACGGTTGACTTACTAATATTAAATTTTAAAAACATAATATTTGTATTTTTCGCATTTCTTGAAAGTTTGAGATTATTACAACTATATTTAAATTTATAAAAAAAAAATTTGGATTACTATAAATAGAAATAATCCATTTTGCAAATTCGTTTGTTCTAATGGTGCGTTTACTAAAGTAAAATCGAAATTGACATAAATGAGAATGAGCTAGAATCATAATGGAGAATGAAAATAAAAATAAGTTATTTACTTGAATTATACGAATTAAAATCGAAATGAACTGAATTGCCATTTTAATACGCTCACTTTGTCTTGGAATTGGAATCGAAATGAGATAGATTGTAATAAATTATTGAAAAGTATTCAATGAATTATTGACATAGTTATTATTTTATATTTTAATTATAGTGATTATTTATACAAAAATTAATAATAATAATAATTATTGTTAATAATATATTAATATAATAATAATAATATTTGAAAAAGTAATCATAATGATTAATATATCATTATAGTTAATTAATTAATATACTATTATAATAATTATTAATATAACTATTATAATTAATTAATATATTATAACTAATTAAATTATTACTATAAATAATTAATATAATAATAATTATTACTTAATATATTAACAGTTAATTAATAAAAATAAAAATAATTATTATATTAATTAATTATAATCATTATATTAATAATTATTATAATAGTATATTGATTAACTAATTATAATTATATATTAATTAACTATAATAATATATTAATTATTGTGATTATTTATTCAAAAATTATTATTATTAGTTATAGTTAATAATATATTAATTAATTATTATATTGATTAATTATAATAATATATTATAATAGTTAATTAATTAATTAATTAAAATAATATATTAACTAATTATAATTGAGGACAATGAGAATTTTTAATGTTGTGGAGGTAAAATAATCAATCTTAAAATAAGAGATTAACTCATTTTTCATTCTCAAATTTGGATGGATCTTATGATTTTGATTTTAATTTTTATCTTTATTTTATAAAATAAATACCGTTAATAATTCTAATTTTAAATTTAAATTTATTTATCTAAAAAATAAATGCTCCATATATATCTATATACCCATATTGTGATATTAAAAATTATAGGGCCTACAGAATGGTTGAATGGTTTTTAAGTAATTTTGATTTACTAACTATTCGAAATTGAATTTAAATTGACTGAAGTTTAACCTAAACGGTACTTCCGTCTGACAAAATTGTCCCCTTGCCAAAGTTAAAAAAAAAAAGGCCGAAAATTTTGTTGCTTCTGAAAATAATTTTTTTATTTTCTTCCCCTGAGGTTTGTGCTATTTTCAATTAGATGGTGAAGATTCACTTGTTAGTGACCCCCTACCATCAATTGATTTTGTGATTGACTGTTAGTTGAATTCTAAAAGACTAAAATGACCCTATTTGGATTTTCAAGAACTTAAACATCTCAAGACATTTGGCGCCAATATTATAACAACCATAATATTACCATTATACCTTTTAAATTAGAGTTATTTACAATTACATTCAGTAAATGAAAGGATAATTTTAACTCTAACAATAGGTTATATTAATCAATAGAACAAAATTTTAAGTCAAGCTAAAATAAAAAAATTGACATTGGCAATTTGACCATTGGAATGCAATGGTCATATTGCTAAAGACCTACTTATTTAAAGGCTAAAATACTTAGCCTTATTTACAAGCTTCACAGCTTCTTCTCAACACTTTGCAAACTCATTTATATCTCTCTCAATCCTTTCATCATAAAAACATGGATTCAGAGGGATAAAGTACAGTAACTAACAAGAAGCATAGATATAATAGAACTAGTATGAAATAGAAGAGTCAAGTTAATGGAAATCTGATCAAGTTTAGGAACTTTAGATATGATTGTAGAGTACGTACAGCTATTTGCATTTCAGAGACCGAAGATAATTCTAATAAGTTATTCTAGAATTGCCTTTATGATGTCTATGACTTTTTCCAGTGATAGTGCCCAGAACTAAGTGATTTCAACAATGGTGCATTGTTTGAAGTTCACTGAGAGTTGTGCAATAACACAGCAACAAGTGAATGTAGAACTTAAAGAAGTACTAAGTGTTGTGAATAAAACGAAAATTATTTTCAAAAAACATACACCAGTTCAAATCCGTTCTGAACAAGATCTAAGTGAAGTGAATAAAATGAAGTACATTCTGAAAAAAAATGAACAAGGTGGGGTGAAATGTGAACTGCTGAAAGTTGTACTCTATTTCAATGCCTTATTTTTTTTTCCTGACTATTCTTGTAGTTATTGCACTGAAGTGATAAACTTAAGTTACTAGCATGAATTCTAATCTAGGTTGTGTTTTGACTACTATAATGAATAATGATAAGATGAAAACTTTTGTAATTGAGTACAGTGACAATAGACTAAATGAAGTTATGGTATCATCTTTGCTAACTATGTCCCTATAATGTGAATTATCCTGTTTAATTTGAATATGACACTTAAACTTAAATACTATAACTCTTATCTAATACCTAACATGACCATTCTAAACATTGCAACTCATGTCTAAAAACTAATATAAACATTTAGCTGTACAATGACATAAATTTAAGTGAATTGCAGTACTTTAGTTATAATTATATCAATTAATAGTGGAAAAACTGAATTTTAAGTTAAATTAGAAAACCAACAGCAAACCAACATATAACAAGTAAAAAGAAAATCCATTAATTATATTCTAGCATGAAATAATTTAAACAGTATCATATATGACTAATTGAAGCAGTCGTTATAAGTCAAAAAGCATCTAACTCTAAAAAGGTTCCTGCAAACTCATATATAATTTGCACGTAGTAACCAAGCAAGTTATCATATTACTTGAGTTTGACAACATTATAATATCATGTACAAAAAACAAAATAACAAAATACTTAAACCTATAACTAGTCTGAGTAAAAGATGATCCAGTAACTCCATTCTTCTGCCCATAACAAGCTATTCGTATTATCTAATCCCTTTAAAAAAATGGTTAATGGGAATGTTGTAAGCTTTATTGCCTTTTTTTTTTTTCATTTATAACTTTACATGATCTGCTTTACATACTAGATGCCATCACCTTAATTGTTTCATTCTCAAGTAAATTGTCCTGTTGTCATGAATAAAACAAGCAATCTTACATTAAACTCATGGAAATAGACACTAATTATTAAAGTGGTCAAGAGAATTGATCATACAACTCACCATGATCATGGACGATGGGCTGGGACAGTGCAATACAAGCAGCCCTTGGAGTGGCAAATTGATTTGAATAAGAGTTACCTTCACCATTTATAACATTTGCACACAATACATCATAAGCAATTCAACTATTTTAACTTAACTATTTCATTAGAGATAAATGATAACCTATGTGTCAAAGACATTTCTCCTATTGCATATTCTCTTCTTATGAGTATTCTTACTCTCTACTATAAATAAAGCTAGTGGGTATATCCCATATTTAGCATCAATGCCTACTATAGTCAATAAAACACCTTTATATGGCCCCGTCAAATAGCAGTCATTAACCCTTATAAACTGTTTGCAGCCTTAAAAAAACCCCTCCTACTTACATCAATCATCATGAAAAATCTTTTGAATATTAGCTCAACTACATCTCTATTTAATTCCCTCTCAATAACTACTGTAGATCCAGGGTTATACTTTATCAAGGCCTGTTGATATCTACTAAGTTTATTGTAACTCTTCTTGTGATTTTGGCCAAGAAGCTCAAGTGCTTTTTGTTTTGCTTTATATAACTGATGCACCATGCATTCAATGCTATACTTCTTCAAAAGATCAGCTGCTATCAACTTGACACTAACTTTAGCGTCTTCAAGTTCAACAACGGATTGCTCTATGTCATCTTCAAGTAAAAAACCACTACGAAGATTAAATTGTAACTTTGTAACACTCTCATTATTATTACTTTCTTTAACATCATCTAGTTCATTCCAATTAATCTTAGGATCAACATTCAGATTGACAGGATCAACAACACTACAAGGCAATAAAACAACATAAGTCAAAGCAATTTTTCTCTAAGTGCTTTAACTTATACTTTTTCAAGAAATACGCTTTATTATGTGATTTAAACTTCAATTTTACAGGATATATAACCTTTATTTACACTTAGCAAAACTGAATTTATAACTTCATACGTATTTCAAACTCACTTAAAAATGCACATCATGAGCATCATATGGCATAAATCAAACACATAATGTACCACAACCTAAGCTGAATCCATAAGCTAAGACATACCCAAAATAATAGATATTTTATTTTTTTAATTTTTTGATCGAATTTATAATTTATAGTTCTACATGTATATCAAAGCTGTGTCAATGAACAAAAAATAAACATCTACTCTACATTTTTCACTCATAATACTATCAATACACTCTAAATGAAGCGACAAAAAAAAAAAAAAAGACTTTGTTTGAAGCTAATCTATTATTGGCTTTAACATAGCATTTAAGTTGTTGGAGCGTCAGCGAAATTCAGAATAATACATAATACAAGCTGATGTTTCTGAGTTCATACAAGTAATAACTGCTAATTTTCTAATCAAGTAGAATTTTTCCACTTCTAATATAGAGCTCAACTAAGCTTCGTGAAAGAGAAGTTTTCAATTTCAGAAGAAAGAGAAAAACTTTTAAGTTTTGGAAGAAAAAAAAAAACTTTTAAGTTTTGGAAATTTTTATAGTTTTTAATTCATACATTAAGACATGATTTTTCAGAATGACTTAACAATTCATTGAACTCATGTTAGTCAAAATGTGCAAAACTTTTGCTTGTCAAATCTGATTACCAAATTGCCCATAACTGAATAACGGGTTCATAACGTTTGAATCCTATGGGGGGTTTTTACTAATAAATAGATCTTCGCCATCTAAGTGAAAATAATACAAACATCAGGGGAAAATAGAAAAAACCCTTCTGAAAATGGGTCCATTTTTGAAAAGTAGAAAACCGGATCAAATTCTCAACTCATAAACCCTATTACTCACAGTATCCATCAGCTAGCACCAGCGACTCCACAGAAGCTGATGAATCTAAAAAGAAAAAGAAACAAATTGAAAACATAACCCATCAGCAGACAGCAGAGAATCGCTTCATTTTTATTGTTTTATCAGGGACCCATTCAAGCATTTGATTCATATATATATATTTTTAAATGACACTCCACTCAATCATTATTCAAAAACTCTTAAGCACGAACGCCCACTTGGGGCGTCGCGTGGCCGCCCACCACTTCAAGCAGTACACGTACGGCTTCCGTAACGCAATGGCCATCATCGATTCAGACAAGACCCTCATTTGTCTCCGCAACGCTTGCCACTTTATCTCTTTGTTAGCCAGACAAAGAGCTGCCTTCATGTTTGTGAACACGAACCCTTTGTTTGACGAAATTGTTTTCCAAATGACTCAAAAGATCGGCTGTTATAACCCCAACATGAATGCCCTTTGCCGTATGGGTGGTTTCTTGACAAACAGTTCAAGTCCCAAGAAGTTTCGGTCCAGGAACAAGAAGATTCGGTTTGGTCCCACCAAGTTACCGGATTGTGTGGTGGTGTTGGACACCGAGAGAAAGTCATCGGTGATTATGGAGGCTGCTAAGTTGCAGGTGCCGGTTGTAGCGTTGGTGGATTCAAGTGTGCCTTTGGATGTTTATAGCAAGATTACTTATCCGGTGCCTGGGAATGATTCGGTGCAATTTGTTTATTTGTTGTGTAATATGATTACGAAATCCTTCTTGGTCGAGCAAAAGAAGTTGGGATTGTTGAAGGATGATGAAGATCGAAGGGAAAGAATTGATAGCAAGAAAGGAAATGGGTATGCAAATTTTTTTGCTTTGAATTAGTTTTTCGTTTGTTGAACTTAATTTCGCAATTAGAATAATCTCTATGGTGGATGTTGAATAGAGGATGTTTATTAATACGATATGTTTGTTATGCGTGTAGAGAAGAGTCGGTGTAGTTTTGAAGAAATTAAAAGAATCTCTATGGTGGATGTTGAATTGTAGACAGTATAATTAATTTGTTAATTATGTTTTTGTCTGAGGAGATTTGTGAATGGTAACAATGATATGGATGCCACTCATAGAATCTGTTGTATGATATCTTTTCGCCAATATTGGTGTTATGAGTGATTTTATGATGAACATAATGTGTAATCAGATCTGTTTGTGTATTTTGATTTGGTTGACATCACAAGAGATGAAGCAACATTATTTTGGCTATGGCTCATCCAAGTACATTAAATTTACACTATTGATGATTAAACAGGATTCAATCTCCATTACTTAGATGCATAGTGTGTGATTTATAAAATTGTATTCCTTTCTATTTTCTTTATTTTATGGGTTTGTATAATCTTGTGCAGAAACTATTCTGGTTTTGTTATTCTTGAGCCGTTACAAAAGTGAATATGAGAACCTTTTATTGGTGAATGTCTTGTTTATTTTTTATGATACTTGAAATTTGTTTGATATGTGAGAAATGGAAAAGGAGGAAACTCAGTGGAAAGAAAGGGGTAGTGGTGTACCAATACCTTATTCTTTCCCCTCTTACTATTGTGTTAGTGTTATAGGGCTTTCTTTAGCAATGTTAAATCTATTTTTTTGATGTTGGCATAATTTCAAATTATATGATACTGAATTCTAAATTGAAGGGAGAAAGTACGACAAATTGAGACCAAGAGTGAGATTGATTCAAAAGATGAAATACTGGTTGTTCCTTATGACAGCCTAGCACCCATTTCTGAAGGTAATATTCAGTTCAAGTTAGCTTTGCATTTGTTCATTCATGAATTTTATCCTATTTTGGCATTTACAACCACACAGTTTTATATGAATATGCATGTCATTATGTAGGTATGCATGTATCTGTGTATATGATTTGCTTAAAAAGGAACATATTCTAGATTCGTTTGTTTTCTAAATCCAGATATTGTGGAAACTAAGATGCTTCTGGACAAGCTTGTGGTGGTGAAGTTCAATGGAGCTTTGGGAACAAACATGGGTTTCAGTGGGCCAAAGTAAGCATTAAATATTATTGGAAATTTTCAATGAAACTTTGTTGAACTTAATAATGTACATAAATTTATGGTCTAATCTTTGAAGAGAATGAAATCTTTAGTTGTCCTATCATCTTATCAGAGAGCTTGGTTTAGTTAATTTGAATTTATGATTGCTGATACATGTTTGGTAGTGCTTGGCAATTTCAAATTAAAAGCCTGTGAAGCAAGTAATTTTCAATATATAGCTACGGGGATGTTTCATGCATACAATTAGATACTATTTATTTACATCTTATTGCTTTTAAAAGAGATATGCTGTCTATCAAGCATCACTTTTTTTCAGTTTCAGAAAAGCTAAATAACCTTTCTTCATATTTGATTTTACTACGTCTGAAAGTTTTTCACCACTTCTAGGTTTTGTCTGACGTATAGGACTTACTTGGGTAACATTTAGACTCGGTTTCCGAACTTAATTATCTCCATTTGTTGGCACTTTTTGCGATTGAAGAGCAATACAATCATGATTTTACCCTCTTCTGGAAAAAAGTTAATCGCAACTTCCAGGCTTTGAATTGCTTGATTCTACACTTCATCTACCAGATTGCTTCCAAGGGAAAGGGTAAAAAATGGTCTTCTGATTGTTAATCTGATGTTTTTTTGCAAGACCTGAAAATGTTTTTTTTATTAAATATATGTTTGTTTTTGAAATATTACTTTTTGCAGCACAAAATGGTTAGAGCTATGTTGAATAGGCCCATGCATAATTCCACTGATTTGCATTCTCCACCTGGCATATTCTTGTCATCTATTAGGCTTCGTTAGCAATTATTTAGTACAATTTTTCTGTGCCTTAAGACGATGTGTATTAGCTTTTCAGTGATGGTGGTTTATTTATTGCCATTCTATATAATTGCCTTTACTTCCTTTGTTAAATTTTGGAAATTTCTTCTATTTGTATTTTCTTCATGCAGATCTGCAATTGAAGTTAAAAATAATTTGACTTTTCTCGATCTAATGGTTGATCAAGTTGAGGTCAGTTTTTGTTTTTTGTCTCTCATATTTAGACCATTCTCTTTATCTGTTTCTTATTTAAAAGCAAAATTTATTTTCATGTTTTCTCTTTTGTCTTATCTTTTAGACATTCTATTGTTTTAATTGTTTGTAGTCTCTCAATTCCAAGTATGGGTGCAATGTTCCTCTACTACTTATGGATACAGCTGAGACACACAATCATTCCCAAAAGGTCATTTGCTTTTTGTCATTCCGTTGACCTTGTATATTAGCAGAGTTTACTCATCAAAACTGTCGAATGCAGGTTTTGGAGAAATATTCCAACTCAAAAGTTGATATTCACTCATTAAATCTGGTGAGTAGATTTTTACCACATGAGATTGTGACTTTGTTCGACTTGGTTTATGGTATGATTAGTTACATGTTTTGATTTTGGTAGAGCGAACAACCTCAAGAGAAATCATTTGAAGGACATAGTCGTAAGGATGAATCGTATGTCTTTTAAATTCTTTCTTTCCTTTTCCCCATGTATTTTTTATGACTTAAATGTACTAGATTTTGAGTAATATGGTATGCATTATGATGTGTTTTGTTGTAAGCCTTAGTGTTCAATTATGTTTCCGAGCCACGGTAGTCAATTATGTTTTTGAGACCACTAGGCTTTCTCATGAAAAGTCACTCCCATTAACTGTTTTGTTTTTGCCGACCCTTCCCTATCGACAAAGAGTTCATATCAAGCATTTGTAATCTTTTGGTAGATGAGGACACAGGATTTGTTGAAGTTGATGGCTTGGAGGAATTATATATTTTTTTTCTTAATTCTATCTTATTTAATACTTAAATTTATTCCAGATGAAGTCTTGTAAATTACCACTTCTGTTGAGGTTGATTGCAATAGTTTTTAGCTTAAGTAATTTGCATGCTTCTTATATTGACTATGTAGATGCCTTTGATGTATTTTGCTAATTCTGTGCACTTTGACAGGTATTCTTCTTCTGACCACGGTGTAGTGTTCCTTTCCTTAATGAAAAGCGGCACCCTTGATGTATTATTGCTACAGGTAGTATTTTCATAGCGATTGAAATCATGGGCTTTAATTATTCCTCCATTTCACCTGAGAAATGATGAAGCAAGAGTTCTTGCTAGGAGAAATGATATTATAACGAAACATCTTTCACTTATCATCCAGGGTAAGGAGTATGCCCTTGTGGTTGACTCAGACAATGCTGCAGCTGGTGCTAACCCTAGTATCCTTGTCTTGGTTTTAGTAATTTGTTTCTCTTGATTTTTGAAAAGTATATTGCTGCTCATTTTTACATTCTGTTGTCAAGATAAGTTATTGTCGTGTATGTGCTCCTTGACATGGTTTAGAAATCTTGAATCATTTGATTCAAAACCAGATTGAATACTGTATGGAGGTACTGTGGAATGACTGTTGTTCATTATGCTTCTTTGACCTTGGCTCACAGATATTTCTATTCTTCATATATTCAGGTTGCTCCAGTTCCCTCAATTGACCTGAAAAATAGTATGATTAATTTGCAGCCAGGAAAGTTTCAGGTTGGTGTTGTTTGGCTAGATTCAGAATTTGGTAGAGCCTCAAAATAGTGAATGCTAATGGTGTATAATTGGGTCGTTCTGTTGCCAAAGAGAAAAAAACAGTAACATTTTTTTTGTTATGTTGGTGCAGCTTGTGGACATCACCCAAAATCCCGCTAAGCAAGTCAGTCATATGTGTGTGTATATGTAATATTGACATATTGTAAAAAAATGAGTTTTTAACATATTGGCATAAATTGCCTTTATATACTTGTAATATTATTTTCGTTTAGTATGATTTGTTCCATATGTTTCTTGCTTTCTTAGCTGATCAATGTTTTTATCTTTTGTTTATCATGGTAAAAAAGTCTCGAGGAAAGTTCAAGCTTATCGATACAAGACGCATGTAAGTGAACCACCAGGTTTTGTGAATTCATTAGAACCTTCAAATATTCTTAATTCTGTTTGTATTTCATTTTTCTCAGGTGGGTGAATTTAAGAGCGGTCAAAAGACTTGTTGATACTGATGGATTAAGGATTGAAAATTTTTCTAGTTCAAAGGTAGCATTCCCTTATCTTTACTAAGGAGGCAAATAATTCATAAAACAAGTACTTAACAAAGTCATCATTATCTTAACAAAGTCATCATTATCCCAGGAAATCAATGGTGATCAAATCATATTGCGAGGAACAGCAGCTGATTCAGCCATACGGGTATTTCTCATGTATATTAAGAACTCTTGTATTCTATACCAAGAAGTAATTAGCAAAGTCACTTTTAGTCCAGGAAGTCAATGGTGCTTTTTTCTTATATTCTTTTTTTTGTTCAAACCAGTTCTTTGATCACACTATTGGCATCAATGTCACCCAATCTTGTTATCTCCCTGTGATTTCAACAGCAGACTTACTTCTTCTCCAGGTGATGCTTCAATTGCATGCTGCAACCAAAATGAAAAGTCTCAAATTCAGATTTGATTCTTTGTTAATCACACTCATTCGTTTTGCAGTCAGATCTGTACACCTCTGATGATGGCATTTTAGTCCGAAATCCTGCTAGAGATAATCCTGTAAATCCTTCTATAGAATTGGGACCTGAATTTGAGAAGGTGATATTACTGCATTGCTACTGCATGCTATATCGTTAAAAGATGAAGCATTCTTTATTGAGTGTTTTATCCTCCTTTCTCAGGTTAATGACTTCCAAAGTCGCTTCAAGTCAATACCTAGCATTATTAATCTGGATAGCTTGAAGGTAGAAGGCGACGTGTGGTTTGGTGCTGGGATTACACTCAAGGTATTTCTGGAGCAGCAGTATTGTTCTTTGTTAGGGTCTTGAATGTTTGATTCCCACTAATGAATTCCAAATAAATTGGATTTACATTGATGCTGTCATGTTATGACCTTTCTGATTTCTCAGACTGACAGTTGGAAGTTACATGTGATTACTTAATCATCACATGGGATATTTTCATTGGTTTTTGTGAAATATGAATAAAATATGGGTTGTACACTTTCTCTTTTTTCCTTTTCCAAAAAGGAAAACCTTTTGTCTTTTTTTTTTCTTCCTGATAAATCAAGATTTCTGTTCCACATGCTGGTTCCTCAAATTAGAGCTCTTGTTAATAGTTTGTTGTACATAAAGAAAGCAGTTGTTATGGATTCTTTCTGGGGACCATACATGCATTTTACAATGCTGCGATTTAAATTTGAGTGTTTTGGTCCTTTGGATGTTTGAATATATCGACTTATTAGTAATACCAATAATTGACCATTTGATTTCAGCTGTAAGGTGTATTTAGGAGCAACTGTTCCATATGGGGTTTCTTTCTGTTAGCTGTTTTGTTTAACAATTTTCTGTTTTCTCTTTCTCAAGGGGAAAGTAAATATTGCTGCAAATCTGGGGATGAAATTGGAAATCCCGGATGGAGTCGTGCTCGAGAACAAGGTAAAAATCATTCAGAGAGTGAAAATTGAGATCGGTTCATTGCAATTCACTCTCTTCAGAATTAATAATCTTTGATTTTTGTTCGTTTATTCAGGAGATCAATGGTGTTGCAGATATCTGAGAAGGATCTTTTTGTAGCCTTCTGTTCCAGTGTTAAAGAATATCAAGGACTGAAAATTTTAATAATAAAAGGTGATCACAGTTCAATTTATTTATTTAATTGAATTTTGCTTGCCTGCAGTCATCCATTTCTGGCAGTTTAATCATGTTGCCGTTGATGTAGAGGATAATAGTAGTTATAGAACAAGATAGAGGGAGGCATGAATGATGTCCATTGTTGTAACAATAAATTAGTTTATAGGCCTATACTCTTTACTTAATTATTTATTTCACATATGTATCTTATTATTTTTTACATTGATTTTGGAAGGTCTTCTTTCCCATTATTTTAAGTATTTCATATTCACCAAACAACATGTTTTTAAAGGAAAAAAATGATGTTTTGAATTTTGACTTTTGAAGTAAAATCTATTGAGTGCAAAGCCAGAGATTTGGTGTTTGAATAATTGAATGTTGCTCGCTAGAGTGGAGAAAAGATTTGGCTTCATTTAGTTAAAAATAAATAAATAACTTTTACGGTATTTTCAAAATTATAATTTTTTTAATACAAGTGGGTATTTTATTTCAGAGATTAAATTAAAGATAACATTATAAAAAGTTTGAATAATCGTCAAACCTAACTAAAGAACAAAAACACTTAAAGAGCAAATTTTGCATGATTACAACATCTTGGAATATGTCGAAGCTCAAAGTTCTGCCGCGCTAAAATTAGTGTTTGTACCTTTAAAATAATCTAGAATAAATTTTACGTGCATGACATGTACCTGAAACAAATTAACATACAATGAATTTGATTCCACCACCAACGGAGACAAGTAAGTCTCACTAGCTACGTCAAAGTAACGAGTTTCAGCCTTTGCAATATCCACATCTTTTGAAAAAGGGAAATAAGTATTTCTATAACCTTAGTTTGCATTGTTATCAAATGTATTATAATATTTTGTGGGTATATCAGTCATCTATTCTAAGTTAATAAAACCTAAGTTAGATGTTATTTGCAATTTTAGAGATGACAATGTTACCTGCAAACTTGTCTAAACTCGCTTGTTAAAACTCGTCCGTTATTGATAATTTTACTGGTTGTGGGTAGTTTGGTGCTACAAATTAAAACCAGCACTAGGTTGCAGGTGCCTATGGTATATGCTAAATATTCGGTGGATACCAGATCCACACTTTTTTTTTCAAATATTTTAATTAAAAAATATTTAAACTTAAAAATATATAAAGTGAATAAATGTAAACATGCATGCAACATGCCTAAGATGAAGATATTGTTGATGTGATAAGAAACTAAGTTTCTTTAATGGATGGATTATTATTTATTATAATTTTGTATAGATTATTATTCTTTAACTTAATGCATAGATTATTATAATTTTGTTCTTTGGTTTAGTGTTTAAAAAGTATTAATCTTTAGAAAATATTAATTTTAATCATTATTGCAGAAATCGTGTTGGATGGGAGCTAATGGTATAAAATGAAGATCTTAACTCTTGAAACTTGTGTTGAATGAAAATATAAGATGATAGTTGTTGCTGGTGTGGTGGTGCTACTTTTGCATAATTGTGCTATTACTTTTGGATAATAGTTTGTGATTTTTTTTTAATTGAGAGCACTTTGAAGTTTTAATAGATTTGTGTATTTCATACTTAAATTTGAAAATTTTTGTTGGATTGATGTTGAAATTTTAATTTTTCATTTACATTATTTAAATTTAGAATTGAGTATTTTATGTGGAATTTTAGGTTATTGTTATAAATTTGCATATTGAACATTTGTGATTTTAAATGTAGAAACCTTTAAAAAAGTCTGTTGTGTACCATTGCGGGTTTGGTAATCAACAAAACCTATAGTAAACGAATTTTATTAAAAAAATTAAAACCCGCAGCGATTTGTTGGTGGGTTTAGTAATTTAAATTTTGTACGGGTGCGAGTTTAGTAATGACAAACCCACAGTTGATGGTCAGCCACTCCCACATCTTTTCCTCCATCAAAAGAAAGCTTTTATACATACAAAAAGATCCACCAGCCAAACAAACAACCATTCCTACCCATATCTGTTAACTTTTCACGAAATACCTTCAAACTATGAAACAATTGTAGCTAACATTTGTGGAGTTTGATTTGGCGTTTAATTTGACGGATAAGGTGATTACGCTCGAAGACAACAAGTGAAGGGTTAGGTGGTTAGGTATGTTGGTATATCCAACATGTTTCATGCAATCTATCTCTTATTTAATTAATAGATGTAATAATTTGTAAGAAATTATTTGAATTCGTGTGAATTTAATTTTCGTTAAAAACCCTATAATGTAGAAAACAATGAAATGGGCTATGGTTTATACAGGTAATGCTTTTGTATGTGAATTGAAACAAAGTGCATTTAAATTATAAATTGTATTGGTTCTTGTTTCTATATGTTAAGAAATGGATTTTATATGTTAATTAAAGTCTTTGTTTGTTGTTATATAATATTTATTTCTTATTTTGTTTTTGAAAAGCTTGAGTCTGGATCTAATTATGCTATATTGTGTTTGGTATTATAGTAGACATGTCTCCAATAGAGTTAGTCATTTAGTTTAAAGGAGAAAAACACCATATAAGTTTGATGTACCTTGAAGATTGTCTTGTTGATAGAATAAGGGCTAAGGCAATGAAGATAACTGGTGTACATGAGTTAAACAAAGTTAGAAAAATCATGTTAACTATTATGAATCCAGATAACAAAGTCAGGGTTGTGTTAGATACTAAAATGCTTATTTGGAATACATAACTCAATGGGTTTAACTACATTTGAAGTTAAAGTCATACTAGTATTATGCCCTCAATATGCAGAGACTTTATTACTATAAGCATTGGTGTTTAACTTAAGAATATAACTGCCTTAAAAAGTTAGAAGTTTGTTATGCCAGTGTTATGCCATTAATATGCAGAGGCTTTATTTCTATAAGCATTGGTGTTTAATTTAGAAATATAATTGCCTTCAGAAGTTACAAATTTGTTGAATGATCACTCTAATGAAAGAGTGCATTGAGGTACACCAAAAGTTAGCAATTCAGTTAAAGATGCAAATGAATTGTTATCAAATTGGTTAGACAAAAGAATTGATAATGATGATGATGAGGATGATGGTGAGGAACTTATCATGCAGCTATTACCTACTGTGCCTATTGAAAATGATTTGTTATCAGACTGGTCAAACAAAAGGATTGACAGTGATGATAATAATGGTAAAGAACCTACTGTACAACCACTACCTATTGTATCTGTTGATGATACCGTGCCTGTTGAGGGTAGTGATAATAATGGTGGTAGTGAGGGCAACAAATGTGACGGTGATGGTGATATAGATGCTTTATTAGATGATGATACTGGAGAGGTCTAAATGATAGTTAACTCTTCAGTTGATGACATAAATTTAGGTAGTGTGTAGTCTAGAAATTATTTAGATAAATATGAGTATAAATTGGATGCTAATAGGATATATAGGCAGGGAGTGGGTAATGTGTTGAGAGATATATGTCATTTTAGACAAGTGTTTATAAGGTGATAGTTAAGAAAGGGTTAACATTAACATAAAATACAGTGAACTAAGGAGATATTATGCAACTTTTAAAGAGTTTGGCTACTCATGGTTTGTTAATGGTGCAAGACTGAATAATAGAAATGGTTTTTGGTTGCAAGGATATCATAAAAAGCATGAGTAGGAGTATGCTGTTGATTTTTTAAAGTATTTTTAAATTTTTTGGTTGGTTGTAAGGAAATGTGCTGCTGATTTTTTGTTGTTAAGGAGTAGCAAATTTTTTGTTTGTTGCAAGGAAATGTGTTGTTGATTTAGGTAATCTAATAGTTCCATTTGGTTTTGCTTCATTTTTGGGGCAATTTTTTTTTTAATCTTAATTTGAGTTTCAAGGGCAAAATCATTATTTTGCTACAATTATGTTAACTTATAAACGACAGCTAACAGATTAATGGCCGTCATACATGTTTTGTTAATTTAGGATAAATGACTGATACATTTCAAATTGTTGTAGTATGTTTAATAATGATGCAAACTAATATTTGATAATTTTCCTCTGATAAAGCACCTTGGGCATTTTAATATTCAGAATAATAACAACAACAGTATGGTTTAAATTAGACACATTTGCTCTATTATTTAAAATAGAAAGACATGTAGAGGTTACTTCTTACCCACTACACCCCAATGATCTTGAAAAAAAGTAGGTGGTAAGGAACTAGCTCAGGCACTTTTGATGGGTGCATCTGCATTACTGCATATTGAATCTCCTCACAAGTAAAAGGCTTATTCAAATCATCATTCATAGCATTAGACACTCTTGGACAAAGATATTGAATTACCGCTGCCACTTTTGTGTGATTAAGACACATGAACATAAACAAATCAGAATAATAAGTACAATAATATATTCTATCTTACTTAAATAAGATAGATCAGTAACCTAGTTCTCCTCATTATCTTCCAAACGCCAAATAATATTTTGTCTTTTCCTTACAGAGGCTTAAGCATGAAAGAACTATGTATTCTGATTGCACTCTGCTAACTATTGAACCCTTGACCGTTATTTCTAATACATCTCCTCATCATACAACAACCCATCAGTCTTATTCTCTAACTTCTGTATTTTAAATCCGTCATTAAAGAGAGCAAAGTTCTGCTTCAAATAAACCAGCTTAAGCACCAACAAATCAATTTTCCAATATCATCTACTTGAAAATACTTGAGAACTCTAACTAAATAATGCCGCCACAATATGTGACACCTTTTGCTTAAAAATCCATACTTGATCAAATTGAAGGTATTCATCAGTTTGTCCATATTCTTTAACAATATCCTTACACCTAGGGGTGGGCATTTTTCGGTTCGGTTCGGTTTTATTATATTTAATCGAACTGATCGGTTTTTTAATTCGGTTCGGTTTAAAACCGAACCGAACATAAACCGTTCGGTTCTTAATTTTTCAAACCGTTCGGTTTTTACTTCTAAAACCGAACCGAACCAAATTGAATATTTCGGTTCGGTTCGGTTCGGTTCGGTTCGGTAAAACCGAACCGTTTGCCCACCCCTACTTACACCCATCATACCCTTTCCAAAAAGCCTTGGACCTAACTCGTCTGTTGAACCCATTGATAACTCTATATAATGAGAGTTATTATATTATTTCTAGACTTAAATTAGTATTACTTAGAAAGTAAATGATGAATTTTTATTTTATTTTTTAGTTACATTTTGCATAAGTTCTATTTAAGTTTAGTTATAATAATTTGATGTGTTTTAAACCATTTTATGCTTGATTAAGTGCACTATTATAGGTGACCCAAAAGCTCATGTCTTGTTGATGAATGCTGTAGAAGAAAGATTACATTACTGTAGTAACATACCTATAGAAAATGACAAAAGACTTATCTGCATATGAATAAAAATAAGTTTGAATTATAAAGAGTTCTTTAGCAACTATTGCAGCATTCCAGGATTAAATACAAAAAAAACTGTTCAACTGTTCATGTGCTAACTGACAAAGTTTGTTGCAGCCGTTACTGCACTGTCATTGTCATGTGCAGAAAAAATAGTGGCAGGCAGTACAAAAAGGAATGTGGTTTTAGGATGCCAAAAAAAAACAAGTGCCTTTATGCATTTTGGTTACCCTTATCCTAAGATATAATATAGCTCATTTTAAGGAAATATATCATCCATGGCCGTCATCTAAAAAGAGATTAAAAAGAAAGATTTCAAAGCTGCAACAGAGTATTTTTAGTGTAGAAAAAGAAGAGATAACTAAAGATTGAGGTTATTTTGTATCTTAACTTTTATCTTATATTTACTTATTTTGTTATCTTTTTGATAATATATTTAATGGAAAACACTTGTGTTGTTATATTGTTTCAAATCTCATCTTAAGCTAAACCTTAATATAGTTGGGATTTGAATAAGTTTAATGGTTATTTAATTTATATGTATATGTTACTCAGAACCTGCTGTAGTATTTTGTTTTAATTTTACTTATTGCAATTCCCTATTTTGGTTGACTGCCCATTTAGTAGATACTAACTAAGAAAGACTTTAAAAAATGTCTGATTTAATGGAACAAATTAAGACAATACATGATTTTATATTAAGTTTCCTAAGTTGGGTTAACCTTGATTTAAATAGGATCATGCTTAATTTAAGATTAGTAAAAAACTAGACATATGGATTTACCTTGTAAGGAAAATAAAGTCTAAAATGTATAATGCTATGTCTAATATTAGTTTAGCAACTAGTCATTATTAGATTGATTATAGATCCCAAATATGAATGCTGAGGATGCGTTGTAGCAATTGTGTTTCAATTGAAAGATAGTCAATAACTAATAAGTGAGTTTAGAACTCAACTACCATTTTTTCATTGAGTATAACTTTGTGTTTGACTTTAGATTATTTTTATTGCATTATATTTATTGCTTTTTTATTTAATTAAATTATTAATCTCTTCATTTATTTTGTTTTATTTAGTTTACTAAAAATGCACTGTTAAGATTAATGTAGTAAGTTGTATAACATCAATTCATGTGGAGACGATCTTAATACTCATTATTATATTACTTGTTGTGTACACTTCCACATTGGCGCTGTTGCCAAGGATTGAATGCATATTGTGAGATTTTAAGTCATTTTTTTTTGTGCCAATTTTAGTGTTCTTTTAATTTGTTTGCTGTGTTGACATAATTGTTCTACTAACCCTTGCATGTGCAAGTATAAATCTGTTGAATTTTAGTTTAATCCAAAAATTAAAAAAATTATAAGGAGGATAAGAAAAGAGCATAGAGGTTTAGGATCTATTGCAAATATGATTGTTTTGTGAAATGTGGGAGATTTGAATCCTCAAGGAAGAATGAATCCAATCAATGTTCAAAGAGATAATACTCCTCCCATCCTAGATCCAGTCAATACAAAGGTGGTTAAGAGTGTCAGAATGAGTAGAATGGCAAGGGCATCAAGAGAATAAAAGCATTATCTACATAGCAGATGATAGAGATAGAGCTATTATAAACTATGCAGTGTTGCCCCTCAAGCCATAAATCTTGGAATATACAGACATGAAATTCAAGTTACTCATTTTGACCTTAAACCAGTAATATTTCAGATATTACAGATAGTGGAACAATTCAATGGATTACCATTAGAAGATCCTCATCTCCACCTTAGACTATTTTTAAAGGTGAGTGATGTTTGCAAGATTGTTAGAGCATCATATAAAGCATTGAGGTTAAGAATTTTTCCATTTTCTTTAAGGGATCGAGCAAGAGTTTGGTTGAACTCTTTACCACATGATTCCATCTCTACATGGAATGACTTAGATGAAAAATTTCTGATGAAGTACTTTCCAAATACAAAAATGCAAACTTAAGGAATGAGATCACATTTTTCCATTAACTTGAGGATGAAAACTTGTATGATGCATGAGAAAGATTTAAGGAGTTACTTAGGAAATATCCTCATCATGGTATTCCTTAAGATATACAGTTGTAAACTTTTTACAATGGTCTGAACTTAAGCACTAGATTGATGGTAGATGTTTCAGTAAATGAGGCTTTGTTATCTAAGTCTTACAATGAGGTTTATGATATTTTGTAAAGGATAGCCAATAACAACTATCAGTGGCCATTTATCATATAAGTTACAGTAAGAGGAACAATAAGAGTTCACAATATAGATGCCTTAACAATATTAACAACTCAAGTAACCTCATTGACAAATATAGTAAAGGTTATGTCCACTGCTTCAATAACTGTTAAGAAAGTTACTGAGGCATCTTGTGTTTAATATGGAGAATGACATTTGTTTGATAGTTGTCTTGAAAATCCTACCTCAATCAATTATGTGGGTAACTACAACAGACGAAACTAGAACAACTCTTATTCTAACACTGGCGACCCTGGGTAGAGGCAACACCCATTCTTATAGACCAATCAGAATCAGAATCAACATGCAGTAATATCCAATGGATAGGACATGACAAAACTGCTCAACCATATAAATTTCATCAGCAAAATCAAAGGCAAAGAAGCACTAATAATGATCAAGTCGGCTATCTTGAAGCTTTGATTAAGGAGTAAATTGTGAAAAATAAAGCAGTTGTCCAATGTTAAGTTGTATCCTTGAGAACTTTAGAAAATCAGATAGGATAACTTGCTATAGCATTAAACAACAGACCTCAAGGTAGTTTACTAAGAAACTAGATAACCCAAGAAAAGAAGACAAAGAGCATTACAAAGTAATTAACTTAAGATCTAGAAAGAATGTTTATATTCTAATTAGTGTACCAAAAAGAAGAACTGAGCCCACTTCAATCTGGGAAGAAACTTAAGTTAAAGAGGCGCCACAACCCTCCACTTCACAGTACACCGGTGAGAAAATGCTACAGCATCTGAAAAATAATGTTACAACACTTGTTGATGAATATATTGTAATACTAACCACAACAATTCAGAACATGATAAAAGAGATCAGTTTGCACAACTTGCTGTAACTCAACACTTCAAGCACCCACCACCATTTCTTCAAAGGTTCTAGCGACAGAAACAAGACAAGCAGTTCAGTAAATTCTTGTAAGTGTTGTAGTAGCTGCTATTAATATTGCTTTTGTGGAAGCTCTAAAGAAAATTCTAAATTATATAAAGTTCTTGAAGGATATTTTGATAAAAAAAAAGAAGATGGGAGAAGTTGAAATAATTTCTATAACAAAAAAGTGAAGATACATGCTTCAAAATAAGATATCTCAAAAGTTGGAGATTTTAGAAAGCTTTATAATTTCATGCTTCATTGGCAGAAAATACAGTAGCAAGATGCTTTGTGTTTTAGGAGCCGACATTAATCTTATACCCTTATATGTGTTCAAGCAATTAGGGGTTGAAAAAGTCAGACCAATAATAATTACCTTACAACTTGCTGATAGATCTCATGCTTGTTCATAAGGCAAGATTGAAGATGTATTGGTAAAAGTGAACAGGTGTATTTTTCCAGTTGACTTCATAGTACTAGCTTTTAAAGCAAATAAAGAAGTACCAATTATTTTAGGCATACCCTTCTTGGCCATTGGCAAGACTCTAATTTTTATGTAAAAAGGAGAACTAACCATAAAGGTTAATGATAGTAAATTACATTTAATGTACTAGATGTCATTAAGAGTCTTAATGATGTTGAAGATTGTAATTTTGTCAGTGCTTTGGATTTTGATATAGCAGAGAGATTAAACAGTTGCTGCAGTTAAAGAAGAAATTAAGACTGCAACATTTGAAGAACTTGAATATGAATGTTAAGACCTTGAAACAGTTGACATAACATGGTTAAGAGAAAAGTAACTCTTTAGAACTGACAAACAAATTGATTCTATTGATATTTCAAACAGGGAACTAAAATTTTCTATTCGTTCAATTAAGTCACTTCCTGTTTTAGAATTAAAATCTTTACCATTACACTTAGAATATGTTTATCTTGGTGACCATAACAAAATTCCTGTAATTATTTCATTTTCTTTGAATGCAGAAAAAGAAAAGAGCTTAGTGACTTTATTAGGGAAATGCAAGTAGACCATTAAATAAATTATGACATATATAAAATGAATCATCCCCTCCATATGCATGTATAAGATTTTGTTGGAGGATTACTATAGTAATTCTATAGAGAAATGGAGAAGATTAAATCTTATCATGAAGGAAATTGTAAAGAAAGAGATCATCAAATGACTTAATGCTGGAATCATTTACCCAACATTAGATAGCTCATGGGTAAGCCCAATGCAATGTGTTCTAAAGAAAAATAGAGTGACAATTATAATAAATGAAAATAATGAGCTTATTCCTATAAGAACATTAATTAGATGGAAAGTTTGCATGAACTACAGAAGGCTAAATAAGGCCGAAAAGAATGATAAATTTTCATTGCCTTTCATAGATCAGATGCTGGATAGACTTGCTAGAAAGAAGTATTACTATTTATTGGACAAATATTTATCTACAACCAAATTGCTATAGCACCGAAAGACTAAGAAAAGAAAATATTCACTTGTCTTTATAGAACCTTTGCTTTCAGAAGGATGTCATTTGGCTTGTGCAATACTCCAAAAATTTTCTAGAGGTGTATGATGTCTATATTTTCAGGTATGTTTGAGTAAACACTTGAGGCATTTATGGATGATTTTTTAATTTTTGGGGAATTATATGATGACTATTTATATAATCTATAAAATATTCTTAAAAGATATGAAGAGACAAACTTAATATTTAATTGAGAAAAATATTATTTCATAGTATAAGAATGGATAATCTTAGGCCATAGGATATCTAGAAAAGGGATAGAGATGGAGAAGGCAAAAATAGAGGTAATTGAAAAATTTCTACCACCCATTTTAGTTAAAGGCATACAAGTTAGATTTTATAGAAGGTTTATTAAGGATTTCTCCAAAATATCAAAACTTTTATGTATATTGCTGGAGCATGACAAACCCTTTAATTTTGATGATGATTGCTTGAAGGCCTTTGTTGAATTGAAGAGAGCTCTTGCTACAGCACTAGTTGTTGTAGCATCTGATTGGAATATGCCTTTTGAGTTAATGTGTAATACTAGTGATCATTCTGTTGGAGCAATACTAGGATAGAAAAATACAATATTTTTCATTTAATTTATTAAACTAGTAAGACCCTAGTTGATGCATAACTCAACTATATCACCACTGAAAAAGAGTTGGTGGCAGTTATTTTTGCATTTGATAAATTTAGAGCCTGTTTGGTTAGCACAGTAGGAGGAGCAGCCTCTTCAGTCTCTGCAGGGGCCTGAGCTGGGGGAATCATCGGCTCTTGGTTCGGGGCATCATGCTTGAGCATGTACGCATCAACGCTCGCCTCGAGCTTGGACATATCCACGCCAAGATATTCCTTGCCCAAGACGGACACGAGGCATTCATAGCTGAAAGTCACCCCGTCATTATATTCTGTTACGAGCCGGCCTTCCAGGTAGTCCATCTTCCTCTGAAGACGAGAAGTCTCTACCTCCAAGGTCTTCTCAAAGGAGAACCTCTGCACGTCCAAATCCTTTCGAGCATTCACCAACTCGTCCCGGACCGCAGAAAGCTCTTTCTTAAGCTGGAGTACTTTGGACTCTGACAGGGCCGCCTTCTCCTCGAAGGTGGAGATCTCCGTATGAAGCTTCGCTGCCTCTTCGTCCTTCTGCTTAAGACTCTGTCTCAAATTCTGATTTTCTGCCCTAATCTTCTTCTGGGAATGCAGAGTCTTGGTCTTGATGGCGGTAGCAATGGTGTAACGCGGGAAGAGAGGCGGTGGAGCGTGCCGACTAAGTCATCAGCACTAGAAGCCTTAATCCCCTCCAAGAACTTCTCCTCCATTTGCTTGGCAAAGTCCTTGAGGTAGGGGTCGGCGACGTCAAGCTGCTGCTGCTGCTCCTGTACGCGTCCTGCTCGAGATCGAGCCGAAGCAGAGGTCCTCGGACCCCTTCGGGTCGCACCCTCTGCTGCTCTCTCAGTCTCCCGAACAGGGGGTACAATCCTAATCGGCGAGGTGGAAGTGTCGGTTCGAGACCGCTTCGCTGGAGCAAAGTACCTGCTCGGACAATCCGAGCTGCTCATAGGCCTCTTTAGCTGAGAAATGACACCGCTCATTTCCTCTTGAGGAACGAGGCCAAACTCAACAAGATTATGGATTGAGAGTAGCTCCCTGCACAAGCTCGCGTAGTCGAGGGCAGTGTTCACACGCGATTGAAGCTTCTCACAAATCCGATAGGAAGCACTCTAAGACACTGCAACAACAATCAGGACAGAATGGTGAGAAAAAATACAATCAGATAAATTAAAGTAAAAGTACATTGAACAGTAGACGACCTAGGGTGCAAAAATGAGAGGGAATCGGAGGGACCCATTCGGAGGCAAAAGCAGCTTGTCCCCAATCTCCCCCGATAAAGAAAAATTTGCCCTTCCAGTTGCCACCAAAGGTAGAGAGATCGGTAATGGGTTTCTTGCCTTTGAAACTAGAGGCAAGGTAGTACCAGCCAGCATCCTTGAGGCTGCTTTTTAGTTGGTAGAGATACTTTATCTCCTCCACTGATGGCTCGCCCAAGTTGCACTACCTCCACAACACATACAAACTAGACAAGACCCTCCACCCATTAGGGTTCAACTGCCCCAGGGCCAAGCGAAGTCTGGACAGAACCCGAACAAAATAAGATTGAAGAGGCAACCTAACCCTCCCCACTTGAAGCACTCCAAATAAAGGGTGACATACCCTCGGGGAGGACGGTTGGGATGTCACCCTTACTAGGCACACGTAGGTCCACGCTAACCGTTATGTGGTACGTGTTCCTGAGTCGGTCCAGATCTGGGTGTGAAGTCTCACACCTCATAAAATCAATGGGGTACCACCCACCCTCCGACCTTTGGCTAACCCTTTCCCCTTGTTGCGGCCGGGTCTCCCCCACTATTCGGTTCGGAGTCACTCGAAGAAGATGATTCTTTAGACGACATCCGACGAGGTTGTTGTATGTCTAACATATTTCCTATGGACAGAATCTACCAAATGGGAACCGGAAACCCAACAAATGAAGAACAAAACAAGAACAAGAAGAGGGAGAGAGTTTATACCTGAGATAGATTTGGCGACGGGAGATGGCAGCAACGGCAAGGAAGAAAATGAGAAGCACTTGCAAGCAACTAACTCTAGTTTAAGCAAAGATCGACAATAGGAGGTACAGTAAAGCAATTGAGGGTTTTTAAAGGGGAAAACACATCTTGTCAATGGACGGCACGCCTCTCAAGAGACGCGACTGTTAAAGTAACTGCCTTTTCAAAATTCAAACGAACCGCCAGGATCTGTCCACATATCTCACATTAAATATGAAATGACAGAAAGGGTGGACAGCTCAGCGAGGGAAGATGAAAAGGCAGGGGAGCCGGCCCAAACAAGAAGTTTCCAGTCATGTCTCGCTCCATTCCAAATACTAGAAACTGTGGGACTGGTGTTTGGATAATACCGAGTAGGCCTTCTTGAGGTGAACCCAGCTCGAGTATAAGACTTGACCGCTGGCACGAAGACGGCCTTACTAGACGTCAAAGTTGGTCAAGGTCGAGTACCCAAGGCTGGTCGAACCCCGAGTTCCTTCTTCTGCTCGAGGTCTTCAAACCCCCGGGCATGACCCAGTCACACCAGCAACGGCACGGAGAAAATGCAAGATTCAAGCATAGCCGGTTCGAAACAATTTGACCCTTCCTTCCAATAACTCAACGCGAGGATCAATACCTGGCCGATATCCAACGCGGTATGGTGTCATCACTATTACCGATGACCGGCACACGCCCCCACAGTGTCATCATTTCATACGCGCATGCCCGACACTATCATTAAGCCACGAGAACCCATACCCACGTGACATCCCGCATTCCCAAGGTGAGCCACTGTAACTCCGAACGGCGGACGTTGAAGAAAAATGGCCGGAAAACAGAGCAATAAGTATGAATCGAAGTGTAAGTGGCAGGGGTTCCTGGGTTTTTCAGATTATTCTTCTTCTTCTTCTCTATTCTCTTTTTTGGTCTTCTGGATTCTCTCTATCCTGGTCATAATTGATCCTGAGATCAATTTATCCCTCCGATCTCTCGAACAAAGAGGGATATAAAAAAAATAACCTGATTACTGACTTGAACGTCGGAGGGTTTTCGCCGGAAAAACACCCGGTGACTCCTGATCTTGTTTTAGTGAGCACAGGCCCAAGGAAATCGCTGTTCCGGGGAATAGAGGAAAACCGAGATTGGCAAGGATTCCTGCTCGAGCATCCTGCGAGCAGAAATCTACAACCCTACTCGAGAGCACGCAGAAAACCGCATCAACAACCATAACACTAGTGAACCTCCAAGATAGCTCCTCATTATTCTACATAACAAGATCAATACGATGAAGACTACATGACAGAACATAAACCTCCACCTCTTGTCGCCATATCAACGCCAAACCTTCCCAACCTCCTAAAAGTGAGGTAATATTCAAACCCCAAATTCTTACCATCAGATTCTATCTTTGAGATCACCTTCCTAATTTTATATAAAAATATATTCGACGTGTTCGGAGTGTCGAAGGATTCCCCAAACCTCTAACATTCGACACCATTATCTTCATGGCAATAAATACTAGTGAATTGCCAAGATAGCTCCTCATTCTTCTAAATAACGATTCTTCTAAATAATAACATTAATATACCTGCCTCTGGATGACCATAAATACTAGTGAACCACTAAGATAGATTTCCATTCTTCTGAATAACAACATCAACATAATAAAGACTATATGAACGAACATAAACATCACCACCCTCAGACCCCAACCTCTCAATCGCAAGGCAATGTTTCAACCCCAAATTCGTATTATCAAATTCCATAATTGATATCACCTTCCTTGTTTCATATAAACTATAATCTCAGGCTTCACCCTCATAACGATTTTTTGAAGTGTTTGGAGTGTTAGAGGATTCTTAAAACCTCTGACATTCCACATCATTATTTTCATAGCAATCGGTGGGGCTGCAATATAGCAAAAACCACACTTTTATTATAAGCACTCCCATTAGAATCTCTCACCTCATCAATACCATTAGCTAAAGATGAAGTTGTAGAACCAAATGCCATAATACATAAATGTTTTGCCTTTCCCCCAGATTTATTATATAAGCCCTGTAATATTTGCTTGTTCCCTACTTGTACAGGGACAAACGGTTCTTAACAAGTAAGCTTCTTTAATTTTAGATGGTGATGTACTTGAGAGCTCTCTGTCATAGAAGATGAATTTTCTAAAAGAGTAGGCACATGTTCTTTGTTAAAAGTTTAGGAACTTTTGTTAAAAAGTATAGCCTTATCATATGCATTGGACCTCTTTATTTTGTCTTTATATGCAAGCCTGTGAACACTCATTCCCTTACTTAATGGGCTATTTATATTACAAATAATTTATCAACAGGCCCATTTATTTTAAGAAGCAAGTCACGTGATATAACATTGTTAGATGACGATTCTACATAGGGCCGTTCATGATTATTATTAGACCTTACCACACGCCTTCTATTATCAGTAGCATCAGCACTTTCAAAATTTAAATTGTCTACATTTTGGAAAACTTTCGAATTTTTTGCACCTTCGATAACAATCGCCGATTCCTCTTGAGCCAATAACGGTGCATTCAACTCCTTCGATAACAGCCATTGGTTCCTCTGCCTTTGATAGCTCATACTCCACGTACTCGCGAAATAATGCCCCAACTGACCATGATGAAAATAGAAGTCTAACAATTTCTCGTACAATATGGGCAACACATATTTAGGATCCAAATAAGGGAATTGTACACATAAACCTGGCTTCAATGGAAAAGAAACATCAAGTGTAACACAGACTCATGGATATAGCCCCACACAATTCTCAGATAAACCCATAAATACTTTGTCCACCGTGCCTAATTTACTCCCAATAAGTTCCCCCATCTCTTTTGAAATATATAATAATAGTCAATTATAAATTTGCACCCAGAAAGCTACTTTGTTAAAACATTGGATAATTAAATCATCATTGCCTATCATTGGAGTGAGAACAACCAAAACCCTATCAAAATGCCAAGCACCTTATTGTTATTGTTACTATTCTTATTCTTGTAAAAGTAAGAATAATAATAATAATAATAATAATAATAATAATAATAATAATAATAGTTGTTGTTGTTGTTGTTAAAATTATTATCATTATTAACATTTTTTTTGAATAATAATAATTACGATCATTATAATAAATAATAATAATAGTAATAATAAATAATTAACAATATTTTAATAATTTAAAATAATATATTCTAATTCATAGATAAAATAAACACATGAATTAAAACATAGCTCATTCATATTTGAATTCTCACAGTTTAAATAAATAATTTATTTTAATTCTGATTTCTCAATTCATTCCGATGATTCTTATCTATTTCTATTGTCTATTATTAAAAAAAAAAAATTAAAATAAGAGTATTTTTGTAATTTCTCATGTCTTTGGGTAAGTTCAACCATGTGAAAAAATACGTAGCGTCAAGTTGGGTATGAACATATCCAGTAAAACCTTTATAAATTAATAAAGTTGGGATCATATAAATCTATTAATTAAAAAGATATTAAATAATCATAAATTAAAAATTTATTAATTTACATAGTTATTTACAATTAAATTAATATACTACATTTAATAACTAAATATTCTATATATTTTACCAATATTGAATATGAATGACCTCGGATAACTTAGATGGATTATTAGATAAAGAAGACATTTATGAACTTAAGATGATAATTAAAGAATTAAGTTACCGTAGTAGAATGGATGTAAATTAGTTTTAAATTATCTAATAAAAATAATGCAAGTTCAGAGTTTTTAAGTTTAAAAGAAATTATTACTAATATCAATAAAAATAATGTAAATTATTACTAAGGAAAAATTGAGAATGATATAGTAGTTTTTTGTAGATGGTTATGTACAAGAAAATACTCAAAGTATCAACAACACTTTATAATCTTTTATTACAATTCGAGAAATTAATCACAAAACTTTTATATGCAATAAAAAAAAGATGAGATTCAACTAAATTTAAATTTTAAGAAAAATAAGTAATATTAAAATCATATTTTATATAAATAAGTAATAGTAAAATCATATTTTATATAATTAAAATATTATAATTAATTACATTTATAATTTAAGTAAATTATTAATTTATAATTTGAATGTGATTATAAAATTGTAAAATCATATTTTATATAAATAAGTAATAGTAAAATCATATTTTATATAATTAAAATATTACAATTAATTACATTTATAATTTAAGTAAATTATTAATTTATAATTTGAATGTGATTATAAAATTGTATAAGATTTTTTTTAAATATTATTTTATTAAAATTATTAATTTAATTTATTGACCTAAATTAAAATCGTAAAAATTTACATGTTTCTTGCAAGTGGGAAGGGGAAGGCATCTCATAAAATCATTCAATTCATATTCCCGCCCCAGTCCCAGTGGGCAGTCTCTTCTCAGAAATCCCCAAATGTCGTCGTCACCATTAGAGCCAGAAACAGTAGTAAAAAATCGGCACTTAGGGTTCCTGATATGGCAATCAATTCCTTCAACGGTCGTTTTTCTCCTCTTCAAACTCCTCATACTCTCCCCGCGCTCAATCCTCACGTTCCTCTTCACTCTCTTCACCTTCCAAGCGTCCCAACTTGCCTTCTCCTTCTCCCTCTCCTTCGCCTCCTCTCCTCCTCAACCCAAACGCCCTGTTTCTCCCTTCCTTCTCGCCCTCTCCCTCCTCTCTTCTTGGTCTCCTGATTTCCGCCGACGGGCCGTCGTTTCTTTCACGCTCATGCTCTTCGTCGCCGCCGCCGCCGTCTCGGGGCTCGTGTCAGTGGTGTCCGTTTGTTGGCTTGAGGGTTTTGATGGAGTTGAGTTGTTTTGGAGAGTGGGGTTTAGGGGTTTTGTCTGTGGGTTGCTTTATGCGTTCTTTTATGTTTATAAGCGGAGATGGGTTTTGGAGTTTCCCATTATTCAGGTCAGTCTTGTTCTTTTTTAATTAATTAATTACTTAACTAATGCTCGGTAGAGAATTCAGATTCCCATAATATCTGTGAATATTAGCTAAGCACATTATTGAGAGTATGATATTGTGTATATTCACATTATGACAAGATTTAATCATGACAATACATGGGCTACATTCATCATTTAAGTGTTTGTGTTGTTAAAATGGACCATGTGTAATTGTGTCAGATTGCCATGGATTTTTTTTTGTAATTGATCGTGCATGAGTGTAAGATTGCCTATTAAATAGAAGTATCGGTGAGCTCATCATTTAGGTTGTGGTTCGTAGGAGGTGATATCGATTGATTTTGTAGTTATGATATTTCCATGTTGGTTATGAGAGCTTATCTGATAACGTTTCATTCTTTGATAAACTATGTTGCCCATGAATTGTAGAAGACATTTTGTTTCTAACTCCAACAGGTTGAGGTGCAATGTCATATTGTGTTCTGATGAGCTTGAAAGTTGAAATGGATTGCTTGGGTTGATTTTTAACTGCTTTGAGGTCCTTGATAATTTTCTTCATTAGGATATTTTCATGTTCTTTTAACTTTCCAGCTGTTAGACTCATGACTATTGATCTTCAATGCCTGTTTCAACAGCGGCTCCCTTTCTTCAGCTTCAAGATGGGCCTTCCTTCAGCTATTAAAAGAGCCTTAAAGCTTTCAGGTGTAGCTTACCTATTTTCAGCTTTGCCAGTAGTTTTTCTGGCAGATCAACTTAAAAGTGAAGTGGCGATTGGAAAGTTTATTTCTGAGCAGATCACCTTTTACATTGGGACTTTTGCTGTGTTTCTCTGTTGGGAATTAGATCACCATTTACATCAGGTTTGTTTTCTAAATTTGGTTATTTAGCTGTTGATTTGTTTTCCTATTGATACTTGTTGGCTGTAGCGAGTTCTTTTCATACTAGTAGGCTGTAGCATGTAATTTAGAAGACTCAATATATGTATTTCCTTAGGACATATGATAGCTTGCAAAAGACAGAAGGACGTAACTCTCAATGACCAAAGAATTTGATATAATGAATGTCGCTTCAAGTGGTTTTCTGTTTGAAATTATATATATTGAATGTCTCAAATAGATTATCATGCCTCTTGCTACTGCTCCCTATTCTACACTATATCCTTTGTAGTGTATGGTTCCTCGTTTGTAAAACAGCCAGTTTGAGTTACTTGCTCTACTCTACCTCTACAAATGTTAGAAACAACATGACAAAGTTGTTTATAAAATATCCCTGTGAACATAGTTTATAGTTAAATATTTTTAGCTTGCAATTTTCATTCTTTTCTACCCCCACCCTGTGGATGTTTATGAAAAAGTTAAATGGCAAATTTAACAAGTGTTATTGGTGCTGCATCTTGGTCATATGCTTTTGTGATATTCTACATTAGTTCTTTTAATTAGCCAACACATATACTTAGCTTTCCCAGTCTAGCATTCCTTAGGTGTAAAGTCATGCGTAGATTGCTGAGCTGGGAATGCTGATTTGTAATGCAGCAGTTTTGTTTCTGTAACCATTCCCATTCCCTAAGTTGCTATCTTTCTAAAATTATTGTCTGAAGATACTGTTAGCCTAAAGTTTTCTATCATTTTTTAAAGGTTTGGATGGGGATAAGAAACCTCAATTGCTAAATACCAATTGTTGCCCCCCCTCTTATTAGGTGACCACAGGCGCAGAGCGTATTCACCGCCTGCCATTCTGTCATATTTATTTATATGTATATGTGACATTTTTATGTAGGTGCTACATACAAAAAGGCTCATGTTTGCTCCGCCTAAAGGATCAGCAGCTGCAGAAACGAATCCAAGCGAACCTCTTCTTGCTGCTTTGGAAGAGAGCACTCCAAGTTCTCTACTACAGTATCTTGCATATCTTGATCTCTGTATGGTTTGTGAGAATAATGTTGACACCTGGCGGCGAGCTGCCTTCTTTGAAGAAACCAGTGAAACTTACAGAAGAGTTATAAATGTGAGCTTGAGGCCCCTGAAACAGCTTGCAATGAAGTTGGGTGAAGGTATGGAAGCTGGCTCTGTTGACAAAGACATATCCAATCAGTTGCTGTCACCAACTGACATGCAAGTAGATTCAAAGTATTCTGAGGAATTGAATAACTTCCAGGTATCCAGAAGTGCTGTTGATAACACTTATGGATTCAGTTTAATGTATGCATGCATGCATAAGTGCTTGCATGTATTTTCCTCTGAATCTGTCTTGACTAGGAGTTCTCTACTAGGTAAGGTTAAGCATATTGATGCAGGATAACTTGCATAGAAACATCCCATGGACCTGATTGTAGGTTAGGTTGGGCTTGTGCATAAGCATCAAATGCGTGTTTGGCATGGATACTTTTCAAGTCATCTCTCATTCTTTACCAAAGCTTGCTAGATTTCCACATGCCCCAAGTCCACTAAGTTATTGGTCATGCCTATTTCGTTACATCCACACCTGTTCATCAGGCTTAAAATTTGCTTAGTGCTCCGGTTTAAAGGTTTCACAAGAAGAACTTTAAATGGACCATAGGCCAAGGTTTGTCCTTTGTGGTTTTTTGGGATGATTGGGGCTGATTTATTAGGTATTGGCAATAATGCTGATGTTTCGAGAGGAATTAGTTTATCTTTCGCTGTGCAATTGTATATTAGTTAGAACACATCAGAAATAGGAACAAGAAGAAGCTATATAATTACTCTGAGAGACAGAGAGGAGACCGTCAATTAAACATTTCTTTTAACCCAAAACTTAATTAGTATGACTTGATCTTCAAAAAGAGGGTAGCAAAAGATGGTATCCTCGACTCTCTATCCTGCAAGTGAACGCTGCATAAGAAAAATCTCCACTTGCATACCATAACTATTCACAACCCTCAGTTGCAGCATAGTCCATCTACTATCAATGCATATATGTTTGAAAGCATGGTAGGAAGTACAGTGGTTTGTTTGTTGAACTAGGTCGAGTGAATGGGCTGAGTCGATCTTCAATTCAGGCTTCTTACATACTGAAAGGCTCTTCTGTTATAACTAATGTAGGAATTTTCTTTTCTTTGTGGAACTTTGTTTAGGTGCTCTTGACTTTCTTTTACCTTTTCTTCTGTCTTTATGCTTCTGCAGATGCTTGTGAAGAATAAAGGATGTCAGGAACTTGTGCCTCATATTAATTATTGTGAGAGTTTTATTAATTAGATGATGGTGTGTTGGTGCAGCTATGTTCTTGGTGTGCTCGATCAGCTGCGTCTTTGACTGCACACTCGCACAAGGAGGACAGGTTTGGAGTTGCTCAACTTTCTGGTAGCAACGTTGATGCTCTTTCAACACTTCTATCCTGCCTGCTTGCTGTTGAAGCATATATGGGGAAGAAAACCAACTTGCAAGCTCCGCATCATTTGATGGGGCCGGCTGGTATTAAATGGGCTCAACTAAACACAGGAAGAAGAGACACTGGTATGGTCAAAAAGAGAGGGGGGCTGCTGCATGCAAAAGCATTTGCCATGGCTGATGTTCTAAGGACCTCAATTTACTGTATTGTTTCTGCTTTCCACGATGAGATGATCACTAGTGCCAGAGCAGGTGTTCTTGAGAAGGATTGGCTTGTTAGTAGCAAGCCTCTTTTTGGCACCCATGAGCTGCTTCTACAGAAATTGCGTCTGTTTCTTGACTTTCAAGCTTGCTAGCAGTTCCCATGCCTTGGTTTAAACAATCATTTTTCTTCCCTTGGTCAGATTGATGAACAATGCACGATGGATTATCTTGCTTGTTAATATGGGATGAGCATGAACATGAACAGGTAATTTCAATTTTGCTTTAAAGGAAAGTCAATGCCATGTTATATTGTTTAAGTTGTATGATTGATATAGGACAAATTGAATATTGTATATTTTTTAGTGGAGTTGGAAGGTATCATTATCTTTTAGTCAGATTCATTTGAAGTGTCTGCATGGTTAATGGTTTATTTAACAATCGGGTACTGGGAGGAATATAATCCATTCTACAGAAAACTGGATGCCACTGATTCACTGAAGCGAAGGGCAAGTGGTCTCTTTGTAGTTAGTGAATATTGTCTACTGAAGTATGTTGCCGACTTTTAAATCGAATGTGGAGATTTGTAGATTATGTATGCACCTTCACATCACATTTGCAGAAACATTTGAGATAGTAATGATTCTGAGCAAACAGTGTTAACAAATAAAGTGATGAGCGATGGAGATAGAATGAGCTCTGTCTTCAATAGGCGCATGGAGAAGAACTTTTGTGGGGAAGTAGGGGTAGGCATAAACCGATTAGGTTCGGTTTTTGCCAAAAGCCTAACTCAAACAAATCCGATCGGTTCCTAAGTTTGGTTCGGTTTTATATGGCTTAGTTCATGAAAATTAATTTTTTTCCTTTATATAAACCAAATTTTACTTTTCACTTAAATTTGATTATTTTTTCAGTTTAATTCAATTATAATCACTAATAATTCATGTTTTCTGCAAAAATACTAATAAAAATTATTATTGTATATATAAATAGAAATTTTTTTTTTTTTGATTGTAACACAAAACCGATTCGTTTTTAGTTTGGTTCGGTTTAAAATTGAAAATCAATTGGTACACATTTCTTGAATCATTCGGTTTTTACTGACTAAACTGAAATAAATCGACATATTTCGATCTAGTTCAATTCTGACCAAATTGAGCAGAATGCCCACCTGTGAAGGCTTTGTCAAAATTTTGAGCCAAAAGTTAAAAGTTTAAATTTAATTAGCCACACCCTTTTTATGTAATATTCAAGGAGTGGGCTGAAACTTTCATCTAATGTTGAAACAAATATTTTCAATGGCTAGCCAACTAGGTAAACTTTTAATTTGGAACTCAAATGATCACTTTAACGTTGAAATTGATAACAGCAACATTATCAATCTAACAACGAAAATAGCAGTTAACAATAAATTAGAATTATTAGCTTTAAAAATTAGAACATAAATTTTGAAGACTAATTAGATGTTTTTTCTTTAATTTTTTCATTTTTTTTATAATCCCGAATTCGCAAGAGTCAATTTTTTATAATCCCGAGGAGCTATGTTTTCCACTGGGAAGAATCAGATAAATGGAAAGTCCTCATTCTTCATTGCAAGAGTTGAGGAGGCAGGTTCATGATAAAAAAAAAAAAAGGCTTCGTTTGATCGGGTGAAACCATACCACTAGGGTTGGGCGGTGTCTCATCGAGAAAGACAGAAATGAAAGAACTCTCTTCTTCATTGACTTCTTTGAATGACTCGTGTTATCGAAAGGAACTGAATGGTTATTTCCAATTGCTCTATTTTCTTTTTCTTTCTTAACCCCATAGATAACTATCAATACAAAAAACCTTTTGCAGTGATAATGACGAAAAAACTTAGAAAAAAAATTGAGCACGACCACAAAAAACATGGTAGTAAAAGAAATTGTCTTTCGTATCTCCTTTTAAACATAAACAAAAGATCAAAGATCTCAAGTTTTGTGAACTTTTCCATAATCTTATCATCGAACTGATAAGGAAGGATGTTCATACGCCAACCCAAAGAAAATTTTACAAGGGGATTACATATCCTCAAAATAAGAAATAATGACTAATGAGCATTTATTTAATGATATTTCACTTACATAGATAATTGGGACCGATTTTGTTTGTACTTGAAGCAATGTGTACCAATTAAAACTTCTCATATATGATAATCTTATAAAATTTATCAGTGAATGAGTCGTATGCCACATCACTTGAATACAAACCATATAATCCAATTATGTTCGTGCAACATTTCTTTATTATTTTTAATTTTATTAATTGCATTGATTTTTATATTTTCATTCAATTAAAACATTTTTTTTTTATATGCATTCAACAAATACTTTACTACCATATTGTAAGATAATGATTGTTTCTCTAATATTGTTCATTTTTAACACGTTTGTATTTTTCTTTCCAAAATTTATGCTCCGGAGGAATGAGTTGTCGTGGGGACTCAACTTTTTTATACGCATCGGGCCAAAGGCCAAGGTGCCGCATGTGGTTAAAATTAATAAATGCCCACGAAGACATGTATACGTAGTTTTTATTCAGAGGTAAGATTTGCACTAACCTTTTAAAAGGATGTAATTAATAGTTATTAAATAAGAATATATGAATATTAAATCTTAACTCTCCATTCATATATTATTATACATTCATGCATAGCTAGAGACTATAACAAAGTGAGTAAAACTCAAGCTTAACATTAGATCTCAAGTTTTTTTCACGTATTAATGTTAATTATGTTATTATATGTCGATCATCACTCCTCTTATCTCAATTTGTTTGGTTCGTAAGAGCAACTAAATATAAAAAGAAAGATATTAAATTATCACATATCAATCTCATTAATTGGTAATGTGGAAAATATCATTGTCCTTCGAAATCTTAAATTCATATGATGCATCTTTTGTTTTACAAAATTCAATAAGTTTTCAATCATGTGGTGGATATTTAATCCAACAATATTAGATCCTTAATATAATGTTGCACTTATACGTGAATAATTATGTATTGCAGACTATTATATAAAGTTAAACACAATTAAAAGTAATTTAATTTAGTTTTTAGTAATTTGAGTTTTAATATTTTTAATAGGGTGTGGACCTTTAATATGTAGAGATATAATAATATTTTAATTTTATGATATACAAAATTAGAAATACCTAGTGACAATATGAATAATTCTCTATATAAGTAGTTATGGTCCCCAAGTCACACAATCTTTTTATTCTTTTATGATATCCCACATAAAAAAGAGTGCATAGAGAAATTAAAAGGCTCTCTAGGATATACGTCTTGATTTGCAAAACAAACCATATTACTCTATAGAGCAATTCAACGTTATAGATTTAGGTACGCTTCTACATAATTTTATTATTAATTTTTAGTGATATAACATAAATGTTTCTAAGTTTTGAGTGAGATTTCACCATAAAGAATTTATTATTTCTAACAAATGATATTAGAGACTCTTCATGTTGTATCATTGAGAATCAAATTTATTTTAATTAATGATTACAATTTTAGTCTTCTCAAATCTAATATCATTAAATTTGAGAACAGTATTGTGAAATTCGGTTACAATATATTCGGTTTTTTAAGATTTAGAAAATTCTACTATTAATTATTCAGAAAATTTAGAATTAAAGGAAAATAAATTCGGATTAAGAAAAATAAAATATTAGGTAATTCGGTTTGGATTTATAATTAAGAATGTAGCAGTCACTGCCACCATCGGAATCATGCATCATCATTGCCATATAGCAGCTGTGTGACGGTGCATGGGCGACTGCCAGTTGTGCGTTTTGTTGTGCGGGCTGGTAGTTCTCTTGAACTTGCAGCTGTTGGACGGCGTTGAAATAGCATGCGATCTCTCTTTAACCTGGTGGAGTTGCATCCACGAGATTTCGGCAGTGGCATTTGGCGAGGAATACTGGCGGTGTTGCATGCCCATTAGATAGCACCGGTAACCAGCAAACCAAGCGACAAAGAAAAAATGGTGGTTGTTTTCTGGCTGGGCAAGGTGCACCTTTGGGCTGCACCCACTGGTCAGCTGTGGCCTGTAGCAAGAAGCGGCGGCCATGGTCGTTGCTCAAAGAAAGGAAATTAGAAAACAAGAAGTTAAGGCTAGGATTTTTTGGATCCCGGTCGGTTTGACCTAACCCGATACAACTTTGACACAAATAATTTTTTCTTTTTTGGGTTTTGGTACCGACCCGAATGACCGATTGACTATTGACCAAGGTTTGACAAAATAATAATAATATTTTAAATTTTTGGATAATTTTTTGTATAATTTTAAATTCAAATATTAGTATGGTAATATATATTTTGAGATTAATTAATCAAAGCAACATGTCGTGATCTGTCTTGTGAAAATTAATTTTTTTAAATATAAACAACTACGTTATGTAATTTCTTTAAATATTGATCGACCAAAAAAAGGTTCATATTTGACAGAGTTGCATGTGCACCGACGATAATAAACACATGATGATTATTCAGTTTTATATGTAAATAATTAATCGGCTCAAAGAAAGTTTATTATTTGACATGTTCTTATTATTATTGTTTGATTACTACACCAAGTTATCACTTACAAGTTAATATTTTATCCAAAAATGAAATATTAATGAAGTGCCCGGTATCTTGAGATAGAGTTTACATTTATTTAAATTTATTATTGTTTTGAGACTTATAAAAGCTTTTTTTTATTTGTTTGTTGTTTAGTTACGACTTCTGCTAATATTACTTCCAACATCAATTTTATTCCTATGCTAAATGTCTCTAATTTCAAGTCTTAGAAAGTGAACATATTAATAGTTTTCATAGTCATGGATCTTTATCTTGTGTTAAGGGTTGATTGTTCCCTATCTCTTTCGGATGAGAGTGCCTCCATGAAAAGAGGGATATGGAAAGGTAGGAGAAATCAAATCGCATGTATATGATGATCGTTGAGAAGGCCATTCTAGTAGTATTCAGAGACTCTATGTCTGAAAAGATAACTGCGGCTAAAAAGTTTATTGAAGAATTTAAAAAGAGGCTTATCAAGATCAAAACGGAAGAAATAGGTACGCTCTTGATAAATCTAATTTTAATGGGGTATAATGGTAAGGATAAAGGCAAGAAGAAGAAGAAAGATAAAGAAACTATAGGTACAATACCTCAAAGGAAACAACAAAAGAAGCTAAGTGATCTAGAAAGCACTAGTTGTTTTTTTTATAGAGCTGAAGAGCATGGTTTGGTTTGTTCTGAGGTTAATTTAACTTTGATACTTAGGCACATGTGGTGGATAGATTCAGGTGCAACCACTCATATCAGTGTATCTATACAGGATAGCCTAAATTGCCGAAAGCCCAATGATGGTGAAATATATATATCTATGTGGGTGATGGTAAAACAATAGAAGTTCAAGCAATTGGAAAATTTAGATTATTATTGAAGACCAAATTATATTTGGATCTTGATGAAATATTTATTATTCCATCTTTGAGACAGAATTTGATTTCTATTTCCATTTTGGAAAAATCTAGTTATTTTTTTTTCATTTGGAAATGAAAAATTCAATTTGTTTTATGATTCAAAATTAGTAGGTTCCGATTCTTTGTCAAGCAATGATAATTTGTATTTAATTGACACAAGTGCTTCATTTAATAAATCATTGCAATTGAGTACACGAGATATAAAGAGCAAAATTAACCCGTGAGAATTCGGCTGCATTATGACACAATAGATTTGGTCATATCTCCAAACGGATAATTGAAAGGCTTATGTGAGATGAAATTCTTGACCTCTTAGATTTTATAGATTTTGATGTTTATATTAACTGTCTCAAGGGAAAACAAACTGATAAAATGAGATTTGAAGCTAGCAAGATTTTAGATGTCTTAGAACTTATATATACAGATATTTGTAGGTCATTCCCTACGACTGCTTGGAATGGTCAACAATATTTTATGGCATACATAAACGATTTTTCTAGATATGGCTACCTATATCTCTTTCATGAAAAATCACAGTTCTTGGATATGTTAAAAAATTTTAAGTTAAAGTTGAGAATCAAGTTAACAAAAGATTCAAAAGCATTAGATCTAATCGTGGTGGTGAGTACTATGATAGATATGACGGTTCAAGTGAACAAAGTCTAGGACCATTTGCTAAGTTTCTAGAAGAATACTGTATCATCCTACAGTACACTATGCTTGGTTCGTCTACTATGAATGGTGTTACTAAAAGATGAAACAAGATGCTTAAGGACATGGTGAGGGAGATGATTTATTATTCTACTTTAATTGAATCACATTGGGGAGAAGCATTTAAAATTGCAACATATATCTTTAAAAGGGTTCTAACTAAAGCGACTACTAAAACTCCTTACAAACTTTAGACAGGTAAGAAGCTTAGTAAGAAGCCTAGTCTAAAGTATTTTTATGTTTAGGGATGTTGAGCTGAGGTAAGGCCTTATAAGCTTAATAAGAAGAAACTGGACTCCAGGACAGTGGATTGCTATTTTATTGGATACTCTAAACAATTCAGGGGATAAAAGTTTTTGATCCCATGACTAAATTAGAATTCGAGTAAAGAAATTCATGATTTTTTGAGGATGTCAAGTTTGCGGAGGGAGATACAATTAAGTACTTTGTCTTTCAAGAGGAATATGTTAATATTCCCACATGTTTAATTGGCATTGATCAGGGTTTCTAGCTTTGTTCACGACATAACAGATCAAGAAAATGTAGAAGAACCTCTCATACCAGATATTGTTTTAGAAGAACAAAATTTACCACCTCAAGAACCTATGATATTAAGAAGATCCACTAGAGATAGGAAAAGTGCAGTGCTAGATGACTACATTGTATTTCTTCAAGAACATGAGGTAGACATTGGAGTAATGAAAGATGATCCAATTAATTTTTGTCAAGCCATAAAAAGTTTTAACTCTCAAAAGTGGATTGATGCCATCAATGAAAAATAAAGCTCAAGAAAGATAATGACATATAGGATCTTATCCCATTGCCAGAAGTTGCAAAACCTATTGGTTGCAAATGGATATTTAAAACTAAAAAAGATTTGAAAAAAGATGAGAAAAGGTATAAAGTGCGTCTTATTATAAAGAGCTTTCTACAAAAGAAGGCATCGAATAAAAATTTAAAACACTCTTTAGGATTATAATAACATTGGTAATGTATTTCAGTTTGAGTTACATTAGATGGATGTGAAGATAGCTTTTTTCAATGGTAACATCGATAAAACAATCTATATGGTGTAGATAAAAAGCTTTGAGTCAGGAGACCTAAAGAATAAGGTCTGCAAACTTAAAAAATTTATCTATTAGCTTAAGCAAGCATCTCGACAACTTAAAAAATTTATCTATTAGCTTAAGCAAGCATCTCAACAACAGTATTTTAAGTTTTATTGAGTGATCATCTTGTTCGGTTTTGAGATGAATTTGGTCGATGATTGCATGTACTATAAGTTCTGTGAGAGCAAGTATATCTTTTTGGTTTTATGTGTCGATGACATTTTACTTACATGACACCAAGAGATTTTTAATTAAGAATTTTGAGATGAAAGATCTTGGTGACATCTCGTTTGTATTAGACATATAGATGCACCGGGATTGCTCTCGAGGTATTCTTGGATTATCATAAAATAGCTATATTAAAAAGGTTCTTAAGAGATTTGGCATACAAGATTATAAATTAGACGATATCCCAATAGTTAAGGGAGACAAGTTTAGTCTCAATCAGTGCTCTAAGAATGATTTTGAAGAAAAGAAGATGCAAACGATTCTTTATGCGTCAGCAATAAAAAGTCTACTGTATGCTCAGGTTTGTACGCGATCAAATATTGAGTACATTACTGGGATGTTGGATAGGTATTTAAGTAATCTAAGAGTAGACTATTGGAAAACAGCCAAACGAGTCTTGCTGTGCTTATGGAAAACAAAAGACTACATGCTTACGTATCAGAGGTCAGATTAGATTGAGATCATTAGGTATACTGAATCTGATTTTACTGGATGCCATCATAGTATGAAGTCCATGATGGGCTATATCTATATGTTAGCTAGAGGTACTGTTTCCGGGAAGAGTGATAAACAATCTCTTATAGCCTCTTCACGATGGTAGCAGAGTTCTTAGCATGCTATGAGACATCTAATAATAGAATATGGTTATGAAATTTTATCACGGGGCTGTGCATAATAGATGGTATTGATAGACCACTCAGATTATTTTGTGACAATAAGTCAGCAATGCCATATTCTAATAATAACAAGAGCTCGATAAAGTCGAAGCATATAAACATTAAGTTTGTAGTTGTTAAAGAAAAAGTTCAGAGTAAATAGTTGTCTATAGAGCACATTGGCACAAACTCCATCATTGTAGATCCGGTTACTAAGGGATTTCTATCCAAAATGTTTCATGAGCATGTGTCTCATATGGATGTCATGTCATTTAAAAATATTTAGTTTTAGTGAGAGTTTGTAATTTTAGATGCTCTTATGATATAGACATTTTTCAATTATTTCAGTTTATGGTTATTTAAGGTTATTTTCTGTAGAAATAAAGTTTTGGTTTATTCACACTCTGATTTTGGTACGGTTTGATTTCATCAAGGTTTAGGTGGACCAGTTAAAAATAGGCATATTAAAATTACTTTGCATGAAATTTTCATGCTACACATCTACATAGTGATCCATGTCATTCAGTTGTATTGGCATTGTGATCATTGATGGGTCGAGTTATGACAGTTATAATGAAGACTGCTTTGATCCTATGTTAATATGATTGATGGACTAAATTGGCTATAGATACATTTCGGTAATGACAGTAAGGTTCAGCTTATACGATTATTTCTTTTGGCAAACCATAATTATAGGGTTTTACATATAGCCCAAGTGGGAGCTTGTTGGATATTTAATCCAACAATGTTAGATCCTTAATCCAACGTTAGACTTATATGTGAATAATTATGTATTGCAGATTGTCATATAAGATTAAGCCGAATTAAAAGTGATCTAATGATGTTTACGATAATTTAGTCTTTAATGTATCTAATAGGGTATAGACCTTTAATGTTGTGAGACCTAATAGTATTCTAATTATATGATGGGCTGAATTTAGAATACTTAGTGATAACAAGAAAAATTATCTATATAAGTGGTTTTTTTTCTAAAAGGGGAGGGTGGGCAAGCCCAAAGAGTTTTTACCCCTCCCACCCCAAGACTCGAACCTGGGTCGCTACGAATCTAGAACCGACTATGGCAGCCAACCCGACTACGGCCTTGGGGACAATTATCTATATAAGTGGTTATGGTCCCTAGGTCACACTTATCTTTCTATTCTTTTCTGATATCCCTTTATTAGAAAAGTACACAAAGAAACTAAAAGGCTCTCTAGGATATACATGTTAATATGAAAGATGAATCACACTACTCTAAAGAGTAGTTCCATGTTATCGATTTAGGTATGCTTCCGCATAATTTTATTATTGATTCTTAGTGATACAATATAAATATTCTTGGGTTTTGAGTGATGGATTTCACCATAAGATTTAATTATTCTAACATTATGAACTTACTATATATATTTCAATATTTGAAAAAAATAAAATTAAAGAGGTTCCCAATAAAATAATAAGCGACCCATTAGTAGTATTTCAATTTTAATAAAATATTAAATCTTAAAATTGAATTTTTTTTTTTTAAAAAAATCTTTAACCTTATCAAAGATTTTAATTCTGATATGCCATGAGTTAATTCACGTGTTTCATTAAATGGATTGCCACTTATTATTGTACATGACATACGTTATATGGAGACTATCATAAAACACGTGAAATCACATAATGTCTTTTGTCATATTCCATACTTTAAATTAATAATTTTAATATACTGCATGTTTTGCCACTCGTTACTATATAATATATACGTTATGCAGAGACCTGTAAAACACGTGAAACCATGTGATGCGTTTTGATAGATTTCGTGTGTTAAGTTTAATATGTTGCATGTGTTGGCACTTATTATTGTACAAGATATATATTATGCAGACTATCATAAAACACGTGATATCACATAATGTGTTTTGTCATATCCCATATTTTAAATTATTAATTTTAATATACTGCACGTTTTGCCATTTGTTACTATATAATACACACGTTATACGGGGACTCGTAAGCACGTGATGCATTTTGTCAGATTCATTAATATATTGCACGTGTTGCTGCCCCTTGTTATTGTGTAAGATATATATTATGCAGAGACCGTCGTAAAACATGTGACTGTTCTGTCGGCTTTAATATTTTTAATTATTAATTTAAATGTATTGCATGTATGGCCAGTTGTTACCGTATAATACATACGTTATGCAGAGACTGTGGTAAAACACGTGAGATCAGGTGATAGATTTTGTTTGCTTCAATTCACATTTATTTTGTTCAAATTACCTTAGTTATTTATAAATTTAACCTCAATTTTCTTTCAAATACAAAAAATTTATAGTGATCAATGTCTCTCTTATTAGAAGATTACGGATCAAAATTTAGAGTAGGGTCTAGTTTAATTCACATGAGATGCCACTCTTTTAAAGAGGAGAATTTTCGAAATATTTCACATTCCTATTTCCTTCTCGCGAACGAGAACTTGCAAACTGGCGAAAACGACGTCGTGGGAGACCTTGTATTATTAATGTCTGGGCTTTCCACATGGAGACTCGTAATAATGGAGCAAGTGCTGGTCATGAGAACAAGGTATAAATATTTATTAATTTCTACTTTTTTTTTTGTTTTTCGTAAAAGGTAAATAATTATACTTTAATTCTTTACAAACTAATATTTGACTTTTGAAATATACTACTATTGTAATCCCTATAATTTTGCCAATTCTCCACTTAATTTCTGTATTTCTTTTATAATTGTCTAAAACATTCCGTTGTACATTTGTTTCCATAAACAATTAATCAACTTAGGTAGTATTTATTTTTTTATTTGAAATTTGAATAGGTCTGAATGTTATTGAAGTCTGAATACATATGTATGAATAATAAGTTTATTTTTTTATTTTTTTATATTTTTACGTATAAATATAAGTGGTAAGTTATTTATTTTCATAAGCTCAAATCTTAATTCTAATATTTTTATACTTATAACCTTGAAAATGTGATATATACTTGAAGTTTAAATAAGTATATATTTATAATATTTTCTAATACAATAGCTTTTATATGTTATAAATATTTATAAGGTAAGCATTTTATATATAATTTATGAAAATAATTTTGATAATATTATTTTTTTATAATTTAACATAGTATTTATACATAAAAAAGTTGTTATCTAATAATGAAAGAATTTATTTAAAATTCAAATTGAATGTATGTTAAATATTTAATACCAAGTAAAATTTAAGATCAAGAAAAATTCTAATATAACATCTAATAATTACGTAGGAAATACATATATTTAATACGGTTATTTGTGAGGAAAAAAATTAATTTTTCATTTAAATATTTTACCATTTAGATAAAAGTCAGAAAATTTTAATTTTTTTTATTCAGATCAAAATATCTTGTAATAAAATTTCAGATATAAAAGCAAACAAGTAAAAATATCAAAATATCTTAAATTAAGTAAAATTAAGATTTCAGATATAAAAACAGATAATCCCTTAAATATTCTTTGCTTTTACCTATTGCATCTTAGATTTCTTAATTGTGAACTATTTTGTCAACTTCAAAATTTAAAAATCTCAAAATTTAGTATATTTCATGCTACTTGTTAATGCATGAGATATAGGTTATAAAAAGGATATTCATAATTGTGTGAAATCTAAATCTCAAAGTTAAATATACTTTTGACTCTATTTGGTATTAAGGTGCAATAATTTTTAAGCTACAACATGATGTGGAAAAAAAAAGTGTAATATATATAATTTTTAAATAATAATTTTAACAAAATTAATAAAGATATAATAAAATTTTTATCATATTAAGGACTGTTTTTTTTTAATGACTTAATTGACTTAATTTAAATTAGTTAAGTCACTAAGTCTATTTATTTATTCAACTTAATGAAAAATTTTAGTTATTAAGTCATTAAATTAATTTTTTTAAACTTTTTGCTTAATCTAAAAAGTCTTGATATAATTAAAAGATTTTCTCTAAAATTTCCCTATCTATTTAATTAATTTTCATCCTTAATTAAAATTTAATAATTTGCATTATTACCAATCTTTGTAACTTGTGATAATATAGTGGTAGACTATTATTGTTTTTCTTATTTTTATTTTCTTCAAACTAGCATTATTTATTTTCATAAATTTTTATGAATAATTTTCATATAAAAACATCATGAACTACAATAAAATTGTTTAACATATTAATAAAGAATATAAAGTGTTGTATTTATTTGAATATGATTTATATTATGATAATATATTATTGTATTTAAAATTTTTTAGGTATTTATTATTTGTAGGGATATAAATGTAAAAATACTAGTTTTTAGATTTTTAAGTAAAAAAAAAAAATCAATATTTGTTTCAATTCAGAAAAAAAAATTAAATTCAGACATTCAATTCTATTTAGAATTTATACTAATTCAGGCTACCTAAATGTAAAATTAAACTAACTTAGCTTATAAGCTATAAAAATTTAGTATTTACCAAAATTTAGTATTATATCTTTTAAGATACAATTGCTCAAACTTAATCCCAAACAAATTCTTATGACATGCAAATGAAAATTTTGTCTCTTTTCCATTATCAATCTGAGTAACAAGGTAAATTCTTTTAATTCATACAGCAAGATGATGAACCTAATAGATCCACTGTTCAATAGATGTGCGAATCATTGATTGGAGCGTGGCATCTAGGGTTTCAGGACAATCTTCTCTCGTGCCAATTTTATGATACTTTACGATTACCCACAAGGTTACTTATATTGTGTGAGTGTGGTAACTGGTACTTTGTAAAATCTAATGGGGAGTTGTGGGTTTGTTGCAAGTGACGGCAATGATGATGTTGATGATGATAATAAAGTTAATTACCATTAATTTCCAAATGTTGAATTTAAAGTGTATAAAGTGAATGATAGGATTGGCTAGAGAAAGAAGTGATGAAGCAGAGGTGAAGCCTAAAAAAATTTATTATTCAGTATTTACGTCAGTTTGATAATACTGTATCAGCTGCAAAGAGAATCAATTAAATATTTAGTAAAATTTGTCTGTAAAATGTTGTGACTTTTAAAGATAGTCATATATATTTGGGGAGATAGTCATATATATTTGGGAAACTTTATTCTTAAATTGCTGTAAGAATGTAAATGAATGAATGGAAAAAATGTTAAATAAAATTTATTTACACATTTATAAACATGTTTATAAAATATTTTTTTTATTTTTCATCTATAATAATTGATAATTAAAATAAATATTTTATATTATTAATTTTTTTATTTTGTTATCTCAATATAATTGGTAATAATATTGATATCTTTAAAGTTAATACTTTTATTTCCTAATAAATAAGTATAATTTTAACTTTTTATAATATTTACCAAATAAAAAATATTAATTTTTACTTTTTTAAAATCATTTTTGAATCTCCCAAAAGTAGCCTCAGTCATTAGCCCCACCATTAATCGGCTAACTAATTATAATATTTCTTTTTATAAAACTGCATCATGACGTTTAGTCCATGCTATTGAGCAGTTACTTGTCTCGACAAAATTTATCAATGAAATTTTTTTAATAACATAAATGTTAAGTTAGAAATAGTGAAAATATTAAGTGTTTAATTGTTTTATTAGTTTAGTAGCGTAAAAGATCCAATTTTATAGGCATGTTAAGTTTTATTAACAATGAGGGTTAGTATCTTTTTATTAATTTAAAATCGTAAAATAGCAAATGACTAAAAGAAGAAGAACAACTTTTAAAAATTGTAAAAATTGCTATTGTCCTAGGATAGTCGAGTAAGACCAAACCAGCTGCAGAAGAAGAACAACTTTTGGGAACCAATATTGATAGCTCTCTCAATTCATATGGAAGTGTTGCATGAGTAATCATCATTGGCTCTAGCAGAGAAAAGTTGTGCTATTATTAAATGGATAACTATCTACCTCATTCTATTTATTTTGTTTAATGCTTATATGTTTGAAATATGTGGTCAACTATGTGGGATACCCAAGATACCCCAAACTGGTCAGCTGCACTTTTCAATTCCCTAAGTCTCTAATGATAACAAGTGATCCAAGGATCCCTCCCATCCTCTTTAGGATAACAAAATAGAGTCATGCAATGATCCATATCTCCGTTGTTTATGAATGCATTTCCTTTACAAAATATGATGATGTGTGCTCTTTTATTAGCCTTTCGATTATTTGATGTGGATGATTTGTATGGGATGCTATTTGATTTATGATTGCCATTGATTTAGCTTTATAATTTTCATTGCACAAGAAATCGCCTTATTTTAGAATATGTTGGGGTGTCTGACCAGTCTTGATCTCAATGAACTACTTTATGTAAGAGCCAGCGAAGAAAGACTAATGAAGTCATAAAGCAAAGCAATTTTGAAAATTGCGCTGTAAAGAGAGGGAGAGTCAAAGAAGCCTGAGGGCATAGTATACTATTATACTATAGCGATATGAGGATCCGTTAATGCATATGCCCACATCTCCATTCTCTTATTAAAAGTAGATAATAAACAATTAAAAAATAAATAGCACTCACGAGAGTTGAATGTCTAAAAACAAAAAGGTCGGTGAGTAGCCACCTCTGTTATTATCTATCTTGCTCATGTAATTCAAAGTGGATAGTGGATCATGAGGTTTTCCACAATTTCACCAAAGAGTGGGCGAGTAGCCGCCTTTATCATTATCTATCTTGCTCATGTGATTCAAAGCGGATGGTGGGTCATGATTTTTCAACCATCTAGCAAAAATGGTAGGTGAGCAACCACCTGAATCACTATATGTCTCATAAAAGAATTCGCCATAATTTTTATTAAGATATGCGGCAAGCATATCTAAGTAAATTGTCATACATCTGTTGGGATAAGCTCGAGGTATCTGGGGTACCCCACAACAGAAAATCATTCTTCGAATACACCAGAAAATCATTATTCGCCTTTGTTATTATGCCAATTATGGATTTGTATGCTTAATCAATATATTGTGTAGATACTTTGGTTATTGATAAGTGTTAAGAATTGCCATAACCTTCTAAAGATAGATAGCAAGCATATCAAGATTAACTGCCATATTTTGTAATAATACTAAGTTACTTTGACATGAAAAAAGAGAAAGCTCAATGAATATCTAAGGTTATGTGTACCTGAGGTACCCGATATTCTAAATCAGTCATCAAAATGTATTAGACATACCCGAGAGATCTCTAAAATGGCCATACCTAATAGCAACATCTAAAGCTATCAGTAGTAAAATAATTACAGATAATCAGAAAATAAAAAGAGTTTATGAGTACAACATCTAAGTAATATAGTTAACCTTACAAAATAAATATAAAAAAATGCCAAACGAAGTTCAACGGCAGCTGGATTAACTTCACCCTCATATTTCAGAACACAGAGATCAGTAAAAGTGCTAGATGTAGCAAAAGAACAAGCTTTGGTAGCAGGGGTACCTGATAGGAGATTTGACTGGTGTAAGTCAAGTACACATGATTCTATTTTGGCCTTTGTCATCGTTAAGATTGTTGATTTATCTACCCACTTCTCCATCTTGGGTATTAGCAGCCTTAGCTCCACACTCCAAATTTCAGTCATCATGCGACCTGTAACTCATCATATTCTTTGGCTACACTAGCCTTCTCCTCGAACAGATCATCAAGGCATCTATTTAAAGTCTTGTTCTCAAGAGAAAGTTTCTCTTCGTGGGATCGAAGCCCATATTTATTTTTTAGGTACTCGTAATACCCTTGAAGCCTCCAAGAGAGGAGTCTTATGATTTTATTTATGTATTTAAAGTACATGGAGAAAGGGACCCTTGGATGAGGTAGATCACAAATAACTGACAAATCACTTTTCAAATAATTAAAACATGCATCACAGTCATCACTAGTATGATCTAGAACTGCCAACTACTAGAAAATAAAATATGGGTGATAGTATGGTACCCCTACAATACCTTATACTTATATTTAGTGGTTTGTCCTCAGAAGTAGATGAGGAGTTTTGATTAATTAGCCTCACCCTCTCCAACATATCTGTACTTAATATACTACACTCTTTCTAAAGGCCTAAAATTCTTTGTTCAAAAATCAAACTGGCTAACCTCCTTACTTATCTCCTTAACAGGGCACTTCTCTTCATCCATATAATATCTCTAAGATCACGAGGAGCCCTTAGTGAGAAGGACGAACTACATATGAAAAAAGCAGACAAGAGAAAAGAAAAAGAAAATAAGCGCATATTGTCTTTATTGAATGAGCTTCTTGTACTTAAACGTTTGCTGTTAACCAAGGTACCCTATCTCCACTTATTATCTACCATAATATCTAAAGGCCAGTCAACACTCTCCACCTAAATAAGGACAATTATCTAGAGGCAATCTATAGATAGCTAAACATCATAACGAAAAAGGTCTTGAGGTGTAGATAGAACCCCAGGTTAAAAAGGTCAATTTGAAGGGCTATCGCTTTTGTCGTAAAATACTTCAGGGTCTCATCTTTATAAGATACTCTAAAAGATTAGAAGAATGAATGATTGATACATATTGAATGATTGATACATATTGAATCTAAAAACTAAAAGAGATGAAAAAAAGAGAGTTTCTGACTTGAGAAAATATATAGTCAACCTAAAAGAGAGTAGTCAAGGCATCTCTTTCATTTAAACCCAATAGAAGATAGGCCTGGTAATTGTCACATGTCATTCATAATTTTTTTGTGAGTTTCTTTTACCTCAACTGCTTTCGCCATTAAAAAAAACTAAAGAATATTGTTTGGGAAAGAAATAAAAAGCTGGTAATGAAGCACCACGTGTCGAGTAAGAAGTTTTTATTATTATCGGAGCACCTGGTGTACCCGAACCATCCCAAATATAACTGATAATGGAATAGGTACACGGGGTACCCAACATGTACTAGGTACTCTTAATGGTTTAAGAGGGGATGCAGAGTTAACTTATACTAAGACTGAGGTAGTCAAAGAATCTCTAAAATATTTTCCATGTGTGTTATCTCCGTCGCCAAAAAATAATATTTGATTTAATAAAATCAAATAGAAAATATCTTGTAAAACAAAAGAAGACAAATAGTTGTTGTACTCGCTAAAAAGATAAACATAGCACACCAATAATGGTGGTCCTTGGTTGCCACGCCTACAGCTGTCCTAACAACCTCTGTAGAAATATTTTGTTCCACGTTGCAGTGTATCCTACTTGTAAAAATTGACAAAATCTGTCAATAATACCTCTATTATCCCCAATGCGTAATTCTAACAGCCCAAAATGTGGGATTGAGATAAAATGATGATGAATATCCTAAAAATGATAGTAGAATTACCATTAAAAGATGCCACGTGGCAAGATACATAGGATACATTATATAGGAACAATTAAGTTCTATCTTTCACATATTACTATTCAGAACAGAACATAAAGATATTTTACAAGGAGCTAAGGTCTTCTTAAACCTCTAACCTCTATTTTTGAGAGATTGCAAACTCTTTATTCCATACAAGTTTAAGTAGTTGACTTAAGTGTCGTAGTGTGGTCGTTGGCTTTACCTTTAATCTCATTTTTGTTATTTTGCAGGTTAAAGTACATCTCCAAGCCCTTTAAACCCAAAATCTCATCCACTCACCATTATCACCCTTCTCCCATTTTTCTTTTATCCTTGAAAAGCTTTATAATAGCCCACACTTTACAACCTAGCGAGGTACCTCTCAACCTTAAAAATAAATATATTATTATTAGATAGGTTTTGGCTATCCTTTGTCTTCACCTCCTAATATCTACCTAAAAAAAAATATTATAAATTTATCAAAGAAAACAACAGTTAGCAATAAATTAGAATTACTAGATTTAAAAATTTGAACATAAATTTTGAATACGAATGATTGGAGGATTTTTCTTTAATGATTGTATTCTTTTCTAATCCCAAATTCACAAGAGTCAATTTTTTGTTCATTTTGTTCAAATATCATTTCTCTTGAAAAAATGAAGATTACATGTAAAAAAAAAAAAAATCACAAGAGGATTACATATCCTTCAAAATAAGTAATAATAACTAATGAGCAATTATTTAATAATATTTCACTTACATAGTTGGGACCAATTTTGTTTGTATTTCAAGCAATGTGTACCAATTAAAACTTCTTTTTAAATTAAAACTAGCAATGAAACTGATTTGGATTCTCCAAGATCTGCTCTTATGCTTTATAATCTCAAGCAATGACTTATATGAACACAAGCTAAAACCAGATTGAACCAACAATAGCAATCACAAAATGAACCTAAGAAAATACAAAAATTACTACACACACTTGACACCAGGTTTTATAGTGGTTCAGTCACTATATGACCTACATCCACTTGTGAGAAAGAACAAAGATTTCACTATAAGAGCTTATACAAGATACCAAATACTAGAGACAAGAGAATGTGTAATAGAATTGATCTAGCCCCATATATAATTACAAAGCCTTATATACTAAAAATGATGGATCAATAAAGACCTTGGACCAATCAACTGCTAGTAAGTTTTGAGTTTGTTATGAATAAAACCCAGAACCTGCCTACGTAATAACGGTTCCTAATAGCCTTTCAAAGCACTGATGAATACGTGTCAAAATTTTACATGATCTGGACTATAAAACGATACAAAAACTTGTCATTTTGGATAAGTGACTCACATGACAACTTACATGGATTATTTATTTATTCGTCCGACATTAACAAGATGTCATACAACTCCCTGATCTTCTATATCTGACACGTTATGTGTTTATGCCAATTGCATCTGACCTGTTGTCTTCACTTAAAAATCCAGATTTGAGTTTTATCTTTAATATTATCCACTTTGAACTCAAATAATTTACTACTTTAATTCTCTCCCACATTTCTCATCTGCAGTTATATTTTACAAATTCCACCTGAGCTTTAAAAAAACTCAAACTTGGCACCTGGAACAACTTTTGTTAACATGTCTGTAAAATTGTCATCAGTGTGAATTTTCCCTAACTTTACCATTCCTTTTGATACCTCTAACCTTAGGAAATAAAGCTTAACATCTATGTGCTTTGTCTTTTCATGATGCACCTAGTTTTTGCTTAAATAGATCGCATTCTGATTATCATAATGGACCACCACCTGCTTCTATTCATACTCTAATTCAGTGACCATTCTTCTGATCTATATTGCTTCTTTAACAGCTTTTGCTGCTGCAGTGTATTCAGCTTCAATTGTTGACAAAGCAACAATACTTTACAATGTGGCTTTCTAATTTATGGTACACTATTTGGAGTAAACAAATAACCAGTGAAGGACTTTATTTTATCCAGATCCCTTATATAATCTGTATCTACAAAACCTTCAACACAGACTGCATTCTTACTTCTAATGCTATATACTATATTATAATCTGTTGTACTATTCAAGTATCTTAAAATCCAAACTATAACATTCTAATGTTCTTTACCTCGACGTGCTATATACCTATTCATAACATCGATCACATAAGATATATCAGGCTTATCAGAACCACTGTATACGTTATACATTTAACAACACTTAAATATGGTATAATAGTTATTTCTTCATTTTTATCCTCAAGTTTAGGACACTAATGACATGAGAGTCTAAAATGTACTAGTAATGGTGTTTGAACATGCTTTGAGCTTCCTATTTAAACTTTTCAAGCACTTCCTAATGTATTTCTCCTGAGTTAAGCATATAATACCCTTCTTCCTGTCTTTGATTATTTCTACCCTAAGAATCTTCTTTGTAGCTCCAAGATCCTTCATCTTAAAAACTCAATATGCTTATTTTTCATAGCCATGAGTGTTACTGAGATTCTTAAGGATAAGTGCATGATCACTGAAGAAATACCTTAGTAAAATCAATGTTGTCCTTTTGTGTAAAGCCTTTGGCAATAAGCTTGGCTTTGTATCTTTATGGTCAATACCTGGTATCCCTCTTTTACCTTATAAATCCACTTGCAGCCAGCTATTTTCTTCTTTGTTGGTTTATTAATTAGCTCTCATGTTTGGTTTTTCATTAATGATTGCATCTCCTCATCTATAACTTGTTTCCAATTATTTAACTTATTACTTTTAACAGCTTCTGAATATATTTTTAGTTCATCAGTTTTAATCTCATGAGTTACTGTCAATGTAAATGCATTGAGATATGCATAAGCATACTTCTTTGGTGGCCTTATCACTTTTTCCTCTATCTCTCACCAATTGATAATCCCTAATTTCTTTATCACCTTGAGATTTATCCTGATGTTCAGAAACCTCCATATCATATTCTAATTCAAGCTCAATCCTTGTTTTTGTCTTGTCTTAGAAGTTGAAAAGGTTCACCTCAAAATAAGACTTCTAATATTTGACTTTAGGCTCAGTAATAACAGACTTTGTTTTCATTATTGCTTGAAGCATCTCAACTTCATTAAACATAACATCTCTGCTCATAATAGCTCTTGGATGCTTTAAATCAATGCACCATAACTTATATCCTTCACTCTATCTGGATAGCCAAGGAATGTACATTTTAAAGTTTTAGGCTCAATCTTCCTTTGTTTAATGTGTGCATAAGTAAGACATCCAAACAACCTCATATTTGAATAGTATACTAATTTACCAGATCAATATTCTACTGGTGCTTTGAAATTAATTACAGTAGATGGACTTTTGTTTACAATATAACATGCTGTGGATAAAGCTTCTACCTATAAAGTCATAAGTAGTTTTGAATGTATTAGCATGCATTTGACTTTATCAATCAATGTCCTATTAATCATTTTAGCTAATCTATTTTTTTGAGGGGCATGTCTCACTGTCTTATGCTTTACAATGTCATGTTCATTACAAAAATCATTAAAATTCTTATTGTAAAACTCTAAACCATTATCATTCTTAAGTCTTTTAACATTTCTATTTGTTTGAGTTTCAACGAATGTCTTCCAAGACTTAAACTGATCAAATACATCATCATTGTTTTTCAATGCTGCATAAACCCAAACCATTTTAGAAAAACATCAATGAGAGAGATAAGAAATACCTTGCCCCACTTAAAGAAACTATTTGTGTTAGTCCCCACATATCAATATGGATATATTTTAAAGTATCTTTTGAATTGTGGACAACAGTACTGAATTTTACTTTTGAAGAATTGCCTAAGACATATTCTTTACAGAATCTCAAAGACTTTATCTTATCTACTCCTAAAACTCCCTACTTTGACAATTCTTTTAATTCTTTTTTGTTCATATGGCTTAACCTTATGTGTCACAATATGGTTTTATCTAAATTCTAGTTTGAAACCCTAATATTACTTATTACTACTGAATTTTCAAGCACATATAATCTATTATTCATGTTTCCCTTCATCACCACCATTGATCCTTTTATAACCTTTAAGGCACCTAATTCAAGCTTAACTAGACAACTTATTTTATTAAGCATCCCAAGAGAAATAAATTTTCTTTTTAAGTTAGGGACATGTCTGACATCCCTTAATTCCTTAATCATGCCATCGAACATTTTTTGTCAAATTAGGCCTCTACCAACCACCTTACATCTAGCTTTATTACCCATTACAACTACAACACCATCTATAATTCATAGTTGATGAATAAGCTCTTGTTAAGACACATATGAATGGAATAACTAGAATTTAAAACCCAATTACCTCTGGTTTGGCCACCAGTAGCAATCAGAACTTAGTTGAATTATAGCCATCAAATTCCCTAATCTCTGATGCAACAACAGCATTACCACTTTTCTGTTTTGTGTCTTTATATTGTTTTCTCCTCTCAAGGCAGTTCTTCTTGAAATGATCTTCCTTGTGGCAGTTGAAGTATTTCAAATTCTTTTATTTTGACTTAGATCTTTTCTTCTTTCTTTCTCTCATTCTCTTTTTTTAGATTTTCCCCTTATTGTTAAAAGTTCTCCATCTCTTAACTCTTTCTTTATTGCTGCCTTGGAACTCAGAGTTTCTTTGACATCTACCATAGTAAGGGTTTGCCTACTATACATAAGTGTATCAACCATATGCTTTAGCAGTGAACCCAGCAAGATTATGGCTTTGTTTTTATCATTAAATTTCATATTAATATATTCTAGATCAAGGATGATCTTATTAAAGGCAATAATGTGATTAGTGATTGATGAATTTTTTTCTATTTGTAGAGTATAGAGATTCTTTTTTATGGCTAGTCTCTTAGCCATTGACTTCTTGGTGTATAAATTTGCAAGCTTCTTCCATAGACTTGTTGCTATCTTTTAGCCACCAACTTCTCTGAGTACACTATCTCCAAGACTCAGAATTATAGGACTGTGTGCTCTATTCAAGACATCATCTAGATCTTTATTAACAATCGTTCTTGGTTTCTTGAATGACGTAGTCTCTCCAAGAATCTCATCCAACCTTTGATGCACCAATAAAGCCCTCATCTTGAGCCTCCACAGGTTGAAAGTCATTTTCATCTGTAAACTTCTCTACCTCAAGCTTGGGTGTGGCCATTTTTAAGATCAAGAACTTAGAGAATGGCTCTGATACTAATTTGTTGAATCAAAAATAATAATGAAAACAATTTGGATTCTTCAAGATCCACTCTTACGATCTATAATCTCAAGCAATGACCTATATAAACACAAGCTAAAACTAGATTAAAGTATATAGTAGCAATCACAAAATAAATCCAAGAAAAAAAAAAAATCACCACACATACTTGGCATTAGGATTTAGAGTGGTTCAGTCACCATATGACCTACATCCAATTGTGAGAGTGAACAAAGATTTCACTATAAGAGCTTATACAAGATACAAGAAAATGTGTAAAAGAATCGATCTAACCTCATATCTAATTTCAAAGCCTTATATACTGGAAATAATGGATCTATAAAGATCTTGGGCCAATAAGCTTCTAGTAAGTTCTGAGTTTTTTATGAATAAAACCCAGAATTTGCCTACATAATAACGATTCCTAATAGCCTTTCAAAGCTCTGATGAACACGTGTGAAAACTTCACATGATTTGGACTACAAAACAACACAAAACCCTGTCGTTTTGGATAAGTGACTCATGTGACATATCTTATAGATTACTTATTCATTTGTCCGACATTAACAAGATGTCATACAGTTCCCTGATCTTCTGTAATTGACATGTCATATGTCCATGGCAATTGCATCTAACCTGTTGTCTTAACTCTAGAATCCAGATTTGAGCTTGATATTCAACACTTCTCATATACGTAAATCTTATAAAATTTATTAGTGAATAAGCCATATGCCACATCTCTTGAATACAAACTATAAAATTTAATTATATTCGTGCAACATTTCTTTATTTGTTCAACTAAAACTTTGTTTTAAAATTTTTTATATATGCATTCAACAAATACTTTACTACCATATTGTAAGAAAATGGTTGTTTCTCTAATATTATTTATTTTAAACACGCTTGTTTTTTTATTTTCAGAATTTATACTCTGAAGGAATGAATTGTCGTGGAGACTTAAAACTATTTTATATGCATCGGGTCAAAGGCCAAGGTGCAGCATGTGTTTAATATTAATAAATGCCCATGAAGACATGTATACGTACTTTCTTTGAAAATTTGTATTCAGAGTTAAGTTTTGCACTAACCTTTTAAAAAGGCAATTAATAGTTAGTCAATAAGAATATATGAATATTAAATCTTAACCCTACATTCATATATTATTATATAAACATGCGTAGCTAGAAAAAATATAAAGGTGAGTAAAACTTAACTCAACATTAGATCTCAATTTTTTTTTCACGTATTAATGTTAATTATGTTATTATATGTCAATTAGCACTCCTCTTATCTCAATTTATTTTGTTCATAAGAGCAACTAAATATACAAAGCAAGATATCAAATTATCACATATCAATCTCATTAATCGGTAATGTGGAAAATATCATTGTCCTTCGAAATCTAAAATTCAAATGATGCATCTTTGCGTTTTCAATCATGAACTGATTATATATTCTTAAATATTTGAAATAAAAAAAATGAAAGAGGGTCACAATACAATAATTCCATTAGTAGTATTTCAATTTTAATAAAATATTAAATCTTAAAATTGAATTAAAAAATTATCTTTAACCTTATCAAAGATTTTCATACTGATATGCCATGTGTTCTATCGATTCCTTATTTTAAAATGTTAATTTTATCATATTGCATGGATTGCCACTTATTATTGTACCAGATATACGTTATGTTGAGACTATCATAAAACATGCGAAATCACATAATGTCTTTTGTCATATTCTGTACTTTAAATTAATAATTTTGATATACTGCATGTGCTTGTTACTATATAATATATACGTTATGCAGAGACTTGTAAGCACGTGAAATCATGTAATGCGTTTTTATAGATTTCAGGTGTTATGTTTAATATACTGCATGTGTTGCCACTTATTATCGTACAAGATATACGTCATGTGTAGACCATTATAAAACACATGATATCTCGTACTATGTTTTGTCTATGTTTTGTCACGAGGCAATTATTAAGTTACAATTAAAATAACTTCTTTTATTTTTAATGTAAAAATTAATAATAAAAGAATATATTTTATTACATATTATAAAAACTGTAAATTATATTTAATTATAACTTTAGCAAGGCCGTCATATTCCATATTTAAATTATTTTTTTAATATACTGCTTGTTTTGCCACTTGTTACTATACAATACATGCGTTATGCAGAGACTCATAAGCACATGAAATCACGTGATGCGTTTTGTCAGATTCTATATTTTAAGTTATTAAGTTTAATATATTGCAAGTATTGCCACTTGTTACTGTATATTATGGGTATGCTTGGGATTGAGGTTGGACAGTTGTAGCTTTTAAGCTGCAGCACTAAAGTGTTTGGTAAACACTAGCTGCTGTAGCTTTTATGCTATATTAACTATGTTAATGTGATTTTTTATTTGTATAATGTAAAATTTATTATATTTTTAATAATTTTGTTAGAATTATTATTTAAAAATTATATTTATTACATATTATTAACTTTTATTTTATAATTACAATTTTTTTCTACAGCAGCTGTATCTTAAAAATTACAGCATCCCAAACATGCCCTATGTATATTATGTAAAGATCGTCGTATAATATTTGACTATTTTGTCGGCTTTAATTTTTTAATTATTAATTTTAATATATTGCATGTACTGCCAATTGTTACTGTATAATACATACGTTATGAAGAGATTATGGTAAAACACGTGAATCACGTGATATATTTTGTGTACTTTAACTCACTTTTACTTTGTTCATATTGCCTTATAATTTAATAACTCTTCTCTCATAGAAGGAACATCCACCCAATTCTTGAGTTCCCTGTCGCCCTCTCCTGGATATTTTCTTTGCTCATTGGATTTTCTTTTTCATATTCACTGGCCACTAACTTCCTTATTTTCTTTTAACTATCTAACCTTATCTTTCAACTTTATTCTCTCACATTAACTGATGACGATGGTGAGATCATAACCATAAATAGAGATCTTAAAGAGAACGAGAAGAAAATAGAAGAAAAATACTTATTGGGTAAAGTTTTATCTGCTAAGCAGGTATATAAAGAAGCACTTCGCTCTGCACTACAGGTGAGTTGGAAACCAATGGGTAGTCTTACTGTTGGGAGTTTGGGCAGTAATAAGTTTACTTTTGAATTTTCATTGGAGGTTGATCATAGAAGGGTATATCGTGTTGGTGCTTAAAGCTTTGATCATTCACTCATTATCTTAATAGAACCATCAGGAATTGGGGATTTAACTCAACAGGATTTCATGCATACATCCTTTTTGGTTCAAATTACAATTTGCCCGTGTACTGTATGAATAAAAATGTGGTCCTTTCTGGGGCAAATGGTAGGTGTGGTGGAAGAAGTAGATACGAGAATGTCAGGCTCATGTTTGAAGAGGTTTATGCGTACCCAGGTGAACTTAGACATTACAAAAACTTTAAAGAGAGGCTTAAGAGTGTGTTTAGAAGATGATGACAAAGTATCCAACTTACTACTATCTTATGAAAGACTACCAATCTTCTGTTTCCTCTGTGGCAGAATTGGTCATGTGCAGAGAGAATGTCCTGTCTATAGCTATCAAAACACCCCCATCCTGCACACAATGATAAATACGGGCCATGGTTGAGGGCTACGACACCGGCAGAAAAACTATACAAAGCAAGAAGCAAAGAGAGAGAGTCGGGCCCTATCACTATTCCATCTATTGAGAGGGAAACAACCCATAAAAATCCTCGACCATTGAAAAACCTTGTTCTAGAAAGCACTATAGAAGACATCTCTGGGGGAAATGCTGACAAAGGGCTGAATGATGTTGAGCAGGCGGCGCAAACTAGAGAGATTTTAGAGACTACATTTAATGTCGGACAACAGTTGATATGGTTAACGCTCCCTAAGAAGACATTGAAAAAGTAGATCCCATACCATCTACTATAGAGACTAGCTCTTCCTCACATGGGCCACCAGCTTAACCAAACCAACTAGAAGAGAGCCCATAAGTTCAAATGCAGTAAGAAAAAGTGGAAAAGAATGGCCAGAAGTAAGGTAAATGTCCCAATTTATCCCCCACGTAATGATATGACCACAAACATCTTATAGACATAATGGAAACGGATCAGTTTAGCTCAAAAAAGCTTAAACCCACAGACCCATTCTCTGGAGTTTCAACAGTAGAAAGTCTTACTGGTAACACTTTTTCTTCTATGGACTTTTATGGCACTCTTATTGAGATCTCTCACACCCTGACTCAACGACAGTGGCTGGACCCCAGCCCTGCCGAGAAAAATGAAAGTGCTGTGTTGGAATGTCCAAAGCTTGGGGAACACTTGGACTTTCAACACTCAGTATAATATTCTCCATACACACAAGCCAAAAGTAATTTTTTTTGTGTGAAACTAAATGACACGCTACCAAATGGAGAAAGTTGGAGTCAAGTTACAATTTGTCAATTTTTTTGTTATTGAAAAACAAGTTTTAGTGGGGGATTGGCTATTTTATGGCATGTAAGTTTAAATTTAAGTGTGCTTTCTTTTAGTATGCATCATATTGACACTTTATTGGTGCATAATGACGGTTTGATATGGTGTTTTTCTGGTATATATGGCAATCTAGAACCAACCCATAAAAAACACACTTGGAGTTTATTGAGAAGGTTGTCCACTTTGTCCTCCCTTCCCTGGCTTTGTGGTGGTAATTTTAATGAAAATTTAAAAACCTTGGGAGAAAGAAGAGGATTTTCTAGAAGTGCAGAAGCAATTAATGATTTTAAGAAAGCTATAAAAGATTGTGGGCTGATTGATGCAGACTGGAGTGATTATCCTTTTACATGGTCGAATAAACATTATGGCCCTGATTTTATGGAAGAAAGGCTGGATCGGTTTTTATGTACTTATCAAAGGAAGAATCTCTTCAAAGACTCTTTTTCACTCATATAAATACAACATGATCTAATCATTGTCCGATTATAATTAATGTGAGCTGCATAATAAAGCATCATTCAGGAAAGAGAAGTGTACATAGAGCAACCAGATTTCACTATAAAGATTCTTAAGAGTCATTACGAAGAGTGCAAGAGCATAATCCATGACATATGGGCTGGCAATAATGCTTCCATTTCCTCTGATCCAATTTTAACATTCTTGTCAAAATTCAGGAATCCTAAGTGAATTTGAAAGCCTGGAGCTCTAATTATTTTGGTAACTGACGAAAGAAAATTAAAAGACTTCAAGGCAAACTGGAAGATCTCGAAAGAGGTCCCATCAACAATACGAATCCTTGTAAGATGAAACAAGTGGAGCAGCAATTAGACAAATATCTATTAGAAGAAGAAATTTATTGGCATTAAAAGTCTAGAGTTTTATGGCTTAAATTCGGGGATAAAAACATAAAATTCTTCCATGCTAGAGCCACATCAAGGAAGAAAACATATACCATAAACTTTGATGATGTCGAAATGGTGTTTAAATCTTATTTCTCTAATCCCTTCACCTCTGCAGGCTCCACTGATGAAGTAATCAATAAAGCTCTACTGAGTATGCAGCTTAAAGTTACCAGTGAGATGAACCAATAGCTTGATCAAGCTTTCACGGCTGGGCAAATTTTTAGAGCCCTATCGCAACTACACCCATTAAAAGCTCCAGGACCCGATGGCTTCCCCACCGTATTTTATCAGAAGCATTGACAATTTGTTTAAGGAGAGGTTAACAGAGTATGTCTTCAGATTCTCAATAAAAATGGCAATTGATCAGCTTTGAATACGACGTCCTTATTCCAAAAATTAAGAATCCTTAGAAATTGACTGAATTCAGGCCGATAAGTTTATGCAATGTGATTTACAAAATTATTGCAAAAGTCATTGCCAATAGGCTGAAACCTCTACTTGACCACATTATTTCACCTTCTCAAAGTGCATTTATTCATCAACGGTTGACCACCGACAATATCATTGTGGGCTACGAATGCCTTCATCAAATCAGAAATAAAACAAAGGGGAATGCAGGCATGGTTGCTCTGAAGTTAGATGTCAGTAAAGCTTATGATTGAGTTGAATGGTAATTTCTGGAGAAGACAATACTAACACTTGGTTTTAGCCGTCAATGGGTATATCTGGTCATGCGGTGTACCACTTCCGTATCTTTCTCAATCCTCATCAATGGAAAAGCTATAGAGCCTTTCTATCCCTTGAGAGATCTGAAATAGGGTTGTCCCTCATCCCCATATCTCTTTTTATTATATGCTGAAGTTTTATCAAACTTACTAAACGATGCAGTCAAAAGAAAATTGATTCAAGGCGTTGGTTTTAATAATAACAATATATCAATTTCTCATATCTTTTTTGCTAATAACAGCTTAATTTTTTGTACGGCCTCTGATACGGATTGTTGTCATCTAAAAAGACAATGTGATATTTACACTGAAGCTTTAGGCTAACTTTTGAATTTAGAAAATCTTCTATGTTATTCAGCCCCAATGTTCAGCAGCATATTAGAAGGGAGGTCAAAGAAATTTTCATCTGAATGTTGTGTCTTATCATGAAAAATATCTTGGGTTGCCATTTATGGAAGGGAGAAATAAAAGAAAATTCTTTAAATCAATCAAGCTTAGGGTGCTAAACAAATTAAAGGGATGGAAAGCCAAACTCTTCTCAAGTGAGGGAAAGGAAATCTGATAAAGGCAGTCATTGAAGTTACTTCTATTTATGCCATGAGTGTTTTTAAGTTTCCAAAAAGCCTGCGTGACGATCTACAATGATGTATAGCTAATTACTGGTGGGCCAATTCTGATAAATCTAAAATGTATTTACTGGCTTTCTTGGAGAAATCTTTGCAAGCTAAAGAAGAATGAGGGTATAGGGTTCAAAGATTTAATATCTTTCAATCAAGCACTTTTGGGCAAACAATGTTGGAGAATAATACAAGCACCAGATTCTTTAATGACTGAAGTTCTTAAGGCCAGATACTTCTCCAATAAAGATTTCTTAAGTTACAAAGTTAAAAATGGCTCATTTTTTTGTATGGAAGAGTATCATATAGGGCCGCGAGATAATCAAAACTGGTTCAAGATGGAGGGTTGTGATGGCAGGAACATATTTATTTACAAGGACAATTAGGTGCCAAGGCCCGTATCTTTTAAACCTATATCCCTAAAGACTATGCTGAGTGAATCCAGAGTCTTGGATTTGTTGTTAAATGGCAATGAGTGGAATAAACAACTTATAAAGGCACATTTTCTTTCCGTTAATGCCAATATAATTATTAAAATTCCCTGCCTTGAGTTCCTATTGAATGATACTTTAGTATGACGCTATAAAATTTTTTTTTTTTTAAAAAAAGGATTATACACAGTCAAAAGTGGTTATCATATGGCCCTTCAATTAATTGGTGGTATCCCTCATGGCTTTTATCTATTCCATCTAAAGTCAAGATCTTTTTTTAAAGGGCCTTACATTATTCTCCTTACTTCCAGTAATCTTTTCAAACGAAAGATTTTGGATTCTCCCAATTGCCAAAGATGTTTTAGTGCTATTGAGGACACTTTCCACGTGCTTGTTGGTTGTAATTTTACGATGAAGGTATGGAAGTTGTCTTCTTTGGCTACTTATATAAAGAGCAGCTTTCACATGGATTTTGCTTATTTTGCAAAACATGTGGAATCATCACTGTCCAAAGATGACTATCAATCTTTTGTGGTCGATTTGGCATTCTAGAAATGTAGAGCTTCGTTAGAACCAAAAGATAGATCCAAAACATGTTCTTTACAAGGCTGAAGCTATTATGAATACGTATATTGTTGCACAGGCTTCTCCAATTCAAAATTTATTAGCTCCTCCAATCACGAATGATATTAGCTAGCTTCCACATAAAAATTATGTTGGGATTATGTGCTCTTTAAAGCATATTAATTTTTTTATTAATAAAATATTTCAAGTATTTATTCAGATATTTTGAATTGCATTAATATTTTAAGTAAAGTCCATTTAATCATATTATATGTATTTATGCGATCACTATGTGGATTCGCAGAAGACATAAATACAAGTTATCTTATGATTAAATAAATTAAGTTCGCAGTTGATAAATAAAGTTGGACACTTTATTTAGGTATAAACTGTAATAAATTCATTGAGTGATTTATCTTAATCATGTATGAATCTATTGATGTAGTATGTCTACATTGAACTGGATCACATATTAAATTTAATTAACCTAATAATAACTGTCAGACTTATTAAATCTCATAGGCATTGATTTACTGTAATCTTAATCTTGAGTTAGTTATGATTTCATGATTATAGTTGTTATTTCATTTGAGTTACCAATGGGCATGATATATACATGTAGTCTAGGTTACCCGGTATCTTGGTGGGAGCAATTACAAGTATTGAAATTATATATTAACAATATAGAATTTGTACGACACATCTCTTGATGGGTTTTCAGTACTTGATCACAGAATTCTCTGGCCAGAGTGTCTCAACATAAATAAGTATGTTAAAATGATCATTAAAGGAAACCAATAAGTATCAAGAAACAAAATGTAATTAAATTTATTGGACAGTTGAGATATCAATTTAAATTAACAATGTGGTACAAAGGATTGTGCAGTAAAGAAATCAATGTGGCTTGGGCGAATTATATTCGAACATACAATTATGAAGGTCCGTTCCAATCTTATAGTGGAGTAGAATTAGAATTAAATAATTATATTTGTTTAATTACAAATTTAATTATTGTAGCCACTATTGTATATTCTCAAATGATCTCCAGATTAGCTCATTTAATTGACAACACCATCACTGGACCCAAAAGTAAGAAAAACTTGCATATTAGATGAAAATCATAATTATAATATTTGTTAAGGCCTACTATGTTATATTCAAGTGTAAATAGGGGCCCGTAATATTTTACATGGTGGTCTCCTAATTAGTTACACATTCCTTTTACTTTTAGGTAAGTGGAGAGATAGTTAAAAGAGGAATTCTATTTTAAATAGAAATCCTAATCCTAACATACTATGATTTTTCATAAGATATTATAAAAGGTGCATTATTCTCTTAATTATGAGAGAAGAGAATCCCAGAGATTTTAAGAAAAATAAAGAAGACATCTAAGGTGTGCCAATTACAATTGGGGAGTGGTGAAATAGACGCTCACACGTCCAGTGTTAATCAAACTTGAGTCATAGCCTGAAAGATCGTTTGGAGGCGAATCTACAACTCTCAATTGTTCATCTTCTCAAAACATCAAGGTATGAATTTGTAGATTACTTAATTTTTATATGTTGTATGAGATCGGTCCTAAAAAATTTTTATTGAAAAATTGAAAAATCTAATTTTATTCCCTTCAAATCATTGGTACAAATTAAACACAGATGCAGCAATCAACAGCCCCAACGGAATAACAGGTTTGGGCGCCATAATCAGAAGTTCAAAAGGAGACTTCATGGCTAGCTCGGCTCGCAAGAAGCCTTTCCATGGCGACATTGAGTTTGCAGAGGCAGAAGCTATTCTAGAAGGCATCAAACTGGCGTTAGACTAAGGATTATCGCCTTTGATTGTGGAATTAGATTCAGTGAATGTTGTCAATCTAATTGCAGGGGTTTTATCAAGCGGGAAGGAGATTGAATGGATCATTTCAGAGGTCAGAAGCCTAATGGAGAAGGAGAATGTTCAAGTCAAACATATCTCTAGGAATTGTAATACAATCGCTGATTATTTAGCAAAATTGGGCCTGTCTTTAATTAATGATCTTATTTGGCAGGAAGATCCTCCCGTAGAAATAGCAGAAAATTGCCTTAGTTATTTATAAATTCAATCTCAATCTTCTTTCAAATACATAAATTTATAGGGATCAGTGTCTCTCTTACTGAAAGATTAAGGTTCAAAATTTAGAACAGGGTCTAGATTACTTCACATGAGATGCTGCTCTTTTAAAGAGGAGAATTTTCAAAATATTTCACATTCCTTTTTCCTTCTCGTGAACGAGCACTTGCAAATTGACTAAAACGACGTTGTGGAAGACCTAGCATTATTGATGTCTGGGCTTTCCACATGGAGACTGGTAATAATGGAGCAAGTGCTAGTTCTGAGAAGGAGGTATAAATATTGATTAATTTCTCTTTTCTTTTTTTTTTTTTTTTTTCCATAAAACGTGATTAATTATACTTTAATTCTTTAGAAATTAATATTTGACTTTTGAAATATACTACTCTTTTAATTCCTATAATTTGAGCCAATTCTTCACATAATTTGTTTTCTTTTTTATAACTGCCCAAAACATCATGTTGTATATTTGTTTCCATAAAAAATTAATCAACTTAGTTATTCTTACCTTTCACCTATTGCATGTTAGATTTCTTTATTGTGTACTATTTTATCAACTTCAAATTTTGAAAATCTAGAAATTCAGTATTTTCAATGCTACTTCTTAATGCATAAGATTTATGTTATAAAAAGAATATTAATAAATATGTGAAATCTAAATCTCAAATTTAAATGCTCTTTAGACTCTACTTGATATTGAATAAAATTTATTACACATTTATAAGCATGTATATAAAATATATTTTTTTTATTTTGTATATATAATAATTGATAATTAAAATAAATATTTTATATCATTTTTTTTCTTTCGTTATCTCAATATAATTGGTAATAATAATAAACTCTTTAAAATTAAAGATTTTATTTCCTAATAAATAAGGATAATTTTAAATTTTTATAATATAAAACAAAAAAATTAACTTTTAATTTTTTAAAATTATTTTTGAATCACCTAAAAGCAACCTCAGTCATCAGCTCCACAATTAATTGACTAACAAATTATAGTGTTTCTTTTTATAAAACCACATCATCATGTTTAGTGCATGTTATCGAGTAGTAATTTGTCTCACGAATATTCGTTAGTGAAAGTTTTATTAACACAAAGAATTGTTAAGTTTGAAATAGTGAAAATATCAAATGTTTGATTGTTTTATTAGTTTGGTTGCGTACAAGATCCAATTTTAAGGACTGGCCAATTTTCATTAGCAATAAGGGTTATTATCTAAAAATAATTTTAAAAATTATAAAATATCAAATGACTAAAGTGAGTATTTTTCCCTATCATTTTAATGTTATGATAACACGTGGAAAAAAAGAGCCAAACAAGTGAAACCAAATCGTTTGACTGGAGTAGGATAGCTCAAAACAAGTTAGGAGTTGATCTCTTCTGGAAGGGAGGGTAGCGTTGTCAAAACATGTAAGATTGATGGGCAAAATTGAAACCAAGATTTTTGGAACTACACATGAACAATGCATGCTATCATATGTGAAATAAAAAAATATCTCACTTTTTGCTGAATTCAAGGAGCCCTTGAGAGAAAAGATTCATTTGATGGGTAATGAAAGGCTGCCACCTCAACCATCCTCTGCAGTATTCTAAAAATCAACAGGACCACTAGTTGGAGAGGACACCACGTGTACAAAGCAAGCAATAAAAGAGTTGCCGAAGGTTTCTTTACTCCATTTGCTTGGGCATGGACGATAAATATAATCACTAAAATATCATCACTTAAAGGTGGGCCAATCAATAAACACCATATGTTTAAAATTACCAAAATATCTTTCGACACACTCCAAAAAAACCTCAAGTCACACTCTTAAATAATAACTAACTTTCATTACCTAAACTTGACTCTCATCTTCGTCCTCAAGAGCATTTATAGAATAATCTTCACTATTTTTTAGAGTTTTAAGATTAATCGCTAACCTTAAAGCAACCCTTTATCACTCGAAATCTAACTTGTGCATCAAAATGTGGTCGTAGAACACTACTAACTCCACCTTTAATGTTGTTGCTACTCTGTTTTATAGGACACGTCGAGTCTGGGGACTTTTACTATCATTTTCCATCTCTTATTTCTCTCTTTATCATTAACTTCCCAATCTTATTACAAAAAATCTCCAAACATAACAAGGTAACCTTTTTCCTATCTACTCACATTTTGATCTACTTTTATTATTTATTTTGGACCATCCAGAATCCCACTAAAGCGATTGGCTCCATCTCAATAAGAAGCGGGACAAAAAGCTCCGCAACGGTTGTCAGGTTATTTTATTTTTTGTTTGGTATGAGATGGAAGATGATCATTTCCATGATAATCTTGCTATCATTGAACAAGATGATGACCATAAGAATAAACCCACCACTGAGCATACGAGGAAGATGATAAGAACGGACAAGGGAAAGTCCATAAAACTCAACTAGTATTCACTAAAGTGAGGATTTTATCACTAAAAGCACTTTGATGAGTTTGCCAATAAGATTTTCATGCTATTGGCCTGCCAGTTTAAAACCAAGAGGTTAAGTAAACAAACCACCATATAAGCATTGAGTGAAATACTTACTGCCCAACACTAAGAGGTATATAAACTAAACAAGCAGCTTAACCTGCCACAACCTTATCCAAAGTCCAACCCATTTGCCCTAGAGATGAAAGACCCACAGCTAATAGAAGACCCGATAGTAGTAAGTGTCAAAATTATGGCAAATAACCAGTTGAAGATTTACAAGATAAGCTTAACGCCAAAAGATTCTCCCATGATAAGGAGGATTCCTCTAGTAACCAGAGGACACCATAGAAAATCCTCGACAAGATGTCTTTACTGGGAGAACAAGTGAGCAAGCTCTCTAAAAAAGATAGCTCTAATGTTAGGGAGCAAGTGTTATTTGTGTATCAATTGCCATTCATTATGGGCATTCACCAAGTAGCTCTCCCTATTGACTTTAACATGCCTTAAATTCCATAATATAGGGGTACTTTCAATACCACTAAGTATGCTGAGCTGTGCTAGGATCATTAAAAGAGTTGGGGAAAAGACCATGTGATGAATGTTTACGCACACCTTTAGGAGGGCAACCAAGACTTATTTTTGTCTATCAAGTATAGCTAGCAGTGATGAGCTACTTTTTGAGTTCATTTAAGAGTTTTACCATGCTTACCACTAGAAGAAGTCCACCTCGAAGTTGGCATTCATCAAGCAAGGCGAGACTGAATTATTAGTCTCTTTTATTAATCGTTTTCAGTAGGAAGTCCTCCGCATTGGAGCATTTGAGTATAAGAAGACATTGATTTATTTTAGAAAAATATCTTCGTAAAGAAAATCGTAGAGATCCTTCCAAAAAGTCGAGCCATTAACATATAGGGAGGCTATATAAAAGGCTTTACAGCAGATTGAATATAAAGACAAATTCTAGTTTAAGCTCTAAGAAGAGAAACTTGACGTAACAAAAGTCAAAGTTCAGCTCAAGAAATAAGAGGCGCACTCCGGTAAGGCACCCCCAGTACCCCAACCACAATAACCCCCCCCATACTCTCGGATGGAGCATTGTGAGATAGAAAAGCCACACCAGAGAAGTCGTGGAATGACTCATACCACCCTTCAAGCAAGTCTTCGAAGGAAAATTTTTTACTATGCCTTTGATAATGGTCTCTTTGGCCCTACCGACCAATGAATAAATACCCTAACATAAAGAGAAGTTTGAAGTATTGTGAGTTCTATAAAGACTTTGGGCATAGTACCGCTGAATATTTTCAACTATGAGAAGAGATAAAGGCACTAATTATCAATGGGTACTTGAAGTAATTTGTTGTTGGAATGAGAGATGCTCGAAAGTTTATTAAAAAAGTTAAGGGGAAAGAACCTCAGGAGTAAAGCCTTAAAGAGAGAGAACCTTGCGGTCCTAATAAGGGTACTTACAGGGGCATAATATAGTAGGTTCTATACTTGTTAACAATTCTAGAAGGCCAATTAAAATGTATGGGAGGAATACTGTTATTAGAAAGAAGGTTAACACAACCCATTAAAGCTGAAGATAAGGTGGCTCAAACTTTGGTCTATTGGGGAGTTAGGTAGACATCATCATTAAGGAGGCATTGGATTAGCCCACTTTTGAATCCATTCAATTAACTTTTAACCATACTCGTTTAGTTGGCTTTTCTAGTGAAATTATTTTTCTAAAAATGATATTTATACTGCTTATTTCAATGGGTAAATCTCTTTATAAAATGGTCTATATAGTCAATTTTCTAATGGTGGATAACTCACTGGCCTATAATAATATTTTTGGTTGACATTTATGGTTACCACTATAGCAGCCGTTTCCATGGACTACTTTGTAATAAAAATTCCAACTCTAAAATTTGTGATCACTATTAAGGGAGATCAGCAGATTGCTCGATACTGCTTGACAATAGTATAAAAATTTAGACATTATATGGCCTTCAATGAGCAAATCACTAATTTTCTTGCCAACAAGCACCTGGCCATAACTGGTTTAGCTGTTAAAATGACCATGCATGCAACTATTAGAAGAAAGAGGAATGCCATAAAGAAATCAATGAAGCTAGTTATAGAAAAACGCTCCATGGAGGATACTTCAATGCAGGTATATTCCATTACTCTCCAATAAGCTCCTAAAGAAAATAATCACCATAATTCATAAAAAAATAATTCAAATGCCATTCGATCCATGAATCTCCAAGGAAAATGGGGATACACAGCCAAAAAAAACTTATTGCCATACTTATTAAGTAGATTGATCTCCCAAAAGTTGTCAAGGTCAGTTCAACTCTCATTGAAGAAACCAGATTGTAGTTAATTACCTTATTGTAGAAGTTTAGTAACGTATTTACTTAGTTACATGAAGATATGTTGGGTATAGGCATAAAGGTATCCTACTATAGACTCAATGTTGACCTGCATCATAAGCCAATCAAGTAGAATAAAAGGCCATCAACAAGGAAAGGTATGAGGCCATCGAGGTAGAGGTAGACTGATTATTAGAGGTTGGGTTTATAAGAGAGGCTACCTATCTAGAGTGGGTTTCGAACTTTGATCTGGTTAAAAAGGCCAACGAAAAATTGCATATGTGCATTGACTTTACATACTTAAACAGAGCATTCCTGAAGGATAAATTCTCTCTCCTCAGAGTAGATCAGCTGGTTAATGTCACATTCAATCATGAGATGATGAGCTTCATAGATGTCTTCTTAGGTTATAATTATAGAAGTCTTTTCAAGTTATAACCAAAATAGGATGTGTGATTCAGATTAAGAGAAAATAACATTCATCGCCAATCGTAGGGTTTTACTGCTACAAAGTTAAAGAAATGCGGGGAAACTTAAAGATAGCCGATCAATAAGATCTTCAAGAATCAGATTGGTAAAATCATAGAGATTAACATAGACGATATGATTAGTAAGTCTGTACGAGTTACTGTAGGTGGTCAACCAGATTGGCTTGGAATATCATATTAAAGAGGAGAACATAAAAGCTCATTTAAAAAAGACTAGAAAATTAATGATGGACTTTAAAGAAGTGAAAGTGCAATAAGTCCCAAGAACTAAGAGTAGTAAAGCTAACAACCTGGTCAAATTGGCCTCATTGGGACAACTCAGTTACCAAAACAGGTTTTAATAGAGCATATCTCCTCACTAAGCAACATTCTTATTGAAGCAAATGAAGTAAGCTCAAAGAAAATAAGCTTAATTTATTTGGAGGATTCTTGGATGAAGCCAATAAAGAATTTTCTCGGAAAATAAGAGCTCCCAAATTAGAAGGATGATGCCAGAAAACTGAGATACAAAGCAGCTTGTTATTGCCTGATCGAAGCAATACTCTATAAAAAGGGGTTATCTTTCCTCTACTTGAGATGTTTGGAATAAGGTTAAGTTGTGCATGTTCTTAGTGAAATACACGAAGGAATCTATGGTAATCACAATGAAGCATGATCATTAGTTACAAAACTTTGAGACAGGGATACAACTGGCCAACAATGCATGTGGATGCGAATGAGATGGTCAGAAGTTACGAAAAGTGCCAGAGGTTTGCTGAAGTAACACATATGCCCATAGAAAAGCTAACCGTGATGACTTCACCATGGCCATTTATAGTATAGGGAGTTGATCTTATTTGCATGATGCTAACCGGAAGAGCATAAGCCAATTACACCATAATAGCTGTAGATTACTATAGTAAGTGGGCTGAAGCAAAGCCATTCTCCACCATTATCGAGAGGAGTTTATCTAAAGGTCTATAATTTACAAATTTGGCATCTCTATTATCATAGGAAGTAACAATGAGAAGTAGTTTGATAACTAGAATTTTCGAGAGTTTTGCTCAAGGTTGGGGACAGCTAATCGGTTTTCTTCACTTGCTCACCCCAATCCAATGGTCAAGTAGAGGCTATCAATAAGATCATCAAAGGGATTTTGAAAAAAAAAAGGTTCAAAACAAAAAAAAGAGGTTGGGTAGATGAGCTATAGAATGTCATATGAGCCTACAAGACTACTTAGAATATTGCTACTAGAGAAAAACCTTTTGCCCTAGCCTTCGATATTAATACAATAATAACCATTGAGCTTAAGATTGCCTTTCAAAAACCAACTTATTTATGTGAGAAAGAGAATAATTCCCTAATTTCTGCTAACCTAGACTTAGCTGCAGAGAAAATGGTAAGAGCATAACTCAAATTTGTAGTATACCTGCACCGTATCTTGGGTTGTTTAATAAGAAGGTTCGCCCATAAAATTTTAAGAAGGGAGACCTGGTGTTTAGGAGGATAACTCTAAATACCAAAGTGAGCTCACATGTAAGGATGGGACTATAGTCAAGCACTCATGGAACACAACTATGCTAAGAAGTATTATTAGTAGACCTCTTTGACTATTACTCTCCTCTTTCTCTTATTTTCTTTAAATATGTGTTTGTAATCTTGTGTGTACGCCTTGTGGGTACTACATTAGTTTTCCACAATGGTCAGTTTTAATTCCTATAAGTCTTTGTGACAAATTAATAGGCCTACAAGTCTGACCTCACTCTAATTAGTTCTTGCTATGTCATGTAATGACATGAAATTTCATTACCTAGAGAAAAGTTGTCTATAAATATATATCTGTTCTTTATTTATGCATGCAACAATTTCTGATCTCTTTATATTATGAATGAATGATCAATGAGTGCATTTTATTGAATGAGCTTAAGTTCTTACTAACATCTCACCACAATTTAGTGTTTTGAAACTTTCATTATAAATCAATATGATTGTTAAGAGACTAATACCATTGAATGACTTGAAAGAGGAAAGCTTCTGGAGACTTGACTTGATCAGGGAGATAAGCTCTAGGGCAGAATCAAAGTATAATCACTCTAAGATAAAGTTTAAAAGGTAATAAGAGCTATAATGTTTCAAGCAACAATATGAAAATACTATAATTTTGATGAAAATACTATAATTATGAGGTGGGAGTGGTGGTCATAGAAGGCCTAAAGATGAAATCAACTTGTCAAAAAACCTATTAAATGTACATTTTTAAAACTAAATTGTCTATACACACTCCACCTTATACTAATTATAGGTCATTCAACTAAAACAAAAATGCAAAGGCCATCATGATGGTTAGCTAAAAATGCATAAAGGAGTTAACCTCCAAGTAGGCTAACCAAACAATAAAAGTAAGGCAATGAGCCTTTAAATGACCACACCCCAAATGACGAAATGACTATTGTATATTACAAGAGACAGAAATGCTTCTACATGTATGATAAAATAGTTGAGAACCTAAGAGAGCTCAATTGCTTCAGGATGCCTGCAAGGCATTCTTTAGAAAGTTCAATTTGCCATTTATTTTTTACACTGATTTGTCATTTATTTAAATTGCCATATAAGCTATCGCCTTATGAGTTATCGCTTAAAAGAGCTGAACTCTGTTTTATTTATCAGGTCAAGTAAGCTCACCTTAAGCACATAGATTGAGATTTTTTCTCTATAAGAATATGTTCTGTTTATTTTGAATAAGCACATTTATAATTAGCCTTACGAGGGAACCATACTAAACATGATTTAAAACACCATGAGGAAGGTTGAAGTTCTCTCAAGCATTTATAAATAGGCAGAGAACTCCTCTCCATTCACAGTTATTTTCAACCTAGTTGGAAAAACACGGATGCCATATGATAAGACTCAAGTCCCTACTAACCTCTGGGAAAAACATGCATAATTTATGGCATTACTACTCGAATAGGACAACTCTAGAAACTTGACAAAACTTCACAATTTTTTGAATCACTACCCAAGTAGAGGGCTTCAAAGTTAGGGTTGGCTTTCTTCCTGAACCACCTAGGCAACTAGCCTCACTAAACTTAGCTCATCCTCTAATTCATTCTTCTCAACCACCCACTTCTCTATCTGGGACTCTTTTGAGGAGGTCACCTCTTACAATTATTTCTTCTATCACTTTTCTACACGCTAGCGCTCCTTGTGAAGTTAGGCTACTTGTTCCATGTACTAAGTATGGGCAGAGGTTGATTCCTTAGCCAAATAAAAAATTTTTCCAGCATAAAAGCAGTCTAAAAGTAAAAAGAGATTTATCCCACTACATATAAGGAACAAAAAAAAAGAAGGAATACACTTAATCAAGTAAGGAATGAGAACTCACATCCTGGTAAGCTTTCAAAGCTCTGGTGACGGTATTAAAGAGGCTCCATTTTTCTATAGCAGCGTTAGCCTCTAAAGTAAAGTGCTCACTCAATTGTCGAAATGGTTTTTCCAAATGAGGAGGTTAATTATCAGAAATAGGATCCAAATCCATAATTCACTTTAAGTCAAAGAAAGAGAGAGACTCAAAGATTTTCTCTTTTTAAAGGGAGCTAAGCCAATATATGAGGGATTCTTAGGATCAGTTATGAAAGCACATTAAGACCTAGTAATCCTACCAGAGGGGAGAGGATAATTCTTCTACCATAAGGGCTCAGTTTTGCTTCTTTCTCCTTGACCTAGACATGAGATTAATAAAGACTTACTTATCTAATGTCTTCTATTTATTCCTGCTAACACTAGAAGGGATCCCATAACTATAAAATAAAGGGATAATTGTTAGTCAACGAATAAGACAATAGAAGAGAAAAATTAAGTAAAGTTAACATGGAGAGAAAAGAATCGAAAAAGGGAATAAAAGGCTCGATTATTGATTTGACTTGCTCGTCTGATAAAGAGAGCTCCTCAATAAGCCTGGACTTAAAAAGTCTATCCTCACACAACATATCTCTTTCTTATCAAGTGGGCAATTTTTGTCTTATGAGAGGCCATAGAGTCTTTTATTACCATTACCAAGCAATTCTTTTTACTCCACATAATATCTACATTGGAGCGAGGGGAACAAAAATTAGTTCTTAAGTAAAAGGGACAATAAAAATTGAAAACAAAATCTAAGGGAGGGCACTTACTATTCGAGTTGAAGGTAATCCTGATATGGTACATTTTGCCCCTGTACTCTATAATAGAGCCGCAATTATCCTATGAAATGAACCATCCATACTTGAAGCCATTTTTCAAGGCAAGAATAGAAGTTACTGGGTTATTACCCAATGTTTAGGAGTAATGTAAACCAAACACAAAGAGTAAATTTTCTTAAGCTGATAAAGCCCTTTAATGTCCCTTAGATAAACCTGCTCCTTAAATAACTCTATAATACAATAACCCATGAGACTCCTTCAAAATAGGAAGAGTAAGTTAAGCAAGGGGACATCGAGACCGACAAGCAGCTTCTTAATAAAAGACTAAATGGGCAACCTAAAACCAAACTAGAAATAGTCAATGCATAAGGGAAGACCCGAGTGAGGAGAATATACTCTTTCATCTTCATTGGGAATCCTGAGTCTAACTGAAAAATAGATATGATATTTCTTTTGACGAAATATAAATCCTCTGTAGATGCTCTAAAAAACACGTCAGAAGATAGGAAGTTGTCAGCAAAGTAGGGGGGACCTAGACTACATGAAAAAGTAATACCATTCCTTTTGAAGCTGGGGACACCCTTTGGAGCTTTACTTTCCTATTTTGGCTTCGTGGAAGGTAGATTCTATGTGGATCTAGGACTGTAACACTCTTACTATCTTCATAGAGCCCTCCATAGAATCATCTCTAGATTTCTTATCCATTTCATCCCACCGATACTCCTTAGAACTACCTTTCTTCCTCTCACAGCTCAAATATGGTAAATCACTATACCTAAGAGCTATCCGAAATTGTAAAGACTCACAACTACCCTTACTGAAGTCAACACTATCCTCTAAAAAAAAACTACTATCTTTTCTCTTCATATCTAATGTGTTGATGCTGTTTTTCGCATGCCTTCAAATAGTATTAAGAACTCCTGCTCGCGGTATGCTCGAGCTTGAGCAGGACTGCTTTCCAATTTCAATTCTTCTTTATTCACCGAAACGGCAATCTCCTCGGACCTGTACTCACAGAAACAAAGTCAAGGGTCATCGGGTGTTGTTCCGGCAAAAACCATCCGACGCTCAAGTCAGTAATCAGGTTATTCTTCTTGTATCCCTCTTTATTAGAAAGACCGGAGGAATAAAGGGGTATTTTGGTCTTTTAGTAATCAAAATAATCAGAGTGAAATCCCAGGGAGACTGGAGAAGAAGAAGAAGAACCTATCTCAGATTTCGCAACCCCCCGCCTCCCTTTCCTTTTTCCCCTTATACATCCGTTTTCGAGCCCTCTTTTCTTCGGGGTTGCAGTTCCCGCGTCTATAGTATCTGGGCCCCTATGACAGCTTACTGTGGCATTTCTTGGGAAAGCGGGATTGTCTGGTGGGCATGGTTCACATGGCCTGATCATAGTGTCGGGCATGTGCGCATGGAATGATGACACTGTTGTGGTGTGTGCCGGCCATCGGTAACAGTGACGACACCATACCGTGTGGGGTATGGGTCAGCATCGGTCGCCGTGTAGAGTACCGACTGTATCTGGATCTTGCATTTCCTTCGTGCCGTGACTGACATGGTTGAGTCATGCCTGGGGGTTTGAAGACCTCAAGCAGGAGGATGAGCTCGGGTTTTAACCAGCCTAGATGCTCCTCGACTTTGAACAGCTTTGACAGGCTATGAAGACCTCGAGCGGAAGAGTGAGCTCAGGCTCGACCAGTCTTGGACTCCTCGACCTTGACCAGCTTTGACACCTAATAAAGCTGTCTTCGTGCTAGCAGTCCAGTCTTCTGCTCGAGATGGGTTGACCTCGAGGTCTTTTACTCGCGCTGGGTTGACCTCGAGGAGACCTGCTCGATATTACCCAAACACCAGTCCCTAGTTTTTAGTCTTTGGAGTGAAGCGAGATAAGACTGGAAACTTCTTGTTTGGGCCGACTTTACGGCCTTTTTACTTTCCCATGTTGAGCTGTCTTCCGCTTCCATCATTTCACATTTAATGCGGGACACGTGGGTCGATCCGGGGCGTGCGTTTGAATTTTAAAGAGACGTTACTTGAACAGTCGCGTCTCTTAAGGTGCGTGCCGTCTACTGAAGAGACGCACTCTCCTCTTTAAAAACCCTCGATTTCTTCACTGTGCTTCCTATTGCTCATTTTTACTCAGACCAAAATTACTCGCTTGTAAGTGCTTCTCGTCTTTCTCTTCACTATCGCTGCTATTTCCAACTGTCATCTTTTGCTCAGGTATAAACATCTTTCTTTTTTCTTATTTCCGCTCTGTTCTTCATTCATTTGGGTTTTCGATTCCCACTAGGTAGATTCTGTCTATAGGAAATATGTCAAATACCTAACAACCCCGTAGGATGTCATCTGAGGAATCATCCTCTGCAAGTGATGTAGAACCCCTTAGTATAATCCCAATGAGAGATTCTAGTTCAGAAGGGGTGTTAACTGTGGCGGAAACCTAGCCGCATCAGGGGGGAAGAGTCAGCCAATGGTCAGAGGGTATGGGGTATCCCATTGACTCCATGAGGTGTGAAACCACACACCAGGATCTAGATAGGCTTAGGGACACCTACCACATACCAGACAATGTGGACTTGTAGGTGCCGAGTAAGGGTGACATACCCAGCCGTCCTCCTCAGGGGTATGCCACATTCCACGTGGAGTGCTTTAGGTGGGGGGTCAGGCTGCCTCTTCAGCCTTATTTTGCCCGAGTTCTGTTCAAATTCTGGCTAGCCCTCGGGCAATTGAACCCGAATGGGTGGAAGGTCATGTTTGGCCTCTATGTGCTATGGAGATGGTGTAATCTGGGTGAGCCCTCGGTAGAAGAAATAAAGCATCTCTACCAGTTGAAATGCAGCCCGAAGGATGCTGGTTGGTACTATCTCACCTCCAGCCTGAAGTGCAAGAAACCCATAACTGATCTCCCCACTTCTGGTGGCAACTGGAAGGGCAAATTCTTCTATGCTGGGGGAGATTGGGGGCATTCTGCACCTTTCTCCGAGGGGATCCCTCCGGTTCCTCGTCATTTTTGCACTCCAGGTCGTTTACTTGTCCAACGAATTTTTATTTTAGTTCTTCTGCTCCCATCTTTGCTCACTATTTTGCTCTGGTTATTGCTGTTGCAGTGTTTTAGGATGCCTCTTATAGGATTAGGGAAGAGCTTCGAGCACGCGTCAACACTGCCCTTGACAATGCGAGCTCGTGCAAGGAGCTACTCATAGCACATAATTTTGTGGTGTTTGGCCTAGTCTTAGAAGAAGAGATGAATGACGTGCTCAATATGTTGAAAAGGCCTACGAGGTCCTCGGTACGCGTGAGCAGCTCTTCTGCTCCAGCAAAAAGGCCTCGAACCGAAACTCCTACTTCACCGGTTCGAGCTCCCCCCTACTCAAGAAACAGAGCGAGCAGCAGAGGTTGCTGCCCCCAGGCGTCCGAGGACTGCCACTTCAGCTCGGCCTTGACTAGGGCGTGAGCAGGAGCAGGAGCGGCCCGACCGCACCAATCCCTACGTCAAGGACTTTGTCAGACAGATTGAGGATAAGTTCCTGAATGGGATGGAATCCTATGATGCTGATGAGTTGGTCGGCGCTTTCCACCGCCTCTCTTTTCTCGTGCTGCTGCTGTTGCCACCAGGTTCAAGGCCAAGTCTCAATATTCCCAAAGGAAGCTCCTAACAGAAATTCAAAGCTTGAAACGGATCCTTGAGCAAAAAGATGAGGAGGCGATGAAGGTTCGCGAGGAGAGCTCCACCCTCGAGGAGAAAGCAGCATTGTCGGATTCCAGGACAATTTAGCTCGAGAAGGACTTGGACGTGCAGAGGTTCTCCTTTGAGAAGACTATGGAGGAGGAGACTTCTCGTTTCCAGAAGAGGGTGGACTCTTTGAAAGACAGGCTCACGACAGAGTACAATGATAGGGTGTCTTTCAACTATAGGTGCCTCGTGTTTGCCTTGAGCAAGGAACATCCTGAAGTGGACCTATCTAAGCTCAGGGCAAGTGTCGCGGAGTATATACGGGAGCACAATGCCCCAATTCAAGAGCCGGGAGTCCCCCTTACCGAGGCCTTTGCCGAGTCTGGAGAGACTGCTCCTTCTGCTACTGTTGCTAATGCTCCTCTTGCTGCTGCTGCCAAAGCTCCTCCTGTTGCTACTGCCAATGCTCTTCTTGCTGCACTGATACCACTGCTCCTCCTACTGCTAATGCCACAGAAGCTACTCCACCATCCAAGGACCCAGCTCCCTCCGCTAGCCCTACTGCTCCAACCAGTTGATCTTTTTTTTTTATTATTCTTCTTGTACTTGTATTTTTATTTTTACGAATGAATAAAGAATATATATTGGACAATTTGCCTCTGTGTTCGTATGTATATTTTTACCTTGCATTTTCTTGTGGGATTGACTTTGTGCACTTTCTGCTCGTATCATCTCTTGCTTATGCGTGGCAGTCTTGCCTTGAGTTGGGCTTAAAGGCCTCAGTTTAACTATCTTGTGAGCTCAGTCCGCTCGAGCTGATGTTCGACTTATGGTTAGCCCCTGTACTTTTTGCGAGCCCATTTTGCCCGAACCTGCCATTGGCTCACGCTTGGCACCGTCTCACCTTACGATAGGCTTAGAGACTTCTAGCCTTTGTGTTATCTTCGCGAGCTTATCTTGCTCGAGCCTACAATTGGCTCACGCTTGGCACCGTCTCGCCTTAATCTAGGCTTTGAGACTTCTGGCCTTTGCGTTGTCTTCGCGAGCTTATCTTGCTCGAGCCTGCAATTGGCTCACGCTTCGCACTGTCTCGCCTTAAGCTAGGCTTTGAGACTTTTGGCCTTTGCGTTGTCTTCACGAGCTTATCCCGCTCGACTCTGCAATTGGCTCACGCTTGGCACCGTCTCACCTAAAGCTAGGCTTTGAGACTTCTGGCCTTTGCGTTGTCTTTGTGAGCTTATCTTGCTCGAGCTTGCAATTGGATCACGCTTGGCACCGTCTCGCCTTAAGCTAGGTTTTGAGACTTCTGGCCTTTGCGTTGTCTTCGCGAGCTTATCTTGCTCGAGCTTGCAATTGGATCACGCTTGGCACCGTCTCGCCTTAAGCTAGGTTTTGAGACTTTTGGCCTTTGCGTTGTTTTCGCGAGCTTATCTTGCTCAAACTTGCAATTGGCTCATGCTTGGCACCGTCTCGCCTTAAGATAGGCTTTGAGACTTCTGGCCTTTGCGTTATATTAAATTAGTATTTGAAAGCATTTTCCCATTTTTATTCATGCTCAAAATTTTTACACATCTCTATTTCTAGGGGAAATTGAATATCAATTATTGCTTTACACCGGAAATATTTCATCAAATGTTGTGCATTCCATGGTCTCTTGACTTCTCGTCCATCTGGGTGAATCAGCCGATACGCTCTCGGTCCGGCTATTTGAGAGACCCTATAAGGACCTACCCAATTCGGGCCTAACACACCCTGCCTAGGGTCCTTTGTGATTTGATTAACTTTTCTAAGTACCCAGTCTCCCACCTGAAATCGGCGGATGTGCACATTTCTGTTGTAATAGCAAGTCACTCTCTACTGATACTCTGTGATTTTACAGCGGCCCTTTCTCTTTTCTCTTCCAGTAAGTCCAGGCCCGCACACATCTGGTCATCGTTTTGCTCCTCATTGAAGTGCTCTGTTCGGTGTGTTCCCATCCCTATCTCGGCGGGAACAACTGCTTCATGCCCAAACGCTAAGGAGAATGGGGTTTCCCCTGTAGCCGTTTTGTGTGTAGTTCTATAAGCTCACAAGACTCCGGGCAGCTCATCCACCCAAGCTCTCTTCTGCCCGCCAAGTCTGGTCTTCAGGAGGCATTTGATAGTTTTGTTTGCAGCTTCTACTTGTCTGTTGGCCTGTGGGTGTGATGGAGACAAAAAATTTAGCTCTATTCCCATGTTTTTACAGAAGTCCCTGAACTTGTTGTTGTCAAATTGCCTCTCATTGTCGGTAACCAACGCAAGAGGAACCTCATACTTGCAAATCACATTTTTCCAAATGAAGTCAGTGGTCTTGTTTTTGTGATACTGCTCAAGGGTTCCACTTCAACCATTTTGGTGAAATAATTAATGGCCACTATGGCATGTGTTGCAGATGCTCTCCCCTTTGGTAGTGGCCCGATCAAGTCAATCCCCCATTGGGCAAAGGGCCAAGGTGAGTTCATCACGGTGAGGTTCTCAGGAGGCTAAGTCACATAGTTGGCAAAACTTTGGCAACTCTTGCAGCTCTTGGTCTTATCCTGTGTATCCTGATGCATGCGAGGCTAGAAGTATCCCTTTCTTAAGGCCTTGAAAGCCAAAGATCTCGCGTCTGAGTGGTTCCCACAGATCCCTTCATGTATTTCTTGAAGGACATAATCGGCTTTCTCTTGATCTAAACACCGCAGCAATGGGAGAGTGTATCCTCGTCTGTATAAGACCCCATCGATCAAAGTATATCTGGCCGCTTTGCACTTCAGCTTCCGTGCCTGCTTCTTATCGGCAGGCAACGTTCCTTCCTTGAGGTAAGAAACAATTGGTTCCATCCAGGTGCTGCTCGACGATAAACTCATCACCTCGTTTTCCTGCTCGATGCTCGAGCAGGTCCTGATTTCTAAGGGAATAGACTTCGGCATTTTAGGGTCGGATGTAGCGGCCATTCGAGCTATCATGTCAGCTCGAAAATTCCTTCCCCTCGCAATCTGCTCCACCTTGACTGCTCGGAAATTCTTTATCAGCTGCTTTACCCTCTGAAGGTAAGCCTCCATCTTCTCGCCTTTTGCTTGGAAGCTTTCGTTGAGATGATTTGCTATCAGCTGTGAGTCTGTCGAAGCTTTACTTTTTCTGCCTTTACTACCAAAGTGAGCTTCAGTCCCGCAATTACAGCTTCATACTCGGCCTGGTTGTTGGTGACTTTGAATTCCAGCTTCACCGCATATTACACCTCTGCCCCTTCAGGACTAAGGAGCACAACTCCTGCTCCTGCTCCCTGATCTCCACAGGACCCATCTACTGTGACTGTCCATGTATTGATCGAGGCCGAGGAGTCTGGTGGATGTTCGCCCTCCTTCTCTTCATTTCTTTTTGTGCACTCGACCACGAAGTCAGCTAAGGACTGTGCTTTTATAGCTGTTCGGGGTTGGTAGCTGATGTCGAATTCACTGAGCTCTACCGACCATTTCACCAACCTTCCGGAGGTCTCTGGCTTGTGCAAAGTCTACCTGAGCTGTTGGTTCATTAAAACTGTCACTGAATGTGCCTGGAAGTAAGGCCTCAACTTTCGGGCTGCTGTCACTAAGGCCAACACTTATCTTTTCATTGGTGGATATCGAGTTTCAGCCCCCAACAAAGCTCTGCTCGTGTAATATATGGGGTACTGCACCCTCAACTCTTCTCTTACCATAACCGAGCTCGTTGCCCATTGGGACACAGATAAATAACAGAACCTCCCCTGCTCGAGGTGTTGACAGTAGTGGGGCCTTCAGCAAGTACTCCTTCAACTGTTGGAACGCCGCTTTACATTTTGGGGTCCACTTTGTCTTCCTGCCTTTCCTCATTTCCTGGAAGAAGACTCGGCATTTATCCGTAGCCTGGGATATAAACCTGTGGAGGGATGCCAATTTGCCTGTAAGACTTTGTATCTCCTTAAGGGTACGTAGGGATTTCATCTCCACTACTGCTCTAATCTTTTTCGGATTGGCCTCGATCCCTCTATGGCTGACCATGAAGCCCAAGAATTTTCCCGAACCAACTCCGAAGGCACACTTTTCCGAGTTTAGTTTCATCCGATATTTTCTTAGGAGTGTGAAGGTTTCTTCCAAGTGCTTTACATGTTCCTCAGCCTTTTTTGATTTGGTGATCATGTCGTCCACATAAACCTCCATCGTTTGGCCGATCAGTGGCTTGAAAACCTTGTTCACCAGCCTTTGGTAGGTTGCCCCCGCATTCTTCAGACCGAAGGGCATGATCCTGTAGCAAAACAGGCCTTGGTTGGTGATGAAGGCTGTGCATTCTTCGTCTGGCTGGTGCATGGGAATTTGGTTATAGCCTGAGAAGGCGTCCATGTAGCTCAGTAGCCCGTGTCCTACCGTGGAATCCACCAGCTGGTCTATCTTTGGCAATGGGAAGCTATCTTTTGGACAAGCTTTATTCACGTCTGTGAAGTCCACACACATTCTCCACTTCCCACTTGCCTTCTTCACTAACACCACATTCGAGATCCATTCGGGGTAAGAGACTTCCCTTATGAATCCCGCTTTCAGCAGCTTCTCCACCTCGTAGTTTATGGCCTCGTACCTCTCTTGGTTGACGCACCTCCTCTTCTGCCTCACTGGTTTAGCGTCCTTCCGTATTGCCAGCCTGTGACACGCCACCTCTGGGTCAATCCCGGGCATGTCCTCGTGTGTCCAAGCGAACACATCAGAATGTCCTCGCAGGCACTCGACCATATTTTTCTTCAGCTCTTCTCTAATGCCCGAGCTGATCCAAACCCTCTTCTCGGGGTTGTCTGACCGTATTCCAACTTCCTCTAATTCTTCGGCATGCTTCTGTCTACCATTCTTCGACTCCCCCTTCGAGTCTAATGACATTATTTGCATGGTTTCTTTGGCCGCCACAGTGTAACAGCTTCTCGCGACCCTCTGGCTGCCTTTTACGACCTCTACAGCCCCATTTACTCTATATTTCAGGGCTAAGTAGTGGGTAGACAGCAAGGATTGGCTGATCCTCACGAACGACCTCCCCAATATTGCTTGGTAGGGGCTGACTTCATCCACCACCACAAAGTCTAGAATCATGTTCTTTTCAAAAGGCTCCGAGCCCATAGTTACAACCAATTTGATAATTCCCAGAAGGATCAGCTTTCCTCCCCAAACCCTTTCAGGGAAGTGCTCGTCTGCTCGAGGCTCGCACCTGCTATTCCCAAATCCTCAAGTGTGAATTTGAAGAGAATGTCTACCGAGCTTCCTGAATCCACCAATATTCGGTCGACCTCCTTATTGGCAACGTTTGTATTCACGACCAAGGCATCATCATGGGGGTATAGCACTCCATCTTCATCCCCCTCCGTCCATATGATGGGTACTTGCCGTACCTTAGCCTTTTTTTGCAGCGGGTGTGGTGAACAGGACTTCCCGGCCGACAGCGGCATATCTGCAATAATTTTTCTGTGCCCTGTTTGAATTACTAGCCATCGTGGGTCCTTCTGAGATCACTCTTATAGCTAGTGGCTCCAGGTCCATGTCATAGGCTCGATTATCCTTTTCCAGCTGCTGCTCGACCACCGGATGTCTCCATTCAATGAACTCATCCAAGTACCGGTTTCTGACCAAATCTTCGACCTGGTTATTCAAATCCCGACACTGAGACGTTGAGTGGCCGTGATCACCGTGGAAGGGGCAAAACCGTCCCCTATCTCATTTGCCAGCTTGTTTTACCATTGGTGTTGGAGGGCTCAACAATCCTCGCTCTTCTGCTACTTGGAGTATCTCTTCGAGTGACACCTTCTGAGATCACTCTTATAGCTAGTGGCTCCAGGTCCATGTCATAGGCTCGATTATCCTTTTCCAGCTGCTGCTCGACCACCGGATGTCTCCCTTCAATGAACTCATCCAAATACCGGTTTCTGACCAAATCTTCGACCTGGTTATTCAAATCCCGACACTGAGACGTTGAGTGGCCATGATCACCGTGGAAGGGGCAAAACCGTCCCCTATCTCGTTTGCCAGCTGGTTTTACCATTAGTGTTGGAGGGCTCAACAGTCCTCGCTCTTCTGCTACTTGGAGTATCTCTTCGAGTGACACCTTCAATTTGGTGTATTGCTCGTAGGCGGGGCTGTGCTCCACCAGCTGTATCGCCCTATTTCTCAGGAAGCTTCTTGGTGGGGGTGGCAATGGTCGGTCAGCTCTGTTGTGGTCCAGCATAGGTCGCCTTGGTGGTTAGTTGCGGGATGGGTGGTCGTCGTGCCGCTTGTACTCCCTGTGGTCTCGGCCTGGAGACCTGCGAGGTGGCACGGGCATTATCCGTGGCTGGGGAGCTCTCTAGTAAGGATTGTATGAAGCAACCCGATCCCTTATCACCTTGGAAGTCAACGTTCCTCGGGCAGGACCTCCTTTTTCCTTCCTCTTCGTTCCACTGCTCTGTTCACTTATCAGTTTTGTAGCCTTTTCTTCTTCGATAACCACGTCCATCTTCACCTGTTCGTACGCATCCGAATATGAGCGGATTGAAGGGCTCCGTAAGTTATACCATGGCCTCCTCATCCTGATCCCATCCTTTAATCCCCTTAATGCCTGGGGATGATTAAATGCTCCAAGATCCAAAACCGACCAGTGGTACCTCTTAACGAATTCTCAGAGGGGTTCTCCCTCCCTCTGTTTTATCTCTGATAACTCCATCATGTCATCTTCGGAAGTCACTGCGCCCCGAAATTGCTCTGCACATCTGCTCAAAGCTCATGATGCTTCCCCGTGGCAGCCTGCGGTACCACTCTCTCGCTCTTCCTTATAGGGTGAGTAGGAAGGCCCTGCACCGCTGGGTTGTCGTCAAGCCCTACACTCCGGTCATGTCATTAAACCGTTCTATGTGCACCAACGGGTCACTCTTCCCTGAAAACCTTAAGTCCGGGAAACGGAAGTCTTGGGGAATTATGACGCCCATAATCTCCGCCGAGAGTGGAGACTCGTTGTCTAGCATTATCCTCCAACTCGGGCCTTTCTCGTTTCCCCGAAGATCCTCCACGACCTGTGCCAACCTCCGTACTTCCCCTCCCAATTCTTCCGTGCGGGAGGTGGGTGCCGTGTCTTGCAAGTGCTGACGTGACCCTCTTTCCTCCAAGTTCGTCTCCTCTCTCCCGGTAACATTTGGTGGTTTCGATCTTTGGGCTTCCTCTCCCATATGCTCCCTGACGGGGGCATTCCAACGATTGGACTCAGAGACGTCATTACTCGCTTTCCTCTATCCCTCCCTGAGTTCTTATAAGATAGACGTTAGTGTTTCCATTTTTTTCTCTATCCGATCCATTCTCTCTTGAATCTCTCTATTTTGAGCCTCATTGGACACCTCCCTCAAAGTCACTGACTCCTCTAGACTTACTCCCCTCCTACTGTTTCCTCTCATTGTAGCGTTGTGTCTTCTAGATGTGTTGGGAAATCAGGCTTTTTGAACTGATCCCCACAGACGGCACCAAAAATGTTGATGTTATTTTTCGCGTGCCTTTAAATAGTGTCAAGAACTCCTGCTCGCGGTATGCTCGAGCTCGAGCAAGACTGCTTTCCAATTTCAATTATTCTTTATTCACCGGAATGGCAATCTCCTCGGACCTGTACTCACAGAAACAAGGTCAGGGGTCGCCGGGTGTTGTTTCGGTGAAAACCCTCCGACGCTCAAGTCAGTAATCGGGTTATTCTTCTTGTATCTCTCTTTGTCAGAGAGACCGAAGGAATAAAGGGGTATTTTGGTCTTTTAGTAATCGAAATAATCAGAGTGAAATCCTCAGGAAGACTGGAGAAGAAGAAGAAGAACCTGTCTTAGATTTCGCAACCCCCCGCCTCTCTTTCCTTTTTCCCCTTATACTTCCGTTTTCCCGTCCTCTTTTCTTCGGGGCTGCTGTTCCCGCGTCTATAGTGTATGGGCCCCTCTGACAGCCGGGATTACTGTGGCATTTCCTGGGAATGCGGAATTTTCTGGTGGGCATGGTTCACATGGCCTGATTATAGTGTCGGGCATGTGGGCATGGAATGATGACACTATGGGGGCGTGTGCCGGCCATCAGTAACAGTGACGACACCATACCGTGTGGAGTATGGGTCAGGCATCGGTCGTCGTGTAGAGTCGCTGGAGAGACGGGTCGGACTGTCCCGAACCGACTGTATTTAGATCTTGCATTTCCTCTGTGCCGTGACTGGCATGGTTTAGTCATGCCTGGGGGTTTGAAGACCTCGAGCAGGAGGATGAGCTAAGGTTTCGACCAGCCTAGACGCTCCTCGACCTTGACCAGCTTTGACGAGGCTATGAAGACCTCGAGCAAAAGAGTGAGCTCGGGCTCGACCAGTCTTAGACTCTTCAACCTTGACCAGCTTTGACGCCTAATAAAGCTGTCTTCGTACTTGCGGTCGGGTCTTCTGCTCGAAATGGGTTGACCTCGAGATCTTTTACTCACGCTGGGTTGACCTCGAGGAAACCTGCTCGATATTACCCAAACATAATGCAAAGCCACCAAACAACAAACTCAACACAACTAAATAAGCTGTTAAAAAAATTATAAGGGAATATAAACCAAACCTGAAATTGAATTAGTTATGACAAGGTTACAATGATTAGACGATGGATGATAGGCTCTATATTGAAATGGGTTTGGTAAGAATATATAGCCAATAAATAAAGCAAACCTCACAAGAAGGAAAGAAAAAAGGGAAGTCTCACCAAAGGGAAAGAACGACTCTGAAATGCCAAAGATGAACCAAAGCATCAATAAAAAGAAAAGGGAAATTAATAAAATCCAAAAACAAATAAAAGAAAAGGGAAGGTAGTCATTTTGTGAAGAAAATCTTATGGTAGAATGAATACAGCCACGTGTTGGATGGAGATTTCCCTTTTTGTCAACTATTTTTTATCTAACTAAGACAAAATGGCTACTGAAAAGGCCATCAGAAAAACATGAAAATGCTTGAAATATTTTGGGTCATAGATGAAATCTAAGTGTTAGGAATTCGCCACTTGTCAGTGTGTCAAAGGGAGTGTAGCTGAAGGCAGCAAAACGTTCAGTGAGTGAGATAATGAGGGAATGCCACATGGAGTACCTACTAGTTCATTTAAAGCCTACTCAGCGCACTACCAAAATTCAAATGAAAGGCCCATGTGAGGCCATATCACTAAATGGGAAAAATTGCGGCAATTTTTCTATCCGCCAGAATTTTGAAGTTGCCCTTTGATTTCTCCGTATTCAGAGGCTTGTGATAGCCTTGCCATATGTCAACATTTGACAATTTCTCCTTAAGAGTTTCTTGCACTTAAAATTGTTCAAAGCAAAGAAACTAAGGGGAACTTGTTTGGGGGGAATTATTGGTGCAACTGTAGACTAATGTTATGATGAAACATGACCAAAAAGAAGTCAAACCAAAATAGGATAGCTCAAAGCAAGTTAGGAGTTGAGCTCTTTTATAAGGGAGGACAACGTCGCCAAAATATATGTGATTGAAGGATAAAATTGGATCCCATATTTTTTGCTATGCATGAATAGTGCATGCCATCGTATGTGAAATTAAAAATATCTCAGTTTTTATTGAATGCAAAGAGCTAATAAAAGGAAATATTCTTAAAATGGACAATAAGGGGCCGCCACCTCAACCCTCTTCTACAATAGTCCAAAAATCAACAAAATCACCAACTGGATAGGACACCATGTGTATAAAGCAAAGGGCAAAATGGTGGCTGAAGGTTTATTTACTCTCTTTGCTTGGGTAAGTCATTATTTTGGGACCACAAATGCAATCACTAAAATGTCCTCACCTTAGGGAGAGTAGTCAATCAATAAATGTCACATGTCTAAAATTACCAAAATACCTTTAAACATACTCCACAAAAGCTCAAGTCTCATTCTCAAACGGTAACCAATTTTCATCACACAAAATTGGCTCTCATTTTCTTCCTCAAGAGCATTTACATAGTATTCATCACCATTTTTGAGAGCTTCAAGGTTCATTTCCGACCTTGAAGCAACCCCTTATCACTCAAAATATAAATTGAGTGTCGAAATGTGGTCATCAAATACCACCAGCTCTACGTCTAACGTTGTTGTTGCTCTATTTTGCAGGACATGCCAAGCTCGAGTTTAGGGACTTTCACTCTCATCTTTCATCCCTTCTTTCTCTCTTTGTCATTAAACACTCAACCTACACAACTAATCTCCCAATCCTGTAGGAGAATACCTCCAAGCATAATAAGACAACCTTTCTCCCATCTACTTACCCTTTCAACTACTTTTATTATTTTATTTTGGGACCATCCAAAATCCCACTGGAATACTACTTTTTCATTAAAATCGTTAGTTGACTAGTAAAATAATAATTTTATCATTTACGGTAAAAAACACAAATAGAGGTATCAAATAGTATATAAAAATTATGTTTTACCCTTAAATTGTTAAATAATAGTTTAGCAATGAATTTATCAATAATCTTGAATTTATTATAACTATAAAAATAGTAAATTGACAAAAATACCCCTAGATATTTTTGTTAAATCTACTCTCTAAAGAAAAATAAACACTTAAAGTTTATCTACATAAAGGTTAATTTTCATATTTAACTGTTTTTCTTTTAAATAGATTGTGTATCTTTTTAACAAAAATATCCAATGATATTTTTGTCATTTCACTATTTTTATAGTTATAATAAATTTAAGATTATTCATAAATTCATAGTTGAAACTATTTTTTTACAATATAAGGACATAACAATAATTTTATATTTGTTATTTAATACTTTTATTTGTGAATTTTATTACAAAGGTTAAAACTGGTGTTTTACCAGTCAACTAACTGGTCAAATGACCATCCAAATACAAAAGTAATGAAATGAAAGGTTTAAGTTTTATTAGTAAAATTTCAAGGAACAATACTTCTTGTAATCATTTGATAATTTACAATTCTTGAGGTCATCAAATGATTTAGAACTTAAAGTAATTTTATCAAAAACAAATTACATTAAGTAATTTTATCAAAAACAATAAAGTAATTTTATCAAAAACAATAAGTAAAAAAAAATAAAACCTAAGCATACATAGGATTTTTACATGTTTCCAAATTCAACTTTACAACTTACTCTACATTATCTCTAACTTATAGCTCACTTGAAATTGGCCTCCCATGATTCTCTAATGCTTTGACACCAACAAATGAGTTATACAAAAAAAAAAAAAAAATTAATTAATTAATTTTTAGTCGATGTAAGTTATAAATTATATAATTTAGCAAGATCTTTATTTATTTACCATGTTCAAAACCTTCTCTTATTTATTTACGGCGTGTCCAATGACCTTTCTTAAAAGCCGATTATAATAATCTTTTAATTAGTTTCTTCCTAGTCATGCACCTTTGCTCCACATTTTGATGCAAGTTTTGGAGTCGTTCAGTGACTCTATCGCTGGTCGTAATGCAAGCAAATAACTGCTTGTTGAGATAAAAGGAGTCTTACGAGAGATTTTCTTTTTTTTTTATTCAAATAATTTTAACTTGATTTGGCAATTAGCTTTCCAAAAGACTTGAATATTGAATCAAACGGACTTAGCACACCGAAACTTCCCTTTCAAGCATATGATGACTATGAGCGCTAAAAATGAAGTCAGTACAGGCAACAATGCTTGTACAAAGAATCGAATAAATGCTTGAGCCTAACTCATCATATATAGCTGAACATTTCCACCGAGGATATGCCTCTGTTATAATGTGTTGAGATACCTAATTCAATGGATTAGTAAGGTCCTATCTAATCATCTCTTAAGAAAGTCCATTATATGAGAATCTACCAGGAGAAAAACAGGAGCAGTACACATATGGTTTCGGGTTTTAAGCAGTGTCAGAGAAACGAAAAAAAGTACTATAGAAAATGTCTCAGGACAGACATTAACATTAACATTTTAATCCTCCTTCGAATTTTGATCATGTACAGGACGCCTCTGAGCAAGCATCCGTTTGGTGCTTTCCAGGACACCAAAGAAGATTGAACCGCCAATCCCTATCCACATTACTCTTGGCCCAATGCCCTGCAGTGACAAGAGATATAAGATGGGAAATTTGGAAATTTTAGTTCTCGCAATAAATCAACATTTTAAGACCGATTGCAGATTTTTCTCTACATCTGTTTGGAACAGAAACCAATTCACGACCATTAGGCCTGAACGAACACATTATCAATATCAATCTTTATCCCTTGACACTGACGCTTAGACAAATATAGAGAATACATTCTGCTATAGGTGATACCCAATAGTGAAGACAAAAAGGAAACATGGAAGACTCGTACCTTTAGAAGAGCAGAAGGTCCTTCATCTCTAACAATAGTTTGAACACAATCAAAGATCCCTTTGTACTGGTCTGCCGATCCCTATACAGGAACAACACAAATTGAATAAATACACAGCTAACAAGAGAAGATAGGCAGAACAAACATTCGCCGTACCTGAACCATTAACCTTGTCTTAATCACATCCAGGGGAGTAGTTATAGCCCCAGTTAATGCACCTACAAACAGTGATTAAACAAAATTAGATTTTTCACAGAAATTACTATTGCATCAATAAATTAGTACTGTATATTATCATTTTAGAGTCTATTTCACATCATTTAGTGGTCATCATGCCAGTTAATATGTAGTCAGTTCCTTCACCAGTCCACACAGTTTAGGTAACACTTTGAACCACATTTTTGAAAACTAATCCGTATAATGAAAACAAAAAATTGAATTACGCAGATTTCAAAAATCCAAGATCACAAATGTTAATGCATTATAAGAGGCATTTTTTCAGAACAAAAATAATGAAATCACATCTAATACAATTCTCTCGGAGAAGTAGAAGTGTTTCGTTTGATTACTAAATCCAGCTTTGGAAAGGCACAGAAAGCTTTTGGTCATTGGAATTTGACATTAGGATTTGAAGAATGATTGTTCTGGTTTCCAAATCCTGCCTATCAACCGCAGAACCAAACTGATTTTTGTCTGTTTTTGCATTACTACAGAGTCATTGTAAGGAAAACTCTAAATGTATGCAAAATATCATTACCAGCAAAAGCACCGATGATAGCATTTTCGGGATCATTCAAATCTCTACGTGCCTACCCAAAATAGGAAAAACAGAAAGGTCAAAATATCCAAACAACAATATTCATTATAGAACTACAATACAACTTCACATGTATCAAGACGCCAGCATGAATTTCCACTGCCACAGTTAATTCCTCTTTAGATATTTTATTCTGATAACAAGCCATCAATAATTAGATATTTGGTATCACAGACTGTCCCTATTTGGCCTAATTTATAGATTCCTCCGTGTTAAGTTCTTAAACCATACATGTTAGATTCTTCTTCTTCAGCTGGCACGTGAAAGATACTCTGAGGGAATCCCACATTAACTAGATCTTGGTTTCACAAGGTTTTGTATACCTATTGAGGTCTTTAACCTATTAAATTAAGGTTTCACATTGGTTTCTCTGTAACAACACAAACAAAAAGAACTAGAACTGTTAAGACTACTGCATTCTGTGAGGCATATGTCACAACTGACAACCTTGATATTGAGTTTTGCAAAAACAAAATATGTTAAGTTTAAAATGTCAAATCTGTCAAAGATGGACTGCTAAAATAAAAATATTCTGTGATTATGCTATTATTCAAAAGGAACTCATAACTTCTACACTCATGGAATGATGGAATGGTTACCAAATCACTATTTGTAAAAACAGCTAGCAAGTTCCATAGCTGAAGGAGTGGGAACATTCATAAGTGATTATAATAATAGAATACATTCCTTGGACGGCTGCAATTCTAAAACATGAAATGATGCATAGCAGGGAGCTTACTGCAGCCTTATAACCGATCCGAAGCTGCTCGTAGATGCAGAATTGAATTGCATCAAAGGGCAAATCCCGCAATAGAAAAGATCCATATCCCTGAGATCTCAAAGATGTTGCTCAGGTTGCATATACAAACTAATTAACAACATGCAATAACAATAAGCTAGCAGGTCAGGAAAGCCAAAGATACAAATAACAAAATAACAGAATGAACCACATAAAAAGAAATCATACAATCTCCAAAAGCAAGATTAAAGGTTAAAATTTGCTATGTACCAACAGCACAGAGATTCAGACTATATCCGAAACAGGGATGGATGAGAGCATGCAAAGTGGTTACAGAGAAGGAAGGTAAAGATCACATACCGCATAAAGACCCTTAAATCCTTCCTTAGAAGCAATAAGCCGGACTGCATCAGGAGCTGAAGCAAATTGCCCAGTCTGCAATCTTTGCTTTACAACCTGCAGATTGCTAAAGGAGAAAAATTAACCCAAAAAAAGGAAGACTTGCAAGGTTGTTCTAAATATAAAAATGCATAGGCAGCAAAATCTACCTCTGTTGGAACACGAATAAGAGAAGCGGCAAATCCTCCTATGGCACCCGCTGTCTGCATAAAATTCAATGATCTTGTTGCAAGAAAAGGATATTCACAAAATGGAAAAATATTGAGAATTTTGGGTGAAGTGCAAGTTTAAGCAAAACAAATTTCAGGTAGTTATTGGACTATATTCAGAAAAAAAGATGAATATTCCAAAACGTTCTGGGAAACTGATACAACAGATACATGAAGACAGTATATCTGAGGCCAAAAAGAAACATTTAATACAGACTTTTTATAGCATTGGATAAAAGATGATGATTATAAAATTGAGGGGTGAAAAAGCAATGTACATATATGGCAGACATTTGTCCCATGGGGAATGTTTGGAGAGAATAGAAAAATTTGTGCATCTACAGTTAGCTGGGACTATAACACCTTGCTCAAAGGAACAATATTCAGGTTAGGACAATCCTTCGTACATAAACTTAGAAATGAGAAGCTTAATCTCAGAGCCACCAATGTTCATATACCAAAACGAACATAAAAAGAATTAAAGAATCCCTTACCAGATGAGCAGCAGCACTAAGATTTTCAGGAAAGATCTGCAACAATTTCTGCTTTGTAGGTTCGTACACACCAACAAACAAGGCAGAAGCCCTGTACACAAAAGGAAAAAGAATTACAACCAAACCGGCTGAACAAGTAAGCATTCACATCACTAACACATAAACAGTAATAAAACTGCAAAATAATAATTGAACATGGTTGTCTAGAAATATTTACCGATTACAAATCTTTACCAGATACTATTATGTAACCATTAACAATATTCTCTTCCTACATATTCATTAATAATACCTCATAAGCTCAAACAAAGTTGTCCTAGTTTCTTGTATGTCCCATCCACGGGTCAGCATGCGCCCGTGAATTAGTAGAACTAAGACATGAAATGCAAGCACACTCCTAAACCAATACCCAGGCAATCCTAACCCATGAACCACTAATTACGAACTTGAAAGCCTGCAGATGTACATATTGATTCTTGAAGTTACAATGTGTTAACAGAAAACTAGGTCAGATTACAAAATGTAGTATTTTTGAGTTACCATAAATAACAATATAAGATACCAGACGATCAAAACCAATTAGTCATTATGACTTCAATAATAGGCAGATCAAAAGAATTTTAAAAAATAGAGACAGAGAGAGAGAGTGAAATACCCAACAGAGAGCCAAAACAGAATGATTTGGTACATAATATTTGATTAAATGATGCTTCAAGGACAATTTATATTTATGTAAGTAAAAAAACAATTAGATCTAGCATGACTCCAGGAAAATTGAAAAAAAAAAAAAAAAAAAAGCAAGACTCCTGGTAAGACATAGAAGTTATGCATTTCAAAGGCACTTACGGTAAGACACCAGCAAGATTTCCTGCCAATCCGGAATAAAGTCCCTTGAAATTTATTTTTCCTCCTCCACGAACAGCCTATAAAATAGATACAAAAGTAAGTTTCAGAAACAATCTTGTCACTAAGTTAAGGGATTTGACAGTTTCCAGGACAAAGGAAGAATCTGATTCTCCCTGTATAGGGAAAACTGGATTACTCCATCTATAAAATCAAGAATAAGGTGCATCTCAGTTTAACACCAAAGAAATAACAGTAGTCAACAAAGGGTAGGCATTTTTTATCAATTCGTACAGAAATAACTCCTGCCCAAAAGCAAATAACTCTATCACTACATAGTTAACCTACCTGTAGCCGTGTCTTTATGGTATCAATAGGATACAAAGCTGTTTCAACCACAACACCAGCTGCACCTCCAGCTATAAAACCCTCTGCAAAACTGGTCAAACTAATAAGTGTACATGAAAACAAAATATGAAAAACTTTTCTCCCATTTTGCGGAAGAAAGGCATTATAAACCCTGTACACATTGTCTCCCAAAATTTATTGATTACAGAAAAAGAGTACAGAGTTTGCTTTCCTTCACGAACTCTTCGTTGCATTTGAACATGGCCATCATAGAAACATGCTTTAGTTATATAAAAGTTCATTGTTGATAAACGTAAAGTTAATTACCGAACTTTCTGATGCTCGTTTAAGGACCAATTGAGCCAAGTAGAGAAAGCTCCCTTGACATAAAAAAGATTTCGCAAAACTTGCCACTTAAAATTTCTAGCCAATCAAGCATAGAAGGAAATTCCAATACACCCGATTTGCTGTTAATGTAAAATTTGAATGTTGCGCTCCACGTAATTTAATACATGCTTCCCATGCATTGACCCATATCAGGTTACTTCCTCTTCCACATGGATTATAAGTAAACAACATAAAGAGACTTAACAACTCAAACTTCATAACCAGAATACCTAACATAACGGACTGACAAAGAAATCAAACATATGAGTGCCTGGTGAGAGAGTGGGAGAGAAAGTACATGTATATGCTAGCAACCCTACAAATAAAGTTCTTCTCAATTACCATTTGGATTTGCATAAGTACATTTTATACCAGAGGTCCACGAACAATGTCAACTGTACAATATTGGAAGCATTTATATACACCACAAAAAACTTAAAAATAAACTGCACATACCAAATAAAACACGAAAGAAATCAAATGGTTTTTCTTCACCCATGCTAACAGATGCAAATGACATTTTTGTTTCCAGCTGCAAGTTTTCCATTTTCCCAATGGATACATCTGCAAAAACATATCATCTGTTCAAATTATTTCCAAGAGAAACAAAGAGAAATTGCATTAAATGAGAGAAAATTTACAATGAAGTAAAGAAATTGACTACCCAAAAAAGAAAAAGAAAAAACACTCTGAATAACATATGCAGCAACAAAACACATATTTATAAGTACTGAGTTAATGTAAGCAAATTGTCTCATATCCTTCAAAGAAAGGAATCTCATTCTCGAAATGCTAGAAGCATTTCACCATGTTTTACTGTTTACCACAACAAACCAATACCAATGCAAGTTAAATTCAGTGATCAGCTTAAACACAACATTCACACAAAAAAGAAAAAGGAAAAAAAGCAAGACGATAAGCAATATGAGAGGTAAACAATATCATATCTTGAAATTTGACCACTTTTGCTCTATCAAATAAACTAAAATGAAAAGCTAACCAAAAAATAATCTTTTTTACTAATAAGTGGATGGTTAATTTCTGCACGTTGTCCAAATATCTTGAACTTATCGAAATCAAATTAAATTAAAAGTTAGTGGAATTAATCAACAAAGTTTTTAACGTTACCTGAATAGGTTTTTGCATCGACGCCTAGTGTTAAAGGAGCCATTAGAGTTCAATAACTGCCAATTCAATGATGCCAACTGAATTGTGACAATATGTACCGAAACAACAGCCTGATAACAAAATTAAAAAATAACCACACAATATTAATATTTAAAATTAAATTAACAATCAAATTAACTTCATTGTTTAAAAAGAAGAAAAACAATTAATGCGTGAAGCTAAATACCGGTGAAAGCTATAACGAATGAAGCTAATTACCTCTGACGCTTACATATAACTAAGAGCCTGGTCTTTTAGACGCGTCGAGGGAAGTGATAGGCGGAAGGAGAGAGGCGCTCATTCTTGGTTTTGGGTGTAAAAATTGTGGATTCAATCACAAATGGGCTAGCTCAAATCCTGAGATGGCCCATTTGTGGCTAGACAATTAACTTGAGAGAGCCTGCCACCTAACAGATTCTGGAAGGTATAGCTTTCTCACAAATGGGGCTTACGAATGTGAGAACACTGCACCTTACAGCAACATAGCCCTCTACTTAATTTGAGTCATTTAGTTTATACTTGAGAGTTGTTTACCCCACTTGCTATGGATTTTTTTTCACCTATGTATGCTGCATTTATATTGGACTTGATTGAATGTATTGTATTAGTAGAGTATATAAAAATGAATATAATAATATGTTTGTTGTAGAATAGACTCTACTTCAAATTATAATATTATTGTTACTTAAAAATCAATACTAGTACCCAAGGATTCGATCCAACCCATTAGGTATACATTTCATGGTGGACTCATGCTACTATGTTGGGGCAATCGGTATAGGCTGTAGTTTGAAAAGCACAAATGCACCAAAGCGAGGCTCAATTGGCACTAAACCCTTGCCCTATAAGGGAATGTTTGTGGAATAGGTTATTGGATAACCAATAACCATAAAAAGCCCATAATAAACTCAATATTGCACAATGGGATGCATGCCCATAATTGAGTTTGCATTAGGATTAGTATATCTTTGATTTCGCGGCTAACTTTGGCCTAAAACCTACGAAACCTTCCAGAAGATCCATGAAATCCTAATTTCAGCACAGCTCCTTTCCTATCCCCATAGGTATATGCGACAACTAAGAAACTTTATTTAGAATATAAATCTCCTTTCGATCTGATCATGTATCCTTATCATTTAAATATTAATCAAAAATTCAAAAAAATTATGAGCAATAATAAACACTCAATCACGAAGAATAAACTAAAAGTAACATAGATTTATGAAATTAAATCTTCATAATTAGGCTACCTCTTAATCCTAATAAAATAAAATAGTTTATATCAATACAAAATGAATCCATAAATTTAATTAAGAGAATTCAACCAAAGCAATTGAGAAAAAAAAAAAAAACTTAGTTATATCTTCAATCGGCTTTCCTTGCTCTCTAGTTCTCTTTGTGCTCACCGTTTAAGAAGTAATCATAGAGACGACGGAACCCATAATTTTTTTTATCTATTTACTATTTTATTTTTTTTTTACTATTTTCTTTTCAATGTCTCGATAAAAGGTAAAAAGCGTGGTCGGGAAGGTTAGAGTAGCAAAAGCCATTGGAATTTTTATTTTATAAATTAGAAGATTCCGTTTTGTTATTAATAGACTAAGAAAGGGAAAAGAATAACTGAAAGAAAGGAAATCAATTAGTTATTCATCAAAGTTTCATTTATTCAATGACCAGAATTAGACTTTTGCTCTTCTTTCTTGCTTTTACCTTTGTTATATAATAATATTTGGCCTTTAAATTCTTAACTCAAAAGGGGCTATTTGGTATGCTATATTATATTATATTTTATTGTATTATAATAATATTGTACAACGTTTGGTGCTACGTTATACTATATTAATTTTTAATTATACTATACTTTAGTGAAGACATCCTCATTTTGTTAAATTGAGGGTGTCAGTGAAATACAAAAAACACAAATTCTAATATATTAGAGACTTTTTTTTTTTAGTATTATTTCACTGGTATCCACATTTTAACAAATTGAAAATCTCATCGCTAAAGAACGATTAATAGGGTAGGATACAATTATCTTTAGTAGCATCTAATGTTTGGTATAATAAAGAATTAAATTTAATTGTGTATAAAATTTTTACATTAAATTAATTTAAAATAACTAAATATTTGATTTTTTTATTATTAGTTATTTATTTTGTATTAAATTATAATATTTAGAATAATAATAATAATAATAATTATAATAATAAATAAAAAAATATATTAAGAAAATTTTGTTGAATATTTTCTTTTAATAATCAATTAATAATTTTATTTTTATATTATTTTTTATATTTTTTATTTTATAAAGATTACATATTTGTATAATATTAATATTGATAATTGAAAAATTAGTGAATATTCTTGAGCTATAGAAATTATCGTAACAAATTAATTTCACGGTGGGTCATGGGATAAATTTTCTTAAGTTTATAGGATTATTCTGTGGATCCAGGACAAGTTTATTCCAAAGTTGTGTATGCACCAAACATAAGAAAAGATAAATATTCTATGAATTAGTCTAATCCCAAACTTATTAGATTAAATTTGAACCTTTCATTTTTGTCTTCAAATTGTACTTTAGATTAAATTACTTGTAATCAATTACATACAATGTGCTTGAAACTTTTCTGTTAGAACCTTTTTTTATTTTTTGGTTGAAGTAGAAGTTAAAAAGGATCATTAATGCTTTGTCTGCTTATTATTGCTTAAGCCCCTTTTAATCTTTCGGCCTTAAGTCAGGAAGCACTACCAATTGCCCTTAGAAAATTTTCATTATTAAAGCTACTTTGTAAAAAACAAAAATAGTTGAAATCGATCCACAAAGCTATCGAGTGGCATATCTGCCCTAAAAGTGGGGAGTGTGTACACATTTTTTTGTGGCCACGCATGGTTCACTGAAGCTGATTCATTCCCTGTTGAAGTGCTACTTGACGTGTTAAGCCACTTCCATGTTAACAGCTCTATAATTGTGTACATTCGAGTGGTATACATTGTGAGTAAGATAACTTCAATTATTTTTCAGCTGATAGAGTTTTAATTTTCCTAATCATCATGTATGATGGGTTTCATTAATTTCTACAATTCTAGTTATTGGGGGGTTTGGCTACCTTTTTTAGTTATTAATTCAAGCATTCAAATTAACATTGGAAAGTGACCATTCTGATAGTTCAGATTGCTAACAAGTCTAGTAGTGTTTATTATTTGTTTGCTTCTTTTTTTTTTTTTAACATTTGCAAGGATGAAAAATTTCACCCATTAAATTAAAATAGTAAAAACCAACCTAGGGGCGGCTCAACCATTTTTCGGGGTCCTAATTAGGTGAATGATTTTTTTATCCAATTTCTTAAAATTTAAGGCAAAAAATATATAGTAGCTGTATTATAAAATTATATATTTAAAATCAATTCTTCTATCTTTCTAAGATGTAAAATTATTAAATAAAATTTTCTATTCTAATATTGCTAATATATGTTTCAAAATAGACAATAGAATTTTTCATTAATTGTTTCATGATATTTTATTTCAACTGTAACATTTTTACTTGCTAATTCTTTACTTAAATTACTATTTTTACTATTTTTTTAATTAAACTAACTTTTCTATTCTTTTATTTTTTATTCTTCTATAAATTTTTTAAAGTTTTTCGATACAAAGAAATAGATAAAAGAAGCACAAAAAAAAAAAAGATAATAGATGAACACAAGAATTTTTTAAAAAGAACTAAGAACAAATAATAATACAACTACTTAAGAGAAAATTAAAAAGTTAAGTTTGAGATGAAATCACAAATTAACTTTATATTTAATTGTTTGACTATTTGAGCAGTGACAAATAGCCATGGAGAAAAGAGAAAATTATTAGATTAGTTTTTCTTGAGTGGAAAGTACATAGGAAGTAGTTTTTTTTTTTTTTCTTTTGCACCAAGAGTATATCGTGTCTTGGTTGCTGGTGTAATTAACAAAATGTTGGGCTTGTATGGAGGTATAAAAGGAATATAACTTTTTAATTATAACATATTAATTCTAGCAATAAAATAGAGATTTGTAGGATTGCAACTATTAATTTTAACTGGTGTGCAGGAATTAAATCTATTAAGTATTACTTTAAAATAGACATTAAAAGAATTTGATAGATTATATAAAAAAAAAGATAATAAGAAAATAATAATAAATTAAATGAATAATAATAACTTTAAAATTCACATTCATTTTTTACATACAAAATAATAATTTAAAACAAATATAGTCTTTATTCATAGTGGAGCCTTAAGCAACCATTTAAGTAGTTTAGGGATCGAGCCGCTTGTTGGAAAGTCAAAGTTGTAAACTTGATTTTGCCAAATTGGAAAGTTTGGTAAAAATTTTGTGAAATAGTACAAACGTTCGTCACATAAATTAGCACAGTGCAATTTGTACTTCTATAAATTGAGCTCAAATGTATATTTGTAAGCATTCCAAATTTTGAGAGAAACAACTCAAGTGAAGAATTGTTGGGAGAGTAAGCAATTAGATAGTGTGAACAATTGAAAAATTTTTCCTTTCAAGTGTGTGTAAGGGTTTTAAATGTATTTGAATTTTAGGAAGTGATGTTTATTTACTCCCATATTGTATTCTAATAATTATTAATAAAACAATTATTTTATCTTACTTCTGTGGAAGTAGACATAATTGTTGAACCACATTAAATTCTTCTGTTATTTATTTTTCTGTGACTATTTAATGCGCTTGATTCTACATTCCGCACACAACAAGTGATATCAAAACAAAATTAGTAATTAGGGTATACGGTACTATTTACAGTTACAATATTGTTCACAGATATGGTGGAGATGGCCATTTGTACTTAAGAGACAATCTATTGTAAGTAATGTATATTTATGCATGTCTAAGAAAGTTCTGTTAACAAAAAGGATAAGAATTTAAGGAGTCTTGATTTTAAGTGGAACTGTTGTTTCTCCTCTTCTAAGAACTTTTTTAGTGCATTTGTTCAAATGAAATTAACATCATAAATGCTATTCTTTCACGTGTGAATAGTTTATTAAAATAGTAGTAAGTGAAACTTCCAAAATTGGAGAGAGATCTACCCAAACTATTTAATGACACACTTCAGGTGGGAGGCAAGACGTGTCATATAGTCATTCAGCATGTGTTATTGGAGGCCAAAGGATTGATATTGAAAAGTTTGATGAAAAAATCAATTTCGGTATGTAGAGGCACGAATTTATGGATGCCCTCATTCAAATCAATTTCGATATTGTTCTGAAAAATAAAATATACTTGTATGACGAAAAAATTTAGGATTTTATGAACGAGAAAACCTATGGTCAAATCAAATTTTGCTTGAAAAAAGAGGTGAACTATCTAGTAAAAAATGATAAGTGTGCGATGAATTTGTGGCATACATTAGAGGAAAAATATTTGATGAAAAGTTTTGAAAATTTCCTTTATATAATGAGCTAGGAATATGGGATTCGAATTAAACATGGGGTGTTAATGCATGACCATGCCTCAAGATTTGAAAAGTTGCTTACGGATTTAAAAGACCTTGATGAAAATATTAATAATGAAGTCAAGACTATAATTCTACCACACCAACTTTAAGAAGAATATAATCATTTTATGACTACTTTGATATATGAAAAAAGTGTGATCATCTTCAAAGATGTTTGCACACCATTGACTAATTTAGAAATTCATAATAATGATAAATATTCCAAAAGAGCATCGTTTGAAGCTTTGTTAATTAGAGAAAAAAATGAAAAAAAAAAGTATGGTAGAAAGATTTCTTGGTCCAAATCGAAAAGTAGAAATATAATTGAAATATGACAAAAGGTCCATTAGAGGAAAGATTATCCAAAGGCTCAGAAGAAAGATGGAAAGAAACTAGTAGCAGCAAATATAGCATGTAAAGATAAAGTCTCTGATTATTCACTAAGCATTACCCTTATAACTTTAGTGGTTAGTTTGAGTAAGTGGATACTTGATACTGAATCAACCTATCATCTATGTCCCATTAGAGAATGGTTTATGAATTTTGATAATTTAAAATCTATTGCAGTTGTGATGGAGAATAATCAACCTTGTCGCACGATAAAGATAGGAACAGTTCGGCTCAAAATATTCGATGGAATGATTAGAGAATTGAAAGATATTAGATATGTTCCAGTTTTAAAGAAAAATTAAATTTTTGTTGATGCTTTGGAAGCTAAAAATACAAGGTTACTATTAAAGATGGCATAATGAAGTTTACATATAAGACTATGGTGATTCTATAAGGCGTCCGGCATCATAATTTATACAGTTTGCAGAGAGATACAAGTAATGAAGCTAATGTCTGATGTGCACACCACCAAGTTATGACATGTACGATTAATACATACTATAGAAAATTCTTTGTAATCCTTGATGATGCATGGACATTTAAAAGGTACTAAAACTTATAAAATAACGTTTTGTGAGCATGGTGTAGCAGGCAATAAAACAAGGGTCAAGTTTGGTATGGCTAATTATAATACTTATGAGATCTTTCAATATTTTCATAGCTATATATAGGGACCAACCAAGACTGCATCAATTGGTGAAAGCTATTATTTTATTTCATTTGTTGATGATTTCTCTAGACATGTGTGGGTTACACCATGTGAGCAAAGGATGAGTTTCTAGAAATTTTTGTAAAATGTAAGAAACTGGTGGATACTCAAACTGGCAGAAATATCAAAGTATTACGATCCGATAAAGATGATGAATATACTCTTGATCTATTCTTGCATATACGTCTAATATATTTTTATAAATATGCTAGAGTGAGAGTATAAAAAGACATTTCACGGTGAGATATACTCCATAATAGAATAGGGTGGTTAAGTGTATAAATTTTACTTTGCTGGAGAAAGTATGATGTAGGCTATCAATGCTGGTTCAAATAAAAAGTTTTGGGTTTAGGCTGTGAGCTACGTGTTGAGTGCTAGAGAGTGTATATTTATAAAGGGTAAAATCATCATTTTACCCTCCAAGTCTCACTAACATCTCTACTTTTATGTATTTTAATTCCCTTAAACTTTGATTATATGTATTTGTTTGTATTTTTTATTACTTTACGTACTTTAGGGGTATTTTAGTCATTGCACAATAAACGAGAAGTCAGACAATAAAACAGACATTATTTTTAAACTTAGAACAGCTGAAAACTTTATGAAAGACATAACGGGTAAAATTATAATTTTAAGATTTTTGTGGGTTTCGCTGTCGTGGCATTGATTGCTGATGTAGCGTTGATTGCTGATGTGTTGTTAATCAATGATGTGGCATTGACAGATGATATGGTAGAAGTTTATTAGATCGAAAAATAAGCTTACTATACTTGCAATGCACTGAATCATACATGTTGACTTTTGTATTGACGATGACTTGACATATTAGTGGATTGAAAAACGCGCATACTATACATACATATACATAGAATGACAGCCCTGGTGATATGTTCCATCCAATTTAAGAGCACCACATGACGCAATCATGGGTGTCCAAATTATTTTCATCCGATGGCCATGATTTATTTGTTGTGTCTATAAATATGGGGCTACACCTTTTAATTTGGCATCCTTGAATCCATTTATAAACTCCATGTTTTGTAATTCATTCTCTATCTTTTATTTTCTACGTATTTTAATAAAATTTTCATTTTTCCCCAAGCTATTAAATGAGCAGCTAAATTATTTTCAAGCTTAGGTTAAAAGTAAAGCCTTAACATAATCTATGAGCTTAAATTGGTAAGTTTATTTTCACCTTCTCTAATTTGTTTTAATTATTTTGACTTATCGTAGTAATTATCCTGTTAAATTTTACATTGGTATGCGCTCCCTAGTGCAATATTATTACTATTTAGCACGGTGAGTACTTTATACTAGATTTATTAGAGAAAAAATTTCCTATAATTTTGGGGGTAGGTCTTGACTCAGTGTTGACAGAAGATTCATCTAAGTTAATTAGTGGATAGTCTTGCTACTTTGTTGACAGTTGGATTATTATTACCTGACACAACGTGTTCTTGATATCATATTTAAGATAAAATTATTTTTTCTAGTACAGTGAGCATTTAATATCATATTTATTAGAGTTAGGCTTATGAAGAGTGGAAATACCCTCCTTATAAATTAATTAGAACGAAAATAAATGTTTAGCCTATGGTGAAATGTTGATTGTAAATTCTGAGATTCAAGCATTTTATTGCATTGATTAATTCTCAATTTGTTCCCATAATTTTAATTTAAATATTAAGGTAAAATAAACTAAAACTTTCATTATGAGCCAATAAAATAATAACAAAAATAATAATAAGTCTACAAAATTGAAATCTACCTTCTCATAAGATCGACACTCGTCACCATTCAGTCTCTGTAGGCGGTGAAGCAAATAGCAAGTGAGGAAAGGAAATCAAAACTTCTTTTAGAGCATCAAGTTATGAGTTTAATAAAATTTGTAAAATACTACACAAGTCACTTGATAAACCAGTTGCATTATGCTACAATTGGAGGTTAAACTCATATAAAAATGTGGTCTAGAAAGCATGCATAAGATTATGACTCCATTCATGTGTTTGAGTGTCCAACTTATTATCATGTAAAGAATGATAAGCTCAATCTTTATACAAGAAAAGCTATCTTTGTGGGATTAAAATGTGGAGTTAAAGATTTCAAGCTTCGGAATCTCGAAGATTAAAAGTTTTTATATAATAGAGATATCACTTTTGATGAAGCTTTTATGTTGAAGGCTTTAAATTTTTAGCAGGTGGTGAAAAAGACCAATGAGATATTGCAACGGATGAAGTTTGATACAACTTTATATATACCAGTTAGTTATACATTAAAGAAAAGTTCAACTTAGGAGGTGGACCCAAGAGTTGAAGAAGATTGTTTTTATTAATGTCTTATAAGAGGAAGAAACAACTGAAGATATAAATGATGAAAATGATACTATAGCAACAAAGAGACCAAAAAAAGTAATAAAGAAACCCATGGCTTACCAAAGATATGGTGGTACCCTATGTAATTTCAGTTACTGATGTTGACATCCCCAACACATTCGATGAAGCATTTCGTAGTAGTGTAAGTGGTCAATGGAAGTTAATCATGGAAAAAGAGATAAAGTTTCTTCATAAAAATTAGATTTGAGAACTCAAAGGGTAGAAATTTACTAAAAGTGATATGATCATTATGTTTACTTTAAAAGACTACAAAGTGGAGATTTCATCTATTTGTTACCTATGTTTACGATATGCTTATAGCATTAAAGAATAAAGGTAAGATTGAGAAATTAAAGAAGAATATAGCTTTAAGTTCGAGATGAAAGACTTGGGTGATTTATAAAATATACTTAGGATAAAGATTCGTAGAGACAAAAAGATGGAAGTGTATAAGCGAAGATAAACAACAAGCTATGTAATCACATTTGATGGATGTCCGATCAATAAGAGGTTAATTCTATAATCAACAATTGCTCTTTCTACTATAGAAGTAGAGTACATGGTAGTAACTGAGGTTGTAAAGGAAGTTATCTGGTTAAAAATCTTGTTAGCTTATTTTAGAGTAATCTAAGAGAACATTAAGGTATTATGTGATATCTAAAATGCGATATTCCTTTTCGAAGAATCAAACATATCATACTCGAGCAAAATACATAGATGTAAAATATCATTATGTGAGGGAAATTATTGAGAGTAGTATTGTGTTGTTAAAGAATATCAATACTAAAGATAACCCATCATATATGGTGACAAAATTGACTTTTGGTGTTATGTTTTAACATTACTTGAAACTAATTCAAATTCTGCGAATGTATTAAGTTTTTGAGAATTTTTAACTATAGTTAGCTTGATCCTAAATTTTAGGAACGCAAGTAGTCGAAGAGTGATAACTCTATAAAATGAGAGGTATCATGGCAAATCTAAACTTGCATTACTTTGAAAGTAAATAGTGAAGTTTTATTACATTTTTAATTATATTTTACATGTGTATGTATTTAATTCTAGGTGCAATGAAATGATAGTAGAAGACCATTTCATGCCTTGATTTTGTGCATAATTGTAAACGACCCTAAAAGCTTATAATTTGATGAAGGATACTGTAAAAGAAGGATCATAATATTGCAGCAACAAGCTTGCATAATATGACAAAAGATTAGTTTATACGTGAACAAAATCAAGCTTGAATTAAGGAGAATATTAGAGGAATTATTGCAGTAATCCATAAGCAAAATAAACAGACAAAAATTGTCAAACCCATTACTTATCAGTAGAAAAAGACTGTTGTAGTTGTTACTGTAATACCACTGTCAGGTGCAAATAAAATAGTGTTAGGTAGCACACAAAATATCATATGGTCCTAGGTTATCAAATGGTAACAAGTGTTTTCCTTTTCTTTTAGGGTTACTCATATTTCAATATATAAAATAGCTTATTTTAAAGAAGCACACTATGATCCACTATCATCTTCACACCAACCACTCTTAACCATCATCATGTACGACCATCATTCACAAAACCAAAACTTAAAAGAGATTTTTGAGATCAGCAATAAAGGAGTTTTCGTGGAAAAGAAGAGGGGATACCTAAAGATTGAAGCGTGACACTTACATCTTTATTGTATTCTAACTTTATTTTTGTATTTATCGACTTTAAATCTCTATTTGAAGATGTATTTAATGACATACTCTTTCATTATTAATATTTTAAAGCTTATTACAAGCTAAACTTTTAAGTAATTAGTTTTTAAATGAACTTGATGGTTATGTGGCTCATATATATATATATGTGTGTGTGTGTGTGTGTGTGTGCTTAATATTTGCCATAGCATTTTATCTTGTTTTATTTATTACAAATCTCTATTTTAGCTGACCAGTTATTTAGTAGATAAAAGCTAGGAAAGAGCCTCAAAAAGGTCTAACGTAATGGAATTAGCTAAGATAACACATAATTGTAGATTAGGTTTTCCAAGTTGAGTTTATCTTAATTAGAATAGAGCCATGTTTAATCTAAAATTTATGAAGAACTAGATATACCCATGTGTTTGACGTTAAGTAATTTCAGAATCCAACTACCACTTTATCATTGAGTATACCCATGTGTTTGACGTTAGCTTTTCTTTATTGCACTTTTTAATTTAATTAGGTTCTTAATCATATCATTGATTCTTGTTTTATTATTTCATTAAAATTGCACTATAAGATTGTTGTAACAAGTCTCAATATATCAATCCCTATAGAGATGATCTGAATACTTATTATTATATTCCGTTTTATGCACATATGCACATGACATTATATTGCACATTTTATATAAGGCACAAGCAAGCAAGTAATAAATTTTTAACGCTATTGCCGGAGATTGAGTGTATATTGTGCGTTGTGAAGTCAGTTTTATTTGGTGTCAATTTTATTTTTCTTTTAATTTGTTTATTGTGTTAACAAAGTTGCTCTAGCAACCGTTGCATTAGAACATTTCAAATCAATGGAATTTTAGTTTGATACAGAGATAAAAAGGATTGTAAGGAGACAAAGGAAAGCATCGTAGGTTGAGATTAGTTACTGACATGATAAATTTGGAAAACATGAGAGACTTAAATCCACATAGAGGAATGGATCTAGCTAATACATAGAGAGTTTAAGAGCGATAAAATGGTCAAGGGCAGCCTTAAAACAACTCTATCATCTACATGACTAATGATAGGGATGCGAGATTATGTTGTGCTAACTCCGCAAGCAATACATCTAGGAAAAATAAGGCCTAAAGTGCAAGCTGATAATTTCAAGCTCATATCGATGATTTTTCAAATGCTACAGACTGGACAAGTTTAATGGGTTGCTATAAGAATATCTCCACCTTCATCTTACATTATCTTTAGGAATGAGTAATGTTTGCGAGATAGCTGGTGCATCCCATGAAGTATTAAGGTTAAGGCTTTTCTCATTTCTCTAAGGAATTGAGTAAGAGCATGTATAAATTCTTTACCACCTAATTCCATCTCTATTTATAATGATTTGGTTGACAAGTTTCTGATGAAGTACTTTCCACCTATCAAGAAAGCTAAGGAATGAGATCACTTCTTCTATCAACTTGAAGATGAAAACTTGTATAATGCATGTGAAAGATTTAAGGAATCACTTAGGAAATGTCTTCCTTATGGTATTTTTTGTTATATATAGTTGGAAACTTTCTATAATAATATGAACCTAAGCACTAGATTGATAGCAAATTCTTCAATAAATGAGGCTTTGTTATCTAAGTCTTATAACGAGGCTTATGATATTTTGGAGAAAATAGCCAATAACAACTATTAGTGGCTATCTACTGGATAAACTACAATAAGAGGAATAACAGGAGTTCAAAATGTAGATGTTTTAACAGCATTATCAGTCTAAATAGCCTTATGAACAAATATAGTGAAAGCTATGTCTACTACTCTAATAACTGTCAACAAAGTTGCTAAGGTATCTTGTGTTTATTATGAAGAAGGACACTTGTTTGATAGTTGCACTGGAAATTATGCTTCAATAAACTATATAGGTAACTACAACAGGCAGAAAAATCCTTATTCAAACACCTGTAACTGTGAATAGAGGTAGCGGCCAAACTTTTCATAGGGTAATCAGAACCATAATCATTATACTGCAGTACTAAGTAAACAGAACAAATATGCACCACCACCTGGATTTCAATAGCAAAATAAAGGGCAAAGAAACACTACTAATGATCAATTGAGCTCTTTTGAAGCTTTGCTTAAAGAGTATATTATGAAGAATGAAACAATTGTTCAAAGTTAAGCAATATATTAAGAAATTTGGAGAATCAAATGGGACAGCTTGCAACAGGATTAAGCAGCCAGCCTTAAGATAGTTTACCAAATAATAAAGAAGACCTAAGAAGAGAAGGGAAAGTGCACTGCAAAGTGATTAACTTAATACCTAGAAAGGATATTCATATTTTACTAGTGTACCAAAAAAAAAAAAAGAGTTAAGCCCACTTCCATCCAAGAAGAACCTCAAGTTGAAGAAGGGTCACAACCATCCAGTTCACAAAACATTGGTGAGAATAGTAATGCTACAATATCTACAGAAAATGATGATTTAACACTTGCTGATGAAGATCCTGCAGTACTAGCAGCACCAATCTATAATATATCAAAAGAAAAGCAATTTGTACAACTTGTTGCAACTCAGTAGTTCAAGCACCTGCCACTATTTCCTCAAAGATTCCAAAGATAGAAATAAGAACAGTTGTTCATCAAATTTATGGAAGTGCTGAAACAACTACATATTAATATCTCTTTTGTAAAAGCTCTTGAGCAAATACCAAATTTTATGAAATTCTTAAAAGATATTCTAACAAAGGAAAGAATATTGCAAGAGGTTGAAACGGTAGCTTTAACACAAGAATGCATCTACATGCTTAAGAGTAAGATTCCTCAAACTTTAAAGGATCTAGGAAGTTTTACAATTCTATGCTTTATAGAAACTAGATATAATGGCAAGACACTTTATGATTTGGGAGCTAGCATTATTCTTATGCATTTATTAGTGTTCAAGCAACTAGAAGTTAAAGAAGTCAGACCAACAACAGTGACATTACAACTTGCTGATAGATCTCATGCCTTTCCAGAAGGAAAGATTAAAGATGTATTGCTGAAAATGGATAAATTAATTTTTCTAGTTGATTTCATAGTGTTGGATTTTGAAGCTGACAAAAAAGTACATATCATTTTGGGTAGACCTTTCTTGGCCATGGTAAAGATTTTAATTGATGTACAAAAAAGAGAACCGATAATAAGGGTTGATGATAAGCAAGTAACATTCAATGTGCTAGAAGCCATAAAAGTTCTGATGAGGTTGAAGATTATAATTTTATCAGTATTGTGGACTTTGTTGTAACAGAGAGATTAAATAATTACTGCAGTAAATAAGAAATCAAAGTTGAAACATTGAAGAACTTGAAGATGAATATCAAGACTTTGAAGCAGTTGACATATCATGGCTAGAAAAGGAGCAATCCTTTAGATCTAACAAGCAATTTGAGTTACTTGATCTTTTAAATAGAAAAGTAAAACCATATATTTCTTCTATTGAGTCACCCCCTAATTTAAAATTAAAATATTTACCTTTACATTTGAAATATATTTATACCACGACATACTTTCAGTAATCATTTCAAATTCTTTAATTGTAGAATAAGAGAAGAGCTTAGTGGTTGTGTTGGGGAATTATAAAAAGGCCATTGGTTAGACTATTAAAGATATCAAAGGAATCGGCCCCTTTATATACATGCACAAAATTTTGTTAGAAGATTGTTATAATAACTCGATAGAGCAACAAAAAAGATTGAATCCCATCATAAAGGAAGTTATGAAAAAAGAGATCATCAAATCACTGGATGCTAAAATTATCTACCCAAATTTCAGACAGTACAAGGGTAAACCTAATACAATGTGTTCCCAAGAATGGTGGAGTGACAGTTGTAGCGAATGAGAAGAATTATTTTATTCTCACAAGAATACTAACTGGATAGAGAGTATGCATGGATACATGAAGCTAAATAAGACCACAAGAAAAGATCAATTTTCATTGCCTTTCATAGATAAGATGCTAGATAGGCCCGCTGAAAAGAAGTATTATTGTTTCTTGGATTGATACTTAGGCTACAATCAGATTACTATAAAGATTGTTATAATACCAAAAGATCAGTAGAAGACAAATTCACTTGTTCATATGGAACTGTTGCTTTTAGAAAGATGCCATTTAGCTTGTACAATGCTTGAGAAACTTTCCAAAGGTGCATGGTATCCATTTTTTCAAATATAATTAAGCAAACACTTGAGATATTTATCGATGACTTTTCAATTTTTAGGGAATCATAAAATGACTGTTTGCATAATCTAGAAAATGTACCTATAAAAGGTATAGAAACAAACTTAGTGTTAAATTAAGAGAAGTATCATTTTATAGTGCAAGAATGATAGTCCTAGGCCATAAGAACTCTAACAAATGAATAAAGGTAGATAAGGCAAAAATAGAAGTGATTGATAAGCTTCTACCACCCACTTCATTTAAGAGAATAAAGAGCTTTATAGGGCATACTGGATTCTATAGAGGTTTATCAAGGATTTTTCAAAAATATCTAAACCATTATACATGCTGCTGGAGCATGACAGACCCTTTTATTTTGATAAAGGATGTTTGAAGGCCTTTGTTACATTGAAGAAAGATATTGTTATAGCACCACTTATTGCAGCACTAAATTGGAGTATGCTTTTTGAGTTGATGTGTAATGTCAGTGATCATTTTGTTGAAGCAGTTGCAGGGCAGAGGAAAGATAAAATTTTCTATTCTATTTACTATGCCAATAAGACGGCTGATGCACAACTCAACTACACACCACTGAAAAATAATTACTAGCAATTATTTTTGTATTTGACAAATGCAGACTTATTTGGTTAGTACCAAGGTGGCTGTTTACACAAATCACTCAGTCATAAAATATTTTATCTTAAAGAATGATCTAAACCAAGGCTGATTAGATGGATTCTTTTACTATAAAAATTTTGACTTATAAATCAATAGTAGAAAAAGAACTAATAATCAAGTTGCAGATGCAAACACTCTGATCAAGCAAGACATCACATAAATATTTTCTATTGAGCATTTGTTGATGCTGTAGCATGAATAGATACTGAAGCAGTTTGAATTTTCTTGATATGCAAATTTTGCCAACTATTTGGTGAGTAGATTGCTACCACCTGACCTGAGCTACCAGTAGAAAAAGAGGTTTCTCCATGATGTTAGAAGTTATCAATAGGATAAGCCCTACTTGTACAAGATGTGTTCAGATCATGATATTATAATATGTATTCGTAATGAAGAGATTTCAAGCATTCTACCGACTTACAATACTGCAGCATATGATAAATACTTTGGAGAACATAGAACATAGTAAAATTTCTTCAATCAAGTTATTACTGGCCTTCTATTTTAAAGATGTTTATGAGTTTATTAAGTATTGTGATGAATATCAAAGAATTGAAAACATTTCTCAAAAACATAAAAGGCCACTGATCAACTTATTAAAAGTTAAACTTTTTTGTGTATGGGGATAGATTTTGTGAAACCATTCTCACCATCCTTTGGGAACTTATAAATCTTCGTTGTTATATAGGAATTGCAGCATTACTAACAAATTATGCCAAAATAGTAGCGAAGTTTCTTCAAAGGAATATTTTTGCAAGATTTGGCATGCCTAGAGCCATCATCAGTGATGATTGAACCCATTTTTATAATAGGATGTTTGCTAGAGCACTAGCTAAATATAAGACCAAGTATAAGGTTGCTGCAACATATCATCCACAAACCAGTGGTCAGACAAAATTATGCAATAGAGAGATCAAAATAATTTTAAAGAAAGTGGTGAATCCTACTAGAAGGGACTGGTCTATTAGACTAGATGATTTCCTATAGGCTTACAGAATCGCCTATAAAATATCACTTGATATGTCTCCATGCATAATTGTTTATAGCAAAGTTTTCCATTACTATTAGAGCTAGAGCATAAAGCTTATTGGGCAGTGAAACAACTAAACATTGATATGAATGTTGTGGCACATAAGAGATTGTTACAACTTTGTCAGTCAAATGAGTTCAGACTATTCTTTTATAAAAATGCAAGAATCTACAATGAGAAAACCAAGCAATGGAATGACAAGCAAATCCAACAAAGGGAGCTCATTCCAGGCCAACAATTCTTGCTTTACAACTTAAGATTAAAGTTTTTTCTTGAAAAGTTGAAATCTAGATGGTTAGGGCCATTCAAACTCATAAAAGTTTATTCTCATATTGCTGTTGATCTTAAGGATGAAAGAACAGGCCAAGCCAAGAATTTAAGGTGAACAATCCAATTGAGGATTTGTTCTTAAAGGACCCACCTTGATCAAATAGGGAAGGTTGAGATTAAGGGCATAAAACCAAGAGCTGAATTGAGAGGTAACCCTAATGAAAGAAGTTTGTTTAAAATTTTTAAGCAAATTAATTTAAATTATATTTTTATTTATTTTTTTTTAATTTAGGAAAATAATTTATGTATTTCAATTTAATTTTTGTTATATTTTGTGTTTTATTCCCTTTAATCAGAAATTTGTAATAAAAGATTTGAATGTAAAACTTGGATGGGCAGAAGAATTGGACAGTGTTAATGTTGCAGCATCGCAGGCAGAAGAAGAACCAAAGCCTAAAAAAGTTGGATTTTAAATAAAATTTATGGTTATGTGATTCATATATATGTGTGTTTCTTAGTATTTGTCATAGTATTTTGTCTTGGTTTTATTTATTACATATCTTTATTTCGTTTGACCATACAATTAGTAGATACAAGTTGGGAAAGAGCATAAAAGAGTTTGACCTAGTGGAATTAGCCAAGATAATACATGGTTTTAGATTGAGTTTTTTAAGTTGAGTTTATCTCAATATGAATAGGGCAATGCTTAATCTAAAATTGGTGAAGAACTAGAGACATAAGGATTCATCTTGTAAGGTAAATGGAATCTAGAGCATGTAATACTATATCTAAATGTTACTTTGACAATTTGTCATTGTTAGGTTGCTTTTAGATATAAAATATCTAATAGGCGACATCTGAGGATGCATAAGATATTCTACCTAGTGATATAATAAATGTTGTAGTAACCGAACTTTAAGTGAGGAGTAGTCAATAATAATGAAGTGAGTTTAGAATCTAACTACCCTATTATCATTGAGTATACACTTGTATTTGACATTAGCTTACCTTTATTGTAGTTTGTTTATTACACTTTTTTATTTAATTAGGTTCTTAATCATATCATTTATTCTTGTTTTATTATTTCACTAAAATTACAATGTAAGATTGCTGTAGAAGTCTCAATACATTAATCCTTATGGAGACGGTCTGAATACTCATAATTATATTACTTGTTGTATCCACTTGCACACTGACATTATATTACACATTTTATATAAGGCACAAGCAAGCAAGCAACAAAGCAACACAGCCGTTTTGAATCCTTATTGAAGGATTACTTCAGGGATGATAGTTTATCATTCAGCTCAAATTTAGACAAATCTTCTCTAAGGTGGTGAATTATTGAAGATTCAAAATTGTTGTGTACCAAATTCGGCGTACAATAAACTTGACTTTGACAAATTAGAAAGTTTGGCAAAAGTTTGGTGAAACAATACAAATGTTGGGAGTTGAAATTAGTACAGTGCAATTTGTACTCCTATAAAATGAGCTCAAATGTTCATTTGTAAGTATCCCAAAATTTAAGAGAAACAATTCAAATGAAGAATTGTTGAGAGAGTGAGCAATTGGAGAGTGTGAGAAATTGAGAGGTTTTTCCTTTCAAGTGTGTATAAGAGTGTTGAGTGTATTTGAGTTTTGAGAAGTGGGATTTCTTTATTCAAATATTATACTCTAATAATTGTTAATAAAATAATTATTTTCTCTTACTTCCGTGGACGTAGCCACAATTATTTAAACATGTTAAATCATTATGTCATTTATTTTTCTATAACTATTTGGTGCGCTTGATTCTGTATTTTGCGTACAACTCCGCTCCAATACCAACCTTTACTTCTTGTTTTTGCCAAAAATTCTTTCAAATAAACACTCAACAATTTGTTATAAGGGCCCTGTCTTAAACTTAATAGGCAAGCAATGTTTGACTACCGAGTTAGGAAGTTGGACAAGAATACGCGGTCGACTTCTTTGTAAATGACTTTCACCCTTACTTGGATGGATTCGACAAACGGTCCTCAGTGAAATGTTCCTTGACAAAGCGGTCACTAAAAAGAATAAACAAGACCAATAAGCGTTGGTGCAGAGGCCGATGATAATTTTCCGACGCTCAAGTTAATAAAATCTTCTCAATATAATTATATTAGAAATATAATATTTTACAACAAAAATTTTAGTTATTCAAGATAATAAATTAGTCGTGTTATATTTTTCATGACACAAAATAAATCATTACATGTTAGTTATGGAAAGTGTGTCATATTAAGTTTTAGTGATTAAATTATTTTTTGTCATGTGAAACAGTACTTTTTTCACTAAAATATTTGCGATAAATATAAATTAAACACGTCATAAATGATATTCAAAATGATCAAGTTAAATGTTTAAAAATGCAATCAATAGCACTATATTTTCATAACTGAAGGTGATTTATAGTGACTAAAATGTTTATCTCCAGGGAAATTAAAATAAGTAGCAAATGGTATTTAAAATAGAAACCGTTGATGGTTCGAAATTACAGTCATTGACAAAACGTTTTTGTCACTATATGGTAGCCATCGAGACGTAACATTTTTGTCTTTTGTAGTTATTGTTTATGACAATTTTCGTGTTTGCAATTGGTAATTAATACCAATTAATAAAATCTCAAATTCTTTTTAAGCCCAGTGTATTATGTTATTTCTCTACCAGTTAGGCGGTATCAGAAAAGTTTCTGTGATTATTTTGTGTTGTCGCTTGAAGCAAAAATTCATGACAATCAATCTTAGTCATTGAAATTAATATCTAGGTACCGAAAAAATTAGAATATAAAAATATTATTTTTTGACTATTGATTTCCATGTTCCAAATAGCTTTCAATTGAAAAAAAAAAAAAATCTAGGTCAAATAATGTACTCAATGTTCCTGATGGACTGTGCCACCTGAAAACAAAGTATTAGAGCTAGTGAATATTTTTAGCCACACATTTCGCCAATGAAGGAAGAATAACAAAATTAGCTTGGAATTAAAACAGGAAAAGAATGTGGATGGAGGAATTCGAAAAAATGCATATTCTAAAATAAAACCAAATCAATAAAGTATTCAAGAGGTAAGAATTACACTTACAAGATATTAACTATACTCCAATAGATTTAAAGCCAAATGAATATATAATTATCAAGAATAATCATGGATTGTATGAGATAAGAACAACAGTCTAACTTAATGCATACTTTAAATCAACTTACCAAAATGACTAAGACTTCTGCAGATTTCCTGCTCAGAATATGCCTAATAAGAAAGAATTAAAAAGGTACAAAAAAGTGATGATAAGAAAAATTTACCAACAGATGCAAGGATATTAAATTAAAAAAATAATAATAATATGGATTTGCATCCAAATATAATGTCGCACTTATCAGGATGTAAAAACTCATCAATAAACTGAATTTGGAAAATAAATATAACTACAAAACAAATAAATAAATAAATAACAAAATTAGGTTAATTTGATTTCAAAACCACCATTAAAGAATTAGGAGACATGTTAAAGCAGTAATATCAGTTCCACGATTAACAATAAAGAGAAATTGAGAACTCAAATCTCCTGCATTTTTTCTTAGAATAATATGGCTCCTAGTAGTTCAGCTAGTAATTCAGATCCAAGATGTGTTGGCTTTAACGGCAAGGTTTCAGTCGATGGTCATGTGAATACAAGTAGGGAGGGCCGTGATTTTGGTCTATACCACAGGAAGAGATTGTGTTGTGCGTGATGTGAGGAAATGTCTGAGAATATGTAAAATAATTTTGAGAAAAGAGAAAATTAGGGTTTCTTAACTCAAGTAAATGAAAAAATATTTACCATTCAAAAAAAGAAATTAACTATTTATAATTTAAATTATTCGTATCACGTGAAAATTTTAAGGTGACTTTTTTGAAATAATATATTTTTTTATATTAAAAATTATTAACATAATTTTAATCAGGGTGAGACTATATGCACTCTAAAAATTACTATAAACACTTATATTTTTATAAAAATTTATGATAAAAATATTCATGATATAAATTACTATTAATGATACTTTATTATGAATATATGTAATATTATTACTTTGAATACTCATTTAGGATATTGCAATCAATATTTAATTTTCTACCATTTTAAACCTAAATTTTTTCTTCCAAATACCTTAAACAAATGAAAAGCTTAAGCATACAACTAGGGCCTGACAATAGTATTTATGCTCAAAGATTTAATAATTTTTTTGTTTAGAAATATTTGATATATATCCCCCCTCCAAGGTTGGTGTGGGGGATAATGGATCAATCGATTTGACCTCTTTCTTCTTTAGGGATAACATCAGGAGGAACTTGATGCCTAATGATTCATCAATTAGTCTTCATTCAGTCATGCTAGTGGTTATGTACATTACATGATCTTAAGTTGCATCCTAGTAACTCATTTTAGGAGCATGTCTTTTAATTTGCTGAAATAGTCCTTCATGATAACAATTCAACTCTTACGATATTTATATTTTGGTGTTTTTCTAATATCCTTTTTATTACTACATGCAGGTTACTTTAGGTTGGTGAGATTGTTTATAAACTCAGAACTTGTGAAGCAGAGCAAGCAACATCTTTAATTTGGCCAAATGATCCATTGATTAATTGATTTATTTATTTGGGTATGTATAATATTTTCATGAGTGCATAGAGTAAATAAAGATAATTAATTTTAAAAGCATTAAGTGAAGACTTTTTTAGAATTTAAAGAGTGTATAAAGTATAATTCATATTTTTAAATTAATAGATGAGTGTATATAGTAATAAAATACTTAGAGTAATTTTTAGAGTGCAGATAGCCCTACCATTTTAATAATAATTTGTCCGTAGTATTTGAATATAATATATATGTGACAAACTTCCCTCGTTCAACAAGGTTTATGAAAAAAAAAAATTTCTTGCAAATAAAAAGAAAAAAATTATGTGCCAACGTTTTGATTTTGAAATTGAATATGAATTATCAATCATTTATTTATTAAAAGTTGCATTCTTCTTCAGTTCAAGCAATAAGTACAAAAATAAATTAAATACATAATCAATCATAATATTAAGCAAGATTTATTATAAATCAAACAATAATTAATACAAATTTAAAGACCTATTCATTAGTTTCTTAAAAATTAATTAGTATTTTTTTCCAACGACCTAAAAATTTGATAAATAATTTATCTATATAAGAATAACGCTAGATATCCTTGATATATCATTCATCTATTAAATATATATGATAGTAATTTTACTAATTATGATATTCATGATCCAATAAACAAGTGGCATATGTAGTTGAGATACAAGTTGGAATCCCCAGTATTATTATTTACACAATTATTGTTATAAAATAAAAAAAAATAAAGGGTAGGCGGTTTAACTTAAACATAAATTATCATCCGCTGATCTTGTTTAATTTGCATTGTCTAATCTTGTTGCCTCTAACGTAATACTAAACCAAAAAAAAAAAAACAAAAAAACAAAAATAAGAGAGCAAGTAATGGGTTTCAAAATTAAACAAATGTTTTGGCCAGAAAATACCATAATAGTTTACTTCTTTTTTTTTAAAAGTTTGTCACTATCAATAATTATGTGTGACAAAAGAAAATAGAGTTTAATTTAGCCGAATCTAAAATAGCTTTTGAGGCAGATTTTTTGTATCACAAATATTAAATATATTACACTAATACCCTTACTTTTCTTTTTTACTTTACTAACCCTTGCAACAACATTCATGCGATATTAATTAATTTATCAATAAAAAATGTTAAATAACAAATTAACCTTAAAAGTAAAGGTATTAAACATTACATTAAGTTAGCAAGTATTAATTTATTTTAAATTTGGAAGATTGTTATAACTGTTTGAAAATATCAGTTCATTCAGACTAATAATTATTGGCTAATTTGTTAATTAAGTTTTTCCATAGATTAATTAATTAATGTCATAGATTAATTAACTAATATTACCAAATTTATAGTAAGAATATTATTGTAAAAGACAAGAAAAAATAAGGCCAACAGTGTCATATATTCAATAACATTGGTGTCCTGACCTAAAATATAGTGACTATTTGAGTATTTACCCTATCTTACAACAGTAGTCAAAATAAAATTTTCAATTACTATTTTTTAGTTGGTCACTATAGGTACTTATTTGTGACTGAAAAATGAAGTCTTAAATTTATAAAAAGTCAGAATAGATTTTGAAACTAATATTATGTCATAAAATGTTTGCCCAAATTTATACCTATATTTTAGTAACGAACTAGTTTTTTTACCTATAATTACATTGTGTGATCTTTCTTTTTTATCATAAATGATGAAATGTTTCCTAAAATACTCAATAATATTTTTTAATAAAAAGGTATGCCTTTTGTGACAAAATAATGTTTGTTAGAAAAAAAAAAGGTTTAATTAGAGATCAAATAATGCGTCTCAAGAACAAAATAACCTGGTAACAAAAATACAGAATTAGTTCAGACAAAATTTTCAACTACAAATTTTTAGTTTGGTCATTGTAGATTTATTGCAACAAAAAAAATGGGTCTTATAAAATCAAATAACTTTGGAGACTAATATTATGTGTCATAGATGGTTTGCTTAAATCTGCTCATATTTTAGTGATAAAATAGTTTTGTCGCCTATAGTTATATTTCATGATCATTTATTTTGTCATAAATAATGAAATATTGTCCCACAATGTTCAACTTTAGAGGAAAATTGTTTAGCGAAAAAAAAAAAGTATATTTGTGACTAAAATAACGTCAGTGTCGTGAAAAATTGAATCAGTGACCAATAACAAGTCTCAAAATGAAACTATTGGCTACAAAATATAACACAAGTCAGAACGAGACTATTAGGTATAATTTCAAAATTTCATCATTATTAGCTAAGGATGGCAAAAAATTTAAGTCAAACCCGATTTTGAAAAAATTCATAGCCACACATTAAAAAATATTAATCCGGATGCTAAAAATTAAAATCCATGACAAACTAAGTTTGGATCCAAAAAACTCGATATCTAGATCTGTGTTATTTTTAATTAAACTATTTATTAGATTTAAATTAAATTAAAAATTATATAAATTAAATGAAAAAATTCAACCCTAACCCTAAAACAATAAACACACATGCATCGTGCATTAGTCTTGATTTATTTGTAAATTTTTGGTAGTTTTATTTATGTTATTCTTGATGTTAATGATTAGATTTTATTAAATAAATATTTTTAATTTTAAATTATATCTAAAAATTTGAATTTAATTTTTTGTAGATTGGATATCTAAAAAATCCACCTTCAATCTACATAGGTTTTACCCACATTTAGATCTGTATATTTTTTATAAATCCCAATACACATGTGAATGTCAAAATATTAATGCATATCTGAATTCAGATTTTGTCATCCCTAGTCACAATAAATTTCATTTTATAACCAAAGTTGATATGTTATAAAAATAGTCTCAAAATATCACACTTCTTGTAGTAAGTCTCACATGTAAAATCAAACTTCTTGCGGTAAGTCTCACATTTAAGATTGCAAGTACTAAAGAATATATAAGAATAATACTTAGAGAAAAATAAAATGGGCTCAGATTTCAAGGAGGCCGAAAGATCCTCCCAATGATTTTGGCCTCTGGATGTTTTTTATTTTATTTTTTTATTTTATGTGCATATTTTGCTTGCAAAATATCCTTTATTTATTCTTTTTCTATAAATATAAAAAATACTACTAAAAACAAACTAATTATTGATTAAAAAATTTCTATATCAATATTAAAAAGAAGTAGCAACAAATTAATTTGTCACTCACTACAATTACAACAATTCATTTAACAAAATTCATTATTACCATTATGACAAAGCAATAATCACAACAATGATCTCTTCAACTATACAATATTAACAACAACTCCATCCGAACCCTTTTCTTCGATCAAGCTCCATCATATCATTAGCAATAGAAACAAAACTCCTGCTTAAACAAAATCAAGATTAATCAAAATAATAACAATAACACAGCTATACAAGATTCTAAATTAAAAATAATAAAAAAGATAAAGAAAAACATTAACAAAAAAGAAAACCAACCCGCTAGAGATGGGTGAAAAAAAAATGGTCGATGTCTGAAGAAATCTCCCTAACAATGTTTCAATCGTAGTGGTGCTCCTTAATTTACAATATTTTATGTTGATTTTTTTTCTTTGACTAATTTCATGATTCTCACAGGACAATATAAAGGTATAATCCGAAAATTAGTTTTCAATTTCCAAAACATAGCCAAAAGCCCAAATGTAAAATTTAATAAATTAAAAAAATTGAAGAGAAAAAAGTTACTTTATATTTCGATTAGACTTTAGAAACTTTAATGGATCAATTATTACAATTTTCAAGAGGTTTTCGCCATGAATTGATTTTTTTTGTGAGAGAGGCAGGTTTTGCTTTTTTTTTTTTTTTTTTGAATTTTCAAAATGTATCTTTCATCTTTAGTCTGTTGGGCTTTGCTCGTTATTACAAATAAAACAGGGAAGGGTGCTTACCTGTTTGCTAACTTCAGATTCCAAGTTCGATATAAAATAAAAAGCTTACATCATTTTCGGTTACAGAGTATCAAAGATCTAGAACAAGTTCAATGTATGACGCTATAAATCGATATATTATTAAAAATATATATATAATAAAATAAAATAAAAGTATATGGCTATATGCTTAAGATGTACACTCAGCATGATGAAAAGTTTATTAAAACTCAAATTTTGGGAATTCTAGATATGTCAATCATAGAACTATTGTAAAGTTTAGTTTCCTTAAACTAAAGGTACTTTTTAAAAAATTTATTTTAATTAAACTTTTAGAAATTTTTTGGTGCTCTACCCAATGGACTGGCACAATGTAATGTGTTATTTAGCTACTAATGATGACGATAGGTAATCAAAATAATGCTTGAGTGGCTTCTTGTGGCTGTTATGAAATAAGTCTGATGAGAATCTGTCGTATCTTTTTTCTTTCCTTATACATATATACATATGTACAATTGCCTAAATTAATTAGATAATGAAAGTTAAATGCAATACAAGTTGTATATTATATATGGTGCTTAAACCCTAAAGATATAGTTTGATCTGGAGTAAGAACAAATTTGAATTCATATAATAGATAGCTGAAGTGTGATTCAACTGGCGGTCTGTTTCCTCACACTTGAGTAAGAAAGCAGACTGCTGTCACTTAATGATTTAAGAACCTCCCCTAAACATGTAACATTCCCAAACCTACAATTACAATATAAGCACTCCCAAATTATTTATTATACATCAAACTACATCAACCCAATCTCATCCAGTAACATACTAACAATACACACATTTCATAGTTCTTATATCACATCCCTAGTATAATTCCAAAATAGGATGATTATACATTAACCAAAAGAAAAATAATTATTCTATTGTTCTCAGATAACCTCACGTGGCCAAAATGACTCCAAACTATATACAGCTGCTGGGTTAACTTTTGTACCTGTAATCTCCTAGGGGGGGAATATAATAAAATAGAATGAATATAAAACTCAGTGAACTCAGTGAGTGGATAGTAGTTTTTGAAACATAAAATATTTACAAAAATAAATATATCGCTTGTAAAATTACTTTTCCCAAATAATTATTTTAATGTAAAAATTCCTTTCTTTTCAATCATATTCTAAATATAAGCAAAACTGATGCCGCCACAAAATGAATAAAAACATCTCATATTGAAATATCATCTCATACTGAAATATCAAATACTAAGTAATATAAATATCTTTAAACAAATACCCAGGGGATAATCTAGTCACATCCGAACCTCAACAGATGGCAATGATGTACTTATCTGGGTACCATCATGTCCGAAGCTACACGTATAGACGAAAGGATGTACCATATCATGCTTATCAGCATAACTCATATCCGGATCTCAACGGACGTGCTATGATGCTCTATCTGGCGACATCATGTTCGGACCACCCGGTCTTATATCTCAATATCTGTCTGCATGCATATGCTCCCAAAGGGAGAAAGCGCCCAAACACATGGCCCAAATCCTATATGTGTGTTCAGACGGGCCCCAAAGGCCTACTATCTCATCTCATATGGAGGGAATAAGTATTTGCTTAAAATTTTAAATCATGCTCGAAATAAATATATATACATTTTAAATCATGCCCAAGATCAATATATATATACTTGAAATCATGCTCAAAATCCATACGTATAAACATTCTAAATCATACTCGAAGACCATATATAAACACTTTAAATTATTCTCGAAATCAACGTATAAACAATTTAAATCATGCTCAACATCAATTATATACTCTTTAAATCATACTTAAAATCAACATATAAACATTTTAATTCATATTCGCAAATCAATCATCTCTTTTACCATTTTAAAAAAATCGATACGGAGCATAATTGAATAAATATAACTTAACAAAATATTTATACATAGTAAACATTTATTTCGGAGAGCCATTAAATGAAAACAATTTAAATATTCATTTCACGAACAACCTTTACTATATAAAAAAATCAAATAATTTTAATATATTCCACTCACAGTGATAAACTCAGACTCGACTATCACCCAAGTCCGCAGGTAGATTCTCGTCCGCAGATCCACCTATTTTACAGAAATGATATAATTACTTCTTGTAATATAATTTGAACTAATCTTGCAAAAATAACGCTTAAAATAAATGTTCGCCCTAACATTACAACTCTTAATTTTCCTAGCTTACCGTATTAATCCCGTATTCATAATTTACTAATAAAATTCGAAATTATACTACCCACAATCTCATAATTTACTAATTTACCCTCAACATCATAAAATTACCAATTTATCCTTAATTCAGATTACAAAAACATCCTCAAAGCTAGAAATTATGAAATTACCCTTTATGCGTGAAATTACCAAAATGCTCCTACGATCAACGTTGACCGAAATTCACCCAACGGCGGTGGGGAAGCTCGAACTAGACACTTCTCATCGAGGTGAGTTCAACGGTGCCGGTGATGGCCTCCCACACGCGGCGATGGCGCCGGATCGAGGTCTTGAAGCCACGACACTTTGGGGTGATCGGTCGGCGGTAAATCGGCCTCCTCAGTGCCAATGACTGGTCGGGAATGGAAGATGGTGAAGTGAGGAACCTTTTCCAGTCGGTGGTGTGGCCAAAGACGGCCAGAATCTGCGGCGATCGTCCCCGAAAACAGCGGAAGTTTCGAGCTTCACCGGCGACATTCCGCGTGTTTTCCGGCAGCAAGGACAGGTGGGGGTGGATGGCCGGCTCACGAGTTTCCGTTTGACACCTTTATCGGCCGGTGAGGTGACTGGAAATGGAAGAAAACGGCAAGTCGGGTAGAGGGTTCGGGTTTGGGTCAACAGGTTAAACGGGTCAAACACACACTCACTCTCTCTCGGTTTACAAAATCTAAATTTCTTCACCCGGTTCTCCTTTTAAACACACTCGCAAAATATCAACTATACCCCCTAATGATTAACACATAAGCCCCCTTTTGTTACCCCCTTTTGTTTTAATTATTTACATAAATAAATAAAATAAAATGAATATATTACAAATAATTACTAATTATATATTTCTAAAAGGTTGACAAAAAGGTTAGCTAATGCAAAAATAATTTTTTGATTCTAACTATTTATTTAGTACTTAGCACATACTAGTATATTAGCACATACTAGTATAAACTCAAGCCAGCACTGAATTCTAATTCACTATTATGGACCTATATTCATTTTTATTAACTTGTTCAGGCTCTGCTCTTTTCGAACATGTAGCTGACAAATGGTTGGGAAGAAAGAAAGCGGTTATGCTCTCATGCATTTTAACCTCAGCAACATCTTTTCTTACGTCCCTCTCACCAAATATTTGGATAGATGATCTCCTCCGTTTTTCCAATGTTGGCCGCCCTGGCGTCGGGATTTGCTGCCTGGTTCTCGCCACAGAAGCCGTCGGCCGTAAATGGCGCGGCCAAGTTGGCCAGTATGGCTTCTTCTTCTTCTCAGCTGGCTTTCTCTCTCTCCCTTTAATAGCTTATCCCACAAGAACTTCCTGGAGAACCTTGCACAAAATCTTGTCACTTTTTCCTTTCTGCTACGCCATTTTATTACTACCCTTTGTCTCTGAATCTCCGCGGTGGCTTCTAGTCATGGGGAGAAGTGGAGAAGCCCTTGATGTGTTAGAAAAATTTGCAAGACTCAATGGGAAAAAATTGCCTATGAATTTAAACTAGCAAATCCATCAGCAACCAAAACGGGAAGCAATAACAGTGACAATAAAAATGAAAGCCTGTGGTACAAAATGGGCAGCTAAAAGACTAATTATGGTCATGACTGCTGGTTTTGGAGTAGGGTTTGTTTATTATGGAATCCAACTCAATGTTGAAAACTTAAACTTCCATCTCCACTTCTCAGTTGCACTCAATGCATTGATGGAGATTCCAGCAGTTGTTATTGGAACTGTTTTATTGAGCTTCACAAACAGGCGTTTGCTTTTCTCTCAATCAGCTTACATAGCTGGAATTGCAAGCATTCTGTGTATATTATTGTCTGATATTAGTAATAAAGAAAAAGGTGGGGGAAGTTGGCCGCTGTTGATCATTGAAGAAGTGGGATTCATGGCAGCTTCAACAGCATTTGATATGATGTATATTTACTGCGTTGAGCTTTAATTTTCTCGACGAATGTGAGAAACATTGCGGTGTCGTTTCTGCGGCAGGCTTTGATGTTGGGGGCTTCAGTTTCGCCATTGCTTGTGGTGGTTGGTCGGATATGTCCATCACTGTCGTTTCTGGTATTTGGGGCATTGTCCATTTTCAGTGGGGTTCTGAGTTTGTGGCTTTCATAGACTAAAAACGCTCCTCTTTATGAAACCTTGAAGCAGCAGGAAAAAGAAGAGAAACAAAAGTGTTTTGAAGCGGCCGCTAGTGATTCTGTTTTCAAACTTGGAATTGAAACAAATTAAGTGATGAAGTTCCTCAATGTTATTGTCAATTTTATTGTCTGTTCATTGTAAAATGTGTTTAACGTCTACTCTTTTGAAGAAATAAATTAATGTTTAGATAAATCATAATGTTCGTTTTTAACTGAAATAATCCTACCAAGAGCTGCTAATTGGTTGGGTATTTAGGTCAAATATTGGGATTATGATCATCTCTTAATTTTTTTTTTTTAACTCTCTTTATTTTTTAACAATTAGTCAAATGTGTATATTCATTAAAAAAGTTGACTTAATTATTATACATTTGACTAATCATTAAAAATTAAAAAGAGTTAAGAGAAAAAAAATTAAGAGAAAATCTTTATCCCAAATATTGTTTGATTAGACATAGTTTCATTATCAAGTTGGAATAATAATTTTCTTATATTCTCCAATATAAAATTAAAGTGGGTGACTGGTGTGGTTAATAAATAAATAAAAATAAGGGTGGTTGAATTCTAATTATTAACAAACGTGTGGCATGAAGATCTTTAAATGAGAGCTCATGTCAAAAGAGGAGATTTAGTTTCATGGTTTTGATAATTAATGGTTATTATGATAAGAATATATAGGTAATTGAATCTCAATCATAAATCATAGTCATACGTTGTTATAAATGTATGAATATTGTTAAAGGAAAGCATAAAAAATATTAGCAATGTATCAAAATCAAACCATAACTCCCCCCCACCCTAAAATATAGAGAGGCGGAGAAAACCCAAATCAATGTTTATCCCCTTAACTTCCCTAAATTCGAATCCAGGTTAGCAGCTGAATAAAGCTGATCGTAACCAATAGGTCGAGCCTCAGGCAATTGAATAAGTCAACTTGTAAATTCTTATTTAAAACCACTAAGTCTAATGCAATCATTTCATTTGCAATTGGTATACATGGAAATAACTATTTCCCAATCTAATTATAAGAGGTGAGAGGTGTGTACTTAAGAATTCATACGGTGAACCATTACAACACCTGAAAGCTATTTCCCAATCTGGTTGAATTAACTCACCATTTCCATGAGCACAGCCTGAATAATTACGACACCTGAAAGAAAGCAAACAGTAAGGGCTCTCCAACAGCCATCTTTTCTTCCAAGAAAGAAACGTTTGCACAATGGATGCTGAAATTTGGGAGTGAGTCTCCAGTAGTATTTGAAAGTCTTTATTTGTATTGAAATTTGTAATCAAATTCATGTTTGATACAACTTATTTACTAGTTAAAAGTGTTAATTTACCGAATCTCTGATGAAATTTGTTGGCGATGTGCAAAATGTCAAAGAGAAATAGGAATTCCTTGGTGCTCATGGAGCATTACTCATCATTATATGATTGGTTGAATCTTACACACAATAAAAAATGAATGGAAACTGAGTAATGTTCTAGGAGCACTTAAGAATATTTCTAGAAATAGTGGGGTAGGCGCAAATAACAACATTTTTATTTATTTATGTTTTTAGGTGCTGGTTATAACTTAGTAGAGTTTTTGGTCATTAAATAAGTTATTTTGTCCTCCATAAGGAAAACCTTAAATTTTGGACTTCTAAGAATAGAGATAATAATTTTTTTAAGAATTAAATTCCTAAATTACTTTTTATTTTATAATCTTATTTCATTTATTTTATAATATGTTTGGGGAAGAAATGAAAGATTAATAATGAAACACTACGTGTCGATGTGAAGTTTTATAATATACAAACAATCACTAAGAGGTTTTTGGCCTATGCCGAGTATACTGGATAATCAATATGGTAGGCGGGATACTACACTATGCCAAAAGCAGGAAGGTTAAAGAAAATGAACGAAGTGTCAGCCACATGAATTGTCTACATCACCTAAAAAGAATAATTGATTTTTTAGAATCAATTAAGGAATATTTTGTTGAAAACGAAGGGATAATAGGTTGTCATACATACAAAAAAACACAAAAAGTACAACATGTCAATGATCCTCAACTGCCACATTAGAAACTGCCAAAATAGTCTTTGCAGAGGTGTGCAGTGTCCACCAGTGTAAAAGGTGGACAAATCGTAAGAATAATACCTTACTTGCTCTCCAAGAATGCTCCTAACGACCAAAATGATGATAAGGGTGAAAGGACAAAAAAAAAAATCCTTGTGGGGATAGCAAAACCTTCAATAAAAATACGTTAGGTGGCAAGGTGGCCACGGACCTCGAGGTACTCTATATAAAGATCCAAGGCTTTATTTTTCTCACTAATAAGAAAAATAAACACTCCATAATGGTTGAGGTTTTCTTTAACCTCCAGCTACAATTATCAAGAGCTTGCAAGCTCTTCTCTTGAAGCTAAAATAATTCTAAAAATTGATTTGATCATCGGAGTGTAGTCATTGGGCATCGCTAGTTCTACCTCTAACCTCATTTTTGTTCTTTTGTAAGTCAAAGACATAATTTCATGTTCTCTCCCCCCATATCCGAACCTCTCACTATAACCATCTTTCTCCCACTCTTCTTTCTTATCCATAAAAGCCTAAAATAGCTTGTACACTTGATCACCCCGCCAAGTCTTAGTTTATATCTTTAAAGGCATGTAGCATATCCTCACTAGACCAACTACTCACAGAGTTTATTCATGAGTTTTGCTATGCTTATTCACAAAATCAAGCAGCTTCTAAGCTCATTTTTATAAAGTAGGGAGAATCCGAACATTTTGCTGATTATGTGAATCGTTTCCACCAAGAATTGTTACGACAAGCACGTTTGGTCATCAACACAAATAAACTTACTTTAAGAAAAATACGTGGTTAGGAAAGTTATGGCATTCATTTTAAAAGTATCGTCTTCTCTTATATGGGGAAGCCTGACCTCGAGCTTTGCAACAGATTGAGATGGATGAGAAATATCACTTAAAACAATAAAAAGAAAAAGTAGAGTTCATGAAGAACAAGGAGAAAACCAAGAAGATAGAGGTCCCCCAATAAAGGGTACCATAGTTACAAATCCCATTACAGGCAATATGCAGACGAGGATATAATGTACCTGGGGTGCCCTACATACAACTATATATCAAGCCCCATAGATAGAGCAGAGAGAACCCCTTTAGAAACCTCGATATGAATATTATTAACCTTTGAATCGCTCTTCGAAACAAATCTTTTATTAGATTCAGGATAGTAGCCTATTTCGCCCACGGAAGCCCTTGCCTAAATACCCTAACATGAAGCACAGCCTGATATATTATGATTTCCATGAAGATTTCGATCATATTACCACTGAATGCTTTAGTTTGCATGAGAAAATCAAATCTTTGATTATCAGATTCTACCTTAAGGTGTTCATTGCAGATATGAGGTAGGCTCAAAAGTCTATGAAGCACGATCAGGGTAAACAAGTACCTGAAACTAGCCTAGAACATAAGGCATCCCATGGATCCAAGAAAGGAGTTTATGTTCAGATGATTGCAGGGGGACCTACTCTAGTTGGGCAGTCCAAAAAAACCATAAAAAATTATGGTAGATCGCCATTGCCAATTGCCATTATTAGCAATGAAGTTAATTTTATTCGCTATAGGGCATCTCAGGTACCTTATCATCCCATCCCATCCCAATTCTTTTCACGGAGAAAGATAATGAGGGTATCTTATGCCCCCATGATGATGTCTTAGTCAAAAAAACTAAAGGTTGTTACTAATAAAGTGGCAAGAATACCGGTGGATACCAGTAACTCTATAGACATTATCTTCAAAAGTATATTGGTTTAATTACTAATTAAATAACCAAAAATCACTCTGAATAATACCCCGTTTATTGGTTTTACCGAGGATATTGTCATTTCAAAAGGCATCATTACACTGCCCATTACCCTTGGTAAAGTACCTCACCATGCATCCACATAATTGATTTTCTCATCATGGATCACCCTGCCTATTATATTACTCTAGGTAAGCCATTCATGGCAAAAACTAATCCAAAGCAACTAAGAGCGGTATAATGCAATTGAACAAGAAGTAAACTGCTTATTAGCAACTAGGCTCATTTGGAAGGCCACTACCTTAACTAAGTGTCAAACGTCATCTTAGTCAAGAAGTCCAACGAGAAGTGGCATATGTGTATGAACTTTACTGACTTAAACAAGTTTTACCTAAATGAAAATTTATCGCTTACCCAAATAAATTAGCTAGTTGATGCTACAGCGAGACATGAGATACTTAGCTTTATAGATGCCTTCTTTAGGTACAACCAAATCCTGATATGAGGCCTACCAAGAAAAGATGGCTTGCATAACTAATCACAGATTATATTGTTAGAAGGTTATACCACTTGGTTTGAAGAATATCGGGGCCACTTACCAATATTTGGTGAATAAAATCTTTAAAGAGCAAATTAGGCACACTATGGAGGTGCACATCAATAAAATGATCATAAAATTGGTGCACGCCATTGGCCATGTAGAGCACCTTAGAGACACCTTAAATGTTTGTAAAAACATAAGATGCTTTTCAACACTGAAAAGTGCACATTTCTCAGGTTATGGTGCAATAGTGGGGAATTAGGGCTAACCTCAATAAAATCTATATAGTTCTCAAAATGAAATCACCACGCACCATTAAAGAAATGCATAGCTTAGCAAGCTGGGCAACTGCCCTGAGTCGCTTTATCTCCAAGGCCACCGATCATTGCATGTCCTTTTTCAAAGCCTTGAAAGTGAGCAAGACGCTCTAGTAGGCCACTGAATATGAGGATGCTTTCTAGCAGCTAGAAGATGACCTCATTCTTTCTTCACTACTCACTAAACTTAAGCCTGAAGAGGTGGTGTTGTTGTGCCTTATTGTGTCCAACCATACTACCAGCTCTGTGTTACTTTGGGAAGATAAGGATGGGAAAAAACGATCTATATATTACACCAATAAGGCTATGGTATATATATGGAAAAGAGGTACCACACTTCCGAGAAGTTAGTTTTGGCATTGGTTATTTCAGTTAGGAATCTCAGGTTGTATTTCTAAACCCACACCATTGCGATCGTCATAAATCTTCCCTTCTGAAAAATCTGACAAAAATTAGAATTGTCTGAAAGGCTTCTTCGGTGGTTTCTCGAGCTGAGTGAGTTCGATATCATCTTCAAGCATTGTTTGGCTATCAAAGCTTAAGTCATTGCTGATTTCATTGTAGAATTCACCAATGACTTTAAAGGTAAGGGAATCTTAGGGTACTAGAGTTAAGCCATACTAGCAGTAGAAGAGGAATAAGTCTGGTATATATATGTTGATGGCTCCTCTAATTCACATAGAAGTAGTACTAGAATAATAATCATCCATATAAAGAATAGTATACTACCTATTTCAATCCAAATTTAAGGTTTCAAATAATAAGGCTGAGTATGAACGCTTTGGGAGTAAAAAAAGGTCCACATTGGTAAAATTACCTCGGAGTATTAGGTTAAGGAAGAAAATATGAAAAGGTACCTCAGGAAGACCAGAGAGTTAATGTTTTAGCTTACTAAAGTTAAAGTAGAAAGAGTACTAAGGATAAAGTAGAAAGAGTGCTAAGGATGGAGACGAAAATCTACCCGTAGATAAAGATGAAGGAAAGGCTTTGAAGTATTAAGCTGAACGATATTGTTTTATCCAAGATACCGTAAAAGAGGGTTTAATCTTCCTAATTTGAATATAAAACAGGTTTACACTTTCTATTTTGAAATATTTAGGGAATGATCAAGTTGACTATGTCATGAGGGACATAAACAAAGGAATTTGTGGCAATCAATATATAGCACAATATTTGGCATAAAAAATACTTTGCTAATGATACTACTGGCCTATGATATGAGAGCATGCCAAAAATATAGTGAGAAATAATGAAAAATGCCAGAAATTTGCCAAGGTACCCCATCGACCCTGGTGAAATTATCGGTTATATCTTCTCCTCAGCCTTTTGTTATCTGAGGAGTAAATCTCATTGGCCCAATGCCTACTAGGAGGGGGTAGACAAAATACTATTGTTACGGTGGACTACTTTATAAAGTGTGCATAAGCCGAACTGCTAACAAGTATTACGGAGAGAAAAATAAAAGAGTTTATTTAGGAGAACCTCATTTGTAAATATAATATCGCCAATACCATAGTTAGCGACAACGAAAAGTAGTTCGATAATGAAAATTTTCATATCTTCTGTTCAGAACTTTGGATAGCCAACTGGTTCACCTCCCCAGCTCATCTACAGTCTGATGGGTAAGTTAAAGTTATCAACAAGATTATCAAGGGTATTTTAAAGAGAAAGTTGAATGAGATGAAGAATAGACAAGTTACCAAGTGTTCTCTAGGCTACCAAACTACCCAAAATATCTCCACTGGCAAAATGTCCTTTTGTCTTGTATTTGGTATTGATATAGTGATATCAGTAGAGATTGGGATACCCTCTCATAGGACTGTGCGCTTTGATAAAAAAGAGAACATCTCTTTGATTGCATCTAGTTTTGATCTCTTGACCCCCCCAAAGAAAAAGAGCTAGAATAGAGTTGATATACCAACATCGTATTATCGTAAGACTATATGACAATAGGGCATGCCCTCAGTCCTGTAAAAGCAGGGAATTAGTTCTATGATGGGTAACTCAGAACACTAGGGTACCCGTTAACGATTTTTTTAGGGAAGGACCATATAATGTGGATAAGCCTATGGGATTTGGTAAATACAGGCTGCTTCAAATAGACGAAACAATTGTGAAACATTATTAGAATGCTGTGATGCTAAGGAAATACTACTAGCAATAGAAAAATGTCTTAATTTATTGCGTTCATTTCATCTATTTTCTTTAATGCTCGTGTGTTTGTAATATATGGTGGACCATGTGAGGTACCTAGGGTACCCTAATCTGGTTTATTTCATTTATTTTCAATTCCCTAAGTCTCTAATGACAAGAACATGAGATTCCAGGATCCCCCATTATCCTTAGGATAATAAAGCAGTATCATGTATTAATTCATACTTCTATTACTTATAAATACATTTTATTATCAAACTGTGATCATGTACTTCCTTTTTATTCACCTTTTCTAGTGTGGAATGTGGATGACTAATCTAAAATGTTGTTTAATTTAAAGATGATCACCGTTAATTTAACTCAGTATTTATTGTGGCGTAACATTTATTAGGACGTAGTATAATGTTAAGAGATCGCCTTATTATAAAATAAGTTCGGATACCTGACCTATCCTAATCACAATGATCTACTTTAAGTCAAACTAATAAAAAGAGCATAAAGAAATAATAAGCAACTTTTTGTAGTAATCACGAAATTATGGCTATTTGAATAAACAGAGGAATGGTCAAAGAAGGCCGGATGGTAAGACACATAATCGTACCATAGCTTTATGGAGATTTGTTAAAGTATGCACGTGGCCACTCCTCCATTCTATTGTTTATGAAAAGTAGGGTATAAACAACTAAAAAATAAATAAACAGCTAAAAAATGAATGATAGTCACGAGGGTTGAATGTTTAGAAGAAAAACGGTAGGCTGAGTAGCCACCTTTATTATTATTTATTTTATTAATATTATTTTAAATGAGAAATTATTATTATTAATCTTAAAAAATTTTATTTTTAATTTTTTTTATCTTTCTTTTATTATAATTAACCAAATGTTGGTTGTATGGACCAGAAACTCTTATTATATTTATCTTATTTTTAAAAATATCATCGGTTAAATTTCTTTTATAACCTTGAGATTTTATAATTTTATTCATTATTTATTTTTCTATCATTTCTACATCTTCGTCTTATCCTTTCTAAAATTTTTACTATTTCTTTATAGAAATATATTTTTTGTTCAAGATCATAGAAATCTATAAATTCTAATTCTTCATAATTTTCTTGTCCTATATTTATTAAAGTTTTTTTTTCTTGTTCTAAACTTATAATTTCTTGATTTTAAATGTTGTATATAAAGATTAACTTTATTTTCCCAACTAAAAATCATTATTTTTATAGTATGACATATTAATCTAATCCTATTCCAGGTTTTAAATTCTAGATCTTGATTATTATTCATAATATTTCTGTTTTATACCAATATATTAAAAATTTAATTAATTCATCTATAAATTTCATTCTTTTATTTAATACGACCTCATCTTCATTTGTATTTATATTAAATCTTTCTCTTTGTTCTTGTATTAAATCTAATTCAATATGTCTTATATTATTCTTACTTTCTTTTATTTTTTTAACCAATTTTCTTATTTCATCTTTATCTTCTATTTTTAAAGTATATAGTGCATCTACTGTATTAGTTATTGGATTCATTTTCTGTGATTATACTTGTTTATTACGTTTAATTTTTTCCTAATAACCTTTTCTAATATTCTCAAATTCTTACTTTTCTTATTTTTCTTTTTAATACTTATAATTTTTTAATACTTTGTTAATATTGTTCACGTTATTGGCTCTATTGGTCTTTTAGTTAATTTTATTGTAATTTTATAAATGTTATTGGCTCTGATACCATTTGCTTGGGGTGTCCAAAGACTAATCTAATTAATCGAGAAAATCTAGTAAATAAAAATTAATCTAAATGGAATTTCCTAAAATGGAAGAAATTATTTAAAATGGAAAGTATATTATTATTCAAAGATTGAGTACATGATTTGTATATATACAAAAGAGACTATTCATAAGTATTTACAGAGGAACTCTATGTATATAGAAGAAAACTTTCTATTGGTGGTAAAAGTTATTTTATGTTCAAATATCATCATCATTATCTGTTCTTTCGCATATTTCTACTTGTTGTTCTAATTGTATATTGGTTTCTAATATTTCAATTTATTTATTTAATTGGATCATATATATATTTTTTTGTAAATTATCTGTTTCTATTTGATTAATTATTTTCCTTTCTAATTCCTTAGGTAATCATATATTATTTTATTGCTAGTAAAGCTTCTTTTGGTACTAATTTATTTTTAAAAAACAGATATTATTCGTATTTCTGTGTTCGAAAATTAAATCCTATCATTAAAGTTTTATGATTATAAAAAATTTTTGTTTTATCATTTATCCAAATTATTTTATCTAATCCTGTATCTTTACATATGGTTTCATGAAATCTTTCTATATTAAAACTATATATCCAAGATCTCCTTCTCTTCCTATCAAATAATAACATCTTTAATAAACCTTTACTACCAAAAGATAAGAATTTGGAATTATTACCTCTATCATTTATTGTATAAAAGGATTTTCCTATACACCGGCGGAGTAACCTTTTGCCTTGAAGACCTCGTCCTAAGCTCCCTCAACACGCCTTCACCTCTGGCTAAAACGAGAAACTAGAAAGTCTACGACTTCACTGTATCTTTTGGTGTTTTGGAATTTTCTTATATCCAATATTAGATATAGGTTTCCTCATTCTTTCTTATGGTGTTATTTAGTTTATCAGATGATATGTTTTTTTAGTCGAGTTAGGAGAAAAGCTTTTTATTTTTGCATGGAGATTTCTTAGAAAATTGGATGAAGATCAGATATGATTGTAAGGTAGATCATTTTGGTGATCGGATATGATCCCCTCGATTTGATTTATTTCTCTTTATATACATGATACATTATTGATTATTATTTTTTCCGTCTTTGTAGATGTATGGATGAGGAAAACAATGTTGACTCTTTATATTTCTCCTTTACAGATATATAGTAGGAGAAAGAATAATTACAACTAAAGCTCGACATATTCACATTGGCTAAATTGATGGCTGACAACTTTATGTGGTGGCCTTACAAAGTCAAAAAGCTTTATACTACATTATTACAAACGACAAACTTATAAAGTAAAGTTTATATTATTTATTCATGCCGACATAAAAGACAAAATTCTTTATTTACTTTATCTCTATCAATCGGCATGCTTGCTGCAACGTGGCTGTGCTTGATGGAAATCTCATGGTTGTTATTTCGTGTATAAAATCCAGTAGTATTTCTGATGGTGACTCTCCATCTTCTGCTGTCTAAAGGATGTAATTATTGAATTTTATTATTGTTCTGTATTTTCTATTGTATAAGTCTTTGGCTATGCTCCAGACTACTTTTATCCCTCGAGCTCTTCTTGTTCTTATCCATACTTTATTGAACTGTGGGGCTGCTGTGTATTCTGTTCCCACTTCGAGCTGAAAATTTCAGGTAACATGACCTATTGTGATCATTTAGAAGGCTTGATATTCTATATTATTGGTGTATTCAGGACTAATGGTATAGAATTTAAGGTATATTATTTCTTTTAGCAAATTTAGAGACTTTTTTACAAGGAGCTCATTAAAACTGACTAGTTCTTTTAGGTTTATATTAAAGTATATCATATCAAGAAATTCATACCTTGCTATTTTTTCAATAAGGATTGGATTTGCATCTTTTATGGCTATCATTCTGGGATAGATATTTTTCTCTGGAGATTTATGAATAGTATTTTTATAGGAACAGATGGAATATATCCAAGTGGTTACTTGTTTATAGTCTTCTTCTGAGACAAAAGGGTTTATGTTGACAGTTTTTTTATTTTCTTCACCTGTTGCACAGATGGTTATGGTTTTATTTTTTGGAACTATTAGATCGCTGATAAGATCCGAGTTTATTGGATCGTTGATAGGATCCTATTTTATTGGATCTCTGGTAGAGTTCTGATTTATTGGATCATTAATGGGATCCTGTGGAACGGGTCCACTAGCTGCTTCCAGCATTTATTAAATTTATTTGGAGTTTACTGATCAGTCTATTCCAAGAGGATGTTAGCCTATCAACTCCATCATTATGAGTTTCAAATATATCCCTTAGATAGTCTATTGCGTCCAAGGCTTCAGTAGCATTAGCTTTTAGCCGATTTATTTCATCATTTATTTTGGAGATTTCTTCCTCCATTGTTTATGATTTTCTAAAAAATTCTATATTCCTAGATAAAAAATATGCAAGATAATTATCAGAACCTTTAATATAATTAACTTTAAAAGTATATAAAGATAAAAATACTTGTCATCTATGGATCTTTCGATATTGAGGTTCATTTGGTAATTTATTAAATATCAATGATATAACTTGAGTATTATCAGTTTCTACTGTAAATTCCTTAGCGATTAAAAATAATGAACATTTTTTAATTCCTTTTAATATTGCTAATAATTATTTTTCATGTGTTGTATAATTTTGTTCTGCTGAATTTAGTATTCCACTTGTATACCTATATATTTCATTTAAATCCGTTTTTAATATGGCTGCCCAATATAAGTCACTAGCATCTGTTTGTAAAATTAAATTATCTTTTGATTTTGATAATCTTAATTTAGGAAAATTTTTATATTCTTCTTTTAGTTGTTTAACTGTTTTTGTATGTTATTCTTTCCATCCTTGAAGATTATTTTTCTTTAATAATTTTTGTAAGGGATTTCTTTTCTTAACTAAATTTTCTATAAATCTTTCTGTATAATTTAAATAACCTAAAAATTTTTGTATTTATTTTTTGTTTTCTAATTTATCAGGAAAATGTTTTATTTTTTCACTTATATGAAATTGTAATTTTATGCATGCGCTATTAAGTATCATTCCTAGAAATTCTATTTCATTCTGATATATTTTAGCTTTTTTCTCTCTTAATACTATTCCTTTTTCTTTACACGTTTGTGCAAAGTCTTTTAAATGTTTAATATGTTCTTTTATATATTTTTGAACTTATTAAAATATCATCTACATAAACAATTAAATATGTTTTATTTATTAACAAATCATCCATTCTTCTTTGATATATTTGAGGTGCATTTTTTAATCCAAAGGACATTACTAACCATTCATAATGCTCTTGAGGTGTACTAAAAAGGCTATATATTTTATACTATCTTCTTCCATCTTTATTTGCCAAAATCCTGATTTACAATCAAATTTAGAATAATATGTGTTTCCTTTTACTAAATTAATTATTACTTCTTTCTTTGGTAAGAAATATCCATCAAATTTAGTATATTTATTTAATTCTTTATAATTTATGACCATTCTAGCTTTTCCTCTTACTTGTTCACTATGTTTCATCACCATAAAAGGCTGGACTTAAATGAGTACTAAAACTTTGTCGTATTAGATTTAAGTCTATTAATTCTTTTAGTTGTATATTAAATTTTGTTATGTCTTCTGGGTATGCACCATTGGTCTTACTCTAATAGTTACTTAGTTCTATTAATTCTATTTTAGCTCTTAAATTTTTAGGGTTCCATAGAGCTAAAGGGTTTTCATGATATACTTCTTATAATTGTTTCTTAATTTCATCTATAGATATCAAATTATTCTGTAATTGTTGTTTATCAAAAAAGATCTTATAAGTGTAATCATCACGCTCAGCTACAACTTTGTATGGTTTAAAGATACGAGGCAATCTGAGAATATGGCTACATAATGTTTTAATATTTATATTATATAAAGTTTGTTGATAACTTTGAAATTGACTGAGGAAGTCATTACCTAAGAGTAAATCTTGTTTTAAGATATTATATTGGATAATATGTTTTAATAGAATTATTTTATTACCAAGAATAATTGGAACTTGAGATTTATAATATAATAAAGGTGCTTGGGTATTTGTTATTTCTATAAGTTTTATTCCCAAACTTGACAATTTATTCCATTCTTTTAGTAAAAAAGATTTACTTAATGTAATTTCACTTCCTGTGATTATTATTGTGCATGTAGTTATATTAGTTTATGGAAAAGTTAGTTTTCTAGAAGTACCTAAAGAGAATTTTATAATATTCATTTATTCATCTTTCCACATTGCTATTTTAGGGCAAAATTTTGTGGTTTCTTTATCCATTTTTATATATATTCTTTCAGTAGTAATGTTATAGTTTATATGTTTTAAGAAATTCATTCTTAATATTATATCATATATTTTATTTTAAGCAAATCCTGAGTCTATAAAATATGATATTCTAAATAGTAACCTTCCTATATATGTAGAGATAGTTACTTATTCTGTACAAATCCTCATGTTCTCATTGAAGTCTTTATATTTATATTCATTAGTTGTAATATGTTCTGTTAATCATTTATTTTTTAGTATATTTAAATGGTTATGACTTGAACCTGTATCTATTAATATTTTTGGACATTCTATAAATTCTATTCTGTTGAAATATTTTCTCATTATTACTAAACTTCCATTAGATGTATTATCAAGTATTATTATTTCTTTGTAAACACTATAATATAGTTGCTTTCCTTTATTTTTAGTTCTTTTAATAAGTTGTTTGTTATCAAATTGAATTAGTATTATTTGGTTCTTATTATCTTCATGTAATTTAGGTTTATCATCCTTTATATCTAGATTATATGTTATTGGTAAATTAGGAATTTGTAATATTAATTCTATACTTTGTCCTAAATCTTGAAATTCTTTTCCTATTTCTATATATGATTTATTGTTATATATTTCTCCATAATTACTATTATAGAAAGAATATAAAGCAGAATAATAAAATGTCATAATTATATTTTCAGGTTTCATTATATCTTTTATTTTTAATTTAAAATGTAGAATTAAAGTATTATTTATATTTTTGTCTTTTATATGGACACAATACCTAGAGTAACTTGTAAATAAAATTTTTTTATAATATAAATTTCTTTCTATGATTCCTAAGTGTGCTAACTTAGGGTCTATAAATCTTTGATCATGTAAACTTAATATTATGGGTGAATTTATTCCTTCCCTCAATAATGATTTTACTAATATTTGTATTCCAGCTAAGTATACATATTATATTTTATCTCTAGTTTTATCACTTTTAATTTTATTTAAAGTGGCTTCTATACCTCTAGAGTTCAATAAACTTAATTTAATATTTCCTCTACTTTGTGTTATATTTATAACTTTTTCCTGTTCTTGATATTCATGAATAATTATATTTTTTCTTTTAAAGAATTGTTGTATATTTCTTAAAATCGTATTATTTGGATTTCTCAAATTTAAAGATATCCTTGAGATTTCTTTCAGTTTTTATGGTTTAATTGTACAATTAATTGATATCCATCTCTATTTTCTTGTTGTTCTATTTCCTTTTCTATTTCTATATTTTCTATTTCAGAATTTTGATTCTGATTCATCTGAGTCAGAACTTTCTAAAGAACTTGTACTCATAGATTCTGTATCACTATAACTTTTATATATTTCAGTATTAAAATAATTTATTGTCTCATTATCAGATAATAATTTTAAATCTAGTTTTATTTTATAATATTCTATTTCAGCTATCCTGACATTTTTCTGTTTACATTCAAGACTTATATGTCCTTTTTGTCCACAATTCCAACATTTACATTCTTTAGGATCTTTTTTAATTTATTTATTATATTTTCTTTTATAATATATTCTATAGGGTTTTCTTTTAAATGCTATATTTTTTCAATATTTTCTATACTGCTTTTTATATCTTCTTTTGTTTTTATATTTATTTTTATACCCATGCTTTCATTTTTTTATGTTTTTATAATATAGTTTACATTCCCATTGGTTAGGTACATCTACTTGATCATCTACTTGATCACAACAGATTATCATTGCATTTTTTTATTTTTTTATATAATTGTCTTTCTATGCATATATCTTTTAATTTTCTAATTACAAATTTTATTATGGATCCTATACTATTTAGTATTATTTTTCCTGATTCTGTTAGTCTATATGTATTCCATTCCTTCATGAAATAAGTATTCCATGGTGGTGATAATTTATTTATATACATGTCATAATAAATTCTTTGATCATCATTACTATAAAATTGTTTATGATAATATTTTTGAAATTCACATGTGTAATTTTTTATATTGTATAAATTACATATTTAAAGGTTCATTAAATGTTATCTTGCTAATATTTTTTTCTTTTTCTATTTCCTTTTGTTTGAAATCTTCCCAATTTTCTCCTAAAAACTCATCTCTTATATAATTTGTAAATTTAGCTAATCCTTCACTTATTCTTTTTCTAAATTTTTGTTAGTTGCTAATCTTATTAAATATTTTGTTTCTTCAATTATTTCATCCCACTAATTTTGTACATTACCAATAAAACTCATTATTAATAAATCAATCCATATATCAATTTTTTCTTCTGTATTTTTTGCTTCCCAATCATTATTTGATTTATTAAATATGAATATAATTTTCATATTATTTGACCAACTTGTTAATGTTTTACTTGAGTCTTTTCTGCAATCTATATATAATTTACTTCCCATAGGCTTAATGGGTTCATTTTCAATCTTATATTCTGGTATATATTATTCTGGATATATTTTATAATAAAGTTTTTAGATGACATTATTTGATGTTGTGTTCTTATTCTTTTATTACTGTATTGGACTTCAGTGGTTTAAATTTTTATATTTGGTTCAGTAGGTGGTGCTCCAACATTTATATTTACATAAAATCTTAGTTTTTCTAAATCTAAGTCTTCTAATGATAATTTATCAAATTTTTCTTCTAAATTATCCATTATTCACTATCACTTGATTCTTTAGGTTCATCAATTTTAATCACTTTTTGTTTTGGATCAGTTTTTTCTTTTGATCTTTTTTATTGTTTCTTCTAGTTGCTTTTGATATTCTTCTTCTCTACTTAACATTTCTAGCATGATAGTTGTTCTTATTCTTTCATCAAATGATCCTTTAACTACTCCAAATTATATTTTTTCTTAGTTCTAATGTATTCTTTTAATTCTCTTTGTGCTTCTAAAATTGTTGATTTCTTTTTTAACTTAGTTTTTATTTCAAAAACTTCTATTTTAAGGAGTTTTATTTTTTCTACTATGGTTTTAATATATCCTATTATTTGTTAATTTCTATAATATTTTTATCCATTTTGTATAATAATAATTTTTCTGGATCTTATTGATATTTTCATGAGAAGGATATTTTAGTTATTTTAGTACTTTTGGGTTATTTTTGAAAGAAATATATTCAAAGTGTTATTATTGAAATATATAAAATTTTTATGGTTATTTATGTAGATTTTCTATTTTAAATGGAATGACAAGACAGGGTATTCTTGATTATTTAACAAAAAAGGTAAAAAAAAGGTCCTGAATGAGCGTCGAAAGAGCAAAAGATAAATTTATTTATCATTATTATCACGCCAATTGTGAATTCTCATTTTTAGCCAAGTTGTCATAATGATACTTTGATTACTAATTATTTATTGAGATTAACCATAAATTTTATTGAGATATATGCAGTAAATTAGTCTAAATGAATCGCCATACATCTATTAGAATCAAGTTGCTCCAACTCAGAAGAAGGGATAACTTCGTAGAATTGTTAATAATCGAGTACTTGAGGTACCCCATACAGAGGAATGATACCTGGATATACAAAGAGGTACCCAAATGATCTCCAAAATACCTACTTAGCTAAAATAACAAGATAAAAAGCTATATTAAGTAAAGTCAAGTACACACTCGAATCAAGACTGCCGTTAAAGTTCAATGCAAACAAAGAACATAAATGTCGAGGCAACTTTATATGAAGAAATAGTTCAGACACACGAAATAAAAAATCACAGCATGAGGACAAGGGAAAGAATTTCATAAACCTTCTCCAAAAAGTGGTAACAAGTAGAGGAGTGGTACTAGAATAAGTCATGTAGTGGGTAGAGCATTTTCTCCGCCATTTTTATGAATAGGAGGATCAACTGAGGTTCCAAATAGGGTTGGTAAAAGTCCGGTCCAACCCTAGCCGCGTGTATCAAACCTTTGGACATGGGCTCAAAAATTCAAAACCCACTACTGAACGAGCCTGGATAAGGACTTTTATAAAAACCCGAGCCTAAGCTCGTACTATATAATTTATAATTATATATATATATATATATATGTATGTATGTATGTATGTATTTAATTTTAAAAAATTAAGTCTAATTAAATTATATTAAATTAGATTGAATTATATATAATATTATCTTTTATTTGGTGTAATATTGAATATGATTACATTAAATTTAATTTAATAAATTAAAAATAATTCTTTAAATAGTTTAATTATTTTTAAATTATACTACTAATTGTTGAATTTAATAAATAATATGAAATAATATTATGATGAATCAATTGATAAATTTTTATGTTTAATATTATTTAATGGTTTATACAAATTATTGAATAAAAATTTATTATTGGATTAGTTTGTTTTTGATATTAGCATTTGTGGGTTATTGTATTGTATTGTTAATATTAAGTAATCATGTATAATTTAAGTTTTTTTAGTTTATAATATTATTAAAAATTTATTTTAAAAAATTAATAAAAGCTCAAGCCTAGCCTAGGCTCGCTCAGGCCCAGCCAAGGTCAAGCCCGCTCAATATGAACAAGCTTTTTTAGAATTTGGACTTATTCTTGAATACATGAGCTTGGGCTTGGACTTAAGCTTATTCTTAAATACATGAACTTGGGCCTGGGCTTACAAAGGTAGTAGGAGTATCTGATAGAAGGTCTGCTTAAAGTAGGTTGGATACATGAGGTGACCTACATAGGCTGCCAGATTGAAATGCATGGCATCCTCTCTTATTCTTGGTTGCCTTTAGCTTGTTTACTCAATTCTCTATTTGAGGTACCACCAACCCTGAATTCGTACTCCAAACTTCCATCATAATATGATAAAATTGTCATTAACCATTGTTTTACCCAAATGATAGTTCTTTAGGTTTCACCTCTGTTTCATCAATGTCCTTGAATATATGAGGGTTCTTTTGAGAACGATCTTCAAGGTGCCTCGTTAAGGCTTTAACCTCTTGCGTAAGTTTCTCTTCATGGGATTGGCGGCTTTGGAGCTTACTCTTCAGCTTTTCATTAACTGAATGAGATCTTAGTAATAGTAATGAGATCTCAGAGGCTATGACTCATGAAGAAACTCACCTACAGCCAACAAGGTGTAATTTGAAATTCAATGAACATGATGGAGGAAAGAGAAACATAAAATAACCAAAAATGAAGAAAGTACACACATCATGCTAGCGTTGAGTGCACGACTATAGCGTTCATCCAGGCCTAACTTATCTATCTCTACAACCACCTCGGGAGTAATGTTCTTGGTAATGTAATGGACATATTCGGCCAAGTGGGAAACCTTTTTGTTTGCCATTGGATCCAACTCACTTTTAATAAAGTTTAGGGAGAAAAGGAAGCCCATCTTTCTTTTTCAGGTACGAGGTACCCTTAGAAACACCAAGAGAGAAACCTTGTGACCTGGTCCTGACACATAGAACGTGTGGAGGTAAAGTACCCGTTTGAGGATAGAATGATACCTAGGGTACCCGAAGATTTGCTGCTCATTCGATCAAAGAAAGCATTAAAATCTTCGCTGAATGGATCCATATCCATCCATCACTAAACACAATAACCAGAAAATGTCAGCTAGATAAGCACTAGGCACCATAAGCAAGAAGCAAAGTAAAAAGCATGAAATATGAAAATTGAAAATAGAATATAAGTCACAGTGGGGTATTTTCGTAACACACCCTTGCCATACATGGATCATTACCTAAAGTGGATGGGGGATTTTGATCAATTAATCCCACTTTCTCCAATCTGCCCACACTCGATAGATCACTCTCTGTTTGAGGAACCAAAAATCTCTCCTCAGAAGGGCCCATCTTCCTACTTAACTCTTGTACAAGGCACTTCACCTTGATTTATGCAATATTTATAAGGTCACGAGGAACCCTAAGTGAGAAGGGAAACTACAAAATAAAAGGGGAGGGGATATATACTGCCTTCATAGAACTAGTTTCTCACTGGCAAATGCTCATCGTCAACCAAAATATTTTACCCCCAATCACCTTCACCATAAACCAACCATACTTATAACCTTTCTTTAAAGTGTGGTATGTTTCTACTAGAGTACCATAGTAGCCCACATGGAAAAAGAGGTAGCAGATAAACCTAAAAGATTCGTTAACTGATAAAGCCCTTTCAACTCTTTAAGAGAGATATCCTTCCTGAATACCTCCAACCACAAAACTTGGAGGCTTGTAAGTATCCTCCATCCTGGTAAGGAAAGTTGTCCAAGGGTAATCCAGAGGTAATTAAGCATCCTCCTAAAAAAAGGTCAGAGGGGCAGGCGGAGATTGAGGTTAAAAAGGTCGATGTGTAAAGCTATTCTAGCTATGCTAAGATGTTCCGGAGTTTCATCTTTTCGAAGTACCCTAAGTTCTACAAATAGGGGGATATTGTATTTGACCTGGATATGCTCTAGATCTCTTGTGGTAGCCCTCCTACTCTTCAAGAAATAAAGTTTGTAAGGTTTACCAAAATAAATTAATTGTAAAAACTCTATAAAAATATACCAAAATGAATTACTAATTCGTAATTATTGTCTCCTAAATAAATATAACTCAATGTTATTATGGTTTTGGTACAGGAGGAAAAACAGAGGACTACACCTTAGCCTTTTTGTAAAAAAATTAGAATATATCATCTACTTTTCTTCGAAATTTGTATATCAGGGCACAATTGGACTTAATCTAAATTGTCTTTATGTTATTGATCCATCTCAAACAATAAATAGGGAAAAAAATTACAATCAAATTTCATACACTAGGTCTTACAATCAAATGATTAAACTATAATTAATAAATAAAAAAGATATAGTAATCACATTCTAGTTGTCCTCTTTACATCAATCAATTGCAATGCTGTTAACTTCAAAATCATATGAAAACTTTATGAATTTTCATCCCTTACTTTCACTTCAATAAGAAAAATGAATTGATTACCTTCTTTTTGATTGAATGAATACAAATCGGATGATAATGTAGGGGAGGCAGAAGTGTTCACTGGTTTTTACGGTTGATGCAATATCTAATAAGAATGCTGGGTATGTCTCTTACTGCTATAAAGCTCATCAAGAATCATGCCTCTGTATTTCACTCCCATTGACGAAAGGCTAATTAATCAATAGAAGAAGAAGTACTAATTACCCAAACAAATTGCCACTAGATAAAAAAAATAACCTTAAGCTGCAAATTGATATTTGAACAAAGAAAACAAATGACTAGTAATTTTCAATTAAAAATAATAAATAAACAAATGGCCCACAGATTGCTAACAGAAATAACAGTATATGTGGCCGAGGTTATCATGTTAATTGATTATGTTCAATTAACAAAATAAACTAGGCTTGGCATACCATTGTTCTTGTCAGCTTTCTGTTAAATTTTTCTTTTTAAATATCATTTCTCTTTTCAACTTACAGTAGAGGATTAATAATATAAATGAACTAACCATGTTATTCTTACTCCTCTTGATCTAGATCTGGATTGCATATGAATTTGTGTTCTAGAAATGAACTGAGATTTGGGTAGTCATTTATCCACAAATATTCAAAAGATGTTTGGTTTTAAAACCTTGCTGAAGATATGTATTCCAATTTTAGCAATTCCTGAAGGATTAATTCAGCAAAAAGATGGTCAACATCACTCCATCTCCTCATCTAGAAAACACATTGCTTCATCACATCTATCAATCGAGAGTTATTTGATGAAAATAATAGATTAATAATATCATGTAATGATAAAAATATATTCTACTTTGACTATAAAGGTACAAGCTAAAGCACATGGCACTAGTAGTGAGTTACATGAACGATTTGATTGCCCTCTTCGTAATGGCGTTGCATTGTCAAAACTGTGTATGATGATAAGATTGAAGTCAAATATCCTGAACCAGAATCCAAAAACTATCGGCTATAAAATCGACAACGAAAGTAAGGACTAATAGGGAGTTGGGCATTGACTATTTCAATTGAGAGGTGTGTGGGTGTATGGCTGCTCATGTTTACGACTGATAGGGTGATGACAGAAATGCAAGATCGATTAAGAATGAGAGGTGTATGGCTACTCAGACGTATTTACATTTTTAGATAGTTAGGTTTAAATATTTTAAAATTAAAATTTTGTAGATGATTTCTTTACAGCACCTCAATATTCAACCTTTATTGGCTTCTGACAATAGGGTATGTCTAAAATTATTTGTAAACATTAATAGGAAACTAAATTGATCAATGCATGTTGATGATATCAGTTATAATCACATACCACCATATGGACATGGTCGGCCGATTAACACTAAAAAGTGTATATTTTAGAAATATTTATACTATTATTTTATCACTTATAATGTTAATTAATCTACGCATAACTCTTATTTTATCTTAATGCTCCTAAATGTAATTTTATATAAATTATATTATATTTTATTAATTTTTATCTTAATTATTATATTTTATTATTATAAGTATATTTTGAGAATGCAGTGGAATCAAAGCGAAAAATAGGAGACAAAGAAAATGCAGTTGAATTATAATAATAAAATTAAATTAAAAAAAAAAAGAAAAAGGGAAACAAAAGTCAATAATGGTAGTTGTCACCATTATAATAATTTTATAGTAAAAAAATAAAGGTTAGAATGCTATAAGAAAAAAAAAGGAGGTACTAAAGGAGAGAAGAAGGAAAGTGAGAAGTGAAGAGAGAATTATGAGAGGCAGAGGAGAAAAAACTAAGGAAGATGTGAGCCACAGCCGCAACTACGAGCAAATATACTTTTCTTTCAATAATCTTTTATCTTGTGCATTATTGTTTTTAATTATATTTGCATATTGGGCCCATTTGAAAATTTATAAAAACATATCGGTTTGTTATATATTAATAATTTTTATGATGGCTTGCTAACATTTCTTAACCATGCAATTAAAAATTATTTCATTTCATTCACAGTTAAAATACTTTTTATTTGTGCTCCTACTATTAATAAATTACTTGATCTTTTACAAACTTACAAGCCAAAGCTAGATCCTATAACCTTGTTGTTGGATTGGTTGATTGATGATGGTAGTAGTATTAGTACTAAAAAATGCAAATTAGATTTAACTCTCTATTTGTAAATATTTTCTATTGCAATGTTCATGTGATATCTTCTAAACTCTATTTATTTTCTTTAAGACATTGAAGATAATGTCTCTTTCAGGTTAGGGGAGCGAATACTTGACAATTGTAGAAATATGGAGTATAGTCATTCTAGAAATGCATCTTCCTAATCTTAGAGTTAAATTTTAAAAATTAAAAAATTAAAAAATTCTAACATTTTCTTTTTTTTTTTGGTTATATTATTTTAAACTTTTGTAGTTAATTTAGGTATGATCTTTCTTACTTCTTCTTTTGTTATGTGTGTTTTCTTTATCTTTTTTGCCTTTTTGCCTTTTTGCCTATGTATTTTTAAATTATGAAATGTTAAGAGTAATGTTTATAATAGGTTAGGGAGAAGGGGTAGTTTACGTTATTTGTAAATATGTATGTTTCTTTATTTAAAAAAAGCAACAAATTTTATTGTATTATTTACGATGGTTGTGTAAAGAGTCAATACTTTTGAGATGCATCTTAATAGTCCAAGTCTGTTTTATATATTGATTTTGAAATTTATAGTAAGTTTTTGTTGTTCCATTTTCTTTTAATTATTCAAATTTGTGAATTCTCTATTTGGTTATTACTAATTAAGTCATTTTTTAATTTATTCGTTTAACAGATATTACTAAATCATTTTTCTCACACAAATACTATGACATGCTAGTGGGTTATAAGTTAAATTTTTTTCAATATTTAGTTATTTTGATTTGTTGTTAGAAAAGAACGTAACTAAGTTAGTAGAAATTTTCTTCAGAAAAAAAAATATGAAGAAGAAAAAGAGAATGTGAAATTTGGCCCGTTTGAAAGTCCTAGCTAATTGATGCAGGGTGTTTCAATCTTCCTTTCAAGTAACATTTTCGACAATAAGGCATTGGCCCCAAGCCATGATTAAACCTTAAAGCTTTAGTCATGGCGTTTTTACTCTAACGAAGAAGAAGATGTGTCTCTTTTTTGGATAAGGAAGAAGAGTTCTTATTTTGGAGAGATCTTGAGCTTTATATAAGAGTGTTCCTTAAGATATTTTGGTTATTTTAGATAGCTAATGAATTTTCACTTGCTGACCTCTATTATTTGAGGTTAATTTGGTAATTATGCTTATAGTCACAATATGGTGACATGCTTAACTAAAAAGAACAAAGAGACCTTCAGCCACCTTTTTGTCCCTTGCTTTATATATGTGGCAACCTCTCTTACTAGTGGTCTTGCTAGTTTTTGGACCACTATATAAGAGAAATGTGATAGGGCTTTTCATTACTTATTTTTGAAATCTTTCATTTCATTAGTTCCTTGTATTTAGCTAAAAAAAGAGATATTTTGTTCTTTCTTATGATGATGTGACTGTTCATATACTAGCTATAACCTAGAAAATTTAGGTTCTGATAATGTCCTTTGATGTTGGGAATATTCACCAAAGCTATCATTTTCCTCTAAGAGCTTAGCTTTTGATCACTGTGACCTATCATGCCATCTAGTCAAATGAATTGGCTTCTCCTGGTTGACTTTCCTTACCACGTTTCACTCAGTGATTGACGCATGTTATCATCCAAATATCCTCTCAAAGAAGATTCCCTTAGTTTGTTGAGCCCAAATTCTTTTAGCACAAGAAACTCAAGAGAAAATTTTGTAAGGGTGACACATGGCAACTCATTGCTGAGTTACTCCTGTGATCACAAATGAACATCTTAGTTATTCTGGATTATGCAACCGAGCTTCCTCACAAATCTGGCAATTTGCATTCTAAGCTGTACCTAGCTATGGCTATAATAGCTAAAGTGCATTAAGATAGCTTTGGTGATTTCAATACTTGAGTTATACTCAGCTCTGGCAATTTCAATACTAATTGAACTTAGCTTTGGTGATTTCAAAACTAAGTTGTATTCAGCTCTGGCAATGACAGTTGAGCTGTACTAAGCTAGCTTTGGTGATTTCAATATTGAGCTATACTCAACTATTTTATTATAGTGATTTTTTCAAGGCTTTCTTAGCTCTTTCATTGTGGCGATAAGACATGGTGATAAGTCCTGGTGATATACACGAGTTTTATAGGAGAGGAGTTCTCAATACTTTAGGTAGGTAACCCGATGTGGGGGTAGATATGTTAATGATATAAGGTAAGCAAATTCATGCATAAAGTTTATTACTATGATATATACGCAAATGAAAGAATAATATTCATATTATGAATTGGCATTTATGGTTTTATTACTATGATATATTTTGTGAAATTGGATGTATATTAGTTAAAGTATATATATATATTTTATAATATCAATATATAATATTATTTACATATGTATAATTAAAACTTTAATAGATAAATTTGTAATATTTTGGTAAATATATATATATATTTTATAATATCAATAAATTATATATATATATATATATTCCAATCAGGGATCTCAGGGATAAGGTAAAAGATAAAATAAAATGCATACTCTAATGCACTGTATTTTTTTATGTAGTATATTGAAATATATGTTTTTTATCTTTTAGCTTATCATTGACTTTAATAAAGTCAGTGATCCATAATTAGAACATTATATATATATATTCCAATCTAGGATCCTAGATTTTATAAAAGCCTGAGAAATGTATTAAGTAGTGCAATTTAATAGTATAATGTATATATATAGGGGATCAGTAGCCCTCTAAAAATACTCTTCTTTTTACATTTGTTAATATTTGTTTGATTAAAGATGAATCAATGGACTAGATAACAAATGAAAAGAAAAAAAAGAAGAAACAAACCAAAACAAGTATGAAGAAAAATAAACAACACTAATTTAATTTTGGTATGTGCATAATTAATCAAGTCTTCAAAAAAAAACTTATAACGATCCCTTTCATGATTCTAGACATCAATTTAACCTCATATAATAAAAAATAAGTTTTGTTTAGAATAATTTTTAGTAGTGATAGATAAAGATCTACTACTGATAGTAATTTTTATCCTTGAAAATTACATTAAATATCTTGAAATAAATTCATGTTGAAATTGTTGAAGGCATAAAAGATCTACAAATCCCTTCTGAGTTTCAACATTGAGATACAGTAAAGTTGTAATGAGTCTTCTATAGTTTGAAGAAAAGAGACGAAAAAGATAGATAAGACTGAGGAGGTAGAGAGTGTGAGGGTACGTGTAATTTATAGGAAAAGGAGGAGAGTGTGATTGGGTGGGGTCCATGCACGGAGAGAGAAGACATAAGTTTTGTTTAAGACTTCGATTAATTATGTACACACCAAAATTAAATTGGTGCTGTTCATTTGTCTTCTTTTTTTTTTTTGAACAGGATACTAATGCTCGAGATTACAACTCATATATTATGATATTACAACTGATATTTATAAATCAGACTATTACTGAGACTAGTTTACATTAATTCGTATTCGATCGCTTGGATTTAAGCCCTCACTAATATTCGAGGGATGTCTACTCCTCGCACATGGGCAAGGAAGCAGACTGACCTTCACTCAATATCTAAGGAAGGATTAACCCCCACAATGTAATTGTGGGGGCTCGAACTGCTGCCCTCCAATTTGGAGGCGGCAGCCACCACTGAGCCAAAGGCACGGTGGCTCTGTTCATTTGTCTTCATTCTTGTTTTGATTTGTTTTTTTTTCTTTTCTTTTGTTATATAATAATTTTTAATTGGCTGAAGTCAGTGCTTGAAAAACATAAAAGAGAGAAATAAACATGAGGAGAAAGAATGAGTGAGAGCACGAAAAGGCAGAAGGGAGAATGATTGGGTGGGGTTCACGCACGGAGAGAGAACTTAATATATTTTGACAAATCTAATCCGTTGATTCATCTTTAATCCAACAGATATTAACAAATGTAAAAATAAGAGTATTTTTAGAGGGTTGCTGATCCACCCTATATGTATATAGTATGTAAATTTTTTATATAAATTTTGTTAAATATATAGATATTAAACAGATTATTAGGTAACTTGTTTATTTTTCGTGTTGGGTTAGAGTCTCAATATTTTGAAACGATTATTAAATAGATCGTGTTTGGGTTGATCTAAATTTGACACAATACAAACACGACCCAATGACTTGTTTTAACAACTCAACTAAGAGTATAGATAATATTATGTGGCATGAGAACATTGAATAAAAGAAATGTTTTATCATTAAATGATTTCTTATATGATTATATATTGACAATGATTATTATATTATGACTTATACTTATTATAAGTCTTATGGTACTTATGCAATAGATTGTAAAATAATTACTGCTTTCAATTTATGGTTCTTTCTAATGATTATTATGTATTTTATCATTATTGATAACTTTAGGCATGAGTTTTTTTACCGAGTTTGATAGCTCACCCTTCGTCTTCAACATTTTACATATTGATTTTAGAGAAGTGGGCATTTTGGTTTAGAGTAAATATATGTTAGCTGAAAATTTTAGTGTTTTCTTTTATGAATAAATTGTTGCTACTTTGATTATTGTTTAGAGTTGAATTTGTTTTGAAGAATTATTATTATATTTATTATTTCACAAATTTTATTTTGACTTTGGAGAATATTGATTGGTATAAGAATAGTAATAAGATTAATGCTAAGAGGTTTCATTCCAAATTCCTCTCTAAATGAATTTGGGGATTTACCATTCTAACTTCAAAAAATCATTACAATGAATATACTATGAGCTTCTAAATAGTAAACATATCAATAGAAAGGTAATGATATCTGGTTTAATAAACTAAAAAGTTTCATGTATAATACTCAATGAAAACAGTATTTATATGGCATTCAATCCACATTGTTCAAAGTTTTCAAAATATCCCAAAAGCACAACTTCCACTCGATAATAACATAAAGTCAATGCATGATCAAGCTTTCAAAATTTCATCTATATAACACTCAAAGTCATTTATTATATCACATAAAATTATAAATAAAATTGGGAAGTTTAAAATATTATAAATACCTATTGATTTAATTTTTCCTTCAAAATTATATCAAAACTTAAGAACTTCTTTTATTGAAAATAGAAACAACATAAAAATAGTCTCCTATTCCTTTTCTAAAATCGTATATATATTTATTATTTTGTGTTATACTATGTTCTTTTTTTTTGTGTTTTTTTTTTTTTTTTGCCATCTAGAGTTTTGAAAAATAATGTAAGAGGAGCTTTATAAAGCCAAGTATTTTAATACCATTGCTCAGTAAGAGATTTATTTTCATTTATGAAAAATTGAATTAATAAGTAAATAAGATAAAAAAAAAGGGATAAGAGATTTGAAAAAACACTCATAAATATCGTTACCTAAAATACTATATTCTATAAATATTATAAAATAAAAAAAGAAAGGAAATAAATCCTAGGTGTCATACTACTACTCTAGGATGATATAGATGTTTCACATGGTCTCATGAAGATATGTCTAGGATCAATGCCTGAGATATCCACTGGCTTAATGTTGACCCTACCTTTTGCCCAATCAAGCAGAAACATCATACATTCAACCAAGAGCGTTATGATGCTATTGACACTAAAGTTGATAAGCTCCTCCAAAAGAGTTTCATTCAAGAAGCAAAATATCTTGAGTGGGTCTCCAATTTGGTAATGGTTAAGAAGGCCAAAGGAAAATGGCTTATGTGCATAGATTTAACATATTTGATCAAAGCTTGTCCCAAGTACAACTTCCCACTTCCATGAATTGATCAATTAATAGATGCAATAGCGGCCTATAAGTTATTAAACATCATGGATGCCTTCACAAGATATAACAAGATTTGGATGAATTGCATGGATGAACATAAAACAATAGTCATCACCTACAAGGAACTATATTGATATGAGTATTGCCTTTCAACATAAAAAATACCTAGGGCTATTCATCAATAGTTAGTTAATATGCTGTTTAAGAATCAGTTGGGGAAGACCATGGAGGCTTACATTGATGATTAAATCACTACGTTCCTTAGGGCTGATGACTATGTGGACGATCTCTGAACTATTTTTCTAAGTCTTAAAGGCCAATAAAATAAAGCTAATTATAGAAAAATGTGCCTTTGGTGTATCATCGGGGAAATTTAATGTGCATAGCATTGAGAAGAACCTTGATAAATGGCAACCGACAAATGACAACCATACTTTAAGGCTATCAAAGCGAAATAATGGCTTTCAATAATTAAAGGCTATCTCAGCAATTCTTCATATTAGTCAAGCCCAAACCTAGGGATATTCTTCTTATGTACTTGGAAGTCTCCAAAATAATTACTGTGCTTATATAAGAAGAAGATGACGGCTTACTATGCCCCATCTATTACAAAAGAAAAGCCATGGTCAATGTAATTAGGATGTTACTGGAGTCAAAGAACACATACCATAGGATTTGTCAAGGGAGTTTAAAAGAGTTCTAAGTTGTCAATTTTTTCTTTCTTACATTATCCAAATTCAGTGCTATTAGATTCAGTGTTGTTAGTTTTCTCTTGAGAAGATACCTTCATATTTATAAGATTTGTCTAATAATGTTGTTGTCCTCTTTTAAACCCTCTATTTTGGCTAAGAACTTATGTCTTCCCACATAATTTGAAAAAATTGTCCATTGTATGGCACTATTTTGTATTGTTGATGTGGTTTTCTAGTCACTACCAAATAGTGATGTTGTCCTCTGATCACTGGTTGCTCGAGCAAAATTTCTAGCTAGTTCTTACATTTTTTTTGCTGACTGAAGTGATGGTATCCTCTGGTCTGTATCCAGAGAAAAGTGTCAAGGATCGCCGGGTGTTTTTCCGGTGAAAACCCTCCGACGCTCAAGTCAGTGATCAGGTTGATTCTTCGAAATTCTCTTTAAATCTGAGAAAAGCCGGAAAATAGAAAGTTGGAAAGAAAAGAAAAAAGAAGATCCTTTTACCTCACCCTTTGTATGATATTTATCCCCATTTTTTCCGTCATCCTTACTTGGGCGCCACTCCCTGCATTCATTGTATCTGCATCTTTCTGACAGCTATGGGTCACAGTGTTACCACTTGGGGTAGGGATGTCAGACGGTTATAGGTTACCGTGATCAAATGATGATGCCATATAGGCATGTGTAAAAATAATGATACTGTAGGGGGCATGCGCCGGTCATCGGTAACAATGACGAAACCCTATAGCGTGGGGGTGCCTGTTAGTTATCGATTTTCATGATAAGTTGTCAGGGCATAGGGGGCGTCTAGTGGCTATTTTCTTCTTCTCGGAGAGAAGTATTCACCGTCCTGAATTATAGGTGCGGGGCTGTCATGCTTGGATTTGCTCTGCTCGAGCTCTGATTTTTCCTGTTCAGGGTGCTATTCAAAATGTGACCAGGGCTCGCTCGATGGTTGAGGATCTTTATGACCTTACCCGGGCAGGATGGAAATATCGGAGCCCGACTAGCTTAGAACACTGGACCCCGATCAACTTTGACTCTGAACAGGGGTGTCTTCGTGTTAGTTATCAGTTCTTCATGTTGGTTGGTTTGTTATCGAGCAGGCCTGCTCGGCATTCCCCAAACACCAGTCCCCCAGTTTCTAGTCTTGAGTGAAACGGGATAAGATTATAAATTACTTGTTCGAGTAGGTTTTCTCCCTTTTTACTTTTTTACGCTGAGCTGTCCGCCTCTTTCGTCACTTCACATTTAATATAAGTCACGTGGGTTAATCTAGGCCACTTGTTTGAAATTTAAAGAGGCGGTTACCCGAACAGTCACGCCCTCTTGAATAACGTGCCGCCTATTGGCGTGCCGTGCTTTCCTCTTTATAAATCCTTAATTTTATTGTTTTCCATTTTCTTATCTTCCTACATTGCTCAAAACCGAAACCCGCCACCTGTGAGTGAAATTTGCCATCTCGGTTGCCATCGTCGTTGTTTGCACTCACCAAATCAGTCTCATATATAAACTCTTTGACTTCTTCTCCTTGTTCTCGTCATTTCTGTTTTGTAGATTTTCATTTCCTTTAAGAAAAATGTCCGCCACACAGCAACCCCGAAGGATGTCCCCTGAAGAATCATCTTCTTCAGAGGCTCTCGGGCCGAAGGGTGTTATAGTGAGAGACCCAAATCTTGAAAAGGTCGTTCATATTGCCGGTGACGCTGTTGAGGGCAATGGTTTAAAGTAAACCCGGTTGAGTAAAAGGCAAAGGACTGGTCAAAGGTCGGAGGCCAAGTAATTCGCCATAGATTACATGAGGTGTGAAACCAAGGATCTAGATAGGCTTAAGGCCACTTACCGTATCCCTGTCAGCGTTACCTCCATCTTCCTGGCAAGAATAACACCCTCAGCCACCCTCCTTGACGAGTATGTTACCCTTTACCTCGAGTATTTTAAGTGGGGTGATAGGTTACCCCTACAGCCTTACTTTGCCCGACTCCTCTCCCAGTTGCGTTTGGCACCGAGGCAACTGAATCCAAATGAGTGGAGGGACTTATCCGGGCTATACGTCCTGTGGAATTGGTGCAACTTGGGTGAGCCGGTGGTAGATGAAATAAAGCACCTCTACCAATTAAAAAGCAGCCCAAAGGGACCGAGAGCGAGCAACCTCTGCCACCGAGGAGATTCCCCAAATTCCTTCTCGCTTTTGTACTCCAAGTTATCTGCTGCTCATTATGTCTTCTGCTTTTGTTTTTGTGCTTACTCTTCCTTATTGTCATTTTTGGCCTTTTGCAGTCTCTTGGAATGTATCACACTCGGTCGAGTAGGAGCTGAAGTTGCACATAGACACTACCTTGGACAACGCGAGCTCGTGTAAAGAATTATTGACTTTCTAAAATCTTATCGAGTTTGGCTTAGTACCTAAGGAAGAAGACATAAGCAACATCCTTGCTTGGTTGAAAAAGTGCTCCAGCACTGTTGAGAGCCCGAGCAGCTCCTCTACTCTACCCAAAAGGTCCAGAGTTGACCTTACTGCTTCACTAGTCAGGGTTCTTCCTCCTTCTCTTGAAAGTGAGAGAGCGGTTGGAGAAGCTCCTCCGAGGGGTCCTGGCACCGCTGTCCCCATTTGGTCCAGATCAGCACGCTCCAGGGAGAGTAGCGACTTCACCGATCCCTACGCCAAGCAGTTCACCAAGCACGTAGAAGAAATCTTTATGGACGAGCTGGAGTCCTTCAGCTTTAATGAGCTGGCCAATGCCTTTCAACGCTCCTCGTGCTAAGTTGTTGTTGCTTCCACTGTCTTCAAGAAGAGGAGGAAAAGGAAAAGCTCCTCGCGAAAATCTCCATCTTTGAGGAGAGAGCTACCATAGCGGAGTCAAAGGTGTTCTAACTCAAGAAGGAGTTGTCCATGGTCAGGGATGAACTCTTCAGTGCTAGAAAAGATCTCGACGTCCAGAGATTTTCCTTCGACAGGACCATGGAGGCCGAGACTTCTCGCTTTTAGAACAAAGTGGACTCCTTGGGGAACCAGCTTACGAAGGAGTGTAACAAAGGACTGACATTCTTCTACGAATGCATCATGTCCGTCTTGGGCAAAGAGCACCCTAAGTTAGACATGTCCAAGCTCGATGCCTATATGAGCGAGCGGGATACCCGGGGCCAAGAACCAATGGATCTCACTCTGCCTGTGGAAGTTGCCTCTGTAAAGCTTATAGAGGCTGATCCTCCTTCTGAGGAGGCTCAAGCTGCTCCCACCATCAAGAAGGATCCTCAGGCTGCTTTCTCCTCTCAAGCCCCGATCCAATGCTAGCCACTGCCCAGCTCATTGATCGGCTTTTGATTTTTTTTTTTGTATTTGTATTTGCAAGCTTCAGAAATTTGAATTAAATGAAATAAAGAGTGCATATTTCTTACTTTTGCCTTCGTACTTTTAATCTGTTCTAAAATTTTATGTGGGAAAAATTTCTAGCACGCTTTGAGTTTTTCCCTTGTCCTTGGGACTCTGGCTTACCCTGTTCGTTTTGCTCATTCGCCAAGATATAAACAACTTGACTTACCCCTTATGAATTTCGGCTGTCTTGCTTGAACCCAAACAGGCTTTAAAATCTCTGGTCGTGCCCTTCCTTTTTGGCGAGCTTATCTTGCTCGAGCCCATCCTGGCGTTGCCTGGCTCTAGAGCCTTTGGTTAGGTTTTGAGGATTATGGCCTTAGCTTCTTTTTATGAGCTTGTCTTGCTCGAGCCGTATCTAGCTATGCTTGGCACTTTGTCTCCCCTGGGGTTAGGCTTTGAGACTTATGACATTTAACTTTTCTTCTCGAGCTTATCTTGCTTGAGCCTTCCCTGACTGTGCTTAGCACTTTGTCTCGCCTTGGGTTAGGCTTTGAGACTTATGGCCTTAGATTCTCTTCACGAGCTTATCTTGCTCGAGCCGTATCTGGCTATGCTTGGCACTTTGTCTCACATTGGGTTAGGCTTTGAGACTTATGGCCTTTAACTTTTCTTCGCGAGCTTATCTTGCTCGAGCCTTTTCTGGCTATGCTTGACACTTTGTCTCGCCTTGGTCTAGGCTTTGAGACTTATGGCCTTTAGCTTTACTTCGTGAGCTTATCTTGCTCGAGCCTTCTCTAGCTGTGCTTGGCACTTTGTCTTGCCTTGGGTTAGGCCTTGAGACTTATGGCCTCCTTGAGACTTATGACCTTTAGCTTTTCTTCGCGAGCTTATCTTGCTCGAGCCTTCTCTGACTATGCTCGGCACTTTGTCTCACCTTAGGTTAGGCTTTGACACTTATGGCCTTAGTTATTATTTATTTTTATAAGCTTTGATTTGCTTGAGTTAGATTAATTTTGGAAGCATTTCTTCTTGCTTTTATTCATGAACAAGATTTTATACACTTCTATTTTGAAAGAAACTGAATATCGACGCTTGTAATACGAAGGGAACTTACTGGAAATACTTTATCAGATGTTATGCATTCCATGGCCTTTTTACTTTTTGTCCATCCAGATAAGATAGCCTGATATGCCCTCGGACCGGCTACCTGCGAGACCCTATAAGGACCTTATCAATTTGGGCCCAACACTACTTGTCTAGGATCTTTGGTTCACTCTTCTAAGTACCTAGTCTCCACCTTAAATCGGCGGATGTGTACGTTCTAATTGTAGTAGCGAGCTACCTTCTGCTAATACTACTGCCACATTCTTTCCTCTATCAGATCTAAATTTGCACAAATCTGCTTGTTATTCTGCTCCTCATCGAAGTGCTCCGTCCGATGTGTGTCTACCCCTATTTCTGCTGGGATCACTGCTTCGTGCCCAAATGCCAAGGAAAATAGCGTCTCCCCCGTAGCGGTCTTGTGTGGTGTTTTGTAAGCCCACAACACACTAGGCAACTCGTCCACCCATGCTCCTTTCTGCTCTCCCAGTCTAGTATTGAAGAGACACTTTATAATTTTGTTTGTGGCCTCCACTTGCCCGTTTGCTTATGGATGTGATGGTGCATTCTATGCCAAAAGTATCCTTACCTCAAGACTTTGAAAGCTAAAGACCTTGCACCAGAGTGGTTTCCACAAATCCCCTCGTGTACTTCCCAGAGCACATAGTCAGTTCTTCCTCGTCTAAGCAACGTAACAATAACAGGGTGTATCCTCGTCTATACAACACCCCGTCAATCAGTGCATACCTTGCTGCTTGACACCTTAGCTCTCTTGCTTGCTTCTTATCGGTGGGTACTGTCCCTTCCTTAAAGTATGAGACAATTGGGTCCATCCAGGCGCTGTTCGAGGTCACGTTCATCACCTCGTCTTCCCGTTCGATGCTCGAGCTAGTCCTGATCTCCACGAGAATTGACTTAGGCATTTTAGGGTCTGACACAGCGGCCATCCAAGCTATCATATCCATTCGAAAGTTTTCTCCTGTTGTAATCTGCTCTACCTCTACTGCTCGAAACCTTTCCACTAATTGCCTCACCTTCCGAAGGTAGTCCTCCATCTTCTCGCCTTTCACTTGGAAACTTTCGTTGAGGTATTTGCCACTAACTAGGAATCTGTTCTGACTTTCACCTCCTCCGCTTTCACCAATAACGAAAGTTTTAGTCCTACAATGATGACCTCGTATTCAGCCTGGTTGTTAGTGGCTTTAAACTAGAGCTTCACGGCATATTATATTTTCACTCCTTCTGGGCTAAGCAGAACTACCCGTGCTCCCGATCCTTGATCCCCACACGATCTGTTCACCGTAACTGTCCATACCTTGCCTGAAATATGCTCCCCCTCTGCTCACTCGTTGTCTGTGCCTTTATCTAATTATGTGCATTTAGCCACAAAGTTTGCCAAAGCTTGTGCTTTAATTGTTATCCGAGCTGGTAACTGATGTCAAACTCGCTGAGCTCTATTGACCACTTTACTAACTGACCTAAGTGGCTGGTTCGTCAAGACCACTATTGAGTGTGCTTAGAAATAAGGTCTCAACTTTTGAGCGGCTATTACCAATGCGAGCGCCCATTTTTCTACCTGTGGATACTAAGTTTTAGCTTCCAGTAAGGCTTTACTTGTGTAGTACACGGGTGTTGTACCCCTGACTCTTTCCTTATCAAGATCGAGCTCATTGCCCACTGTAACACGGCCAAGTATAGGTAGAGGACCTCTCCTGCTCGTGGTGTTGACAGTAACGGGGCCTTTAATAGGTACTTCTTCAATTGCTGGAATGCCGCTTCACACTCTGGTGTCCACTTGGTCTTCCTCCTCTTTTTCATCTCTTGGAAGAAGATATGGCACTTGTTCGTTGCTCGGGAGATGAACATGTTCAAGGCTGCTAGCTTACTCGTACGACTCTATATCTCCTTAAGATTGCGCAGGACTCCACATCTGCTACCGCTCTTATCTTCTCTAGGTTGGCCTCAATCATTCTATTACTGACCATGAAACCCAAGAATTTCCTCGAACCTACTACATAGGCACACTTCTCTGGGTTAAGTTTCATTCTGTACTCCTTCAAGAGCGCGAAGGTCTCTACCAGATGCTTGACATGTTTTTTGCATCTCTGGACTTGGTGATCATGTCGTCCACATAAACTTCCATTGTGTGGCCAATCAGAGGTTTAAAGATCTTGTTCACCAACCTTTGGTACGTTGCCTTACATTCTTTAAACTGAAGGGCATGACTTTGTAGCATAACAGACTTTGGTTAGTGATAAAGGTCGTGCATTCCTTGTCCATCCCATATATGGTGATTTGATTGTAGCAAAAAAATGTGTCCATTAAGCTGAATAAACCGTGGATGGATATAAAATATGTCAACCAGCTGGACTATCTTCGGCAATGGGAAGCTGTCCTAAAGACATACTTTGTTTAAGTCTATGAAATCCATACACATCCTCTATTTTCTACTCGCCTTCTTAACCAGCACCACGTTTGAGATCCATTCGGGGTAATTAACCTCTTTTATGAATCTCGCCTTTAACAACTTCTCCACTTCGCTGTTCATGGCGTCATATCTTTCCTGGTTGACACACCTCCTTCTCTGTTTTACTGGCTTCGCATCTCTTCATACTATTAACTTGTGGCATGCCACCTTCGGGTCGATCCTTGGCATATCCTCATATGACCAAGCGAACACATCAGAATGGGCTCGCAAGCAATCAATCAGACTCTGCTCCGCTTATGCTCGAGCCGATCTTAACCTTCTTCTCCTAGTCATTTGGTCTTATCAAAATTTTCTCCAACTCTTCAGCGGATTCTTGTTTCCCATTTTTTAACTCACCCCTAGTGTCTAGCGACGTCACTTATATCGCTTCCTTAGCTGCTGTGCGTGCATAACAACTTCTCGCGACCCTCTGATCGCCCTTAACAACCCCTACTCGCATTGGATGGACATCACTGATTAGCTGATCCTCATGAAGGCCTTCCCAATATCGCCTGGTAAGGGCTGACCTCGTCTACAACCACGAAGTCCAGTATCATATTCTTCTCAAATGGCTTTGAGCCCATGGTCATTAGTGATTCACAATCCCTAGGGGGGTTAGCCTTCCCCTACCGAATCCTTTCAAGGAGATGCTCGTGTGCTCGAGCCTTGCATCTGCTATTCCCATCTCATCTAGGGTGGACTTGAAGAGAATATCTACTGATCTTTCGAGTCCACCAAAATCCGATTGAGCTCCCTGTTTACGATATTTGCCTTTTAACTAGGGCATCCTCGTAGGGGTATAGGACCCCTCCTCATCCTCTTCAGTCCACATGCTTGGAACTTATCTAGTTCTGTCTTTCTTTGCGGCAGGCATAGTGAACAGAACCTTCCTATTAGCAGAGGTATATCTACTGTAATTCTTCCTAGCTCTGTTTGAATTTCCTGCCATTGTCGGCCCTCTTGCTATCATCCTCATAGCAGCTGGTTCACGGTCCATATCACAGGTTTGGTCATCCTCCGCCACTGGCCGCTCTACTGCCAAGTGTCCTCCCTCAATGAATTCATCTAGGTACTGGTTCCTTACTAGATCTTCCACCAGGTTCTTTAGATCGTGGCACTGGGATGTTGAATGGTCATGGTTGTTGTGGAACCTACAAAACCTACTCCTGTCCCTCCTATTTGCCGGCTTGGACATCGGTGTTGGAGAACACAACAGCCCACGTTCCTCTACGACATGAAACATCTCCTCTAACGTACACCTCCAGAGGGGTGTACTGCCTGTAGGTAGGACTTTGTTCAATCATCTGCAAGGTCCTATCCCTGAGAAAGTTTCCCGTGTGTGGAGGCAGGGGATGGTCGACTCTGTTGTGGCTCTGCATGGGCCGATTCGTAGGGGGATTACGGGGCGGGTTGCCATTAAATCGATGGTAATCCTTCTGGTCCCTACTTGGAAACCTGCAGAGTGGAGCGTGATCCACTCACGGTTGGGGGGCCCTCTGGCAACGGTTGTAGGGAGCAACCTAGCTCCTAATCCTTCTGGAAGTCGACGAACCTTGGGTAGGTTCGCCTTTCTCCCTACGCTTAGCTCCGTAGCTCTGCTCGCTCCTCAGCTTTGCATCTTTTGCCTCCTTGATCACAATATCCATCTTCATTTGCTCGTATGCATCAGAGTATGAGCGGATCGAGGGACTCCGCAAATTGTACCAGGGCATTCCCATCTTCACCCCTTCCTTCAACCCTCTCAACGCCTGGGGGTGATTGAATGCTTCGAGATCTAAGACTGCTCGGTGGTACCTCTTGATGAATTCTCGGAAGGATTCCCCTTCTTCCGTTTGATCTCAACTAACTCCATCATGTCATCTTCCGAAGCTACTGCCCCCTAAAACTGCTTCGCAAACTCTGTGCACATCTGTTCGAAGTTTTGAATACTCCAAGGTAAGTGGGAAGACTCTACACGTTTGGGCTATTGTCAAGCCCTGTACTCTAGTCATGTTATTGAAATGCTTGATGTGCACGAGCGGGTCACTTTTCCTTGAAAACTTCAAGTCAAGAAAACGAAAATCCCTGGGGATCGTGACTTTCATGATTTTTGCTGAAAGTGGGGACTCGTTGTCTAGCATGATCCTCGAACTCGGAGCTTTCCCATTTCCCGGAGGTCTTCAATGACTTGAGCCAGCTTGCGGACCTCCCCTTCTAGCTCTTCTGCGTGGGAAGGAGGTGTTGTGTCCTGCAAGTGCTGTCTTGACTCTCTCTCCTCCGGGTTCGTCTCTTCCCTTCCGGCTGCGTTCTGTACTTTCTCTGCCTTTAGGCTCCATCTCCTAGGTTCCACCCAGTGAGAGCATTCCCACGACTGGATTCGGGGACGTCATTGCTTGCTCTCCTCTGTCTATCCATGAGCTCTTGTAGGATGGACATTAGTGCCTTCATCAGCTTTTCCATCCGATCCATCTTTTCTTGCATCTTTTTATCTCGGGCTTAGCCTCCCTGAATCACCGATTCTTGGCTTACTCTGCTTTCTCTCATTGTCACGTCGTTTCCAGAATGTGTTACAAATTCTGGCTTTTTGAACTGATCCCTACAGACGGCACCAAAATGTTGATGCGATTTTCTGGTTGCTCCTAAATAGTGATGTTGTTTTCTGGTCGCTGGTTGCTCGAGCAGAATTTCTAGCTGGTTCCTATGTTTTTTTGCTCACTGAAGCAGTGGTATCCTCTGGCCTGTATCCACAGAAAAAGTATCAGGGGTCGCCAAGTATTTTTCCGGTGAAAATCATCCGACGCTCAAGTCAGTGATCAGGTTGATTATTTGAAATTCTCTTTAAATCTGAGAAAAGACGGAAAATAGAAAGTTAGAAAGAAAATGAAGAAGAAGATCATTTTATCTCACTCTTTGTCTAATATTTATTCCCCATTTTTTTCCCGCCATCCTTACTTGAGCACCACCCCCTGCATTCATTATGCTTGCGTCTTTCTGACAACTATGGTTCACAGTGACACCACTTAGAGGCAAGGGATGTCAGACGGTTATGGGTTACGTGATCAAATAATGATGCCGTGTAGGTATGTGTAAAATGATGATACTTGTAGGGGCATCGCGATCGATGTGCGAACCTATGCGTGGGTGCACTGTCTATTATCGATTGTCGTGACAAATTGTCAAGGTGTGGGGGGCATCTGGTGGTTACTTTCTTCTTCTTGGAGAGAAGCGTTCACCGTCCTAAATTACAGGTGTGGGGCTGCCGTGCTTGGGTTTACTCTGCTTGAGCTCTGGTCTCTTCTTGTTCGGGGTGCTATTTATAATGCGACCAAGGCTCGCTCGATGGCTGGGGATCTTTGTGACCTTACCGGGGCAGGATGAGAATATCCGAGCCCGACTAGCTTAGAACACTGGACCCCGACCAGCTTTGACACCAAGTAGAGGTGTATTTGTGCTGTGATAATGTCCCATTTCCTAATATCTGACTATGGATTTTTCCAAAGTCTATATTGAGACTTACAAAAAAACTCAAAAATTCTCTCATTTTCCATAAATTTTTGAAATATCATAGTGTCATCATTGCATTTCATCTTAGCATTCTACTAATGATCTAATGCAAGATAGAGACTTTTCTTAAGATTATACTCTATGAACATATATATATATATATAATTGTAAATATTATACCTTGTGAAATTCCTAAAATACTAAATATATTAAAGTTTTCAAAATACATGACATAAATAATTTATTAATGAAGTTAATTGTATTGTGGTAAAATGATAAAAACTAATACATTAAGTAGGAAAGAGTAATTGTCAAAGAACTTCAGTGGTAAAATAATATCCTTAATATTTTTTTTTGGAAGAAACTGTTATTAGTACTAATAAAATATTAATAACATTATTTATATCGCTTAGTAATAATGTAAGTCTTAAGATTAGTCCTTCATAAATAGGGTTTCAGGTAATTCAAACCGATCAGATTGAGCTTAAAAAAAAAAACACTTCTCTCTCTCATACTCATCTGTCTCTATCACATTGCCCTCATCTCTCAAGCCTCAAGTCTCTCATTACCCTTCTTATCTCCTCACCCTCAGCACTGGCAAGCAAAACGATGGCAACTAGCAGCCAGCAGGACGACAGCAGGCGGCAAAATAGCTGCCGACGCCGAACGCCTCCGTTCACCTTGCGCTCGCAGCTGACTCACTCCCACACGACCACACCGCCGTATCATTCACCTAGTGCCGTTCCAAACTAGTTGATATCTCTTGACTCTCTTCCATTTCTGCCTAGTTTCGGATCCATCTGATCCATCAACTCAATAACATCAAGGTCAGTGATTATTTGATCTTAAGCTCTTTTGCATGCTAAATTGCTAATGCCATATTATAATTCTACCAATTGCCAAAATTTTAAGCTCCTAATCAACTATCAAAGCAATCACCATTAAGTTTTAAATAATGCCTATTTTTAAGCCAATTTCCTTCAAATGCTTTCTTTATTTAAGTGTATAATTAATTAATTAAGTAGTTGTTGCTAAATATGAGTAACCAGGCGTGCCAACACAATTTAATTGAAACCATTTTTTTAATCATGTGTTGATTTTACATCATAATCATCATGACTATTATTATTATTATTATTGCTACTACTACTATTACTACTACCACTATTATTATTAGCAGCAAATGAGTCATAATTATGATATTTGTTTTAGTATTTATATGTTTGTAACTTTATATGATGAATAGAATAATTAATTTTGACATTAATTAGTTTGTATGAAAAGAACAATAAACTGAATTGGTAAATTTAACTCAACGCCATTAATAAACGAGTGATACATATCTAATATAACTAAAAAATTTGCTCTTTATGTGAGTTTAAATTTTCTAATTTTATGTCGAGAAACTTAATTGAATTTATGATTTCAGATGTTCGAAATGGATGGTTCAAGAGTTCGTGAAAACATCCAATCCACTATATCTACTGAAGTTAGTAATATGTCACGAACGACTACTGAAGCCCAATCCAGATCAAAGAGGAAGAGGTCATCGAGAATGACATCAAAACCACCTAAGCCAAGAAAAGTGATGGCTCCAAGATCAAATGTGTGGAAGGATTTTACTAGACTACTGGAATATTATTATGGCCAAGAATATTCATGTAAAACTACTTATGAGACCAGCAGCTTGTCTGGCCACTTGAATAGGTATTTGCAATATGACAGCTATCTACAAAATCAAGCTGCTTTAACTCAAGAACCCATTTCTAATGAAGAGGTTGGTCAAGTTGTGGTTAGGGGATTTAATGAGGAGGTTGTTAGAGGTGCAACTGCTAAAATGATTATTCTTGATGAGTTGTGATTTTCGCATGTAGAGAATTCTAGATTCAGATATTTCTATAGTATTGCATGCCATCGGTTTTTTGTTCTATCTAGTAGAACCATTACTAATGATATCCTTGACATTTTTTTAGCTTAAAAGGCTTCGTTGAAGATTTTGTTCTGTAATAAAATGCAAAAGTCTCTCTCACTACTGATATTTGGACTTCCATCACACAGCCAATTACATGGTGATAACAACTCACTTTATTGAATAAGATTGGTAGTTACACACAGTTTCTGATCATAAGGGGGAGATGATTGGTAAGCGGCTTGAGAAATATTTGCTTGATTGAGGTATAGAGAGGGTGTTCAGAGTCACTGTGTACAATACAAGTGCAAATAAGGTTGCCATTACTTATTTGAAGAATAAACTGAAGACTTGGGAGATGATGCATTAGTGTTGAATGGTGACTATATGCATGCACGTTGTTGTACACATATTATGAATCTTATTATTAATGAGGGCTTGAAAAACCTAGAAGATAGCAGTTTTAGTATCCGTAATACTGTGAAGTATGTGAGATCATTCACTGTGAGATTGAAAGCATTCTAGAGGGAGTGTGGTTTTAAATTGTCCAACTAGATGACATTCCGCATATACCATATTGGTGACAGCATTGAAATTTATATCAGTATTTGATCGAATGGCAAATGAGGATAAGCTCTATGATGCTTATTTTCGTGAAGACAAAAGTAGGAAGAAAAAGGTAGGATTGCCAGGAAGTAATGACTAGGATAATGCTTGTCGAATGGTCAAATTTTTTAGGTTTTTTTATAATGCCACACTGACATATTCTGCTTCTCTGAGGGTGACATACAGTGTTTGCTAGAACGAGATATGTAAAGTTGAAAAGGCCTTGAACACAATGGCAAACAACCGTGATCTGCAAGTTAGTATGATGGTAAGTAGCATGAAGAAGAAATTTGAAGAGTATTTTAAGGGGCACTTGAAGATAAACAAGTTGTTGATTGTTGCTTCTATTAAAAAATGGAGAAAATGAATTTTAAAAAACTTTGCTTTAAGACTTTATATGGCAAGGATAGTGCAAAATGTGCTGAGATGAAAAACATGGTGAAAGATGTGTTAAATAAGCTTTTTTAAGCATATATGCTCAACACTCAAATCAAGTGCTGGTGTTAGTGCGAGTAGTGGGCTGACTTTTATGGATGAAGAAGATGAGGCATTTGAAGACCCTTTCTCTAAATACACTGAGATGGTTGCTATCACTATAGATCACGTAGAATTGTCAAATGAGTTAGATCTTTACTCGATGGAGTCGGTTGAAAGTCAAGTACCTAATACATTGGGTGCTTCGTTTGATATTTTGCTATGGTGGAAGGTTAATAGTTCAAAATACCTAATTTTGTCGCAAATAGCAAAAGATGTGCTTGCCATTCCAGTATCTATTGTTGCATCTGAGTCCACCTTTAGAATGGGAAGTCATATTTTAGATGAATATAGGAGTTCTATGACTCCATATGGTGGAAGCATTGATATTGACGCAAAATTAGTTGCGGTCTTCACTTTTTTTGTAGATTTAACAACAAACCTTTAAGTGTTGGTTGAGGAAAACGAGTTCATAGATGCTCTTACAAAAGGTATAAATATTAATAATTACTTATTTATTTTTAAGACTTGTTTACTTTAAGTTTAATAGTGATTTTACTTTAATTCTTTTTATTTCATGTAAAGCTTCATAAATCAACATAAGGCGGCCATCTTAGTATTCTAATATAAAGATCTTTTATTGCATCAGTAGGTTTGTATATTTGATTTAGATCAAGCATAATAATCAATTAAACATTTAAGACATAGTTATATTGCAAAAATGGTACTAGTAGTATTAAGAATACACATTATTAAGGCATATTGAATTATTCTACTAGATGTCACTTATTCTTTTATCTTTTTTTGCAGAATGGACTGATTTGCTTCATTTTATGTTTGTTGTTGCTTGAATTGATTGGTGGTGGTTAATTACTGCCAATTTGGGAGTTGTCTGGGGTGTTGATGGCTTGATGCCTTGATGGTGTTGGAGATGGATTATTAATGTTGTTTGCCATGTAGAGATGTGTTAATAGAGATGAAATTATTAATCATGATTGCCTTTTGTTTTTTAGATTTGTAATGTCATATTTTTAGTAGCTTTATTTTACTTGACTACATATTTTATGTCTTGTTAACTTTTAAAAAGATTTGTTGAAATGTTACTAATGATACTTGGTACTTCGTAGTTGATATTTGTTGTTAAGGATGTTTGAATTTGAGATTTTTTGGATTTCAGGTGGCTGCTGGGAAGTTTTTTTGGATTAAATTGTTCCAATGAGTTTTAGCCCAAACTAACCCGAATTTTCAACCAATTTGATCCGAATTGTTAACTCGAATACTCGAACCGAAATCTGATATGGCTACCCTAAATAGGACCATCCGTCTTGTATCCAATATTTCACAATGAACAATGCGGAAATCATAAAAGTTTGCGGAAATCATAAAAGTTCATCTCATAAGTCATGATGGAGTAATGTAATTAATTTACTTACTATTCATAAAAAATTATTAATAATTTAATAAATAATACATCACATATTTATTTATTCGAATCAAAATTAGAAAAGAACATAAAAGCATTTAAAAAGTCAAACCAAAGTAGTGTAATAAATAAATAAATAGATAAATACAAAACTATTATAGCAAGTGCTAAACTCCACTTTGCCAATTTTGGCGCTTCAGTGGCTTTTGGTTTCGAGAGTGACTACAGGAAACATATTATTGAATTTGACTTGGTGCGCGCACTAGCGTGTTGAGTTCTTATTGGAGAGATCTCCTATGTGGGGCCTACTATCCGAATAAAAACTCACCACGCTCTCAGTCGCGCACCACAAAGATGTGGCTGCACACGCTAGATCAGATCCCTGTTATATAATTATATAATAGTCCAAACCTCTCAGGCTCCATCAATTTATCCTCTTCCCATCAACCCTCAATTAAATAAATTACAACCGTCGCTTGAGGTAAAGTTATATTTGAATATTCGTTTAATTTGTATAACTCTGGGTTCTGATTAATCTATTATTTCAAATTAATTTTTCATTTTGTTCATGGAATTTATGAAAGCTTTTCATTTTATTTTGTGGGTTGTTAATTTTTTATTTCAATCATGAAGAGTTAGTTGTCTTTGATCTTTTGTTTCTTTGATTCTTAATTATTATTGTTTTTCTAAATTTGTAATATTTATAGTCCTTTTTGGGGCTATTCAGATCTGTTGAAGGTAATGAAGTTTTGGGGCTATAAAATAGTTGCTGTATATTATGAATGTCGAAATTAGAGTGCTCTCATAGTTTTGATGAATAGAAAAGTTATAATATGTATCCGCATATTAAGCATTTTCATTTGGTTTTGTTTGATTCTTATTCTCTATGCAGCTTCATTTGATTTTAGAATAAAAAATGTGAACAAATGGCATGGTTTAGAGGTGTATTAACTATTAAGCATATGGTTCATAGACGGAGAAGACTAGGACCAGTATTTGGATGGTCATTTCTCATTGCTTGTATTTTCAGTCATTAAGCGCAACACCCATTATTTGGATGGTCATGATGTTTTCCTTCTAGTTCATCTTGCAGGTTCACTGTCATTTAGAGGATTACTCGGAAATAAATTTGTTGGAACAGTGAACTAGAGAACATGCATTAGGTGTGGGAATATTTGTAATTGCTAATATGTAAATTTCTCTGTTGTATACTCTATGTGTTGAGTATTTTAAAAGATTATGGTTTAGCCTTTCTGATTGCTATTGATTTGTGAGAATTAGTAATTTTCTGGTTTTGGTTAAATTTTCCAGTGAAATGGCTATGAAATTATTGAGCTTTGGTGCTCCTTGATTTGGAGTTGTTCAGTGCTGCAGTTTGCTGCGGGTTTGGTTAAATTTTGCCTTGATTTCTCCACAAGCTGTTCATTTTAGTAGGAGGCTGCTGTTTCATGCTATTTCTCTGAATTTTTTTTCTTTTTGTATTCTTGCTGTTCTCCTTCAATGTTTACTTCCGTAATCTATTAAATGGGCTCTTGTTCTTATTGATTTTAGGGCTATGGTTGCAAAGATAACTCATTGCTTTTCCTTCTTGATAGTTTTTCTATTAAGATAATGTTAATATTTCAGTGTCTGACCTATAATGTGAAAACTATATGCATCTTCAACCCTGTCAACTTGTGTAGAATGCTTGACATTTTGAATTTTGCTTTTATTGATTATCTAACCTGATTAAGACCAGGAGTAATGCTACTTTACTGAAATTTTGAAAAATTCCCTAAATTCTCTCTGTATTACTACAATAAAACAGAGGGTATTTTGGTCTTTTCAACATTTAGGGAACCTCGGAAATCATCTTTTTTGTGAAAAGTAACATTTTCCAAAAGGACCAATTGTTATCTAAACATTTTCACTCAGCAATGTAGAGGTTTATATTTGCGATAAGTACTATGAGAAGTTAGGAATATAGGATATTATGTTGTTGAACAATTAAATGATTAGATAAATTAATAAATAAATATTTAAGTATATAAGTAATTAAAAAATTGATGACTCTAGTCATATTTATTAAATAACATCTAGTTAGCTATTAACAATACTAGTGTCTTAGATTAAAGTATCGAATGATTTTTAAGTACTATGCGAAGTATATAATTAAGTGGTTAGATAAATTAACAAATATTAAAGTATATAATAATTAAAAAATTAAGGATCCTGGTCATATTTATTAAATTATGTCTAGCCAGCTGTTAACAATAATTGCACTAAGTAATATTTTTGAGATTAAACTATCGAATGATGATGGATTGTAGAAATTTAAACAATTAAGTTACAAAATATTAATTCATTATTGGATAATTAGGTATTTAAAGTATTTTTTTCACAAATTTAAAATATTTAGTTAAACACCTAAGTAATTGATTTATTCCTTCCATTATAGTAGTTTATTAATAAATAAATTAATTGAATTATAGAATTATGCATTTGAACTTCTACTTATGATTATTGATTGTGTGCATTGTTGCAGGCTTATTTGGGACATGAGAGTGCTTATCCTTGTGAATTAAATGCTGATGATCAAATTCTCTGGTCTAATAAAGATTATTAAATTATTGAATTTTTCATCTAAAAGTGATAATGTACAAGTTTTTATCTTAAATGCTACTCTTGTTTCTACATGCATTTTAAAACATTGTATCTTAGGGAATTGGGTGGAGATAGTGCTGAAATTTTCTGGGACTAGAATCAAGGGTTAAGGTTTGCAATTTCAGTATGAAATTATGCTAAATAGGATAGATCTGTATACCATTTTAGGATGGAGTAGGGCCTTGGGGTATTAGATTTTATCTTGCCTGTTGCTAAAAGAGAGAGCTTTGATTTTGTTTAAACCGTATAAACAGGAAGCAGACATGGAAGAGTTCGATCTCCGTAGATGTGTGGATTATATGATGGAAAAGAGGTGGAAGGATTATAGATATGAGCTCCATCAATATTTTAAGAAGTTCAAGACAGCAGAAGAGGCACGCCAGCATCCTTACGGAAATGTAACGGAAGAAGATTGGGAATGGTTGTGCACTTTTTTTGAAAGCAAATACTCCGAGGTAAATACTTTTTGGTTTTCTTTCTCGTTTTTGTTATGCTTATATGTTAACTTTTCTATTCCTTGTCTACAGAAGCGACCCAAAAAGACTACTGCTACTCGACCAGAGCTCCCATATACTCATAGGGCATGGTCAAAATCCATATTTTCTAATTTTGATCCTGAGGTATGTTCTTTAAGAGATAAATTAACCATTTTTTTGTATTAAAAATAGAATCCTACTGAAGAGGAATGCAATCAGGCGGATCTTTTCCATGGCACACACTGCACAGCAACATCACATGCACAGACAGAAGCGTTGCGTGTAGAGATGGAGGAGTTACGTGAATTGGTTCAGAATCAACAAGTGGAAGTGGATGGGCTCCGTAATATAATTCAAGATCAACAAGAGCGATTGAGGCGCCTGGAAGAGCGAGTCTTCACAACTGTAAATCAGGATCAACAAGGCGCAATTGTTCCAGGCCAGTTAGAACGATTGAGGCGTTTAGAGGAACGGGTATTTCCTACAAATGAAGGCAACGAATCTGGTTCTGGGCCCTCGAACATGCCTGACCATGGTTAGTCACATATCCAGAACTGTCTTGTTGCAGCTTAGACACTGAAGTTTTGAGACGTCACTGAAATGTAAATTTGATTTTATGAATTACTTCCATGCTAAGTATGTTATATGTTGCTTGGCAAGGAATGTCAATAGTATTTGACATATTGTTACTGGGATTTAAAGCTCTAACATCTTTGGTATATTCTACAACTGAAGAACAGATTTATTTTTCAGAGTAAAGTCATTTTGATTTTTTGTAAATGTTTATTTTTCAGTAATATCCTACCCGGTAAATGTTAATTACCTATCTGGGCAATAGATTATGAAATAATCATCACATGACTTCGTAATATGTATATATGTTTTTGTTAAATGAATATTGTGTTACATTTACTAAAAAGGAATCGAAATAGATTTCGTAATATGTATATATGTTTTTGTTAAATGAATATTGTGTTACATTTACTAAACATGAATTGAAATAGATTGGAATTGAAATAAATGGAATCGGAATGGACTAGAATGAAAATAGGAATCAGAGTAAGTTTATTTAAACTGTAACGATTGAGTTAGATTGTCATTAATGTATTTATTTTATCTTAAAATTAGAATCAGATTGAGTAAACTTATAATAAATTGTGAAAAAGTATTTAATGAATTATTGTCACAATTATTATTTTATATTTTAATTATTGTGATTATTTATTTAAAATTTATTATTGTTAATAATTATTATCAATAATATATTAATATGTTAATTAATTTTAAATTTTTTTATCATTAATAAAAATAATAGTAATAATTGACATAATAATAATAATTAATTATCTTCAAATCAAAAAAATTATTATAATTAATTAATTTAATTTAAAATTATTATTATTCTTATTGTTGTTATTAATAACAATAATAATTAACATTAATATATTAATTTAATTATTATTTTTATCATTAATAACAACAACAGTAATAATAATAATAATAAATTTAAAAATTAATTAATTATAATAATTTTTTTGACCTGAAAATAAAATAGATATTTTTAATTTTATAGGAGAATAAAATTGTCAATCCCGGAAATGGCTTAAAAATCAATCTCTTATTTTTTATTATTTTCAAATTTAGATGGCTGATTTTAATTCTTGTTTTTATTTTACAAAAAACTATCGATAATAGGAGCAAACGTGAGCAGTTCTGATGTAATGAAATTGACATTAACGAAAGTCCGTTAGCTCAGTTGGTTAGAGAGCATGCTGCGCAGAGAGCACAAAGGTCAGAGGTTTCGAGGCCCAGTAATCGATTTTTCCCTTATTTGCAGACAAAATATTGTTATCGGTCAAAATTTCTTACCAAAATACTGGAAACAATCTGGATTGCAAAAGACATTCGACAAGCTAAACAATCTGGACTGCAAAAGACATTTCACAGGCACAAGCTAAAGAACTTGACAACTTGTCATAAAAAGATACCAGTAAGGTTCCACATGGAATATTAGTAACTTATTTTATCAATATAGGAAAAAAATAACTTTTAAAAAAAAAGTGAGGGAAAAGAGTTATGGCAAAACTACAAAAATACATAAATCAAAATTTGAGTTTTTAAGATAAGGAGTTACAGTTGCAGTCTGTTCAGATCTAACAAAACGTACGCAACTCTGTTGTACGATTACATTTACACTAGAGCCAGTATTCTATTTTCCAATTAGGCATTCCTGTGCACATACCAATAAAATAATAGAGGTCGCCAATGCCAGATGCACAGATCACATCAAGATTTCCTTCCCATGACATCCATTGATCCTGGAATCTCTAGCACGTCTTGTGGGGATAAAAAAAATATAAGACTTCTCAATAACAATTGAAAGTTGCATTATCGATCTGAATTGCCTAAGAACTAAAACTAGATCCTCACCGGAAGATATTGTAGTGATGAAGCAAAAACAGATGAAGACCAAAAAGTTATCCACTTCTGACCTTGCAAATGAATTAATGATCAAATTATTAACTGGCTTTGGACTTCTGAATCTCGATATAAGTGCCATTTTTTGTATCTTTGATGCCCAGGAAGAACAGGTCTAAGTCGAGGGGCAGTGGTGCAATTTAAACAGCAACAACCACGTAAATTCTTCATGCAATCTGCACAGCATCTGAATAAAAGACACTGACCCGATCAGCTTAAATCATTCTTCCTAGTCTAAGAAAAATGCCATGCACAAGAAATACAATGTCCACATCAAATAACAATCAGTACATTAAGGGAAGTTGTCGACCAAAGGTATGACAGAAAATTGAAAAGGTATCAATTGAACTTCGAAGGACTATTCCGGTTTAATTTTGAAAGATGATAAATTTTCTATCTTGTAACTGTCATTCAACATTTGGAGTTTATTTTACTTCTTGGAAACAAAATGGGTTTCAAAATCAATAAAAATGTTAAACAAACATTTTTTTTTTCGCTTTGAATGTTCTCATGCCTGAGCAAGCATTGAGATACTTCACAAAATTTTGTGTAAGTACCAATAACAGCTCCCCTTAACTTATGGCGATATGATGAATTACTTGTATAGATGTTAGACTCCATTTGCAACCCATACATATCCCTTTTTTGAAGTTCCATATTTCTCATGATTGAAATTAAAGGAACAAAAATATAACATAAGATACTTTGTAAGGTATAATTAGAGGTTTCTTTTCAGGATACGAAGATGGCAAAAGAACCGTGATTTTCAGTTGATACACAAACATGCAATTCTCACAATCAGAATCATGAGAGAAGGTGACAAAACTGGAAGTCTACATGTCTACCACAAAAAGAAGGTTTGGAGCCCAGTTACAGAAATTGTAGACGACTAAGAGGGGAGAGAAAGAAGTGAACTTACAGAAAGAGAAGGTTGCAGTCAAGATTTGCACAGTTGCGGTGCCTTAACTCACAAACTTGTGAACTACATATGTAGCATGTGGCAAATGGATTTTCAGAAACCTTTCCAATCATGCTTGCTTCACTTACAGCATCAGGCTTGTAAGCCGAAGGTGGGAGAGAGAGACGGGAATCAAACACAAATAAATTCCCAACCCATTCTACAGGACCTTCATTCTTAAGATAATGAGAAACACCTCCCTTCAAGGTGTACAAATTATGGAAACCACGCTGTCTGCCAAATAAAATTGAACCCTTCATAATTAGGCAAAGAATTAAAGATGCAGTGCTCTACTGTCAAAGTAGACCACTTAAACAGACAACTCGAAGCGCTGGCTAAAGCCAAAATAAAACAGTAAATTACACTTGATTGCTTTTTCTGATTACTTTTCCTAGTTCTCCTGAAGCCCAGGAGAGGTACATGTAATCTTCTGATATACCATACTACCCAATGCAATAAAAGAAATTCCTATCATCTGCAAATAAAAAACAAGTTCAATATCCAACGCAAATAAACCTACCAACCTAATGATGTCGTAGTTCATTTCGTGCATTCATTTTTTTATGCACATAAATCTACCAACATAATAACCCTGTCATAAGCCAACAAAGTTGTTTATTACATCATGTCTGACTGCTTCTGATTAAGTATATTGACAACTAGGTTGCTAGACACTTTATAGAATAATAATTTCGGTTTGTGCTTAGACAGCTTCGTTTTAGCATGGATAGCATTTTTTTGCATACTTTCAAATGTTTTCAAAGGCCAAAACTAGTTTTTCCGGACAGCTTGTTCACCTTTGCAAATCTCCCGTACAATCAACACAAGTTCAGTTTCTTGTCAAAAAAGTATGTTGGAAACGTAGTCTTACAAAGAGATTGATGCTAAAAAGGAATCAGCCTAGTTTAAAGTACATTCAAATTGATCCACTAAATTTAAAATCAATCCCAAAAATATAATTGCAAGAAGGCAAATGAAGGAAATAGTGAGCTACCTTAGGATTGTAGAATATACATCACAACGGATGCCTCCAGTACAATACATCAAAATGTCTGTCTTCTCTTTATCAAGATCTGCTAAAGGATCTGAAGGAGAAGCCTGACAAACAGATTGTATGACTAAGCAAAGAATTCACAACCATCATGGGGAAATCACAGAAAAGTTTCTGATATGTGCAAATTGCTTAATAGGATGTCCTCCATGAAGACTGCAATTTGTAGTATATGCTGTCTTCAAGTCATGCTTGCGTATATATTAAATATGTTCATACTTATGTATGAAAAGATGTTCATACTAGAAGTTCAAAATTTAATAAAACGGCTTAGATTGACCATACCTCTCTCTGGGATAGCCCAAAAGAAGTACTCCTAAAGCAGTCCACATCAGGTCGTCTAGCACCATGAAAATGACCAATATCCCATTCATACCCTAATTACAAGTGACTACATCATTGTTAATATTTGATAGCAGAAATTATGCATATAGCATACTGCAATTTCTATGTTAGAATAGCTATCTGCCTATCAAGGCATCTCAAAACCTACTTATCCTGAAATCCCTAAGAGTGATGATTGGGCAAATCTGTCACCTAGACTAGTCTCACTGCACTCAGCGGCTATACTCAACTCCACTAACATTGGGTGAAACTGGAGAGCCAATCCTTTGCTCCAATAGCTGATAGTGTGAATAAGTGGTAGGTCAGCGCAGTTGCAACAAATACCCATGGTAATATCATGTTTTTAAGCTTTACTACTTTCATAGTAGATCTGTAACTCTGCACTAGAGTCTTGCTCTTTTGTTTAAGAGAAAAAAAAAAATGAAAATTTTATTAAAGATGAAGAATCATTACAAGAAGCGGACCAGATGTCTACAAAGAAAGCAAAATAATGAAAACTTTTCTTAACTAACAGGAAGGCTCTATAGATGAAAGATTTTTTATTCAGCAAAATAACTTAAGAGTATGAATGGGTGCCAGCTGGTTCCGTTGGTAAAATCTCTTGGGTGATACAAGAAATCTAGGGTTCAAACCACAGCCACATGGGAGGGGAGCACACTTGATTACTGGTCATGCTATGCTTTAATAATAATAATAATAATAATAATCATAATAATAATCATAATAAAGATGATAATGATGATGATGATGATGATAACGATGATGATAACAATAATAATAACAATAATAATAATAATAATAATAATAATAATAATAATAATTATTATTATTATTATTATAAGGCTATGAGTTGATATGAAAGATCTAGAGTTAAATGGGGATTCACTTACGAGGCTGAAATGAATAAGGCAGGTACTGCAAACTTTATCCAATTATGCTAGAGTCTACCAATTTTCAAGTTCTAGTCAATGAACTTTGAGACAAATTGCTAACTCTAACAATATGATAAACGCCAAATACAACATGTTAGAAGCAAAGAAGTACCATTTCTTACATCCAACAGAATAAAGTCCCTATTAAGATTTGAATTTGATGCTTTATCAATGTCCTTTCCTGCTTCCAATTTGTTTCTCCATTCAGAAGGTGCTAGTGGTATTGCGCGCATTGATGGGTCAAGCAAAGGAAGATGGGAAATGCCTCCCTCCAACTAGAAAAATAAAAATTATATCGACAGTAGCAAAAACACAAATATATTGATATGGATGCAAACAAGCACCTACATGTTCACTTGAGCATTTACATGCATATACAGAATGCTAACGGGTGACAAACAATGAAATTCCCTGCAATATTAGGAGATAATTTGTGTTGGGAAGTCTCTGGGTTTAGACAACACCAATTTCATAAGTTCTTAATTTTTGTTTCAATCTCAACCATCCGATAATAGAGAATATAAACAAACAAATATATATATATATATATATATATATAATTCAAAAGAAAAACATACAAAAACATGATTATGATATTCATGTAAGAAAGGAACTTCAAAGTACTAAAGTGAAAATAATGATTCAAAACATAAACTGTAACATCATTATGGGGACAAAGAAAATGAATATAATTCTAAAGACTAAAGATTCTACAGCAATATGGTAAATCAAGAAAAAAGAGGTAGTAGCACTACATTAATGGTCGCTAAAGGAGATATGGAGAACAATTATATCAAAAAGTAGAAACATGATGATTAATTATAGCTTGCCTGTACTAGTGAAGGTTTATAGCGCAGCTTCAGTTTTGGAAAGGCATGCCCACTTAAGGCTGGAGATATCTGAACTAATAAATCAGAAAATTTTTCATCTTTTCTTAGCCATTCAACATAGGCAAGAGCATCTCTTGATGGCCCGCTGTACTGCACAAAGATAAAGCAAATCAGAATGAAATTTTAAGGCAGATGATGACCAAATGTAATTAATTAGTACTCATCAGAACTGTTCTCTAAATTAGCACCCTAACATGGTGATTTAACATCATATACACAAGAAACAATGACATGAGTCCCTTGCGTTTTCAAACAATCTGTCAACCTCTTAAGTTAGAAGAAATAATGAAGAGGAAAGTAGAGAAGAGAACATTGATTAGGGTTGGCAAAAGTTCGGCAATACCCGAACCCGGCCCGGATTTTTTTCCAAGCTTTTTATATATATGAAATTTAAATTTTTATATGTATAAATATATTTTTATTTATTTTATAATTTTTAAATTTATTTTAATAAAATTAAACATGAAATATGAACTTTAAATATTTAAATTTTTAAATATATTGAATAAATGTATTAAAAAAATGCAATTATTTAAAATAAAATATTTTTTATAATATTTATTTTATAAAATCCGGGTGCCAGGCCGGGTTCCAGCTTTCTCAAGTGATACCCGAACCCAGCCCAGAGATTATTACCCGGCCCGCATCACTGGGTTCTGGGCCGGATCAGGGCCGAGCGGATATTTTTGCCACCCCTAACATTGATGAAGCCCACTATGACAATAGACAATTAATCCTCTGATGAAACACCATCAATCCCACAAGCTTGAGCTTAGAAGCAGTAAACCAACAATAGTATTTAAAGTTTTAAAATGTACCCTCACATTTTAAGTCTGGAATTAATCAACAGGCTTGTCACATGCATCAAAGAAAGCAAAAAAGCCAATTTGCTAAAATTCCATGATGGACCTTTTAGACTCGGACACAAAACCCTTCAAATAGGCTCCAATACTGCATTGAAACACCATAAATCGCAAAGATTAACTAATAAGTAATTTCCTAAAGATAGCATTGAAATAGAAAAAGCGCATTAAGGTTAATGTTATCTACATTCCAGTTCTAAACAGTAGTGCATCGAAAAAATCTGTAAGACACATTGGCCACATTAAAACTTTCATTGTCTGCTTCATCCAATATTGCACGAGGTACAAAAATGTAAACCAAACCCCTCCTCAACCTGACGTGAGCAGGATTTAGACCCTAAACCTAATATACTAGCTCTAGAGATCTTACCCATTAACCAACTAGTGCCCACAACTTGTCAGAAAACCAAGTATCTTTCAAATGTTCTTAAAAATGATAATTAAAAGTCAGCATTACTAGTCTAACCATCAAATAAACATGGAGAACTATGGTCAGTCTGCAGTAATAGACAAACAAAGTAGAAAATCACTAGATATATGACAGATCCAATTTAGAGAAAGGAATAAGATACCTGTGCATTAATCCCTTGTTCATTCACGTATACACGACCATGTAGGTTGAGACCCTGGTAGTTGATGGACAAAGTTAAGTTTTCACATAAACGAACAGCTATGGCGACTATTAATATACTTCAGTTACCAAAATGTGTAAGTGACATACTAGAAAATGTCGAATTGATGCATCATCAATCACGTTAGAATTAGATACGGGGAAATAAGTAATTTTAAGTTAAAAAAACATGTTGAAGTCATTTTTTTTAAGAAGTTAAAAAATGTAGTAACCAAGAAGCTTTAAAACAGATAGTGGACCAGCTGTCCACTATGAAAACAAAAACTAGGACCATATGTGCCATTCAAAAGTATACCAATCACCCCTGCACAGGGATAAAATTGCCTATAACTCCCAATATTGAAACCCCATCCAATCTAGAAGAATGAAGAAAAAGGATGAATCTTAAAACTCCTTAGAAATTGAAGCCCAAAGTGAAGCAAGAAGGGAATGCTATCCCACAATTCTTCAACATTATCTGCACTATTCCCCTAAAAAATATGAACTTTTCTTCCCACCCATATTACCCAAAACAGAGCTGTCATTGCTCATTTCCAAAGAGTTTTAGCCATTGTTCCTCTATCAAAAGCAAAGGATTACTCCTTAAGAAGAGAATCACAAGATCCCGGAATGACCCACAAAATATTAGCTTCTTTACAGAACTTATACCAAAACTTTGAAGCCACAAAACAGTGAAGGAAAAGATGATTTGAATTTTCTGCATTTTTCTTGCACATCACACACCAAGAAGGAGAGAGACAAAAGTTAGGAAACTTTCTTTGAATCACTTCTCGAGTATTTAATTTTTCTTGTGCCAAGGCCCACAACAAAACTTGAATTTTAGGGGATGCTAGCCTTCCAAATCATTTTAAAGGGTAAAAACTCTCCAACAGAATCATCACTGCACAACTTCTCAAAATATTACTTGCAAGTATACTGTCCTGAGGCTTCCAGCTCCTGTATCCTTCTGTCTTTCTCCAATTCATCAATATTGATATTTTCAATACTTAACATGGATTTGAAGGATACCTATGCCGCAACCCAACTAGCCATCCCTCCCATTAGATGAAAGAGGAGCAAATAACGTGGTATTCTGTCGCTTCAATCTCGTTCCCTATTAGACAATCGACGAGTGAGGGAGCTATTCAAAAGGCATTGCAAGTTCTTCAACCTCTCCATCATTCAAATTTCTTTTAAAATTGACTTTCCAATTCCAATTCATTGAGGGTGGAGAGAAAACCATGCTAGAGAAAATGATATTCTTTGAAAGGCATAACCTGTACAGGTCGGGATTTCTGACACAACAAAACACCACCCCTCCATTTATCCTCCCAAAAACAAGTAGCCTTCCCATTCCCCACTTCTAAGACAATAAAAGTAAGAAAAGTGGTGTACTCTTTAGACATAGCTTTCGAAGGGACCCATTCTTTGCATCCCATCTATTTGGAAGTAAATAAGATGAGACCCCATAAATCGAATGAAAATTTTATGACACTCTAATCTCCTATACCTGCAATGTACCCCAAAGACCCAAAGAGGCCTCATATGAGTTCCTATAAGCCGGCACCCCAACCTCCGGCACCTTATTTTCCTTTCTCGATTTCTAACAACCTGCTGCTAGAAACTAAGCTTCTTCACTTCACATTGGAAGGAAGAAGGGTCTCAATTGTAAAAGCACAAAATGGCCCAGCAACAATGCTTCACTAATATTTTATTTCCTTGCTTATTTTTCTTTAATAAGCTAATTTTTTTCAAAAAAAAAAAAGTTCAGGCAGCAACTTGCTAACCTCAACGAAGGCGAGGTGCTTGGCAACTTCTTCTTGAGCGTGTTTAATGGAAACAAATTTATAAAAATTAACCACCACGAAGTCGCCAGTATCATCGTCATCAAAATGCTTAGCCTCGCGGCGCCTCCTGTTCTTGTTTTTTGGCTGAGGCTGTGTGAGTGTGAGTGTGAGTGAAGTTGACCTTGAGCTTGAGCAGCAACAGATTTTGAATTGAATTTGCCTGTAATTGTTTGTGCTCTTCTGCCTCAAGAAAGGCTTTGTATTTGTATTTGTAATGCAGAATCTTGTTCCAATTGAGACAATTGCTGGTGATAATGTGCCTATCGAAACTCCACAATAACCTCTCATCTTCTCACTTTCTCACTCGTCACTTCTAGTTTCGTTTTTCTGCCCAGCTTATACGCTGCTAGCTCATTTTTGATAAAATTCTGTTCCACGAGAAATGATACGATGCCGTTTAAATTCCATTATTAAAATTTCTGAATAAGGGTCATACTTTGAGATATTTCCAAGGACCTCCCCTGAGGTTTAGTATATTAATACTTAGATAGAAAGTATTCACAGAATTACAAGAATCTCCCCACCGTTAATACCCAGTTTGTTTGACCATTAGTCTACTATTGAAATTATAAAAACGTCCTTCCCACTAAAATAATAAATTATAGAATACATTTTTAAGAACCCATAGGTAATATAATTAGAGAATCACAAACATAGAAAATAAGTAACCCATCTTTGCGATTTCATTTACACTAATTATTATCGATAAAATATACCTCAACATTCAAAATATTACAGTTGTAACTAAACGGTAATATTTTAAGCAACAGCAACAACTATTAAATGAGGCTTTGGCAAGTCAACAAATCACTATAACAGAAGTTCATCTTCATCAAATTTATAAGGTTTCAAATCATCATCCATTCAACTCTCCAACAGAAGCGCACTCATCATTATCATCATTAAAAGCATTCATTCATCAACTGAAGTAGTCATTCAACTCATTATCAAAAGCATTCAGCATATAATCAAGATTAAACATTGTCTTAACTTTATGGATTCTTAAAGCCCAAGCACATCCAGCTGATCAAACATGCAGCAAGTTTATGAGCTAGCTTGGACGAACCTCGTTAATGAGAGGCTGATTAAGTTTTCAAACCGAATCTGCAAATACCATATGAGAGCTGAGGTGATGATATCTGAATCAGATGATAATTCTCACAAGTTTTATTATGGATGCCCAAATAGAACATCATGCGGATACTTTAAATGGTGGGTCCAGAAAGGGATGATTTCAACAATTGAGTTATGTTTAAGGGGAATTTATGTGCATTAGTGGATTGTGATACTCTAAATGTCATTGAATCAAATGTGAAAGAAGTGAAGACTATTGTGAAGAAACTGCAAAAGTCAGGATTTGGAGAAGGTGCTGTGAAGATGATGATGTACTTGAACCTAGCTATGTTTGTGCTGAATTTAATGATGCTTAAGCAATCTTAAGTTTAAATAATGCAATATAGTAATTTTTTTTATGTATTCCACTAATGGATAATAAAGAGAATGCATGTGACAATAATCTATTATACAATCTGATATTATCTGGTACACTAAACCAATAACACATAAACAACTAAATTTAGTAGCATAAGCTTATGTTCAAAATTCAACAAGCACATACTGTGAGAATAATCTATAATTACAACCTCAAACACTCTACAAGTTTTTATTCAATCTAACAATGTCCAGTATACACAAGAAATAACACAAGCTCCTGTTCAAATTCAGCAAGCACATACAGTGACAATAATATGTAATTACAACCTCAAACATACCACAACTCACATGTATTCAATATGACTATCTCCCATGCTCAAAACAAATAACTGTCTTTCATCATGGTAGGAACAAAACATGCTATCATCTAAAATTTAGAAAATAAACACAGTGATAATAAGCTATAACTACAACCTCAAACACAGCACAATTGACATACATTCAATTTAACAATCTCCAGTACACACAATAACTCTCACTACATAATAGCTGTGTAAAAACCAACTGATGTTAATATAACATAATAGCAATCTTTTTTTAAGTAACACTTATAGTAACTTTTAATTTATACTAACAAGTATCAAGCACAACAAACATACACAGTATATCTCAGTTCGTAATTTCAAGCACAAATAAAGCAAGCACAGTAATCGTTTGTTCGTAATTAGGAACTAAGTAATGAAATATTCAATAAACTAAGATAAATAAGAAATTAAGTAATGAAACATGATTAATAAATTAACATGCATTCCAACAACAATAAGAGAATCATATGTCATTAATGACTGAATTCTTTTCAGCCAATACCACCTATGAGCAGCCAATATTTAGAGTAGTAGCAAGTCAGCAAAAACAGTGTGCATTTTTATATACCACACAACTACAAAATGTATAAAACTCAAGCCTATATCTACAGTTGAGTGAAAAAAAAAGATGATACTACATCTTTAGCATGCCAATGCTTACAGTTGAAGGTGATGTATCATCTAATCCATCAAAAGAATTTGATACTAGGGATTAACTTGGTTGCTACCAACTTCACTCTATAATTACAAAATATGCCTTTAATGTTGTTGGATGCTTTAACTTGGTAGTGTTCATTCTTGAGTAAGTTGTCCTTCATGAATAAATGAAAAAAAAAATTAAAATGTCACATGTTATTTGGAATTATAGAATGAGTAAAAGACATGGACACAAAATGCTTACCATTCTCATGAACACTGTTTTGAGTGTTCCAATTTGTACTAGTTGTGACAGCTTTTTTATTTTTATAAGTGGATGTCTCTCCTTGATCCTACATATAGATAATTGAATATATATTAGTTCTTTTTAAAAACACCCAAATAGTAATGAAAACAATAAAAAAAATTAATTAGAAATAAGTAATTAAGACCTGATAGAATTTCTTCTTTACAAATTTTTTAGTTTTTTCACCTTTGATAATAGATTTACAACTCCTCACATTGTGGCCCCACTTATCACAGTTAGAGCATCTTACACTCATGCTCTTCTTAAATGACTGTCTTCCACTATCCTCTCTTTTTCTTTTAGTTTGGGGCCTGCTAGCAACTCTAGTAACAGCTGGTGGCAACAAGTTATCATGCAAGAGTAATTGCTATATGCTTTCATCCGGTATTGGATAGAGTTGGTGTTGATATGTCTTTATGAATACAGTTTTTTTAATAGAGAATGGACATATTCGTTCACATTATACCTCATTGCATCAATTTAGCATACAGCATGCTTGCAAGGCAAGCTTGATACATCCCACTCCCCACAATCACAGTGCTTCCTGCCCAAATCTACAAAACACCTCTTAGAGATATCTTCCATGACTTCAAATGATTGGTGTGCCCAAATATTATAGACAATGCTCTAGATTCAACCCTTGCTTTCATAATTTTCCTCATAACAAGTGGTGGCAGCTCATCTTACCAAGTTTTGCCTAGCTTATGTCTTTTTTGTATAAGCATCGTCATTTTCCTTCTAATCTCCTCAAGCATTCTAACTATTGGCATACATCGGAAACCATTTATCCAATTGTTAAAGCACTCGGTCATATTGTTTGTCATATGTGAGCACTTAGTGTGTGTGGAAAAACAATGTTTTGCCCAACATATAGCAAGAATTTGTAAAAGCTACCTATGAGCAGCAAGGCTGATGTTACTAATTTCAACTATGTGGTTATTGAAATCCACTTGTTTTGCACTTCTACATACTACCCAAAATTCTTTTTTAAGTAATATTCTTGGAAACTTCTGCTTGAAGTTTGCATATATATGTTTACATCAATACCTTTTTGTGGCTTGAGGAAAAACTCTATCAAGTGCATTCAATATACCTTTTTGCCTATCACTCATGAAGCACAAACCCTCACCCTCATTATAACCTAACTAATAATAGATTTTCTCCATAAAATAAACCCAAGAGTCAGTATTTTATAGTTTCTACCATGCAAACAGCTAATGGATATATGTCATAGTTGGCATCAACACTAACAGCAGAAAGAAAACCCCCTCGTATAGACACTTTAAATGACAATCATTTATACCTATAAATTACCTACAATCTTCCAAAAACACCTTCCTACATGCATCAAAGAACACATACTACTAGAAAAATGGTCATTACTGACACTTTATAAAGAGTGTCAATAATTATATACATATGTACTATTTTCCGCTTTTAACAAATAAGTGTCATAAATTACTGATACTAGTGTGCCAATAAATTAAACATTAGAAATTTGTGATACTAAGGTATTAGTAGTTAAAAAATAAAATTTTAATTTCATACTTATGACGAATCGAACCCAAGAACTCTAAAGCATAAATTGTTTAATTTTAAACATTAAACCACTGGGCTAATAATTTTATTTTAATCTTTTAAGTTACATTAAATAGTATATAACAATTAAAAATTAAAGTAAGTTAAGTATATGAACCCTAAAATAGAAATTTTTTTGTCAAACTTAAAACCTATTCCACGGCCGCCAAGCTCTCTCTCTCATCACCAGTCCTTTCTCTCGCATGAAGGTGCCTCGAATGACAATGACGGCTTTAAGAAATCGAAGCAAGGTACTCCTTAATCTTGCTATTGTTAACTCATCGATGACGGGCATGCGTTTCTCTCTCTCACTGGTGCATGTTTCACTCTCTCCTCACTGGCCTATGTTTCTTTCTCTCTCGCCGTCGATGTCTCTGCGCTCTCTGGTCGTTGATACACGCAACACACACAACTCACACAACTCTGTTTCTCACGCTTCTCACCTCTGTGCTCTCTCCGTCAAGTCTCTCTCTCTCTCGCCGTGGGTCTCTCCATATCTAGCCATCAGCTATAATGTTGATACCTGGGTGTTTTGTGGCAACAAGAAGTCTTGTGGATCACGATTTGGTGAGGTCAGTTGCAATTTTCAGTGCCTTCTTGTTCAAATTCTATACCAATGAGTCCTTTGTGTGAAATGAATTATAATTTCATTTTCATCTCAGTGTTGGTTAAAGAAACAAAAATGTATATCGACCTTCGATCGACGAAGCGAGGGCAAAGGTTATGTGGACTTGAGGCTCATCTTTGGGAAAGGACGGTATATGCTCGATGTTTGGTGATCAATTACGAATGATTTAAAATAATTTATAATTTTTTTTGTGAATTTCCTTGTTAATTGCTATTGAAGTTCGGATTGCTATCAAGGCTGTAATTATTAATTTATTTATGAAGTTAGATGCTTAGAATTTTCAGTTCAAACTCCTCGAAGAGGTCTTCACATTATAGTGACTATAGAGCCATATGTTGTTGTTGTTGTTGATTCTCCACTGGCCATTGTTATAAGATGTGTGTTTCGTTTTCAAGTGTCTTATATAAAGATCAACCGGAAGTTGTCGATACCATGGCCTAATGGTGATTTTCTCTTGGTTACTTATTTCCTGTTGGCCCATTCCGAGCGGTGTTTTGGTGGTATTTTAGATGCCTTTCTTGTTATCGTGAGGTCATGATTTAAGTCGTGGTTGGAGTTTTTTCAAGTGTTCTTGCTACAATATGTTGTAGTTTTGGTATAACCCGAGAGGAAAACATCTATTTAAACTGGATAAAATTTAGGAAGTCTGCAACTTTGTGAATTTGGAAGTAGAAGGAATAGGTCATAACTTGTTTGTCACCTAAAAATTCGGAGATTCCTACCTAACCCACATAATCTGTCTGTATTCATGGTAGCAGTTGGGGATAATCTCGATTTGACATTTTCCCTTCTACCATTCATTCGAGAATCGGAGGTACTCGTCCTTGTTTGTCATTGTATAGTCTCCGATTGTTGTTCGATTGCAGTCCGAAACCATGAACTGCGTGGGTGAGAGACTTGCTATCTGTGGAGTCCCGCCACTTCTTCCGGCGGTGTTTTAGGTGCTCGTAGCAAGCATGACCAATTGGTCGACTACTTAAGAAAGTCATTAGTTGAAGGCACCATGAAGAGAATCATACGATGAAAGTGCGAGTGCTAAGATTGTTAATGCAATTCGCTTCCTTTGGTTTGTTTATTGGAAAACACTTTTGTATCTAAATATTTGCAATATATGTTTTTATATATGTTTATCTTCTATGATGCAAGACATTTGAAGAACATCATACTATAGTATTCAATATTTTATGGGAAATGGTTGTCGACTCAATATGGATATGAAAATCAATCGTCGCTAATCTGTTGAAAGTCATTGTAAGTCACGAGTGCCATGGAATTAATGTTACCTGGTTATCCTTGACATGAATTTAAAATTATTAAACTTTATATGCTCTGCAGTACCATATATCAATGCAAAATTTGCTTCTATTTGATTACATAGGAACTAATTTTTCTAGGTAATGTAGAATTCTTGCGAGTGCTTTGGATGGAGTAATCGACTTGTGGCGACTTCGATCCAGGGGTAAGTTATACTATTTGTCTTAAGTCGGTGAAGTTTTACCTCGTAGCTTACACAAGCTTTTGACTATGGCATTGCATGCAGAGTGAAAGAACATTGCATGTTATACATACAATTAGTTTGACTGCATTTGATGTCTAATGATAAAACTAGTAGGAGATGCGTTGTGATTCTTTGAATGTAACACATGTGAAGAGGAATTGAATTATACTCGAACTTTATGGGTAAATTCAATGTCTTTTTCGTTATCTTAACCGTTCGATGATACGTTGAACTCTTTGGATCACATTATGTAAAAATGCATATGTGAAATTGTAAAACCTTTGGATGCAACGATCTAGTTGGCCACCTGAAGTGGACATAGGCAGAATCTGTATTTGATTGGGGCTTTTTTTTTTTAATCATTTGTAATTTTAACCAAGAAGTTTTAAATAAAAACAATTCTTTTTTTGGTTATAAATGGGTAGTGTCAGTTTTAGTTGGCTGCAGAAAGTTGCAATGGTAAATTTTTTCTTCTTGTTTAAGTGTGGTTGATGGAATATAGTTCCTTCCAGATCTAGATTGTTTTCTTTGTACCCTCTTTGTCTGCCTCTTTTAGTAATGCCATTTTGGCTAGGGTAGCATCTCACGTTAAGGTAGCCTAAAAGATTGGAATATCCTCGTCGGTTTGTATTTTTATTGCCAAATTATTGTGATGTGTTGCTTCCTACTTGGAGAAGAACTGCTAAGGTAGCATACATCGAGCATATCATTGTTACAAAGAGATATTCGGATAGAATTGGCTAGAGTCGAAGCGGCAGTGGAGTCGTATTAAAGAGTTAATGCCCTCAAAGGCGAGATAATTCAACGCCTGCCTTCTTGTTAGCTAGCCGGACGCCCCTGCGAGTTGGTTTAAAATGAATGTGGATGCGGACATCAAGTCAAAAGATCAATATGTTGGGTTGGGAATTGCCATTAGGGAGAGTTTGTTGTTGTTATTGCTGTGAAGAAATCCAGATTTTATGGCGAGTCAGAGCATCTGCAGGTTGAAGTAGTAAATTGGGGCCTAATTGTAGAAAATGCAGATGTATTTCTCTAATTATTGAATCAGATTGCCAAAGTAGTGAACTTAATCATAGAAAGAAGAGCAGCAAGATGGAGATTGTTTGGACCATTTCTGAAGTTCAATGACGGCTTAAAAGACTAAATCATACTATATTTCAACATACGTCTAGAAGCTGTAATAGCACTACTTTAGCTAGTTTACCTTCAAAGGTTGTTGGACCTATTGTTTGGGTGAGGACTTGCCCACCCCACATCTTGTACTTATTCCTTTAGTTATATCAATGAAAGTTATATTTTCTTATGTATAAAACTATAGTCTACAGGTAAACTACATAGCATTTACATTGACATATAATAATTGTTTGTAAATACTGTTACAAGAGTGTCACAATATTAATAATACTATAGTAATACGAATTTTTGACACATAATAATTATTAGTAACTTCTATCACTATAGTGTCATAAAATTTGTAATACTATAGTAATAGTAATCCCTGACACTACATTCAAGTGTTACTATTTTTCTGACTGCCAGATCACTGACACTATTAATAAGTGTCACTAAAAGTAATTAGTGACACTATTTTAGTATCACTAAAGGGCATTTTTTTAGTAGTGACAAAAAATATTTAAAAGTGGGGATTTACCCTACCACTAAGCCAATTTTTTTCTAATAATACTATTAGAACCAGGGCTTGAGGCTAAGATTACAAGCATGTATCTGAATAACTTTGTGAAGCTGGCCTTGTGGTCTTGACTAAGAAGCTCTAAAGCTTTGTTCTTGGCTCTGTACAGCCTCTGTTTACAGCACTTTATCCCATAATTTTTGAACAATTCTAACCCTAACATATTAATAAGGAGTTCTATGTTAACTCTGAATAGATAAAGGTATATAGCTACAATCCATGTTGAGTTTGCTTCATAGTTCTCATTGTTTCTTTCACAGGTATATTCAGGAAAATGCGTTTGAAAATGTTTATTGTTCCAATTTGGACTAGCATGTATTCTCCAAGTGCATCCAGCAGCTGAACATTTTAATGTCACCCTGTTCTTTTCATTGTTCACCCTTTTAAGTCTGAAGCCATTCTTTATTGTGAAAAATTTGACAATAGTTTGGAATTCATTAGCTATCTTAAATAACTATCCAACTTTAAGCACAATATTCTCAACATCAGAAGTGAATTCAAAACCTCCCGAATTTGCCTTGTACCAGTAGGCAGCAACCTGAACATCCATTTCCTCAGCATCTAAATCTGCCCTACTATCAATCCCAGACTTATAGTCATCCAATCCAGCATCCTCCTCACCTTTATTGTTAAATTTAGCAGCCAGCATCCTCCTCACCTTCATTGTTAAATTTAACTCCTCTCTGTTATTTTCTTTATCAGAAACACTCACATTATCATTAACATTCATATCAACACCAATTGTGTTACCATCTTCTGTGTTACCTTCAATCTCTTTAATTGAATGTTGGGCTTTAATAGTAACATTGAAACATCCAATAGCAAATTTGATTTTAGCATTTAAATCCGGTAAATTAAATTCATGTATTTCTGCAAAATCAAACAAATCTAGCTCAGAATCTTATAAAACAGTGAATTGTTCAGGTGGAGTTTCTTCATCATTATTCTTCCTCAAAGAAACAAGTGCTACATTTAATTATGTTCTAATGATGAACAAAGCCCAAAAGTAACTCATCTTCTTCAGCCTTTTAAATGTATCTTGCAAGTATGAGTCAGTTTTAAATGCATAGTACATGCCTTCTATGGCAGCATGACATCAACTTTCACATCATTAGCACCCCTTATAGACTTATCAAAAACAAACATCCTTGACATCTTGCCACAACTTATTTAAAGTGCATTGTTCTAGAATTACTGTTGTTATATCAATCTTTTCACCAGCTACCACAGCTCCTATCTCCATGTACATATGACTACAAATACAAAAAAAATAGCATACTATAAGAAACTAAAAACCATTAATAAATTATACTATCAAATACAATTATTTAAAGGTGAGAACAATAAGCAAGATAATGATATGGACTTGCTAATTTTAGTTTAGATTTTAAAGACAACAAACACTCTAAATCCTGCATACCTTTCTAATTTTACAATTATTTAGCTTGATATCTTAGTAGTTGATTGCATATTTATATACTAATTCTATCATGATTATTACTTATACATCTTTTTTTTTTTTCCATATTTTAAGCTTTTACATTAAATGTCACTGCATTTAATACACTAGTAAATCAACAATTGACATTTACATTAACTCACTTGTGCATGTGCATTAAATTCATGTATCAGTGACATAACTCACTGCTTTTGTGCCAGTAGAATCAACAACAAACTTAATCGACTTTCAAACAACAGTCATACTTACTATAAATGGAAAAATATGCTCATAAAACATCATCTTTGTCAACAAAACAACCACAGTAACATATATTAGTTCATGTTATTCAGAGGAAAACATATCTATTTTGACTTATCTAAACAAATCCTATAAAAGTAAAAAATTTTCTCATTTCTTAAAACGACTACAAATGAAAATATTTTGTGCACAGTAGCTTAATGACAATGATAAACCCACTTTTTCCAATCAAAATAAACTAATATGAAGGTTGTTATTAGCTCCAAATAAAAAGAATCATAAACCATTACATGCTTTGATTAGCTCAAGATGAAAAATCAAAAGCATCAACTACTCAAGACTGAGGCTGTTATTAACAAATCAGATACCATGGTTGTTGAAATCAACATGCATAAAAAAATAATCAAAATACAAGGAACCCATTGCATGTTCTAATTAGCTCAATATGAAGAAAATAAAAAAAATAGTGACTGTTGATATTAGCATGCAAAAAAAATATTAAAAAAAAGTTTCATTTTAAATTAACCTAAAATCAATAAAATCATCTACTGCATTTAATTCACATATTTGCACTGTAACAAATGAAGATTACCGATTTCTTGCTTTAATTCCAGTCACGGTTGAAGCCGTTCATCGCTGGTACTCGCTTCGTGGAAAACTTGAGCCACTACCAGAACTTATATCGATCATAACTCAATCTAAACTCTTTTTTAATCTTAATAAAAATTTAGCCAAACGAAGTTGCTTCTGCACATCTTTAGACTTATGAAAATGGTGTTTTTTATTGCTTTCGTGAAAGAGAAATCTAAGTACATAATTCATTTTGTGAATATTTTTTAGCTTGCTTTTGTCCATTGGATTTTACACAAGAGTAGTTAATAGAGTGAACCAAGCTCTTTTCTCAAAATAAATAATTATTTTTTAGCTTGCTTTTGTCCATTGGTTTTTACACAGGAGTGGTTAATAGAGTGAACTAAACTTTTTCTCAGACATTAAGAAACTCTAAGCTTCATTTTTAAATTATTTCAAATGAAAAAATATACTTTTATAGATTTACCCATATACACTAATGCCATATATAGGTTCTACGTGAATACTTTCTACTTAAGTATTAATACACCAAACTTCATGGGAGATCTTAAAAATAACCTATCGAGCTTTTTCATTATTTTTATCAAGGATATAAGTTACATACAGAGTAATTTAGCAATTCCCTCCGAACAAATATAACATTATTTTTTAAATGAAATATTTTGAGAATTATGTATTAGCTTTGCTTAAAGATACCATATGAAGATGACAATAGGGCGGAAAGCATGTGGCATGTCATGGGTAAGGTGTACATTTTGACCGGAAACGTGAAACGATACAATATATGCTGGGTTAGGATGATAATTTTAGGCATATATGACTTAAAATTACAGTATAATTAGAGATAAGTTAAAGCATAATATGTGAAAAAATTTATAATAAATATGTTTCATTGGTGAACTAAAGTACAGCACGTGAAAAGACTTGTAATATGAATGTTTTGCTAGTGGACTATCACGCGGCTCATTAGCAATCAATAGCATACGCGTCAAAATATATCAAAGTAAAATTTTTTAATTAAGTAAACTTAAAACTTTATGATTTTTAAATAATTTGAAATTAAATCATTTAATGTATTTTTTTATTGTAAGTTTTTTAAATTCATTTAATTCTTAGTTTAAAAAATACTATAATTGTTTTATATTTATAATTTATTAAACGAATAAATGATATCGTGATTTTATAAATATATGCATTAATATTAATATAGATTATGATCTATGATTTTATATAAGTTTAAATTAACAATAAAATTAACCCGTAAGAAAAATTTATTATTATTGTTGGTATTGTTGTTGTTAAGTATTAAGAAAAAATTCTAATACCATAGGGTCTAACTTAATGGTTAGCATTCCATTATCTTATTATTATTAATTTATTATAGACTTAATTTTTGAATTTTTTATTCTATTGAATTTAATTAAAAGCGCTTGGGTCTAAAAAAAGTTAAAAAATATCTTAATAGTTTGGCATGAAATTCTTAGTATGCAACCTAAGAGGGAAATAAATTGAGTTTTTAAAAATTATGCAGTGCTTGAACAAAAATTAATGCAACTATAAAATAGATTCAAACCAATAATAGATAAATAAAGCAATTCAAAATATAAAGAGTGTAGGAATAAGATAATCAAATACAGAGATTTTTATATAGTTCAACTAGCCTTTCTTATATTCATGCTTCCAAGCTCACCGGACTTAAGTATTCCATTATGCAAGCCTTTAAGGCTTTAAAGATGCTTACAATTAACTTCCAAGGTATTAATCAACATTTACAATAAAAAATTATCTCAAATCTCTTAACCTAAATGTTTCCCATACTTACAATTGCTCAACTTTGATTTTACAATAAGCATTACAAAGAAATTTTTATCAAACAATGTATATGTTTACAAATGAAAGCCCGAAGTGTGATTTAATAAAATAATAACAAGTTTAAAACTCAAAGAATGATTGTATACTTAGTAACAAGCTCAATAATAATTGTTCAATCCATTGTTGTTTGAATATGATTGAGCATTTTTATAGTAAAAGTTGAAAACTAGCCGTTATTAACTTTTTACTCATAACTAACTTGCAGTTTATCATAACCGGTTTGTCGTTTCAATTTATCGTTGTAGCCGCCAATTGACTTTTTGAATAATTGATTTACCGTTTATGGATAACTGGCATGCTATTTGATTATAGAAAGTTTACTTCTCATAATCAATTTGTCAATTATCCTTATCCGATTTGTCGTTTAATTCGAAAGAGCTCACTTCTCATAACTGGTATACCGCTTGTCATTATCCGATTTGACGTTTGATTCCAGAGAACTCATCTTCACTAATTGGTTTACTGTTTATCATTAAGCAGGAAGCCAGTTAGTTTCAGTAACCAAATTTTCTGAATCTGGGTTGCTAGTTTTATTAAGCAAGATGTCATTTATCAAAATTTTTATCTCTTTACGAAAAATTTGCTTTTACATTATTGTAAAATCACATCCTTTATCAACCTGTGATTTGTTATCATTAAAATCAAAATACTATACAACCATATAGGTTAACATGGCATGCCTTAATTAAAAAATTAAAAAAATAAGTTTGCCATACTTTTTCTTGAACACGACCTAGCACAACAGTAGGCCTAAGTAAAAGATATTAAGCACAGCACGAATAATAAGGTGAGCCATGCCATGCTGGCCCATAGGCCTTTATGAACTTATTTTTGCCATGCCATCCTATTGGTCATCTCTAATACCACCCAATAATTCTTAAAAAATAATAAGAAAGAACTATTTGAAAACATTATTTATATTTTCAAACCGTATTCGTTAAATCATTTGATATATGTGCTAGTTAATTACCTATTAAATTTTTAGTAATATCCAACCTATTAAATACCCACCAAAGTACAATATTTAAATAATCTAGTAGGTGATTGTAATTTTTGCCATTTATTTCTCCATAATTTAATATAGAAATTTGCACATCGCCTTAACTACAACAATTCAAGAGAGTATATTAGATTTTCATTTTTATAGAGAAAACGTCTTGGTTAAGCCTATTTTTAGGGCATTAATGAGCAAAACAGATACACATGAAATATATCACCAACTTAAGGAAATATTTAGAAATTAACATCAAACATAAATTTTGCTAAGTTCGACCTTCACATATCTCTTCAAGAAAGAGAATGGAGAAAATTCTTTCAAAAAAAACCTCTCATAAAATAAATGAGCTAATTATTAGGGTCGTAGAATAAGCAAAGGCATAGTAAGAGTATGAGTTTAAATCCCTAATTTTAATTAAATTCTTGTTTTCTCCTAGTTAATTAGGATTTGCTTAAGATTTTCTTGTTTAATTATTATTCATTTTTCTTATAAGAAATCAGAAGTTTATTAGGAATAGGATAATCTTAACTAGTATAAATAAGTTAGTTATGTTTGTTTTTTTATAAAAGTTTTTCATCAATAATATTCAATATTTTTTCAATTGAAATATTTTCTCCCTTGTGAGAGCACTTCTTTTTTAATTTTAAAAAATGTATGCTAGATCGATATCTAGTATCACTTTCGCACTACATCAATTGGTATTAATTGTGCCAAGCATAGCTTTTCTGGCCATAAAACCACCTTTATACACAAATCCTTCCTCCATCAGCCATTAATTTCATTAATTTTTTAAAAAAAAATTAGCTAAAAAAAAAACCCCAAAAACCACCATTATAACTGCCATATACAGCCATTGCCACCACCATTCTTATTCTTTTCTGTCAATCTCCACTACTATTAGAATCATAAGAGGCCGCCCATTATAACCCAACCTATCTCACTACCGAACCGCCATCGTAACAACTGAAAACAAAACAAAACAGTTGTATACTGCTGTAAACACCGCTACCAGTTTTGCTGCCAACCGTTGCGAATTACCAACCGACACCACACCCAAATTGTTCACCATTGTCAGCCCTTTCTTTCCAGCTAACTCCCACTACCAACTACCACCTCGTTCGTCAGAACTAAGACAAAATCTCAACTATGACTTCAATTCAATATTTTTGGTCAATTCACAACGATTTGAGTCAAACTATCACCACCATCACACTCATCGACCTCAAATCTTCCAAAACCACCCATTCTTGTCCAATTTTTTGGTCACCATCGTAAGTAACCACATCTTTTAGTTATTTACAATTTTACCTAATATATTTTATTAATTATATTGTTGCCTCTAATTTTTTTATGCTTATAAAAAACCCAAAAATTAAAAAAACAAAAAAAGCAACAATGGTTTCTATAGAAAGCAATATTTAATTTAAAGATCGAATTACAACGGGGATAAGCTTCTTAAACAATCATAAAACTGTTCAATATAAGTATGGCGTTAAATAATGAAAGCTTTACAATCAATGCAAACCCATATTATTGCAATGAAAGAAACATTACTTGGTATTAAGCAAGATTTAAAAGAGATTTAACTTGGTAAAAAGTAATCAGAAAGAAAAAGGTGTTGATATTCTTGATTCAGGAAATAATATTAGTGAGTAAAGAAAGACCAATAGAGTTAAGGACACAGGTAGCTCTAATAGGAATACAAAAGCAACTCCACTATTTCCGAATTCAATCGATTCAGATGACGCAGAAGATAAATATCAAGGAATGCATCAAAATGACTACTGCAACAAAATTGACCTCTCATCATTGAATAGACAACTAGACATTGAAAAATTCCTTGATTGATTATCTGATGTTGAATAATTCTTTGAAACAATGAATTTTTTAAAATCAAATAATTTTAAAGTAGTAGCGTATAAATTCAAAGGAGCTGCTGCAGTTTGGTGGGATAATCTACAGACTTCTGGTGTGCTATAAGGAAAAGGACAGGTCAAAATGTGGCATCGCATGTACCACTTGCTAAGGGAACACCTTTTACCTCTTGACTACATACAAACCTTGTTTCGTGAGTACAACAATTTTCGTTAAGGAACCAAAGTAATCAAAGAATATGCCCTTGAATTTCAAAGGCTTATGGAACAAAATAATCTCTGTGAGACAGAGGCCTAAATAGTTGGTCAATTCTTAGATGGTTTACACATAGAAATAAAAGATCAAGTTAGGTTGCAACTAGTACATACACTACAAAATGCCATTCGACTAACTAAAAATATGGAGATGCAACTTGAAAATGAAATGTTCATAATCAAGCCACCCTATACTCATTCACTCTTAGTCGGTAACTAAAGCATAGGTATTAAGTTACCTAGGAAATGCTCTTATAGAAAACTTTGGGAAGCCAACGTAGAATCATAATGGACAAAACATATAACCAACTAGAAGTAATTCTTATGCATTTCCTCGAGGCGATAAATGTCTTTGTTCTTTAAAACCAAGCCATACATCAATCTAATGTTTAGAACGAAGATGCATTACTACTCTACTTTAGGGTTCATCATCCAAACAACTTTGTTATTAGCAAAACTCAAAAAAGAGGAGGAGACTGATGTATTACAAGCAAGGACATAATAGTAGGATAAGTAGAGACATAGTAGAAGTATGAGTTTAAATTCCTAATTCTAGTTAAATTTTGTTTTTTTTTTCTAGTTTAATTATTATTCATTTTCTTATAAGGAATTATAATTCTATTAGGAATAAGATAATCTTAACTATTATAAATAGGCTAGTTTTGTTTGTTTCTTTGTACAAGCTTTTCATTAATAATATTTAATATTTTCTCTCTTATGAGAGCTCTCTTTCTCGAGTTTTCAATGGCATACACTAGAACGATATCTAATATCGCTTCTGCACTATGTCATTAAGTTTTTATATTGCATATGAGCTAAAGTGGTTTAATTAATTTTCAATTAAAAATAATTTATTATGTTCAAATTATTTTGAACTGAATGCAAAACAAATATATACATAATCAATTTATATTTATGCCCAAAATAGATTGGGTTTAGATATTAAGATAACGAAGAAGTTCTATTAATATGTACTAGTGGGCCTTGTTGATATTCATGTATATTCAATATTAATTAATAGGAGATCCAAAAATGTATCTTTCGATTTCTAAACATTAAAGTAGATCATAACGGGGTTCAATGAGGTTATGTCATTGTCAATTTGATTAGAGACAGAGGATAATCACAAGGAAAATCTTCATGCACTCGTTTTTACACACCCACACCTTTGATACATTTCTTTATATTATTGACACATTCTACATATTTCTCATGTCTCTCATACCTATTTTATGTGTGTTTATATAGAAGTCAATTAAAAGACTTCATAAATATTAGAATTCAATTAAACTTACAACAATCATATGGATTTATTTAAAAGAAGTTTCTAAACTATTAGTAGGTCCAACCCATCATGAGTGCCATCTACAATAAACCTTATTTCAGTCCCTTGTGTTTTCAAGCTATTCGTCAAACTTCCAAGTTAGAAAGAAGTCGTGAAGAGGTGGTAGGCTATATTTGGATGTTGGATAAAAGGTGGGATTAGACTAATTTGAAGCATAAAACAATTAGTTCAATCCAGAGCCATGTTTGGCTATTAGGACTAATAAATTAGTCCAAATTTTAGTCCAATGTTTATAGTATTATTAATTCCCATTTTCATATGGGTTTAGATAGTATTAGATATCTTATAATCTAAATTTGTTATTAATATAAAAATTTTATTCAAAAATTTATTTTTAACTTTTTAAATTTAAGATTAAATGAGTATTTTAATTCAATAATTTATTTTAACTAATATATAATAGTTAAACATAAAAATTTATTAAATTATTTAAATTACAATAATATTGAAATTTAAATATTAAATTTAACATGCAATCATTCGGAAAAAAACATAGAATAGCATATAGTAATATGATTTATAAAATAATATATTTTTAAAATAGTTATGTTGGGTTCATTAAATTAAATTTAACATAGTCATGTCCAACACCATACCAAACAGAAGACAGTATTATATAATCCAATCTAATCTAATCCAACCTAATTCTAAGAGATAATATAGTCCAATCCGATAATATAGTCCAATCCGATCTTCTAAACGTAGCAATAGAGTCCGGAGAAGAGAACATTGATGACGAGACATTAGGACATTTAGACATGGTTAATTAATCTATTGTTAAAACACCATGAATCCCACAAGCTTGAGCTTATAAGTAGTAAAACCGATCTACAATAATACTTTAAGGTTTAAATAGCAACTTCACAATTTAGTGTCGGAATTAATCAACAAGCTTCTCATTTCAATCAATAAATAAAGCTACAATTAAAACTTGCCTGCTATCTAGTTAGCTAAACTTCAAATTCAGATTGGACAAAATCAAGTTCGGATAAATTCAATCGGGTTTTAGGTTGGTGAAAATTTCATCCCAACTTGTAAGTCGATCCAATTCGACTCAAATGTAATTTGGATCGACTCAGATAAAAAATTCTAGTTGAGTTCGGTTCAGATTGGGTTCGGGTCAAATCGAGTTAATCTATTTAATCTATTCATATAAAAGAAAATTCAATTATTAACAATTAACAATTATCAAGATCCAATTGGGTTGGCAAACTTTAACCTAATCGAGTATTGTCTCTGATATCATCCAATCTAATCCAAACCTAATTTTTTTTAGATGGGGTCGGGTTAGATCAGATCGGATATTTTACCCACCTCTACTTCAAATATTAAGATGGAGCTAGGACTTTCTAGAATTCAAGATATGCAGTAATGATTTAGTGGACAATGGTGCTTACTTGATAGCAAGTGACACGCCACATGGCACTGTCTGATTAATGTATAGTTTCAATATTATTCACAAGTAGTTGTAGAATTCTACTATGTGTTCAAATATTCATCATATAGAGGCTATTGATATTCACTAGATCATTTTCCTTTAAATACAAGACCACTCATGTCAAATAGACTCTAATAATATTTTTAGATTTTCATTTTAAAGAAAAAAAGAAAAAGGTAGTGGAATGAGTAAATTTTAGTTAATTTTTTAATCTTTACCTTTTTATATTTTGAACTCAGACAATCAGCCAAATAAAAATCCTCCAATAACAGTAAGGCATTTTTTTGAGAAATTATTATGGTTTCAAACATGATTTTCTAGAAGTTGTTGTAGCTATTGTTTTAATATTCCCATGGCTCGTTAATTTTCTGTTGGGGTGTTGGATTGGAATGCGAATGCATCCAATTTAAAAGACTAGCTTAATGTGTGGACCTATCATGTACTTGTAAGCCTCAGTGATTCCTTATAATTAGTCAATATGAGATACAACTCAATAATACCCCTCAGATGAAACGATTGGCATAAGATATCAAGAAATCGAATCCAAAAACATAACTTGATGGATAGAGCGACATATACTATTCATAAATCTAAATGACTTCCTTTAACTAGCAAATATAGGGCATGTCAAATAGTGGACCTCTAGAAAATCAAAGCTTCTAGAAAGTCAAGCTGCACTATTTGAAATGCCACTATTAAAAAAAAAAGAAAGCCGTAAAATAAATAGTGATGATCAATAATGAATAGTAGCCACTCGGTGGCTATAAAAGGAGGGGTCTCCCCCCTCATTTTTATCCATCCTTGAGAAGAAATTCGATTTCTTATGTTAAAGAGAGAGTTGAGTTTAAGAGTTTGAGAGCTTAAACTGTAAAGTCGTTAAGAGTTTAGTGAGAAATTTAGTGTATTTGGGATTCGATGAGAGAATTATTTCTGAGAGTGTAGTTGTAACAATTTTTCACATAGTATATTTTTTTTCCTGATTGTCTGTTGACAATTACCGTGGTTTTTCTCTTTATAGTTTTCCACATAAAATCTGACATTGTGTGATTGGTGTTATTTTCCATTTAATTTTTCTTATTAATTTATTGCTTAATAAATTGGTTAGAATGATCTTGGGACGAAGCTTAGTTTCCTAACATGACACAACTTAACATTTTTATTTCTATATCTTTGCCAACATCATCTCTATAATTGAAATTATGAAAGGATACAGAGTATCAGTTAAGTTTTTGTTCATCAAACAAAGTTATTATAAATTATATAACTTCCAAAGTTACGCAAACAGGTTAACTATATTTTTGTTTTGTTATATCTTAATGAATTTATAGATTTTTCATGATTTTTCTTAATAAAGCACAAACTTAATTTAATGGAACCATGACCCATTACGCAAACTCTTGACTTTCATTCAACTCTTGACTTATCAACCTCAAGCTTGAGTTCCATTCCATGGAAGTTGAGCTATGTGAAGCAAGAAAAGAGGCCACAAAAATCTATTGCACCTAAACCAAGATCCGAGCCCTCTAGGCATAATTCACAAAGTAACACTATGACACCCACTATTAGGAATATGAATCATGATATTAAGTGTTTCAAATGTCATGGCAGGGGACACATAGCAAGTGAATATGTGATAAGGCAAAAGATAATGAGATGCCACTACTAGAGGACATTGAAGATGAAGAGTATGTAATCTCTGAAGAATTAAATTTATGAGTTAGGAGAACTTTGAGTTATAAGTAAAAGAAGATGAAATAGTGCAATGAGAAAATATCTTTCATAGTGCCATGTTGTAATATGATTATTGATAGGGAAAGTTGTACTTATGTTGCTAGTGCTATTATGGTTGAGAAATTAGGACTTCCAACATTTAAGCATTTACGGCTATATAAACAGCAGTAGTTGAATGACAATGGTGAGGTGAAAATGAACAAACAAGTATTATTGTCTTTTAAGATCGGTAAGTATGAAGATAAAGTGCTATGTGATGTGGTACCAATGCAGGCTGGATATTTATTGCTTGAACATACTTGGCATTTCGATATACGTGTGGAGTATGATAGCTTCAACAACAAGATTCATTTGTGTTTAATCAACATAAAATCATTCTTGCTCTTTTTACACTAAACCAGGTTTATGAATACCAAGTAAGCTTACAAAGAGAAAGTGAGCAAAAGAAAAAGAAAGAAAAAGAGAGTGAATATCATAAAGAGGCCAAGAAAAAAGAGAGAGAGAAAAAAATTGAGGCCACTGAGAGAAAATCAAAGAGAACACAAAGGAATTTTAACGCAAGAGTGAGTGAGATAAAAAGAGCGTTGTTTTCAAATTAGCCAATGATTGTACTTTTTTACAAAGAGGAGTTTCTAAACACTAATGAGCTAGTTTGATTATTTTTTAATATAAGAGGGACGACCAATTGCTTATTTCAGTGAGAAATTAGGTGGAGCCACTTTAAACTATCCTACTTACGATAAGGAATTATATGCATTAGTTCGGACATTGGACATATGGCAACATTACCTAAGGTCTAAGGAGTTGATAATTCACATAGATCATGAGTCCTTGAAATAACTTAAAGGTCAGCACAAGGTAAACAAGAGGCATGCTTATTAGGTAGAACTCATAGAGATGTTTTCATACGTCATTTATTACAAGCAAAGTAAAGAAAACGTAGTTGTAGATGCGCTTTCCTGCAGGTATGTGTTAATCTCAACACTTAATACTAAATTACTTGATTTTAAACATATTAAGGAACTGTATACTAATGACTATGATTTTAGTGTTGAATACCAAAATTATGAAAGTCTGGGGTTAATACGTACTTTAGGCATGATGGTTACTTTTCGAGAAAATAATATATGTGTGCCTAATTGTTCTTTAATAGATTTATTGGTGAGAGAATCCCATGGAAAAGGATTGATGGGACATTTTGGATTTGTAAAGACTTTAACTGTATTATAGGAACACTTCTATTACCTGTTTCTGAGCTTGTTAACTTGGATGGAAAGAAAAGGGTTGAAATTGTTAAGCAGATACATAAAGCAGCAAATCTCAACATTGAGCGGAGAACTGAGAAATATTCTAAATAAGCCAATAAAGGGTGACACAAGCTAGTCTTTAAGCCTAACGGTATGGTTGTATATGCGCAAGTAACGATTTCCAAAACAAAAGAAATATAAGTTATTACCTTAAGGGGATAGACCTTTCCAAGTCTTGGAACGGATCAATGACAATACATAAAAACTAGATTTGCCTGGTGAGTATAATGTAAGTGCAACTTTTAATTTTTTTTGTTTAATTTTTTTTAATGCACATGAAGATTCAAGGACAAATCCTCTTTAAGAGGAGGAGAATGATGAAATTGAGGATAAAGATGATAAGCACGTGGAATAAGGCATATTTGGATCCTATTCAAGTTCTCGTCAGACTCATTACAAGAGCTCGTACAGAGAAATTAAAAAAAGTACTTAATGGGCTGATTTAAGCAACTTGGGATAAATCAAATGCATGGAGGCCCATTAAAGGAATCTCATAAGATATTTAGACTAATAAATACGTGATTCAAGCTCTTGAATTTTCTAAACAATTAAATCCATTAAATGACGTATTACGAATGAAAGATATACTACTATCTTTTCACATAGTGTTTCCATTTTTAAAAGAGGCAACAAATTAACTAATTCCATTTTATTTATTTATAAGAGGCAACAAATCAACTATTTTCATTTTATTTAGTCATTTAAGATACTTTTTTTTATTAGATTAAAATTATGATTGATTCAAGACTCTTTTTTTTTTATTACATTATAATTCTGATTTATTAAGGAATTTTCCTTTTCATTAGATTCTGATTCTGATTTATTTAGGCTTTTTTCTTATTTGTTTAGATTGAGATTCTTATTTGATTTTGAATTAAGATTTGTTTCTGATTTTAGATTAAGATTTATGCAGGAAATATCTAGGGTAATTATAGCCAAAATTTCTTTTAACCTATATATATACTCATATTCAATAAGAGAAATAAGGAGTTTTCATGCAATTTACTTGAGAGTGTGATTCTCTTTAGTTCTTAAATGAATTTTTCGAACTTATCAATCAGTATATCCATAGTTGATTGTGGCCTCTTCACATACTAATGTTCGTGCTTCATTAAGCAATGGGTCGCGGTTCCATTCAATTCTTGAATTTAGAATCGATCTTGAAACCTAATTTGATTAGAGTCTCCTCAGTTCTTGACGGAGTTTATATCATAATGCACAATAAAAAGATACAAATTAATTAAAAACTATTGATAAAAAATGATAAATAGTGATAAAAAAACATTAAGAAATGATAATGACTTCAAATTCAATTGCAGGGAACTGATATATGCATCCCCTTAAACCATTTATTTACTAGAACACATGTAAAACACACAACAATGATCGATGTCTAAGGAAAATGCCTTTAATTTAAGATTATTTTTTAACGTCTTGGTAATTTTGTTTTCTTTTGAATTTATAATTTGATAAGAAGGTAACTCAAAATCAACTTGTTAATCAGCATTCGGATCTAGAAATTAGGTCCTGTTTGATATTGAGCGTCAAGACCCAGCCCAACTCCATTAGGATATTGTCTGCTTTGGGCACTCGGCCCACACGGTTTTGTTCTCAAGGCAGCCCATACTACCCCAAAAGGCCTCCCAGCAACTCAAGGCTTGTCCCCCCTTATAGCCTAGGTTTCACCCCTATGCTTTGTCGATGTAGGAGCTCTCATTGAAGTTGGATAGCTGTAGTTTAAAAAGTAAGTTAATTTGATTTTACACTTATATGATAAAAAATCTATTATATCTTCAATAATTTTATCAAAAAATATTATTTAGAAATTATATTTATTACATAATATTTAATTTTATTTTATAGTTATAAATTTTTTCTATAATTGTAATTTAAAAGTTACAGCAACTTAATATCAAACAAGGCCTTAATCTTTATATTTTTACCTGATCAATATAGGTAAATGAAATATAATTCAGATGCAAAGCAAGAATATTTCACAAAATCTAAATTCTAATATGGTTTGAAGAAATATTTATAAAGAAGGGAATTATAGTAAAATGAAGAACATAAACAATGGTAATAAAATGAGAATTGGATTTCTAAGATGGAATTCAAAATTTTTAAAAAAATTTTATAATGAACTTCATAGTTTTTACCCGCTTTTTTCAGTTAAGGTACAAGTAGGTAAGCAAAGTCCAAGCTATATTTTTGGCCCCCACTTTTCGTAGAAGTTGAACTCTATTGGGTAATTAGAGAAAACTGATTGAAAACTACTCGATCATGCCTTTAGTGACTTGTTAATAGTTTTATAGCTACTTCTATAGTACATTTTTTTTAAAAAAAATTAATTTTTAGTCTAGCCTTTAGTATAAATATCGAAATAATTGAAAAAATTTATGTTACACATTCTTCAAAATTATATCAAAGTTAACGATTTTGTATTCTATATTTGTTTAAAAAAATCAATTATGATGTAACCATAAAAAAATGTACATACTAAGTTGATAGCTTATGTGTCATGAAGAAATTGATTAGATGAAAGCATCACAAGACAAAAAATATAGGATTAAGATTCTCCCATGATGTGATCTTTAATATGAGCAAATACACTTATATAATTAATAGTTAATAAATTTTTATCATACATAAAATAAAAGTGCAATCATTACAAAATTGAATTCTTTTTTTGATATTCTTCAACATTCAAATATGATTAAATCATGAGAGAATCTTTATCCCAAAATATAAAGTATAACATGACACTTTAATAACTTTTAATAACTCCAAATAACAGTATCTTCGAAAAAATTATTTTTTCATGAACGTGGTCCATGCGGAGCATGCTTCACATAATTCACATACAAACATAAACAGTTAAGTACAATTCTTATAGATCCATTAAGCTTATCGTTAAAATAATTTTTGAAATTATGAAATTTATATGATAAAATTTAAGTACATTTTGCTCTGAAGACAGTATAACTAAATATTTAAAAATTAAAAATGCGTGTACTATGGAAGCCGCTTAACTAACTTTTGATAGGAGGTATCTATAAAGAAAAATAGAAATTCTTAGAGGCCTCCGCCCTCAGCCGGATGATATGAATAACTCCTCAATGCATAAGACAATGCGGTATCAAACCAAAACTCATCTCTGTGTTTGAATTTCTAAATATAAACTTGAGCAAAGGAAAGAAAAGCACTTGTGTTTGGTTGGCTTCAACTCTGATGACTACTAATGGTTTAAGTAATAGAAATGCTTCTCCAAGAAATAGTTCTGGGGTGCATTTCCAAGGTCTCCAAGAGAAGAAGACGAAGAAGATGAGGAGGAGGCTCTAAAATGGGTTGCTCATTAGAAATTGCCAAGTCTTGGGCTGCAAGAAAGGTAGAGTTTGATTGAAAAATTGGTTAAATTCATTGATGTTGATAATGAGAAGTTCAAGTTGAAGCTCAGAGACCAGTTTGATTGGTAATTTTTTTTTTATTTCAAGTTTTCATGGTAACCAAAACAGAGGAGCTCTATTCTTGGTTTTTAAGCTGTAAATGTTGTGTTTAAGTTATGATTTTCATTTTCTTCTTTTATTATTTTTAGAGTTGGAATTGAACTTCCAAAAGTTGAAGTTCGATATGAGCTTTTAAATATTGAAGCAGAAGCGTTTTTAGCCAGTAAAGCCTTGCCAACATTCACCAACTTCTTTACCAACATCATTGAGGTAGCAGCCTTGCAATTTAGTAAAATTTTTTGTCTGTGTTTATTTTTTTATTAGAGTTTCTTTTTCTGTGTTTATTTTTTTTATTAAAGTTTCTTTTACCTTTTTTTTGTATAACAATCTGCATATTCTTGAAAGCCTTCTTGAATCCTATCCATATTCTGCCAACTATAAAGAAACACTGGACAATTCTGAAGGATGTAAATGGAATCATAAAGCTAGGCAGGTAAGAATTGATTTCCTATTGTTTCTTAATTTATTGTATTTTCTTGAATTTATGGGTACTAAGCTCAATGATGCAGAACGACATTACTTTTGGGTCCTCCAAGTTCTAGAAAGACTACACTTCTGTTTGCTTTGGTCGGACAGCTTGATTCTAGTCTGAAGGTAATTATGTAGTAAAAAATATGTTAATTTTTTTTCCGAGAGGTTCGCTTTTAGCATTGATAGTAGGGGTGGGCATTTGACCCGACCCGATCTGATCCAAAAAATTCAGGTTCGAATCAGATTCGGATGAAGCTTTTAACCCGATCGGGTTAAATTTGCTCAATCCGATTGGATCAGATCGGATAGGATCAAACCCGATCCGATTCGAAAATTTCAAAGGAAAGAAACACTCACAAATATAAAATACCCAATCTGATTCGATTCGATCCGATTACATGTTCGGGTTGAATTCTGGTTGAATTTCTTCTAACCTGATTAATCCAAAATCTGATCGGGTCGACCTGAACCCGACCCAAAGCTGAATTTGCCCACCCCTAATTGATAGTTCATGTTGATGCAGTTTTCTACTCACTTCCAAGCAGTACTGCTACCTTCTGCTCACAGGTGGTTCAAGTAAGATTTTTTACTGGTTCTTGCCTTTCTCCATTCACTGGAGTGGTGGTGTCGTCCGACCTGCGTTCACAGAAACAGTATCAGGGGTTGTCGGGTGTTTTTCCGATGAAAACCTTCCAATGCTCAAGTCAGTGATCGGGTTGCTTCTTGTAGAATCCTTCTTAATCTGAGGGACTGAAAAATGGGATGTTTTTAAAGAAGAGAAAACTAGAATCTGGATAGAAAAATTATAGTTGGTTTCAAAAGTTAGAAAAAAAAGAATCCCTTTACCTTGTCGCTCGTCTGGTATTTATCCACCTATTTTTCCGCTCCCTTTGCTTGGACGCCAACCTCCGCATTAATTGTGCATGCGTCTTTCTGATAGCTAGGGTTTGCTGTGGCACAACCTACGGGAGTGGGATGTCAGGCTGTTATGGGTTCCCGTGATCAAATGATGATGTCGTGTAGGTCCGTGCATAATGATGACATTGTGGAGGCGTGTGCTGGTCATCGGTAACAGTGACGAAACTTACGACGTGGGGTGCCTGTCAGTCATCGATCATTATGACAAGTTATCGGGAGAAAGGGCCGCCATGCCTAGGTCTGCTCTGCTTGAGATTTGGTTTTCCTATGTTCATGGTGCTTTCCGTAACGCGTCCAGGTCTAGTTTGGTGGTTGAGGGTCTCCCTTTAGCCGAGCAGAATGGGAAGATCAGGGCCCGACCAGCCTTAGAACACTTGACCTCGATCAGCTTTGACACCGAGCAGGAGTGTCTTTATGTTAGCGATTAGGTTTTCTGCTATGGCTGGATTGTCCTCGAAGGGCTACTCAGCATTGCCCAAACACCAGTCCCCAGTTTTTAGTCTTGAGAGTGAAGCGAGATAAGGCCAGAAACTTCTTGTCTGAGCGAGGTCCACCCCTTTTTTACTTTCTCACGCTGTGCTGCCCGCCTTTTCCATCACGTGGGCTGATCTGGACCGCTCGTTTGAATTTTGAAGGGCGGTTATTTGAACAGTTGCGTCCCTTAAGTAACATGTTGTCTGTTGGCATGACTTGTCTTCCTCTTTATAAACCCTTAATTTCTCCACTGTGCCTCTTCTTATTTCCACACTTTGCTCAAACTAAAAATTATCTGCCTTCGTCAAATCTGTTTCAGGTATAAACTTTACTTCTTATTCTCGTTCTCGTCTTTTTCTTTATCTATGCAGAGGTTCGTTTCGAGAGGACTATGTAGGTAGAGACTTCTCGCCTTCAGCTTAAGGTGGACTCCTGGAGAATCAGTTTGCGGAGGAGTACAATAAAGGGGTGACCTTCAGCTACGAGTGTATCATGTCTATCCTAGGCAAGGAATACCCTGAGCTAGATATGTCCAAGCTTGAGGCGGGTGTAGATGTTTACATGAACGAGTAGGACGCTCGGACTCAAGAACCTAGGGATCCCTCTGCTCAGGAAGAAGTGGATGCTGCAAGGTCCGCAGAGGCTGCTCCTCCAACCGTTGAAGCCCTAACTGCTCCTGCTGTCGAGGAGGATCTTTGAGCTGCCCCCTCTTCTGAAGCCCGGCCCCAACTGCTATCCCGAATGCTCAAGCCCCTTGATTGGCTTTACTGTACTCTCTCCTTTTTTTTTTTGGTACTTGTAACTTCAACAATGAAATAAAGAATACATATTTCTTACTTTGCCTTTGTACTTTTAATCTGTTCTAAAGTTCTCTATGGGGTAAATTTCCAGCAGGCTTTGAGCCTTTCCCATATAATTTTAATTATGGTTTGCTTCTGCTCGTCTCACCAAAGTGTGATCAACTGGACTACCCTTTATGAATTTTGACTGTTTTACCTTAACCCGAACAAACTTTAGGTCCTGAGACCATGGTATCTTTCTGCGCGAGCTTGTTGTGCTTGATTTCATTCTGACTGTGTCTGCCTTCTTGTTTTGCATAAAGTTAAACTTTGAGCCTTCAGCTTTTAGCTTCATTTGGGAGCTCATATAATTCGAGCCTTTTTGGCTTATGCTTGGCACCGTCTCGCCTTAAGTTTAGGCTTTAAGACTTACGGCCCTTCCATTTCTTCGTGAGCTTATCCTCCTCGAGCCTTTTTAGCTTATGCTAGGCACTTCGTCTCGCCTTAAGTTTAGGCTTTGAGACTTACGGCTCCATCTATTCTTCGCGAGCTTATCTTGCTCGAGCCTTCACTTGGCTCATGCTAGGCACTTCGTCTCGCCTTATGTTTAGGCGTTGAGACTTATAGCTCTAGCTATTCTTCACGAGCTTATCTTGCTCGAGCCTTTACTTGGCTCATGCTAGGTACTTCGTCTCGCCTTAAGTTTAGACTTTGAGACTTACGGCTCTAGCTATTCTTTGCGAGCTTATCTTGCTCGAACCTTCACTTGGCTCATGTTAGGCACTTCGTCTCGCCTTAAGTTTAGGCTTTGAGACTTATGGCTCTAGCTATTCTTCACGAGCTTTTCTCTCAAGCTAGGCACTTTGTCTCGCCTTAAGTTTAGGCTTTGAGACTTTCGGCTCTAGCTATTCTTCACGAGCTCATCTTACTCGAGCCTTCACTTGGCTCATGCTAGACACTTCATCTCACCTTAAGTTTAGACTTTGAGACTTACGGCTCTAGCTTTTGTTTGTTTTCACAAGCTTTAATCTGCTTACACGGGATTAATTTTTTGAAGCGTTTTTCTTGCTTTTATTTATGTACAAGATTTTACATCTATTTTGAGAGAGACTAAGTACCAATGTTTGTAATACGAAGGAACTTACTGGAAGTGTTGTGCATTCCATGCCCTTTTAACTTCTTGTCCATCTGGGTAAGTCAACCTGTATGCCTCCGGACCGGCTATTTAAGAGACCCTGTAAGGACCTTCCTAGTTCGAGCCCAACACTTCTTGCCTGGGATCTTTGTCGCTCTGGTTTACTCTTCTAAGTACCCAGTCTCCCACCTGGAATCGGTAGATGTGCACGTTCTGGTTGTAGTAGCGGGCTACTCTCTGCTGGTATTCTGCCATCTTCATTGCTGACCTTTCCATTTTCTTCTTCAGTAGATCCAAATTTGCATACATCTACTCGTCGTTTTGCTTCTCATCGAAGTGCTTCATCTGATGGGTGCACATCCTTATCTCAGCTGGGATCACTGCTTCATGTCCGAATGCCAAGGAAAACGGTGTCTCTCCCGTGGCGGTTTTGTGTGTGGTCTTATAAGCACATAACACACCAGGCAGCTCGTCGACCCAAGCTCCCTTCTGCTCACCCAGTCTGGTCTTCAGGAGACACTTTATAAATTGTTTTCGGCCTCCACTTGCCTATTTGCCTGTGGGTTTGATGGCGAGCAGAATTTCAGTTCTATCCCCATATTTCTACTTATGTCTTTGAACTTGTTATTATCGAACTGCCTCCCTTTGTCTGTGACCAGTGCGTGGGAGATCCCCTACTTACAAATCACATTTCTCTAAATAAATTCAGTAGTTTTGCTTTCTGTAATACTGCTTAAAGCTTCCACTTTAACCCATTTAGAGAAATAATCGATTGCTACCATGACATGTGCTGTGGATGCAATCCCTTTTGGTAGTGGTCCGATCAAGTCAATTCTCCTTTGAGTAAATGGCCATAGTGCGTTCATTACTGTGAGGTTCTCAGGTAGTTGAGCTATGTGGTTGGTGAAGCTTTGAGAATTCTTGCAGCTCTTAGTCTTTTCCCGTGCGTCCTGGTGCATCCGAGGCTAGAAGTATCCTTGCTTCAAGGCTTTAAAGGCTAGAGGTCTTGCGCCAGAATGGTTTCTGCAAATCCCTTCATGTATCTCTCTGAGAACGTAGTCGGGGCTTCCTCTTTGTCCAAACAGCGTAATAGTGGTAGGGTGTGTCCTTGCCTGTACAATACCCCTTCGATTAGTGTGTACCTCGCTGCTAGACATCTCAGCTTCCTCGCCTGCTTGTTGTCGACAGGCAATGTCCCTTCCTTGAGATAAGAGATAATTAGATCAATCTAGGTGCTGCTCGAGGACAAGCTCATCACCTCGTCTTCATGCTCGATACTTGAGTGGTTCCTGATCTCTACTGGAATGGACTTGGGCATCTTGGGGTCAAATACAGCGGCCATCCATGCTATCGTATTTGCCCAAAAGTTTTCTCCCCTTGCAATCTGTTCCACCTCTACCACTCGAAACTTCCCAATTAACTGTCTCACCTTTCGAAGGTAAGCCTCCATCTTCTCGCCTTTCACCTGGAAGCTTTCGTTGAGGTGGTTTGCCACCACTGAGAATCTGTCCGTAGCTTTACTTCTTCCGCCTTCACTACTAAAGCGCGCTTCAGTCCTGCAATTACAGCATTGTACTCAGCCTGGTTATTGGTTGCCTTAAACTAGAGTAGAGCAGAGGAGCCTGCTGCTCACTCGTTGTCTGCTCCCTTGTCTGACTCTGTACACTCGACCACAAAGTCTGCCAGGGTTTGTGCTCTGATTGTTGTTTGGGGCTGGTAGCTAATGTTAAACTCACTAAGCTCTATCGACCACTTTACCAGTCGACCCAAAGTTTTTGGCTTGTGCAGGATCTTTTTAAGTGGCTAGTTCGTCAAGACTGCTATCGAGTGTGCTTGGAAATAAGGCCTTAGCTTCCGAGCTGCTGTTACTAGTGTGAATACCCACTTCTCCACCGGTGGATACCGAGTCTCCGCCTCCAACAAAGCTCTGCTCATATAATATACGGGGTGTTGCACCCTTGACTCTTCCCTTATCAAGATCGAGCTTGTTGTCTATTGCGACACTGCCAAATACAAATATAGAACTTCTCCTGCTCACGGTGTTGATAGCAACAAGGCTTTCAGTAAGTACTCATTTAGTTATTGGAATGCTGCTTCACACTTTGGTGTGCACTTCATTTTTTCCCTTCTCTCATCTCCTGGAAGAAGATATGGCATTTATCTGTGGCTCGGGAGATGAATCTGCTGAGAGATGCCAGCTTACCCATGAGGCTTTGTATTTCCTTGAGAGTGCACGGGGACTTCATATCTATCATTACTCTTATCTTCTCCTGGTTGGCCTCAATTCCCCTACTACTGACCATAAAACCCAAGAATTTTCCAGAACCCACTCCAAAGGCAAATTTCTCAGGATTAAACTTCAATCGGTATTCCCTTAAGAGCGCGAAGGTCGCTTCTAAATGCTTCACATGTTCTTCTGCGTCCTTGGACTTGGTGATCATGTCGTCCACATAAACTTCCATCGTGTGGCTGATCAGCGGCTTGAAAATCTTGTTCACTAATCTTTAGTACGTTGCCCCCATGTTCTTAATGCCGAAGGGCATGACCTTGTAGTAAATAGTCCCTGGTTAGTGATGAAGGCCGTGCACTCCTTGTTTTGCTCGTACATGGGGATTTGGTTGTAATCAGAGAAGGCATCCATGAAGTTGAGCAGGCCGTGCCCTACTGTGGAGTCCACCAGTTGGTCTATCTTTGGCAATGGGAAGCTGTCCTTTGGACAAGCTTTGTTTAAATCTGTGAAGTCTACACACATTCTCCATTTTCCACTCGCCTTCTTCACTAGTACCACGTTTGAGACCCATTCAAGGTAGTTGACTTCCCTTATGAATCCTGTCTTCAACAGCTTCTCCACCTCGCTATTCATGGCCTCATACCTCCCCTGGTTGACACACCTCCTCTTCTGCCTTACCGGCTTTGCTTCTTTTCTTATTGCCAACATATAGCATGCCACCTTCGGGTCGATCCCAGGCATATCTTCATGTGTCCAGGCAAACACATCGCAGTGTGCTCGCAAACACTCGGCCATGCTTTTTCTCAACTGCTCACTAATTCCCGAGCCAATCCTGACCTTCTTTTTCTGGTTTTCTGGCTTTATCAAAATTTCATCTAATTCTTCAGCAGGCTCCTGCCTCCCCTTCTTTGATTCACCCCTCACATCTAGCAACGTCACTTGCATCGCTTCCTTTGCCGCTGTGGCATAGCAACTCCTCGCGACCCTTTGATCGTCCTTGACAACTCCCACTGCTCCATTCACTCGATACTTCAGGGCTAAGTAGTGAGTGGACATCACCGATTGACTGATCCTCATGAAAAGCCTCCCCAAATTGCCTGGTAGAGGCTGGCTTCGTCAACAACCACGAGATCTAACATTATGTTCTTCTCAAAGGGCTTCAAGCCGATAGTCACCGGTAAGTTGACAATTCCGTAAGGGTTAGCCTTTCCCCACCGAATCATTTCAAAGAGGTGCTCGTCTGCTCGAGCTTCATATTCGCTATTCCCATATCATCGAGGGTGGACTTAAAGAGAATGTCCACCAAACTTTCTGAGTCCACCATCCGGTTGAGCTCTCTGTTAGCGACATTTGCCCTTATAACCAAGGCATCCTCGTGGGGGTATAAGACCCCCTCTTCATCCTCCTCAGTCTACATGATTGTCACTTGTCTAATTCTAACTCTCTTTGCAGTGGGCACAGTGAGCAGAACTTCCCAACTAGCAGAGGCGTATCTGTTGTAGTTCTTTCGAACCCTATTTGAATTTCCTGCCATCGTGGGCCCTTCTGCTATCACTCTCACAGCAGGCGCTTCGCAGTCCATGTCACAGGCTTGGCCATCCCCCGCTTGTTGTGGCTCGACTATTGGGTGCCCCCATCAATATCTCGTCCAAGTATCGATTTCTAACCAAGTCCTCCACCAGGTTTTTTAAGTCACTGTACTGCGATGTCGAGTGGCTATGATCGCCGTGGAATCGGTATAACCTGCTTCTATCCCTCCTGTTTTTCGGCTTGGACATCGACGTAGGGAACACAATAGCCCTCGCTCCTCTACAACCTAAAACATCTCCTCGAGTGACACCTTCAGCGGGGTGTATTGTCTATAGGTGGGGCTCTGATCAACCATCTGCACCGCCCTATCCCGGGGAAAGTTTCCCGAGTGTGGAGGCAATAGGTGGTCGGCTCTGCTGCTGCTGCTCTGCATGGGCTGATTTGTGAGGGGATTATGAGGCAGGTTGCCGCTGTATTGCCGATAATCCCTGCAGTCCTTGCTTGGAGACCTGTGAAGTGAAGCGAGAGCCATTCGCGGCTGGGGAGCCCTCTGGTAGGGGTTATAGGAAGTAACCTGGTCCCTCGTTGCCCTGGAAGTAGACGAGCCTCGAGTACTCCCGCTTTTCTCCTTCTGTTTCTCTCCACTGCTCTACTTGCTCCTTAACTTCACGGCTTTCTCCTCCTCAATGACTGTATCAATCTTCATTTGTTGGTAAGCATCAGAGTATGAGCGGATCGAGGGGCTCCGCAAGTTGTACCAGGGCCTTCCCATCTTCACCCCCTCCTTCAACCCCCTCAACGCCTGGGGATGATTGAATACCCCGAGATCTAAGACAACCCGGTGGTACCTTTTAACGAATTCTCAGAGGGACTCCCCTTCCTTCTTCTTTATCTCCACCAAGTCCATCATGTCATCTTTGGGGGCCATCGCCCCCCGGAATTGCTCCGCGAACTCCATACACATTTGCTTGAATCTTAGAATACTCCCCCGCGTTAACTGGCGGTATCATTCTCTCGCCCTCCCCTCCAAAGTAAGTGGGAAGGCTCTGCACCTTTGGGCTGCTGTCAAGTCATGCACTCCGGTCATGTCGTTAAAGCGTTCTATGTGTACCAGCGGGTCATTCTTCCCCGAAAATCCCTGGAGATTGTGACCCCCATGATTTCTGCTGAAAATAGAGACTCGTTTTCCAACATTATCCTCCAACTTGGGGCTTTCCCGTCCCCAAAGGTCCTCAACGACCTGTGCTAGCCTGCGTACCTCCCCCTCCAACTACTCCGCACGTAAAGTAGGTGCCGTGTCTTGCTAGTGCTGTCGGGACTCCTTTACCTCTAGGTTCGTCTTCTCCCGTCGAGTAACGTTCTGCACTTTATGTCTCTGGGCTTCATCTCCTACATTTCCCCCAGCGGGAGCGTTCTCGCGGCTGGATTCGGGAACGTCATTGCTTGCTTTCCTCTGCCCGTCCCTGAGCTCCTGTAGGATGGACGCCAGCGTCTCCATTTATTTTTCCATCTGGTCCATCCTTTCTTGTATTTCCCTATCCCGGGCCTCATTGGCCGCCTCCCTCAGGGTCACTGATTCTTCTGGGCTTACTCATCTTTTGTTGTTTCCTCTCATCGCTACGTTGCTTTTTGAATGTATTGGGAATTCAGGCTTTTTGAACTGATTCCCACAGACGGCGCCAAAATGTTGATGCGGTTTTCTGCTCTCTTCCAAGCGGTACTGCTACTTTCTGCTTGCAATTTGTTCAGGCAAGATTCCTTACTGGTTCTTCCCTTTCTCTGTTTACTGGAGCTGTACTGTCCTCTGACCTGCGTTTATAAAAACAGTGTCAGGGGTCGCCGGGTGTTCTTTCGGCGAAAACCCTCTGACGCTCAAGTCATTGATCAGGTTAATTCTTTTAGAATCCCTCTTAATCTGAGGGACCGAAAAAATGGGATGTTTTTAGAGAAGAAAAAACTAGAATCTAGATAGAAAAATTGGAGTTGGGTTCAAAAGTCAAAAAAAAAAAAAGAATCCATTTACCTTGTCCCTCGTCTGGTATTTATCCCCTTGTTTTCTCATCCCCTTGCTTGGACGCCAACCCCCTCATTAATTGCGCCTGCATCTTTCTGACAGCTAAGGGTTGCTTCGGCACAACTTGGAGGCGTGGGATGTCAGGCGACTATGGGTTCCCATGATCAAATGATGATGCCATGTAGGTCCGTGCACAATAATGACACTGTAGAGGCATACGCCGGTCATCAGTAGCAGTAATGAAACCTTACAGCGTGGGGTGCCTGTCAGTCATCGATCATCATAACAAGTTGTCGGGAGAAAGGGCCGCCATGCCTAGGTCTGCTCTGCTTGAGCTTTGGTTTCCCTCTGTTCATAGTGCTTTCCATAATGCGTCTAGGTCTAGTTCGGTTGTTGAGGGTCTCCCTTTAGCCGAGCAGGATGGGAAGATCAGGGCCCAACCAGTCTTGGAACACTTGATCTCGACTAGCTTTGACACCGAGCAAGGGTGTCTTCGTGCTAGCGATTAGGTCTTCTGCTCTGGCTGGATTGTCCTCGAGGGGGTATGCTCGGCATTGCCCTAACAATTCACTCTTTGGTATTATCTCCTTATAGGTCTCTGGAATGGTGGCATATAATGGTCACGACATGAATGAATTTGTGCCTCAGAGAACAGCTACGTATATCAGTCAACATGACGTTCATATCGTAGAAATGACTGTGAGGGAAACTTTGGCCTTCTCCACTAGATACCACGGTGTTGGATCCCGTTGTGGTAGGTTTGATTTTTTTTTTTTCATCCTTTATTTTCCCTTCAACTATAAAACTCATTGCTCTTCAGAAATCCAAACATGTTAACAGAGTTGTACAAAAGAGAGAAGGAAGCAGGTATAAAGCCGGATCCTTTTTATTGATGTCTTCGTGAAGGTGAGAAAAGCTGAAGTTATTTAAGTGTCTCTTTGGTATGCCTTATCTAATATTTATAACTATCTATTTAATTTCATAAACTCTTATCAAAATTCAAAGTTTTCATAATAAAGGTTGAATTTTTCTTTTTAATATTGGAATATCTCAAATATCTTTTATTTATTTAATAAATTTATTTTATTGATAACATGTTTGGATTTTAATAAATTTAATTTTAAAAAACTTGCCTATTAAGTTGATTTTATAATCTTTAGTAAAAACTTTTATTGATAACCAAACAATTAAAAGTAGCTCTATTTATAAGCTTGATTAATAATAATAATAAAAAATCCTCAGGAAAAAGTTGAGTTTTGGTAAGACGTATTCTCAATCACGTCTTCCTATGGCTTAAAATTAAATCCTAGTATATCAACTTTGATGTTCGACTTTTATCCTGTCATATTCTTGAATAGCCCATTTTACTTTAGCAAATTAGAGATAGAGATAGAAAGGAATCAATAAGTTGCATTAATGGTGATTGAGTTTCTAGTATATATCTGTATTTTCATGTCTGAGGCAGCAGCAACTGAAGGTCAAGAAGCCAATGTTCTCGCAGATTATTATCTGAAGGTTCTAGGACTTGACGTATGTGCTGATACCTTGGTAGGCGATGAAATGGTAAGAGGTATATCAGAAGGACAAAGGAAGCGTCTGACAACAGATAAATGCCAAACTTGATAAATTCATTTATATTAAGCTCACGGATGAAATAACTATCTACACTTGTTATACCCAAACATATAAATTAAAAGTTCAAATCTCAACTGTAGGTGAAATAATGGTAGGACCAGCTTTGGCACTGTTAATGGAGGAGATACTAATGGTTTGGACAGCTCGACAACTTTCCAAATTGTGAATTTTCTCAGGCTAAATATTCACATCCTTAACGGAACCGCAGTGGTCTCTCTCCTACAGACAGCACTAGAGACTTATGATCTGTTTGATGATATTATCCTACTATCGGATGGTCAGATTGTGTACCAGGGTCCCCGCGAACTGGTGCTAGATTTTTTTGAATTCATGGGCTTCAAATGCCCAGAAAGCAAAGGCATGGCTGACTTCTTGCAAGAAGTAAATGTACAAAGAGCTGTTTCTATGATATTCTCCGTTAATAGATAAAAGAGATTCTTATGAGCTGCTTCTTGCAAGAAGTTGTTCTAAAAACTAAGATGGGCATCAGATTTAACTTCTCATATTCAATTTTCACAAATAATATGTTGCAGGTGACATCAAGGAAAGATCAACAGTAGTATTGGGTCCATAAAGAGATGCCTTACAGATTTGTTACAGCCCAGGAATTTTGTGAGGCATTCCGATCATTCCATGTGGGACAAAAACTTATAGATGAGCTTCGATGAAACGACTCGTCCCATCCCAGAAGCGACCTATCTCAAGAAACTGAATTCAAACATTAAAAATTATATTAATGAGAATTCTACCGAAAATTTCAGTAGAACTTCCCCTAAACATATAACATTTCCAAACCTGCAATTATAACACAAGTATTCTCAAAATAATTTATTATGCATCAAACTACTTTAACCAGTCTCATTCAATAAAATATCCAATAGTACACTCAAAACAATTTCAGGGTATCAAAAGGATATTATACCATAAGTCAGGTCAAACTATATACACGTTTCCTAATTCTTACGTCACATCCCTAGTATAATTCTAAAATGGGATGATTATATACATTAACTAAAAAAAAATATCTATATCCTCAGACACTCTCACATGGCCAAAAAGAATCCCAAATATGTATAACTGCTGGGTCAACGGTTGTACCTGTAATCTCCTAGGGGGAGAAATATAATAAAATAGAGTGAGCATAAAACTCAGTGAGCTCAGTGAATGGATAGTAGTTTTTGAAACATAAAATACTTACAAAAATAAATGCATCGCTTGTATAATTAATTTTCTCAATTAATTATGTTAATGTAAATAACTCATTGCATTTCGATCATATAGTAAATATAAATATAATTGATACTACCATGAAATCAAGAAAAAATATCTCATATTGAAATATCAAATACTAAATAATACAACTATCTTTAAACAAATACCCGAAGGAATAATCTCATCATATCCGGACCTCAACGGATAGCAATGATGTACTATTGGGGTATCATCATGCCCGGGACTCCACGGATAGACGGGGACGTGCCATCTCATGCTTATTATCATAATTCATATATGGATTTCAACGGATGTGCAATGATGCACTATCTGGCGATATCATGTCCGGACTACCCGATTTTAAATATCATCATATCTCAATCTTTATCTGCATGCATATGCCCCCAAAGGGCGAAAGCCTTTATGTGTGCTCAGACGGGCCCCAAAGGGCTACTATCTCATCTCATCTCATCTTATATTATCTGGAGGAAATGAGTATTTGCTTTAAACTTTAAATCATGCTCGAAATCAATATATATAAACTTTAAATCATGCTCAAAATCCATATATAAACACGTTAAATCATGCTCGAAATCAATCATCTCTTTTACAAATTCAAAGTCGATACGGAACATAAATGAATACATATATGTATCGTTTAACAAAATATTCATATGTATAAAACATTTATTTCGGAGAACTATTGCATTAAAATAATTAAAATACTTATTTCACGAACAAGCTTAACTATATAAAAACAAAACGTACACAAATAGGTTTAATAAATTACACTCACAGTGATAAACTTAAACTCGGCTATCCCCCAAGTCCGCAGGTAGATTTTCGCCCACAGATCCACCTATGTTAAAGAAATGATATAAATAACTCCCATATTTATAATTCGAACTAATGTCATAAAAATAACACTTAAAGTAAATATTCGTCCAGACATCTCAACTCTCAAGTCTCTCAGCTTATCGTATTAACCCTGTATTCGTAATTTACTAATAAAATCTGAAATTATATTTTTCGACAATCCTCAAATTCGTAAATGTACAAACTATTAAATTTTCAGAATTACTTAAGCACCCTGAATATTCAAAAATTACAAAATTGCACTGAATTGTGAAATTACCAAAATGCCCTTCATGGTCAACGAAGTCAACGTCAACCAACAACGGTCGGTATGGTCGGATGAGCTTCAGCTGACTGCCCTGAGTCCAAAGGTAGTGGTGGTGATCTCCGACGCGCGGCTCTTTGGCGGCAAATCGGACTCCGGTGGCGGTGGCTGGTCGGAAAAGAAAGATGGTGAGGTGGGGAACATTTTCCAACTGGTGGCACGGTCAAAGATAGATGGAATTGGCGACGCTCGTACGTGACAAACCCACGAGGGTGAAACCTATGTTATAAGGGGAGACAAGCTTTGAGTTGCTAGGAGGTCTTTTGGGGTAGTATGGGCTGCCCTAAGAACAAAACCGTGCCGGCCGAGTGCCCAAAGAGGATAATTTCCCAGTAGACTTGGGCTGGGTCTTGACATTCGAACTCCGGTTGATAAGAGCAAGGGTCACCCAGCTGCTTTGACTACTAAAGAGTACGCTGGGGGTAGGAGTTATTTAAAGCTAACATCTCGAGAGAATTTTTGTTGATAAAAAGAAACTCATTCGTCTACATCTTCTAGCTCATTCAAGTGAGCATTAGATTAGTTTTGAATTTTTTTTCTTTTTTCTTTAAATGGTAATGATTTTATTGAATTGTTCCCTTGCTACTAGCTTTCAACCATGACATTGGTATCCTCAACACTCTTTTTCAGAGCAAATATGAACAAAGATTCCGTAAGTGATGGGGAAATTTATGTTGGTGCCATATTCTCCGCTGTTATTATGACCATGTTCAATGGAATTTGAGTATTCCTTACCTATTATGCAATTGGGTTTTATCCTAGCATTGGAAGGTAAATAAGCAAGTAACCAGAGAAAATTTTATTACATGATCTGTTTATCCAACTAGCCTATAAGGTAATTTTCTCGCTGCAGGTTGCTTAAGCAGTTACTACTGCAGCAGGCAGGAACATGATTGTTGTTGTGTCATTTGGTTCATTTGCACTGGTTGTGGCTTTTTGCATTTGGTGGCTTTGTCCTTTCACAAGGTATAATATATATATGTATGTATGTATGTTTGTATATATATAAAATCAAAAAAGACTGGTTAGCTTCTTTATAAAAGTTTAATTATCATACTTCTATTTCTTTTTTTAATAACACAGATGACATCAATAAATGGTGGATATGGGGTTCCTGGTGTTCACCTTTGATGTATGCGCAGAATGCAATAGTGGCTAATGAGTTTTCTGGGCACAGTTGAAGAAAGGTAATTCTCTGAATTACCCTTTTCCTCGATTGTATATTTGTCTTTTAACAAAAATTCTAATGTCTATAAATTTTTTTCATATCATAGTTTACTATTAACGTAACGGAATCACTTGGAGTACAAGTTTTAAAGTCTCGTGGGTTCTTCCCACATGCATATTGGTATTGGATAGGATTGGGGGCTATGATTGGTTTTGTAATATTGTTCAACATTGGTTTCACTCTGTGTTTCACTTTTTTCAACCGTGGGTATCTTTAGCTTCTTCACTTTAATTACTTCTTTTAAAGTAGTGAGTTTAGTTTTTAATTTCTTGAGAATATATATTTGCAGAATTTGAGAAGCCTCAGGCTCTTGTATCAGGGGAATCTGAAAGTACTGATCTAGATAACAGAATTAGAGGAACTGTATAGTTATCAACTTATGGAAGTTTTTCTAGTTGCAATACAAGCTCAGGTTTTGTTAGGGCAACACAACCAAAGAAAAGAGGCATGGGGCTTCCAATTGAACCGCATTCCCTCACCTTCGATGAAGTTACATACTCTGCTGACATGCCAAGAGTAACATCAATTATAAAATAAACTATGATATTTCAGAAGTATGGATGATATCTTGATTCAATACACTGAGGTTCGGATATGACAACTAATTCGTTCAATTTAACATTCCAGGAAATGAAATTTAAAGGTGTTCAAGAAGAAAAATTAGTGCTTTTAAATAGTGTGAACGGTGCTTTTAGGCCGGTTGTTATTACAGCTTTAATGGGTGTCAGTGGCAGTGGTAAAACAACTTTGATGGATGTGTTGGCTGGCAGGAAAACAGGTGGATATATTACTGGGAACGTAACAATCTCCGGTTACCCGAAACAAGAAACATTTACCCGCATTTCAGGATACTGTGAGCAAAATGACATCCACTCTCCTTTGGTTACTGAGTCTTTACTCTACTCAACTTGGCTTCGTTTACCAGAATGGTAGGTACTGAAGTCTCCTGGAGTGTTACGTCATTGAGAGCCAAAACAATTTAACCTAAGTCAACTAGAAGAGAAATAACTTGACTCCCTGAACACATTCTTGGGTATATTCATAATTTATACTTTCACCCATGATTTACATATGTTTATTAAGGAAATCATGGAGCTTATGGAGCTGAACCTACTGAGATAATCACTGGTTGGTTGCCTGGTCAAAGTTGTCTGTCAAAAGAGCAGCGTAAGAGGCTCACCATTGTAGTTGAGCTTGTGGCTAACCCATCCATCATATTTATGGATGAGCCAACCTCAGGGCTAGATGCAAGGGCTGCTACCATTGTTATGAGAACTGTTAAAAACACTGTTGTAACTGGAAGGACAGTCGTGTGCGCCATCCATCAACCAAGCATTGACATATTTGAAGCCTTTGATGAGGTAGAAAATATTAATATTTGATCAAAAAGAGTCAAAAGTTTTTCCTTTTCCTTTCTTTTCCTGCATTGTTCATTATTAGTGTTTAACAATGCATTGCAGCTATTCCTAATGAAGCGAAGGGAGACAAGAAATTTATGTTCGGCCATTGGGTAGCCACTCTAATGATCTTATCAGCTATTTGCAAGTATGACCAGATGAACATTCTCATATTTCAACAGAAATCTAACTTGAAATAACATTATAAAAATACTTGCATGCTTTACATTATGAATGTAGTTGATTCATATACAATTAGTTTTATGAAGGCTATTCTTGGAGTCAAAAAATTAAAGATGGTTACAATCCAGTAACTTGGATGTTGGAAGTTAGAGCTACAATCAAAGAACTAGCTTTGGGGATTGATTTTACTAACATTTACATACACTCAGACCTGTACACGTGTATTTTGTTGTATTACTAAGTTACCATGCCAATGCATTTGTTAATGAGCTCAACATTGATGCTGACGTATGCCATATGTTTCAGGAGAAACAAAGCACTCGTTGAAGGATTAAGCAAGCCTGCGCCGGATTCAAAGGACCTTTATTTTCCTAGTCGGTACTCTCAGTCATTTTTCATGCAATTTATGGCTTGCTTGTGGAAACAACACTAGTCATACTGGCGAAATCCACCATAAAATGCTGTTAGGTTTCTTTTTACGATCGCTATAGCTTTGACATTTGGAACAATGTTCTGGGACATGGGCACTAAAACGTGAGTTACAACTAGGAAGCTGTAAATCTATGTACTTAATAATGTACATGGATGTTACTTTTAGTCTAGTAGTTTGATATTTCTTTTAACCTCAATTTTGACATTTGAATTTTTAGGAAACAGAGCCAAGATCTGTTCAATGCTATGGGTTCCATGTATACTGCTGTTTTCTTCAAGCGCTCAACTTTGTTCATCAGTGCCGCCAGTAGTAGCTGTTGAAAGGACAGCCTTTTATCGGGAAAAAAGGGGTTGGAATGTATTCTGGCATGCCATATGCTTTTGTAAAAGTAATGGTTTTTTGACACATTACACATATTTATTTTAATTCTCGAAAGGAATTGTATTTTCTTTGCTGATATTTTATTTTTCTTTTTTTTTTTTTCAGGTTATGATTGAGATACCTTATGTTGTTCTTTCAGTAGTGTATGGCGTTATAGTCTATGGATTTGAATGGATATCAGCGAAGCTCTTTCGGTATCTTTTCTTTATGTTCTTTAGCTTATTGTACTTCACCTTTTATGGCATGATGACAGTGGTTATGACACCAAACCACAACATTGCTGCAATTGTTTCGATTTTATATTTTGGTTGGTGGAACGTCATTTCGTGGTTTGTAATACCAAGACCTGTACTTATCGTTTTCCCATTTCTATTTTAGATAACTAGTTTTCATAGCTTACTGAAACTTTGTAGCTAACTTTTTTCCTCATCTTTCAACTTGTCAAATAACAGAGGATTCCCCAATGGTGGAGATGGTACTATTGTGCAAACCCTGTAACTTGGTGCATGTATGGATTGGTTGCTTCACTGTTTGGAGTTGTAGAGGACAAAATGGAAAGTGGTGAAACAGTGAATTAGTTTGTTAGAAGTTATTTTGATTTCAAACATGAATTTCTGGGAGTAGTTGCAGTTGTTGTTGCTGCCTTTGTCGTGCTCTTTGGAGTTCTCTTCGCAGTAGGAATTAAGAGGCTTAATTTCTAGAATCGAAAGAAATTATTCGCCGGGGGGGATTGGTGCTCCTTAAGGTATGCCCTTCCGGTGGGTTGTTCTCTTTTCTGTCTTTTTCATCCACTGCCTACACTGCATCAGAAAATCTTCGTCTTCGATCTCTCTTCGCGACGCAATATAGAACTTTCCTTCCCAGGTTATACTTAGCATCATCATCATCTTGTAAATTTGGGCATTTTACATGTACAAGCAAATCAGCAATCTTAGAACAATCATGTTCGATAAAGTCATATAGCAAGACTTTGGAATTTAGCATGTCAAAATCTCTCGCTCTTTCAAATGCATCTCAATTATTGATTTCTTTGATTAAAAATTTGTTCTGTTATTGTAAGAGCCAAAAAAATAAATTGTACCACGTGTTCAATAAACATCGTTGATTTGAAATAATAGATATACTTGCATTGATCTTGGATTAAAGATCAATATAGATACAATTTATATTGATTTCGAATTAGAAATCAATATAGACATTGTTGATGCGGTTTTCTGCTCGCTTCAAGTAGTATTGCTGCCTTCTGCTCGCTGGTTGCTTGAGCAGGATTTCTTGCCAGTTCCTATTTCCTTCCGTTTACTAGAGCGGTGATATCTTCTGACCTGCGTCCACAGAAACGGTGTCAGGGGTCGCCATGTGTTTTTCCGACAAAAACTCTCCGACGCTCAAGTTAGTAATCGGGTTGATTCTTTTGAAATCCCTCTTAATCTGAGGGGCCGGAAAAAGGAGAAGGTTCAGGGAAGTAAAGAAAGTAAAGAAAATAAGGAAGGAGAAACTCAGAGTCTGGGTACAAAAGTTGGACTTGGAATAAAAAAAAAAGTCCTTTTACCTCGCCTTTCGTTTGATTTTTATCACTCTATTTTTCCGCTCCCCTTTGCTTGGACGCCAACTCCCGCATTAATTGCCACTGTGTCTTTTTAATAGTTAGGGGTTGCTCCGGCATAGCCTGGGGGCGTGGGATGTTAGGCGGCTGTTGGTTCCCGTGATCAAATGATGATGCTGTGTAGGTCCGCGTATAATGATGACACCATAGAGACGTGCACCAGTCATCGGTAATAGTGATGAAACCTTACAGCGTGGGGTACTTGTCAGTCATCGATCGTCGTGACAAGTTGTCGGGAGGAGGGGCATCCATACTCAGGTCTGCTCTGCTCGAGCTTTGGTTTCCGTCTGTTCATGTCGTAACGTGACCAGGTCTAACTCAGTGGTCGAGGGTCTCTTTTAGCTGAGCAGGATGGGAAGATCAGGGCCCGACCAGCCTTGGAACACTTGACCTCGACCAGCTTTGACAACGATCAGGAGTGTCTTCGTGCTAGTGATTAGGCCTTCTGTTATGGTTGGATTGTCCTCGAGGAGGTCTGCTCGGCATAGCCCAAATACCAGTCCCCCAGTTTCTAGTCTTGAGAGTGAAGTGAGATAAGAATAGAAACTTCTTGTCTGAGCGAGTTCCCCTCTTTTTTTTTTTACTTTCTCACACTGAGCTATCCTCATTTTTCGTCATTTTACATTTAATGTGAGACGCGTGGGCTGATCTGGACTGCTCGTTTGAATTTTGAAGGGGCAGTTATTTGAATAGTCGCTTCCCTTGAGTAACGTGCCGTCTGTTGGCATGACTTGCTTTCCCCTTTATAAACCCTTAATTTCCCTAAGATGACCCACCCCATCTCCAGAGGTAACCTATCTTAAGAAACTAAACTCAAATATTAAAAATCATCTTATTAATAATAATTCTACTGAAATTTCGGCAGAACCCTCTCCTAAACATATAACATTATCAAATCTGTAATTACAACACAAGCACTCATAAATAATGTTTTATACATCAAACTACTTCAACCAATCTCATCCAGTAATATATCCAATATTACACACGTTTCATAATTCTTATTTCACATCCCTGGTATAATTCCAAAATAGGATGATTATATATTAACCAATAGAAAAATATTTATTCTATGTTCTCAAACAACCTCACGTGGCCAAAATGACTCCAATTATGTACAGCTGCTGGGTTAACTGTTGTACCTGTAATTTCCTGGGGGGGGGGAAATTATAATAAAATAGGGTGAACATAAAACTCAGTGGGGTCAGTGAGTGGATAGTAGCTTTTGAAACATAAAATACTTTAAAAAAGAAATACATCACTTGTATAATTACTTTTCTCAAACAAATATATTTTCATGTAAAAACTCCTTTCATTTCAATCATATTCTATATGTTACAATCCTCCCCACTTATAAAAATTTCGTCCTCGAAATTTAGGTACCAGGTAGAAACAAATGAGGGTATTGAGCTCGCATCAAGTCCTCTGATTCCCAAGTAGCCTCTTCCTTTGAGTGATTCATCCACAGCACTTTTACCAAAGGAATAGTTTTTGAACGCAATACCTGGTGTTTTCCCTCTAGTATCTCAACTAGCTCCTCTTCATAAGTCAAATCATCCTTCAACTGAATCGGTTGCTTCGATAAAACATGACTCGGATCATACATGTACTTTCAGAGCATTGAAACATGAAACACATTATGTATTCTGGACAACTCAGGTGGTAGTGCTAATCGATAAGCCAGTGGACCAATACGCTCTACGATCTCATATGGCCCAATGTAACATGGACTGAGCTTCCCATGCTTCCCAAAGCGAAGTACTCCTTTCCAAGGAGATATTCGTAAGAACACTCTATCACCAACACTAAATTCCAGTTCCCGCCTATGCTTATCCGCATAGGTTTTCTATCTATCTTGGGCTACTTTTAATCTATCCCGAATAAGTTGTACCCGCTCGTTAGTATCCTGAACCAATTCTGGGTCAAATAACTTTCGCTCACCAACTTCATCCCAACATACTGGAGTTCTGCATTTCCATCCATACAAAGCCTCATATGGAGCCATCTTGATGCTAGCTTGATAACTGTTGTTGTACGCAAACTCCGTCAAAGGTAAATAAATGTCCCAATTACCCTTGATTTCAATAACACATGCTCGTAGTATATCCTCCAAAGTTTGAATGGTACGTTCTGATTGGCCATCAGTCTAAGGATGAAAAGTTGTACTGAAATTCAACTTCGTACCTAAAGCATTTTGCAAGCTGGTCCAGAACTTCGAAGTAAACTGAGAATCTCTATATGAAATAATAGAGACTAGTACTCCGTGAAGACGAACTATCTCAGCCACATAAATACTCCCCAACTTATCTATTGAATAGGTGGTTTTGAATGGTAGAAAATGAGCAGATTTTGTAAGTCGATCTACAATCACCCAAACACTGTTGTGTCCACGCTAGGTACGTGAAAGTTCTGATACAAAGTCCATAGTAATATGCTCCCATTTCCACTCAGGAATAGGAAACGGCTGGGAATACCCTGCAGGTCTCTGATGCTCGGCTTTAACCTGCTGACAAACCAAACATCGAGAAACAAATTCTGCAATCTCTCTTTTCATGCCTTGCCACCAGTAATGATCCCTTAAGGTATGGTACATCTTCGTACTTCCAGGATGCATTGCATAGGCTGAAAAATGAGCTTCTTTTATGATCTCCCTCTTTGGCTCCTCAATATCCGGTATACACAGTCTATTACCCATGACTAAAACTCCATCATCTCTCACCATTAAATCGGTTCGTAAACCTTTTTGCACATCCTCTATCAACTTCATTAATTGGGGATCCTGTGCTTGCATCCAATAGATTTTGTCAATCAAAGTAGGCCTAACTTGAAAATTAGCTATTAAAACTCTGCAGTTATCGGCATCCAACTCAACTCCCAAAGATCTTAGCTCGATCAACAGAGGTATACTGGCCACTCGCATATGAGCCATAGAACCAGAAGATTTCCTTCACTCGCTTTGCCTGGATGATAATTAATAGTGCATTCATAATCCTTAATTAGCTCCATCTCTCTAGATAACGACAAACGTACAACGCATTATCCAGACTGATGCCAGGGATGAATTCTAAGGTGCAATCCTGTTAGAAAAACGTGGTGACTCAAAAGTCTACTGTGGCCATGCCGGTGGTCAATTTAAAGAGCCAGGGATTCTTGCGGTAAAGTATGAAATATAAAAGTTTGAATCCTCTAATTGAACACTATTTTCTAGTCCGATTAGATAATTCAGCTTTCCCTAACATACTAAATTTTAAAAATAAAAATCTTCCCAGCAGTCAACTCTTCCATTTTAAGCAATGGCTTTTAAAGTACAGTTTCTCAGTTAACATACAAAAGGGGATCGCAATCTTGTCCCTGATCTCCTCACTAGACCTCCTTTTTGAAAATTTTTTTTTTTGTCTGTCATTTCAGTCATCTACCTCATGGCCTCTCTTCCTCAATCAGCAACTACCAAAAAGACTTTTTCTCTTGATCTTCCCTTCCATTCTCCCTCCCAAATTCAAGATCTTGCTAAAAAGTTTTTATTTAGGTTTTTTATGAACTTTACCATCTCCATAAGTCTCAAACACTTAGTTTTCATCCTGATCACCTTTTCCTTACACGGTTCACTCTTGACCCTTCTAGAGATCTTTATGATGATGAGCATCTATGGTACGTATGGTGCCTAACGGTATTGTATGCCACAAAAATCATCATTCTGGTTTACCCTACTTTACTGCATTTGCTAGACCCTTTGTCGTCATCCTCACCCACCTGGACTCTCCTTGAGTAGTTTTCTCCTCTTCCATGGTGGAGAAGAAAACTAAAACAAACCTTAGATCACCTTCCTTACCTGTACCTTTCTATTCCAGATGTTATAGATGTCACTTCTGTTTACATCATCTATCATCCATATTTCCAACATCCAGTAACTCAAAGTTTCTGGACTCAAGATCAGGCTTACCTCTAGCGCACTTTTCCTCATTTTTTTCCTCTTCAACATGACCCGACAGTTTTAACAACATTGAAAAATTTCTTATTAAACCAGAACCGTGTCATACCTATTCCTCATGATATCCAACACACTTCTCTCGGTCCATCTCATGATCTGATTCTATTTCAGTTTGCGACAGATCTGCTAAAGGCCTTCTCCTCAAAGAAAATCGATCAAACTTTACCAACATTCTGTTCTAGGTCTCTCAAGATCTTGACAAAGAGTTCACCTCTCTTGACTCCATACAGCCTGATATCTTCGTCAACACCACCAGTGTTCAGTCTTGCCAGCCTTCTACAGTCATGGGATCATGTTCTTACACCGTAGAGCTTCCTCTCGAGCCATTTACCAGCATGCAATAGCCTTCTCCAGAGACATACCCCACGCTGAATCATCTCCCACAATCTCCACCAACCAATCATCATATTATGGATAAGATTGATAGCGATGTGGAAAATATCTCACCGTCCCACAACACCTAAAAGCATCTTTGTGATCTAACAGGCGTGCTTTTCCTATATGCTTTTATGATTTTTCTTTTGCTTTTATGATTTTATTTTGTCTTTTATGTTTTTTAAAGTAAGAAGGGTCCTGTCTTATCTCTCGTTAAAGATGGTTTGCTTTTTTTTTTTTTTTAAAGGATATTGATAGGGATCATATCTTATCTTTATCTTTAGTAATGTCTTTTTTAAAATTTGATTTTGCTTTTCCAAAAATTGACAGGAGTCATGTCCTATCTCTTTTATCTTGTTATCTTCCTAATCCTTTAAATTGAGAAGTTGCTCTCAGTTTTAAGGGGGACTTGAAAAGCTCAGAGAGCTTTCTTAAGGAAATAAAAGAAATATTTTCTCTATCTTTCATGGCTTAATCTTTCTCTTCTCTTCTTTAGAAGAATCTAGGTTTCAAAATTATCATACTATTGGTTAATACTCAATCAAGTATGCTCTGCACTTATCTTTGAATAAAGGATCATGTGCACTAGAACGATTAACTCGTATGCACCATAGAAAATGACTATAGGGATTATGGTTCATCCTCTTTGTGAGCCCAGAGAATTATTCCTTGGGTGGTATGTATTCATTGGTTTGTATGCGATGGTATGTGGGTATATCAGCTGGGCACTCAGGGGTTAGGGCTATTGGTCTGAAGGCCCATAAATAAAAATCCTGAAATACTTTCCCTAGATAACAACGCCACGTACCTATCGCTTCCGTGTTCTTCAAACCTTGCTGGCCATTTTAACTTAGGAATGTCATCAAATGTGAACAATGGACCATTGCTAAGTTTTGAGACATGGACAGGGGGATCTATTCCAAAAGTATCGTTATATACAAGCCATCTGTCTAGACTACTCAAGAATGCAGCCCCACCTTGGGGACCAATTCAGACTGCAGCTGTCAAAAAGCTAAAGCTCGTGGCCCGAAAGCTACCTCTTCTCCATATACCAAAAGACAGGCAATGCATTCTTTAGATTGATGCCAGCGTTAAATTCTGGGATGCAATCCTGTTAGAAAAACGTGGTGACTTAGAATCCTACTGTGGCTATGCCAGCGGCCAATTCTTTTGCATCAATTCTTTCAAGAGCTCAATTCTAGGCTTTAGGGTTTTGTGTTTGCCAGTTTAGAACAGCTTCAAAAGGCCTGGGTTTGTCAGGTTGGTTTGTTAGTGTTATAGGAGATGAGACATAAGGTCAGCCACGGCAGTCGCAAGAAGCGGTAGGTACATGGCATTGTTATCTAGAGAAAGTGACCTCACATGCACAGTATTTCTAGATGTTTATTTAAAGGCCTTCGGACCAGTAGCCCTAACTCTGAGTGTCCAGTCGATATACCCACACACCATCGCATACAAACCAATGGATATATATTACTCAAGGAATAGCCCTCTAGGCTCACAAAGAGGATGAGTAATGATCCTTTTGGTCAGTTTCTATGGTGCATACGGGTTAATCATTCTGGTGCACAAGATCAAAGGCAAGTGTAGAGCATACTTGATTGAGTATGAATAGATAGTATGATAATCTTGAAACTTAAATAATTATATAGAAGAGAAGAGAAAGATTAAGCCATGAATGATAGAGAAAAGATTTCTTTTATTTCCTTAAGATAGCTCTCTGAGCTCTTTCATGCCCCCCCAAAACTGAGAACAACTTCTCAATTTAAAGGATTAGGGAGATAACAAGACAAAAGACACAGGACAGGATCCCTGTCAACTTTTGAAAAAGCAAAAGCAAACTTTAAACAAGACATGACTAAAGATAAAGATAGGACAGGACTCCTATTAATATCTTTTGTAGAAATAAAAAGCAAACCATTATTACAGAGAGATAAGACATGAATCTTGTCACTCATAAAAGCATAAAAGAAAAAATAAAATCATAAAAGCAAATGCAAAAGGAAAAGGAAAAGTAGGAGCATGGATGAAGCACGCCTGTTGAACATAATGATGCTTTTAGGTGTTGTGGGACGGTGAGAGGTTGTCCACATCGCTATCGATCTCATCCATAGCATGATGACTGGTTGGTGGAGATGGTGGGAGATGATTCAGCGTGGGGTATGTATCTAGAGAAGGCTGGTACATACTGGTAGATGGATCCGGAGGAATCTCTACTGTGTAAGAGCATGATCCCATGACTATAGGAGGCTGGCAAGACTGAACACTGGTGGTGTTGACAAGATCTCTGACTGTATGGAGTCAAGAGAGGTGAATTCTTTGTCAGGATCTTGAAAGTGTTGAAGTAGGATGCTAGTGAAGTCTGGTCGGTCTTTTTGAGGAGAAATTCTTTGGTGGATCCGTCAGCGGACTGAAATGGAGTCAGATCATAAGATGGACTGAGAGAATTATGCTGGATATCATGAGGAATAGGTATGATACGGTTCTAGTCTAACAAAAATTTTTCAGTTCTGTAAAGACTATCGGGTCATGTTGAAGAGAAAAAGAAAGAGGAAAAGTACTCCAGAGGTAATTATGGTCTTAAGTCCAGAAACTTTGAGCTACTGGATGTTGGAAATAAGGACGATGGATGATGTAAACAAAAGTGATATCTGTGACATCTGGAGTAGGGAGGTACTAGTAAGGAAGGTGTTTTAAGGTTTGTTGTAGTTCTCTTCTCCACCATCTAAGGTAATCAGAAGTGACATCTATGATCCAGGTGAGTAAGGATGAGGATGAAGGGTCTAACAGACACTGTAAAGTAGGGTAGACCGGAATGATGATTTTTCTTACGTACAATACCATTAGGCACTATACATACCATAGCTCATATCATAAAAATCTTTAGAAGGGTCGAGAGTGAACCCTGTAAGGAAAAGGTGAATTTGATAGAGAGAATAGAAAACTTAAATAAAAACTTTTTAACAAAATCTTGAATTTGATAGAGAGAATAGAAGGTAAGACCAAGAGGGAAAGTCTTTTTGTTAGTTGCTGATTGAGGAAGAGAGGCCATGAGGTAAATGATTGGAATGACACACAGAAGAGATTTTTGAAAAGGGAGGTCTTGTGAGGAGATCAGGGACAAGTTTGCGATCCTCTTTTATATGCTTAATTGAGAAACTTTAATTTGAAAACTATTGTTTAAGACAGAGGAGTTGACTGTGGGGAAGATTTTTATTCTTGAAATTAAGTATGTTAGGAAAATATGACTTATCTAATCGGACCAGAAAATGGTGTCCAATCATATGGAATTCAAACTTTTGTATTTCATACTTTATCGCAATAATCTCTTTGTACAACACGTGGTAATGCTTCTTTGACTCTTTAAATTGATTGCTGGCATGACCACTGTAGGCTTCTCAGTGTGGAGGATGCGTTGTTCGTCTGTCAGTATCTGGAGAGGAGGTGGCTTTTGGGCCACGAGCTTTAGCTGCTGGACGGCTGTAGTCTGAATTGGTCCCCAAGGTGGTACCGCTTTCTTGAATAGTCTGGACAGCTAGCTTGTTTATACCAAAATTTTTTAAATAAAGTCTCTGAGATAGTTGATAATGCTAAGAAACTGTTGGATTTACTTTTTGATGAGATTTCATAAGGGAAATAGAGCAGTTCTTGGGCAATATTTGGTCTCAGATGATATTATTCATTTTTAATAATCATGCCGGGAAAATCAATTGAGGATTGGCCCAATACACCCTTTTTGGCAGACAATATAATCCCATAGTTTTCTACTATCTTTAAAAAACTGGAAAGTAAAGTATGGTGCGATGTTTTGTCCTTATTAAAAAGTAAGATGTCGTCGACGTAGAATGAGTGCATTTGATAAGATTGGCTCAAAGATCCGTGTCATCGCCTTCTGCAAGATCGAAATGGCGACTTTTAATCCAAACAGCATTACTGTCCACTGGTAGTGGGCGTTAGGAATGCAAAACATTGTTTTGGATCGTTTATCTAGATGAATGCCAAGTTTCCAGAAACCTGCTTTGAGGTCGAACTTGGAGAGAACCTTTGCGTCTTTGAGATGGATGAATAAGGACTAGATTTTTGAAAGTGGAAACTTGTCATCTTTGAGGAAAGCATTGAGAGGTTGATAGATAATCACAAGTCGCTTCTTTCCTTTGAGAATTTCTGATCTTTTTTCGACATGAAATACCTGGTAAGCCCATTCTGAAGTTATGGGTACTACAAAGAACTTGGGACATAAGCTGGTTACATTCTTCCTGAGCTAACTTGAGATCTGTGGGAGTCATCCCTGTATGCGAGGCTTTTGTAGGATTGATATCCTCATTAAACTTAAAAGGAAGCTTAATAAAGAAACTATAGTTTTTCTGCAGAGGATTGTTATGAATGAATTGACTATGATTTTCAGGATGGTGAGGAAGAAGTTGTTTTTTAAACTGTTCATAGTTGGGAGGTATATGCTTAAAGAAATGTATTTTGAGAATATTAGTATAAGGTAGGTACATATATTTATACCTGATACCCGTAGTAGTAATCTTGAGCTTCTTGACTAAATGAAGAAAGTCAAAACTGATGAATAAAACTTTGTCAGTGAGAGTTGAACTTATAGCTTGGGTTCAAATGACACAATTAGGAAAGAACTGTATCCTAATCCGTTTCTTTGGGATGAGTGTGGTCTGGAATAATTCTCCATTTGCTGCTTTGAATAACTCTGTATGCTTTTCTCATGCAGAGGCAGATAAGATTTCAAGGTTAAGCATGCTTTTCTGTGATCCCGTATCAATAAAACCAATAATAGGAACTGGTCTGTTGAACTTTGATGGGACCAAATGAATCTGTAAGGATGGAATTGTTGGTGAAGGTGTTTGAACACTGAGTTGTTGAACTGTGTTGATGACTGAGATTTCATTAGTGTCAGAAGTTGCATGAACAAATGTTGTATCATCATCGGAGAAATCTTGTTCAGAGAACATAAATTCTACGTCATCAGTGTCTAAAAGCATATGTGTGGATTCAAGATGATGGATAAACCGAACTGCTTGAGCTGGCTTATTTAGACAATTTCTCACAAAATGTCATCTTTTCTTACAAACAAAGAACCTGCTGCTTTATATTTGGAAGTCTGGGAAGGATCCTTCTTTTTAAAAAATCGATGAGGTATTTTTGGCTTTGAATGAGTTTGTGTTTTCTGAAAGGATAGGTTTTGTAGTGGTGCTTCTTTTTAGTTGGGCAGACACACGTCTTATCATCACTGCATTTGATGGCAAGATGAGGTTTCTTACAGGCTTTCTAGAATGGGTGCTTATTTTTCAGAAGGTCTGCAAAGAACTCTTTCTGTTCGCATAATCTATCAAGGAAACTGATAGCTAACTAGTTGAACAAAATTAAAATTTAAAAAAAAAAAAAAAACTAATAGCTAACTAGTCGATTTTTCCAAGAGATAATTTGCAATGTCAAGCTGGTTTGCTGTGAGCTGCCGTTGAATCTCAAGTTAGAATTCCTTCGAAAGAGAGGCTATAAAGATATGCTTCAAGTTTGGATCGTTAAATTCATTCAACTTGTGGAACAGCGAAGACATACGCTTGTAGTGAAAATCTTAATCTTTTCTTTGAAGTGAGAAACACTTCATTTGAAGGAATTCTTTTCTGAAAAGTTCATTTGCAACTGTGGATTCTTCAAGGTATTGCTCATAAATGATTCCAAAAGCAGTCGGGATATCAGTGATATGAATAAATTGCTGTTGGGATTATATGCTCTTTAAAGCATATTGATTTTTCTGATTAATAAAATATTTCAAATATTTATTCAGATATTTTGAATTGCATTAATATTTTGAGCAAAGTCCATTTAATCATATTATATGTATTTATGCGATCACCATGTGGATTCGCAGAAGACATAAATACAAGTTATCTTATGATTAAATAAGTTAAGTTCGCAGTTGATAAATAAAGTTGGGCACTTTATTTAGGTATAGACTGTAATAAATTCATTGAGTGATTTGTCTTAATCATGCATGAATTTATTGATGTAGTTTGTTTACATTGAACTGGATCACATATGAGATTTAATTAACCTAGTAATAATCGTCGGACTTATTAAATCTCATAGGCATTGATTCTATCGTAATCTTAATCTTGAGTTAGTTATGATTTCATGATTGTTGTTGTTATTTCATTTGAGTTACCAATGGGCATGACATACACATGTAGTCTAGATTACCCAGTATCTTGGTGGGAGCAATTACAAGTATTGAAATTGTAGATTAACAATATAGAATTTGTACGACACATCTCTTGATGGGTTTTCAGCACTTGATCATAGAATTCTCTGGCCAGAGTGTCTCAACATAAATAAGTATGTTGAAAATGATCATTAGAGAAAATCAGTAAGTATCAAGGAAAAAGATGTAATTAAATTGATTGGACAGTTGATATATCAATTTAAATTAACGATGTGGTACAAAGGATTGTGCAGTAAAGAAATCAATGTGGCTTAGGCGAATTATATTCGAGCATACAATTATGGAGGTCAGTTCCAATCTTATAGTGGAGTAGAATTGGAATTAAATAATTATATTTGTTTAATTACAAATTTAATTATTGTAACCACTATTGTATGTTCCCAAATGATCCCCGGGTTAGCTCATTTAATTGACAACACCATCACTGGACCCAAAAGCAAGAAAAACTGGCATATTAGATGAAAATTATAATTATAATATTTGTTAAGGCCTAGTATGTTATATTAAAGTGTAAATGGGGGCTTGTAATGTTTTACAAGGTGGTCTCCTAGTTTGTTACACATTCCTTCCACTTTTAGGTAAGTGGAGAGATAGTTAAAAGAGGAATTCTATTTTAAATAGAAATCCTAATCCTAACATACTAGGGTTTTTCATAAGATATTATAAAAGGGGCTTTATACTCTTAAATTGAAAAGAAAAAGAGAAGAACCCCAGTGATTTTAAGAAAAATAAAGAAGGCATCTAAAAGGAGCCAGTTGCAATTGGGAGTGGTGAAACAGACGCCCACACGTCCAGTGTTGATCAAACTTGAGTCATAGCCTGGAAGATCGTTTGGAGGCAGATTTACAACTCTCAATTGTTCATCTTCTCAAAATATCAAGGTATGAATTTCTATATTACTTAATTCTTATATGTTGTATGAGATCGGTCCTAAAAAGGTTTTAATTGAAAATTGAAAAACCTAGTTTATTTTCCCTTCAATTGCATCTGTCTATATTGACTTAAACTTTGGAACCAATCCCGTAAAGATCACGTAAACCGTGAGCTGAATTCTTTAAGGACTGTGTTTAATTGAGTGCCTGGTCTGATCATTTGAACATCTATCCATATTGATAATTCTTCAAACCTTACTAGCCATTTTGACTTAGGAATGTCATCAAATGTGAAGCATGGACAATTGTTAGATTTTGAGACATGGACAGGAGGATCTCTGATAGGAGACTGTGCTGTATCTGAATCAGCTTCTTCTACAATGGTTGTAGTTGAAAAAGAAGGATCTTCTGTTGGCTGTGCCATCAGAATCTTGGATACATCAGCAATTTCTTGCTCTGAGTTAGTTGCAGAGAATTCTGATTTTTAGATAAAACCAGAAGTCATCGATGGGGATTTTAACTGTGCTGAATATTGTTCTGGATTTGAGGGTGAGCCTGAAACATCTGTATGTTCTGAGTCACTGGAAGTAAGTAAAGGCAACTGTTGTGAAGAATATTGGTGAAAAGGCTGGTATGGCTATGAAGGTGGTTCTACTGTTGGTTGTACAGGCTGTGATGGTTGTTGTACTACTACTGGTTGTACAGGTTGTTGTACAGGCTGTGGTAGTTACTGTACTTATGGTTCCATGGGTGCCTTGTCTTTTGCTCTATAAGATGGTTGAAGAGTTTAGCTGGAATATGGATTAGGAATAGAGTGCCTGAATGAGACTCCAGGTTAGGTTCTTTGTTGTAATTGTGGTGAAGGCCTGGTCTTTGGTTTTGGTACTCTTGGTAGTGGTGCTGGTTCTAGTTATTTGTAGGAGAGATGAGAGAGGCCAAAGAATTGACCATAATTAAATGGTTTTCTTTGAGGAGGATTATAGAATGGGTTGGTATTGAAGAGAGATGTGTGGGCAGGTAACTGTAAAGATGGAGCAAAGAGGGATGGCTGTTGATCTATTCGTGCCAGTTCTACTTTCAATTATCTGATTTCAGCTTCTTTCTGATTAAACTTAAGACCATAAACACGATCTCTAAGCATCTGCATCAAGTTCGCATCAAGCTGAGTAAGTTTGGCTTTTAAGTCAACATACATTCTGTCAAGTTGGGAGGATAAGTTGTCAACTTTAGTTGTGTTTGCTCTGACTTGGTTGGCCACGATATCCACTTTTGCATCAATTCTTTCAAGAGCTCAATTTTGGACTCTGATGTTCTATGTTTGCCAGTTTAGAACAGTTTCGAAAGGCCTGGTTTCTTCAAGTTGGCCTGTTGGTGTTATGGGAGATAAGACATAAGGTCGAGTAACAACCTTAGTCTGAGGATCTATTTGTTTTTCCAGTGGAGGATACTAGTCTTGGTAAGAGCCTTGGGAAGACATCATCAGATAAGATCTGATCGGAGATGAAGGGTTTTTTGGTCTCCTGGGGAAAGCGTCTTCTTCATGAGCAAAGCTCATAATTTGTAAGCCATTCAAGAGGCATGAGCTTTATGAGTTCAGCTTTAGTTATCTGTTTAGAGATTTGGATAATGGTAGGAGAAGTCTCTGTATCATCCAAAATCATGGCTGTATGAAAGGAATAATTGAGATTTGGGAGATCCATTGCATGGTTTTGGAGATGATACACCAACTGATGTGTAACGTGGCTATGTTGGCACTGGCTATTTGTTCAGCTCCTTGGATTTGGACATGAACCTTTAAGGTACTTGGGACATTTGTGTTGTGGACAGAAAGGTTGAAGTTTGGGTAGAAGGTGAGGAGAACACTGCTGGCTTGCAGGGTTGTAAAGATAGTACTAATCACAGCGTATTAGTATTCCTTAAATCTGGTGTCAAGTAAAGCTAGTCTGACAGTTACAGGTAAGCCTTTTCGGCCATGAAGAGTAAGGATTAGGCGGACTACGCCTATATGTATGTGGGTGAAACCTTTTCTTTTTAATCTGGTTATGAATTCTAGTGGAATTTCAAGGGTGACATGTTCAGGTTGAGTTGACTGAAGATGATACTGATCAAGTGCAGAAGACTGGACATATTCTCAAGGATTGGTTCTATTGGATTTGATCAAGGTTCTAATATTAAAGGAAGACTTCTTCTTATAAAGCTGATGAGGACTAACAAGAGGAAAATTTGATTTAGAAACTTGAGCAGGCTTTGGAATATAAGAATATTCTACTAGATTTTCAATTTTATAAGATAAATACTTGGTACAGGATTTAGGAAGAGTGAGGGTAGACGAAAGAGTAACAGGAGAAAGAGATTGGGGTGAAGAGCTAGGAGTAGAAGATGAAGTTTCCATGACTGTAAGGTTCTTCTCTATAGTAGATCTGGTTTTCTAAAATTATCCTAATAAAATACCACTCGCAGGAAAGACTAATAAGATCTGGTTATCTAAGATTATTTTGTGGGTTGTGGAATGTCTTTTCTGGGTTTGTTATCCCTAGACCAATAAGTATATTGATTTTAATTTTCCCATTCTATTTTAGATGCTAGATATCTACCTTATTGGAAATTTTTTTAGCTAATTGTTTCCTTATCTTTCAATTTTGCCAAATGACAGAGGATTCCTATATGGTGGAGATGGTACTATTGGGCAAACCCTGTGGCTTGGACCATTTATGGACTGGTTGCATCACAGTGTGGGGATATAGAGGACAGAATGGAAAGTGGAGAAACAGTTAAACAGTTTGTTAGAAGTTATTTTGGTTGCAAACATGATTTTCTAGGACTAGTTGCAGCTGTTGTTGCCGCCTTTGCGGTGCTTTTTAGAGTGCACTTCACAGTAGGAATTAAGATGTTTAATTTCCAGAATCGGTAGAAACTTTGTTTCAGTTTTGAGATCAAGTCTGCTTAATGGAAAAAATACTGCCAAGAAACATTCCAAGGCCCGAAGAGGAATGGAGGTGCAGATGCCTTGGCTAGTGTTGGTTGGCAATTTCCTCCCAAAGTTTTTCAAAAATTATGTCTATAGTTATTGGAAAAGATTAAAATAATGGCTTTTCACATTATGTTTGTACCAATTATTAATTGGTGCCACGTAGAAACTGGTTTTGAAGATTGCTTGGAGGAGCTTATCAACATGGTTTGGAAAGAATGGATAATATGATGGATCAAATAAAAAACGAAATAGACAATGATGATGAGGTCTTTATGAATCGCTGCTGATGGAGCTTTCATTTTCGAATTGTAGCTTTACCACCAAGCCACGCCTTGTTGAAGCATTTCGTCAAACACTATGCTGTTTTCATAAAAAAAAAAAAAAAAGCTGTATTTTAACTATGAATGAGGTAAAAATACTTAATTAGTCACGGGGAAGGATTGGTGGTCCCCTTGCACAAGTATTTATATCAATTTTAAATCATTTTATTAAAGATGAATAAATGGTTAATATAAAAAACTTAGAAAAATAAATTAATTATGCATATTATATATATATATTAATTAATTATATTACTTCTGATGTATTTTATAATTCTACTTTGACTTTGATATCAAACAAAAAAATAGTAATACAATCGGATTAGCTGAAGAAAGGATAAGTTATGTTAAGAGATGGATCTCTATAAAGTGAATGAGATAAACCACTTTGTTCGAACCTAGGGAAGGGAGAGATTAACAAAGTTGAAACCATTGAAATTCCGTTATTATTATTATTATTTTTTTTAAAAAAATTCAACTTTAACCTTTTGTTTTAAAATATTTTAAAACTCCCAAGAGTTAACAAAACCCTATCACTATTGAGGAAGAAAAACAGTGTACAATATATTAAAATGTTGGATATGGAAACTTACATTTGCGTGATTCGTCTTCTTGACTTCCAGTTCCGGGGTTATTGAAGTAAACTAAAGATTTTTTTTTTTTTTTAAAAGAGTAAAACAAAGACTATATATTATAATATATAAATGTGTAAGTTAAAGACTTGCAGGCGTTAACAGTTGCACACACGACGCAGAGTAAAATAAAGACAATATTTTTTATAAGTAGTATAGAAAAGACTGTACATACAATAATGTGTAAAGATAGAGATTTGCATTTATGATTGAGTACTAAACGGAGATTTGTAAATACATTTTCCTGGCAAATGAGTTCAAGAATTGAAATATAAAAATTTATTATTATTATTATGACATGTTTGACTATTTACGTTAATAAGTTTTCTAAGAAAACATAACGTCAATTAAATGTATCACTACTCACGATAAGAGACAAAATTGACCCTCTTCACCATCCAAATAATACAAGAATAAAAACATTTACAACAATATTATTCACCTATTCAACTTCATCTCCGCAGCTGAAATTTGTAAGCCTTTTTTTTCTTCGAAGTGATCTCTATCTGTTGGGATAACAAAATATTCCTGTGGGTACGAGGGCCCGCGGGAGCCTATTATATTAAGATTGGGTATTGGGGAGCCTATTATATTAAGGTTGGGTATTGAAAATATTTTTTCTTTTATTTTATTAAAAAAAATCAAGTATGTATATAATTATTTATACCGTTGATTGAACGAGTCAAGCATGGGTATTAAATACTAAAACCCATACCCACTCATTAACCCGTTTGATTGTTTATTTTTGTTATTAATTTTTTAAAATTAAATTAATAATTAACAACTAAATATAAATATTAAAATTTTAAAAGACTAAAACATGAATAATTAAATGTTAGCAGTTTTAAATATTTAATTGCAAAACATTTTGAAACCCTAAGGAATAAAAAAATAATATTTTAAATTCTAATTATCTTTACAAGATCTTATTCAAAATGCACATTTTGATCATTATAGTGTTGGCTAGAAAAATAGTTAAAGATTGTCCATATTCTTATAGTTAATTTATTTTTGTTCTTTGGAATTTTTTTCAATTTAATAAGATTTTGTGATTTAAATTGTTTTAGCCATCTCATCACATTTTTATTACAAATTTTTAGCAATTTTTATATTTTCTTTTATTTAAATAAATATAGTATTTTAATTTAATAATATATTAATTAAGGTTACCATCATTAAATTAAAAGGAATATAGGGGATAGGAGAAGGGGACAGACATATATATTTTTTTAACGGGGAATCCACAACTCGTAACTATTTAAACCTTGAGCGGGTACGAGCATGAGTATTGACATCTCCTCACAATACCCGCCCCATTGTCATTCCTATTTATCTATGGGTGGGTAAGGGTTAGGAGGTTCAGTTCAATTTGAAATTGAGCTGAACCAATCAACCTAACCATACTTAATTGGTTTGGTTTAATTTTTTCATTTTTTTCAACTAGTTCCTTTGCATTTTTTTTTATTTTTCTTATAAATTGACCGGTTTTTATTAATTTTTAACACTGAACCATTGATTCGGTTCAAATTTTTGGTGGGAAGCAATTTTTTTGCCATCATAACTTTATCAAATTAATGCAAAAGTTAGCTAATTACTTTTCTTACAGTAATTCAAGGTAGAAAAAAAAAAGAGTGCTGGAACAATAAATCCTATGGTGAAATCCATTACTTAAAACTCAGAAACATTCATGTTACATCACTAAAATTCAATAATAAAAATATGCAGAAGCATATCTGAATCCATAATACTGAATAATCATCTAGAGTTGTGTGGTTCGTCTTCTAGATCATCATGTTCTCTTAGAGAATCTTTAAACTTCTTTGTGCCTTATCTCTGATGATGAGCTTGATCTCTGTATGCTTTGTTTTTGTCAAGCTCTATTGTTATTAGAATATAGCATTGTTGATTTATTGTCATAAAATAATTTGAGTTGTCTATCAATACCATCTACTACGTGCAGCCCCATGATAAAATTTCGCAGCCATATTCTATGATTAACACTTTATAACATGCTATGAATATTGTTGCCATCGTAGAAGAGGCTATAAGAGATTATTTAACATTCTTTGAAGAAACAACACTCCCAACTAGCATATAGATGTAGCCCATTGTGAAATTTATACTATCTTGGTATCTAGTAAAATCGGAGTCAGTATACCCATTAATCTCAAGCTGATTCGACCTCTGAGATGTGAGCATGAAGTTATTTATTCTCTGTAAGTGCCGCAAAACTTGTTTGATTGCTTTCCAATGATCTAATTCTAAATTGCTATATATATGCCCAACGTCCCAGTAACGTAAACAATCTTTGGTCACATACAAATCTAATTATAGATTAAACTTCATACCGTTGACAGATAAGGAATCTTCTGTAATTTTTTTCCTCAAAATCATTCTTAGGACAATGATTGAGAATATACTTGTCTCCTTTAGCCATAGAGGTATTGCCTGATTTACAATCTTGCATGCCATAACTCTTAAGAACATTTTCGATATAGTTCTTTTGTGATAATCCAAGAATACCCCGACAATGATCACTGTGTATCTATATGCCTAATACAAAAAAAGCATCACCAAGATTTTTTATCTCAAAATTCTTAGGTAGAAATCTCTTGGCTTTATGTAATAAGCCTATATTGTTGCAAGCTAGCAAAATGTCATCGATATATAAAACAAGAAAAATATAATTGCTCCCATAGAACTTATGATATATGTAGTCATCGATCAAATTTATCTCAAAACCGAATGAGATGATCACTTGATGAAATTTGAAATACCATTGTTGAGATGCATACTTGAGCCTATAGATTGATTTTTTAAGTCTGCAAACCATATTTTTTGGGTTTCTTAACACAGTTTTTTGACTGTATCATATAGATCGTCTTATCAGTGTTACCATTGAAAAACATGTTCTTGACATCTATCTGATGTAACTCAAGATTAAAATGTGTCACCAATGCTATTATAATCCTGAAAGAGTATTTTGAAGAAACTGGAGAAAAAAGACTTTTTATAGTTGATGCCTTCTTTCTTTATAAGACATTTTGCGACAAGACGCACTTTATACCTCTCCACATTATTTTTTGAATTCCTTTCGATTTTAAATATATATTTGCAACCAATAGGCTTCGCATCTTCTAATAATGGGACAAGATCTCATACATTATTATCTTTTATAGACTTTGTTTCCTCATTCATGGCATCAATCCACTTTTGAAAGTTAGAACTTTCTATGATTTAATGAAAATTAAATGGATTATCTTCCATCACTCCAATACAATGTAGTCATCTGGCACTACATTTTTCCTTACTCTAGTGAATTTCTTTAATGACATAAGTTTTTGCGGTAGTGGAGTTTGTTGTTCTGGAATAATTTCTAATATGAGAGATCTTGATCTGTTTTCTCTTGAAGAAAGCCAATAATGAGGCGCTGATTAATGCTAATAACAATTGCGGAAATATCAATATATAAATATAGCTTTCACTATCAATAGGCTTTTGGCAATATAGATAACCCTACATAGATGTATCTGAAAGACAGAACAATAAATGCTTTAACTTGTCTTCAATAATAATCTAAATTGTCTAATTGCTTTAACTTCTACTATTTTATTATCACACACATAGATGTATCTTTCACCATCACTAGGCTTTCGGCAATATAGGTTATCCTGTATAGGCACATTGATGTGAGTTATGTTTAACCTTACAACAAACCAAACTACACTCTTCAGTTCCACAAAAGAAATAACTAGTGCATTTTTTGAATAACTCTGTTTCTTTTGTTGTTTTCTTTGAAGTGCTACAGCCGTAGTTTCCTTATCTTTTTTCCTCTTTTTTTCCCTTGTCCTTGTCCTTATACTTCATTGAAATTAGATTTTTCAATAGTGTACTTATTTATGTTATTTCATTCTTGACTAATCCCTTTTCAATTTCTCCAGAGAAATTCTTTAGCTATAATTATCGTTCCAAACATAGAGTCTCTGAATGCTACCAAATGGCCTTCTTCATGATCATCATATACATGCGAGTTGATTTCTCCTACCTTTCCATACCCTTCTTTTCATCGACGGTATTCTCATTTGTAAGAGATATGGGACAATCAACCAAATCCATTACTATGAGAACTATTAAGGTGTTCTCTTTCTAAGATTCGAAATTAAAGCCATTTAGTATAGAAATTGAATTGATGTTGGTAGTAATACTAGCAGGAGTCATAACTGAACAATGAACAACAAACAAACAAAAAAATCTTGTAAATATTAACTTGTAAGTTTCATGACAAAAATAAATTCAAATAAAGATAAATCACATTGCAAGATACGAGACACTCCATTATTATTTTATAGATAAAATATTAATGTGTAAGTGATGCCTTGGAATAGTAATCAAACATTGATAAGAAGAACATATCAAATAATAGATCTTCCTTTGGGCTGATTTATTATTAATATGTAAAACCAAATAATCATCATATATTTATTAATATAGGTGCATATGCAATCTTCTCAAATATGAAACCTCCTTCGGGCTGATTGATATTTACAAAAATTACGTATAAACAACTATTTATATTTTAAAACAAATCAATTTTTATAAGAGATGTCACTTGGTGACATGATATTTTAATTAATTCATCTCAAAATATATATAAACATATTTGAATTGACCAATCAACTGTTGACCAAGGTTGAGCTAGGCTAGGTCAGACTGACCCAAATTTCTAAGCCAACCCATTTCTCCTCAATTAGGTCAGGGTTGGATAAGTTTGGATCAGGATCTATATCAACCCTAACCCGTTTTCCAAACCCTATTTTTTTTTTCTATTGTTTCTTCTTCCTTAGCAGCAGCCATGATCGCTGTTCTAACCCAAGTTGCCATGGCCTCCTTGCTTGGTTACAGCGGCCAAAGGTTGCATCTTGTTTGACCGAAAAACGATTGTGCCTTTTATTTTTTTCTTTCAATGGCGGCTGTTAGCCACTTTGTACCTTCTTTTCGCAGCTTGTCCTTCCCGTTGCGGCCTGGAAAACCTAGGCTACTGATGGCTACTATAGCCATCAGTTTCAAATTCAGTTCATATATGTGTTTATTGATGCCGGCTGTATAAAATTCAAGAAACAAAATACCAAATTTCAAAAATTTCCAAAAAATTCATATTTCCTAACATTTTTAATCTTCAATTTTGATATCAAATTCAATAATACCAGGATTGTCAAATTTAGGAATACAAAAAATTTAATTATTAATCGAAAATAAATTCAATTATCAATAATTAAACATGAAGAAACTCTGATACCACTTGTTGGAATAATTAAAACCTTTGGTGAAATTCATCACTCAAAATCTAGGAATATTCATATTGTATTACCAAGAATCAATAATAAAAATATGCGGAAGCGTGCCTGAATCCATAACACTAAATAATCTTCTAGAGTTATGAGGTTTGTCTTTCAGATCAACAGTTTTCCTAAAGAATCCTTTAAACTTCTCTGTTCTCGATTTCTGATGATAAGATACTAAAAAGAATAGAAAGATTTGCGTGACTTAGAGATCATAACCACTTATATAGATTACTTTTTCTGTTGCTTTTTGGTATTCCTATTTCAGCTCATCATAAAAATAGTAATTACCCTTTAGTATCTATACATTAGATGTCCATACTTTATTAGATACATTAAAGCTCAAAATTACAATATAAATTAGATCACTTTTAATTGAATTTAATCTTATATGTATTCACATATAATTATTCACTTTTAATTCAATATTTTCTTTTAGGTTGAGTGAATAATAACAAAAATAAAATAAATCACTATTAAGCAGTTAGGCTTCTATGTGTTTACTTGTAAAACTCTTTATTGGATTTTTTAATTCACCGTTGTTAAAATACCGGTGACAACTACTACAAAATTAAAGATAATATATTAACAATTAAATGTTAAAATACCGGCAGTATTTATCTCAGCAGTGTAGTGTTAAAGTCATATTTCTACTTAATTAATATTGCCATCCTTTTATGAATTTTAATAAATATATAAAATCATAGCCGCCTCTACAATGCTAGTCCATTTATGCTGTAGGGTGATTAAAAATATAAATATACATGATCAGTTGATGTAGAATTTCTCTGTCAAAATTAACTAATATATGGACAATATTTCTGTGCATGAATTTCTCTTTGTTGTTGAACTCAACAGAAGAGAGAAAAGCCCTTGAGGATTTTTGGTTGGTTTTCAATGGAGGGTAGTCATGATATTTTCATGGGCAGTACTGGTTTTCGTAGAAGCACTTCTAGATGGAGAACAAATTCTGGGGGGGCTTTTTCGAGGTCTTCAAGAAGAGAAGAATATGATGATGAGGAGGCTCTAAAATGGGCTGCTCTTGAGAAATTACCCACTTATAATCGTTTGAGGAAAGGGATATTGACTACTTCACGAGGAGAAGCTATTGAAGTTGATGTTTCAAATCTTAGGCTGCAAGAAAGGCAAAGGTTGATCGATAAATTGGTGAAAGATACTAGTGTTGATAATGAGAACTTCTTGTTGAAGCTCAAGAACCGCATTGATAGGTAACGTTTTTTTTTTTTTTTCAGCAGCTCCAGGTGTCCTAGTTGGTCAAGACAGTGATTCAGGAAGGGTGAGTTCAAACGACAATATAATACAAAAGTTTTAACAAAAATAGTGAGTAACAAAATTTAAACTTCATTTAATTTAAAAGATGATATTAAGCTGCAAAGAAATCCTAATTTTTGTATAAAAGGAAGAAATAAAAAACGTAAAAACCACTCTATAATCATAATACTAGGACCAAGCTAATTTTATTATTATGAGGATTTATAACTTATCTTTATTGTTTTGCTTTCATTATTCTTAATGCAGGTGATATACAAGTACAATACATGCTACATTGATAATTAGTTAATGAAACATATTAAATCCAATATATAGATATTGATAAAAGTCCAAAGAATAAATTAATGTCCCAAACAACTATAGAAAAATATTTTATTCCTCTTAAACCTTTAATTTGACATAAAATATATTTTCTGCAATATATAGATGATTATTACTACTTGGAGGCAAGTTCTTTAACACGATATCTAGAAAAATTATAATTTATTATAATGTTAAGTTTATTCTTATTTATAGTTAGTCAAAATTAAGAAAATAATTTTTATGACTATATGGAGGCTATTTTTATATAGAGTATTACTAGAAAAAGATTTCACTATATATAACTCGAGGTGAGAAAAAGTGAACAAAATTCAAAAATAACATTGGGTTGATTCAATTTTTTCAGTTTTAGTCCAGTTATTTAAAAAAATTGAACAGTCCTTTTGTGGTTATAATCGATAACCAAAAACTGGTTCGATTATTTATTCAAAATTCTAGAACTGAAAACCAAGCCTAAAATAATAAACTTTTTTGGTAATTTTACGAAATCAGACATTTATTATGTTATTATTGGTGGATATATATATAAATAATAAAAATATAACTAAAAATAAAGAAAAAATTGTAAAAGAAAATACAAAACTAAACCAATCTGCTTTGGTCGGGTCCATTTGGTTTGGCTTCGCTCAAAATTTAAAGCCAAATCGATCCGAATCTTTTAGTTCAAATTGAACGGATGCCCACCTCTAAAATAATAAAATGGTACTAAATGAAAGTAAGAAAGGAGTTGTGTTAGAAAGAGATGTTATCTTGTGAAATTGTTTAAATTTTTAAAAATTAGATTTGGCTTTGTGATAAATCAACATTTTTCTTTTGAATTTTGCTCTTAGTAGATTTATGGCTCATTTGAGATTGCTTTTGAGATGTTTAAAAGTGATTTTTAGAATGTAAAAGCAAATTTTAATTTGGTAAAAAAAATTCAAAATCACTTTCCTCAAAATCAGTCCCTTCTATTGCTGATTTTGAAAAGTATTGAAGGATTAGTTTTTAAATTCTGATTTTGAGAATCAATTTTATTCTTTAATACAATTCTATAAATATTCTTATAATTATTACATAAACTCAAAACTATCCTCATTCAAATTAGAAACAAAATCAATATTTCAATAAATTTTTATTATAAAAAGTATAAATTTTATTTTTAATTAAATTATTATAATACACAATTAAAAATATTGTATATATATGTTTTTATATGTGTAAGTAAATTTCATTATATATTATATCCATTTTAGTCATTTATTTTTTTTACAGTAAAATTTATCAAACACTTAACTGATTATCTTCACAACTGATTATTTCTACGGTACAACAATAATTATTTTAAAAGTTATACCATTATCAAATTGGCCCTTAATAAACAATTTCATAAATAATAAGTCAACTAATGGGTTGTTGGTTGATAATCAACTTAAATATTAGGCTATTTATAATCTGATTTTTTTAAAAGCTCATAAGTGGCTGAGCCCAATCTTGGACCTTAATTTGATCAACCCCTGCAATTGATATTCATATAACTTATTTCGTGCTACCAGTCTATTGTCTTGTTTCTTTATGTGTGTTGTATTTTAAGTTATGATCTTCATTTTTCTTTAATGATTATGGCCTTGAACCTTGGTGAATGATTCACAAGCAGCATTATTGCAAATCCATGGAGGAAGTGAAAAAAACAGTTCTGATTTTCGTTTTTCTTTAATTTTTCGCAGAGTTGGAATTGATCTTCCAAAAGTTGAAGTTCGATATGAACATTTGAATATTGAAGCAGAAGCGTTCTTAGCAAGCAGTGCCTTGCCATCATTCACTAAATTCTATACCACCATCTTTCAGGTAGCAATCTTCAAGTATGAAATCATTAATTTTTTGAAATTAAATTATTTTTGTTAATTTATCGGGGTCAAATTTTAGTAATCTGTATGTGTTTGAAGGATTTCTTGAATTATCTCCGTATTCTTCCAAGTAAAAGGAAACACTTTACAATCCTGAAAGATATCAGTGGAATCATAAAGCCAGGAAGGTGAGAATTAATGAGCAATGGTATCTCAATTTAGGTCTAGCCACTTGAACATGTTGGTACATAGTTAATTGTACTTAGTCACAAATTTTTACTCTCTTCTTTTGTTGCAGATTGACATTGCTTTTGGGCCCTCCAGCTTCTGGAAAGACCACACTTTTGTTAGCATTGGCAGGGAAGCTTGATTCTAGTCTCAAGGTGGATTTTCATTTTTTCTATATTTTTAAAACTAGTAGATATGTTTCTCACTCTTGGTTTTATCTCTAATTGAAGAATCGAAATGTCTCTTTGTAGGTTTCTGGTAGGGTAACATTCAACGGGCACGACATGAATGAGTTTGTGCCTGAGAGAACAGCTGCTTATATCAGTCAATATGATAATCATATAGGGGAAATGACTGTGAGGGAAACCTTGGCCTTCTCTGCTAGATGCCAAGGGGTTGGAACCCGTTACGGTAGGCTTTTATTCAACTATATAGAATTGAGATTGTAGAAATTTTTTATCTAGAGTAAGATTAATTGGTCTTTACTTTTGGGAAATGCAGAAATGTTAACTGAGCTGGCCAGAAGAGAAAAGGCAGCAGGTATTAAGCCTGATCCTGATATTGATGTGTACATGAAGGTGAGAAAAAGCTGTAGTTTGTTCAAAACATGATTAGCATTTAACCAATTTGATTTCACTTATGGGTTTTCAGCTTAAGCTCTTATTTGGGACTGGGTACTGTAACTTTTAAGCTACAATTAGAATGATAAAAAAGTTATAATTATAAAACAAAATTACTTAATAGTATGTAATAAATATAATTTTTAAATAATAATTTTGATAAAATTATTAAAGACATAATAAATTTTTTATTGTACAAATAAAAATTATATCAACATAACTTTTAAGTTACAATAATTAGTATTTGCTGCTGTAGCCTTTAAGTTACAGCTGCCCAACCTCAATCCCAAACAAACCCTAAGTCTAGTTCATGTCAATCAGGTATTCATGTGGCTTAAAATAGAATTAGAGCTTATGGTAATTTTCTTGTATTTCTCTGTTGGTTCTCTCATGTCTTAGGCAATAGCAATTGAAGGCCAAGAAGCCAATGTGATCACTGATTATTATTTAAAGGTAATGAAATTATTATGACTAAAATTGCAAATATTCTTAAGAACAACTAACTAATGTCACTTGTTTGAATGTCTTTCATCATAAATATATAGGTTCTGGGACTGGATGTCTGTGCAGATATTATGATAGGCGATGAAATGATAAGAGGTATATCAGGAGGACAAAGGAAGCGTGTCACAACTGGTAAATACCAAACTCCATAAATTCATTTCTATTGTTCTTAATGATATATTTTTGTTTAAAAAAATAAAAAAACTCCTCTTCAACCATCTGACAAGTTGTAATTAAATTATAGGTGAGATGATGGTTGGCTCATCGTTGGCATTCTTTATGGATGAGATTTCCACAGGTTTGGACAGCTCGACGACTTTCCAAATTGTTAATTGTCTCAAGCAAAATATTCACATCAACACTGGAACTGCTGTGATATCTCTTCTACAACCAGCACCAGAGACTTATGATCTATTTGATGATATTATCCTCCTATCTGATGGCCAGATTGTGTACCAGGGTCCTCGCGAACTGGTGCTAGAGTTTTTTGAATCCGTGGGCTTTAAATGCCCCCAAAGGAAAGGCGTGGCTGACTTCTTGCAAGAAGTAAAGCTCTTGCCTTAATCTTTCTTTTTCTCAAGATATAAACATACAAATATATATAGGGCAAGCTTTAAGTCCAAAAATTAAAATTCGGATTGAGTTTATAATGTTGTAAATCAACTTTTTTGTTATTTTACAACATTGCAACTCATCTCGGATTTTAATTCTGGATTGAAAAATTATCATTTATATAGATATATATATATATATTAGAAATATTTCAATCACGGATCCCTGATTGAAAACTATATATATATATATATATATATATATATATATAATCATTATTTGGAGCGGGTACTCTCAATTTTGTTAACGAGGACAATTGTTAAATTATGCGGTTTAAGAGAGTTCATTTTTAATACAATAGAAAGCAGTGCGGTTTAATAGCATTAAAATTAACTCTATTAAACTATAAGATTTAACAATATGTTCACATGAAAAAAGTAAGGCTGCTTGTACTATGTATATGTATAATCTAATAAAGGACTCCTTGCGTTAATATGATAAGGACCAAATTAAAAAACAAGAAATACACAAATTTCAATTTACTGCATGACAAAATTCAGTGTATTAAAGTGATTGTTTTTCTTGCATTGAAAACTTAATTTATTTATATAATATAAGATTAGGTTATCTTAACTCAAAATTTTGACACAAATCTTCAGCCATTAATTTCAACAAATCTTGTATTTTAGTTAATCTAAAAACTTTCACTGCTCCTATGCAATCTTTACAAATAATATGTTGCAGGTGACATCAAGGAAAGATCAAAAGCAGTACTGGGCACATAAGGAGAGGCCATATAGGTTTGTTACAGTCCAGGAATTTGCTGAGGCGTTCCACTCATTCCATGTGGGGCAAAAACTTTCTGATGAGCTTCGGACTCCATATGATAAGAGCAAGAGCCACCAAGCTGCTTTGACTACGGAAGTGTATGGTGTTGGCAAAAGGGAGTTGCTGAAAGCTTGCATGTCGAGAGAACTTTTGCTGATGAAGAGGAACTCATTTGTCTACATCTTCAAGCTCACCCAAGTGAGAATAAAGTTAACTATGAATCATTTTAATCATTTTTTTATGTGAAAATGATTTATTGATTTTTTTGCCCCTGCTATTAGATTGCATTTATCGCATTGGTCAGTATGACACTCTTCTTCAGAACGAAGATGCACAAAGATTCATTAATTGATGGTGGAATTTACACTGGTGCCTTGTTCTTTGCCATTGTGATGGTCATGTTCAATGGTTTTTCAGAGATTTCTATGACCGTAGCAAAGCTTCCTGTCTTCTACAAGCAAAGAGATTTCCTATTCTTCCCTCCATGGGCGTATGCTATTCCTTCCTGGATCCTTAAGATCCCTATCTCGTTCGTGGAGGTTGCTGTATGGGTATTTTCATCCTATTATGTAGTTGGATATGATCCCAATGCTGGAAGGTAAAAATAGAGAAAATGAACCAAATTGGCTTGTAACCAGAGACATGATTTTTCATCAACAAGTTTATATGATGATTTTCTTGTTTCAGGTTTTTTAAGCAGTACTTGCTGTTGTTGGCAGTTAACCAGATGGCGTCTGTATTGTTTCGATTTATTGCAGCAACAGGCAGGAACATGGTTGTTGCTAACACATTTGGTTCATTTTCATTACTCGTGCTTTTTTCATTGGGTGGATTTGTCCTTTCACGAGGTACAGAAAATATACAAGAAAAAGAGACCATATTAGCAAATCTTCTTCAAAATCAAACTATAATACTTCCACTTCTTTGTTTTACAATGCAGAGAACGTCAAAAAATGGTGGAAATGGGCTTACTGGTGTTCTCCTATGATGTATCCACAGTATGCAATAGTGGCAAACGAATTTCTAGGGCACAGTTGGAGAAAGGTATTTCTTTGCATGATCCTTTTGCATGTTTGTGTATTTATCTGTTAATAACATACTGATGTCTCTATCTTTTACATATCATAGTTTACTCCAAACTCAACTGAATTGCTTGGAGTGCAAGTTTTGAAATCTCGTGGGTTCTTCGTACACTCATATTGGTATTGGCTTGGATTCGGGGCTACAATTGGTTTCATACTACTGCTGAACCTCGGTTTTACTATGTCTCTTACTTTTCTTAACCGTAGGTCTTTTCCTTCTTCACTTAAATTATTTCTGAAGCAATGAATTTATGTTCTAATTTTATAAAAAAATATGTTTACAGAATTTGAGAAGCCTCGTGCTGTTATAATTGAGGAATCTGAAAGTAATGAGCAAGAGAGCAGAATTGGAGGAACTGTTCAGTTATCAACCCGTGGAGGTAATTCTAGTCGCAAAACTCGCCTAGATGATAAAACTATTTCGATGTATTTGGGAAAGCATGAGATATTTTGTGAATGCCTTCAGATGCTAATGAATTATTTTTAACATCAAGAGAATGGAGATGATATTAGGGGGAGAAACTCCTCTGCCCAGTCCTTATCCCTGGCAGAAGCAGGAGGCAGTAATCTAAGGAAAAGAGGAATGGTTCTTCCTTTTGAACCTCATTCCCTTACCTTTGATGATGTATCATACTCCGTTGACATGCCACAGGTAATACAGATTTGAAACTAATTAAGTAATACTGATTTGAAACTAATTAACTAGCCAATTAAAATAATTTGAAATTTTGATGATATCGTGATTCAATGGATACATTGTAGTCCAGGCATCATGACCAATTGGTTCTATTTTACTTCGCAGGAAATGAAACTTCAAGGTGTTTTGGAAGACAAATTAGTTCTTTTGAATGAAGTGAGCGGTGCTTTTCGGCCTGGGGTTCTTACAGCTTTAATGGGCGTTAGTGGTGCAGGTAAAACCACTTTGATGGATGTGTTGGCCGGTAGGAAAACGAGTGGATATATTACTGGTGACATAACAATATCTGGCTACCGGAAGAAGCAAGAAACTTTTGCCCGCATTTCAGGATACTGTGAGCAAAATGACATACATTCTCCTTTTGTTACCGTATACGAGTCCTTGTTCTATTCAGCCTGGCTTCGATTAGCACCTGAAATTGATTCTGAAACCAGAAAGGTTGGTACCGAAATCACCTGGATTGATGACATCATTGAGAGATAAAACAAGTTAAACAGAGTCTACAAGAATAGAAATTGTTTGATTCCGTAAATTCATTCTCGGATATGGTCATACCAATTTTTAGTTTTACCCTTGATTTACAGATGTTTATTGAGGAAGTCATGGAGCTTGTGGAGTTGAAACCATTGAGACAATCACAGGTTGGTTTGCCCGGTGTAAGTGGTCTGTCAACAGAGCAGCGTAAGAGGCTTACCATTGCAGTTGAGCTCGTGGCTAATCCATCCATCATATTTATGGATGAGCCAACCTCAGGGCTAGATGCAAGGGCTGCTGCAATTGTTATGAGAACTGTTAGAAACACTGTGGACACTGGAAGGACGGTAGTGTGCACCATCCATCAACCGAGCATTGACATATTTGAAGCTTTTGATGAGGTGGGCAATGTTAATTCTAGATTACATAAGCAATAAGTTACTTTCTTCCTCCCTTTATTGATCACAATTGTTCAACAATGGATTGCAGCTATTCCTAATGAAGCGAGGGGGACAAGAAATTTATGTCGGGCCATTGGGTCGCCATTCTTGCCATCTTATCAGCTACTTCGAAGTATGAATAATGCACATTTTCATTATTACAATGGAAATTAATCTAACTTGAATTGCCTTTTTGAGCGACTTGTGTAATTAAAATCATGAAACTAGTTGACGCATGCTTATTTGTCTTTACAAGGCGATTCCTGGAGTCGAGAAAATTAAAGATGGTTACAATCCGGCAACTTGGATGTTGGAAGTTACAGCTTCATCCCAAGAAGTAGCTTTGGGTGTTGATTTTTCTGATATTTACAAACGCTCAGAATTGTACAGGTGACATAGCCTATAGACCAAAAAATCCATTCAACACACTGCCAACGCATTTGTTAAGCTCAAAATAAATGCTAATGTATTCCAATATATCAGGAGAAACAAATCACTCATTGAAGATTTAAGCAAGCCTGCTCCAGGTTCAAAGGACCTCTATTTTCCTACTCAGTACTCTCAGTCTGCTTTCACCCAATTTATGGCTTGCTTGTGGAAACAACACTGGTCATACTGGCGAAATCCAGCATACACTGCCGTTAGATTCTTTTTTACAACCGTTACAGCAATGTTGCTTGGGTCATTGTTTTGGGACTTGGGCGGTAAAACGTGAGTTACAACTAGGAGTTACATATTTAAATGTTAATTCAAAGTCTTCTTGTTTCATCTGCCTTTTAATCTCTATCCTGACTTCTCAATTTATAGGGAAAAGAGCCAAGATCTGTTTAATGCGATGGGTTCCATGTTTACTGCAATTATGTTCCTCGGCGTTCAATATTGCTCATCAGTGCAGCCAATAGTATCAGTTGAAAGGACAGTCTATTACAGAGAACAAGCCGCTGGCATGTATTCGGGCATTCCATGGGCATTAGCACAAGTAATAGTTGGACACATTGCATGTATGTTTGAAATGTTGAAAGAAATATGTGTTTCATTACTGATTTTTAATATTCTTTCTGCAGGTTATGATTGAGTTTCCGTATATATTTGTTCAGTCACTAGTGTACAGTGTTATCGTCTATGCTATGATGGCATTTGACTGGACAGCCGCGAAGTTCTTTTGGTATATATTCTTCATGTACTTTTCATTATTGTTCTTCACCTTCTACGGCATGGTTACTGTGGCTATAACACCAAACCACCACATTGCTGCCATTGTTTCAACTTTATTTTATGGAATGTGGACCGTCTTTTCTGGGTTTATGATCCCAAGACCCGTAAGTACTATCCTGCGATTTCTATTTGTTATGCTATATTTACTAGCTTACAGATAAATATGTATCTAATTCTTTCCTGATCTTTCAATTTGTCAAACCACAGAAGATTCCTATATGGTGGAGATGGTATTATTGGGCAAACCCTGTGGCTTGGACCTTGTATGGATTGATTGCTTCACAGTTTGGGGATGTGGACCGAAAAATGAAAGATGGGCAAATTGTGAAACAGTTTATCAGAAATTATTTTGATTTCAAACATGATTTTCTGGGAATAGTTGCGGTTGTTCTTGCGTGCTTTGCAGGGCTCTTTGCATTTCTCTTTGCCTTAGGAATTAAGCTACTTAATTTCCAGAAGCGATAGACATCTAATTTCATTTTGAAGATCAGGCCTGTGCTTAATTATACGAAAGAACTTCCACAAAACATGTGATGCGCAATGATAACTATGTCGCAGAAGGCTTGGTTAACCCGATTGGACTGCCTCCTCCACAATGTATCCAATGATATGGTTCCTATTGTATTTTGTTCACATTGGTTTACGCATATGTTAAAACATTTTTCTTTTTCTTTTTGTCATGGTTTTGCTTGCTATAAAATACATCTCGGATTGTTTTTCCTTAGTTGGTTTTTTCTCTAGAAATAAATAAATTTTCGTTCGTAATATAACATAATTTGTCTTATGAATTAAAGTTTCATGTGAAGTTCTATTTACGATGCTAGATGATAGATTTCATATATATATATATATATGATACAAGATCGAACTTGTTTAGTTTGAAGACAAAACTATGTTGCCTATGCGGCAAGTAACCCCCTTGTTTTGTTTTCTGTGGGTTAATTACAATGAATTTCCTATTGTTTGTTGTAAAACAAAAGATTAAGGGGTTTAAAATTATGACAAAGTAGTCTTATTTGTTTTAAATTTTTTAAATTTTTACAAGGATGAAATTATTTGAACCTACTAAATTGAAAAATTCCTTACTAGACTCTCTCATTACTTTACACTCCCATTAAGAAAATTTAAGACTTCAACTTCTACTTACTCCCACACTATTGTTAATTGAATTATTTTTTATCGATTCTCAACACATCAATATATATATATATATATACACATATATGCGCTTAGGTACTAATGCTTAAATGCTTATTCTAATTATATCATATGATGTAATAACTGATTCAACAGTAACAATATAATGCTATATGATATAATAGCTAGTCCTTATGGGATCCAGATTTTGGCATTTGCACATGAAAGCACTTGAGAAGCTCTCAATTATGCATCTAATAGTCTCTCTCTCTTTTATTTTTGTTGCTTCTTCATATATTCTAACCTTTTAAAAAGGAAAAAAATAAAGAAATCAATAGGTTTTGATTTATTTTAAGATTCATAAATCTAGTTTTTGCTCTTTTTTCCCCTAAAATGTCTGTATAGAACTTCAGTCCTTTTGAGTTTACTTAACTTAGACTTTCTATTTGAAAAACAAAACATGCCAAAGTAACGTTCATGGATGGTCTCTTGGTTGCTTAGATAGTAGATAATTATTCAAAAAAGCATAAATATTCTTTTAAATTCTATATTTTAACTTAAGTATGCCTTATTTCTTCTTTGTAGAAGAGATTTGGTGTTGTCTGGGTGTTTAGTGACAAAGAACTATGAGTGTTGTACATAGGCTCCATGCTGTATACTTCTGCTAGTGCCTTTCATACATGCAGGCATCCACTCCACAAAACATGGTCATCATCTTGCATATGATCATGTTCTACTTAGAAAAATGTCCCCTTTTCCCATAAATGAAACATCTTCCTAACTTTTTTGGGAATTTTCTCCTTTTGACAAACCAATGCTTAGAGCCTTTATATGGTTTCCACAATTTATTCTTCTTGTAAAATTGGAGTATTTACATCATAAAATATATAGTGCTTTAAAGGATTTAGAATCCAAATAGCATTACATTCTATTCATAATGTCCATGGGTACCATAAATGCTATTTTGTGCCAGTCTTCATTTTTTATGCCAATTTGCCAAAATCCTGACTTCATATCAACTTAAAGTAGACTTTTACAGATGCTATCTTCTTCAGAAGACTGTCCTATCACGGATCTTAATATCCAGGAGAATATACAACAAAATTTTTCTTTTGTTCATGATAAGCCCAAAAACACAGTTCTCCTTTTGCTTTAAACAAAACTCCACACTTACTAGGAAGAAGTTTGGTTATGGATAGTGATGCTGGGCTTTATTGAACTATCTTGATTTATAGCCATGATGTTTCCTATTTCTTTTAGATTCTTTAATTAAGATTGCTCCCTAATAGTTGTCACTAACATCTGTCTGCAAGATGAGGTGTCCTTTATTAGGAATCTTTAAAGGTGAAAGTGATTGACATTTCAACTTTAATTCTTTTAAAGCTTTTATCACTTCCTCAGACTATTGTAGGGATCTCTTTCTAAAGTGCTGGGAAATCTGACTCGTCAGCCTTGTCAGGTTCTGGATATGATATGTTGCATAAGTAATGATTCCAAAAAATTATCGAATCTACTTTCTGTTTGACAACTTATTAGGGAATTTAGATATTTTTTCTACACTATGTGGTTGTGGGATAATGTGTCCTTCTTTAATATAGGGTCCCAAAAACTTAATTTCTTCAACCCTTATTGTCACGACCTAAGCCAGTCCTTAAAAGATATTGTCTGTTTTTTGCCTTAATAAGGTACGCACGATTTTGTTTTTAGAGTGTCCATACATACTAAAACGCATCTTGCTAATTAAAGTGGATCACCCCTTATAAACCTAGTATCTCTCCCGTGCTTTGCCTATGTGGGATTTGCCTATGATGTTACATATGCCCCTTTTTAGGGACTAAATGTCCTCATTAAAGTATGCCCTACTATCGCTCAAGAGGGCACGCGGAGCCGTTCTAATACCATAAATGTAACATCCCAAATTTACCCAAGAAACCCAAGAGAAATTTGGAATGAAACCTCACAATATTAATCTTATTATTATCCATAAAAGAAAATTAATAGTTGTCTATAATCGAAACATAATCTCTAAAATGATAAATATAACAATAATCCTTCAAAATAAAATTTAACTCTAAACAATAATTAAAGTAGTAACAAATGATTCATTAGGATAACGCCAAAGCTTTCAACTAACAAATCATCTTCTCTAAACCCAAAAGCCCACAATCTCTAAAATCAATCTACAAAAACGTTGGAGACGAGAGGTGCGCTGTCAACTTGGTAAGCAAACTCATGCATAAGATTACTAGCAATGATAAAATGTATATCAATCATTATGAAGTACTATAAATTAGAAAACAATTATAATTTTATATTCTAATATATATGTACGATAAAACTACAAACATGATAATCATTTCAGTAAATACACACTTAAGAAATCATTTATTAGTAAAACCTTTCATTTGTTCAATTTGCTCATGCCACATAGTATTACCTATATTCCCGATGACTCTACCAGTAATTCAGTATGTCACCTGTATTCTTGGTGACCCAACCAGTGATTCAGTCAGGGTACTTTACCCCGCAATAATTGTTGATAGGTGCACACAATACATTTAGCTATTCAGTTATATCAGTAATGGCAACTATAGACAATGAGCCAAAATCTTAAATATATTTTTCAGTCTTTTAATATTAATCATTTAGTAATATTTCATTAAAACACTCTTATAAAACATTGAATTGACATCGTGTTTCAAATATTTAAAAAAAACATTATGGAAAAACAAATGTTTTTAAGTCATTCAAAAAAATTAAGATAAACATTTTAATAAGCTTTTAATCATAATATAACTTATTATCATAAATTATAATAGTAAAATAACTTCAAAACCATAAAATGCCAATTCACATGAACAACATTATTCTTTTTTTATAGATATTTACATATATAACTATAATAAACATTATGCATGAATTCACTTACCTTGATCCAAAGCGATCAATAATGACCCCAATCACACGAGATCACTCTTGGCTTATAATTATGAAGAAAAAATTCTTATGAATATCGTATTCAATTCTGTCCTTGATAAAAAATCCCGAAAATTCTTAAATCATTAACTCTAACTTAAACATTTTAATTCACCAAACTACACTCGACTATCTTACAGGAACTGATTTCTAATAAGTTATAAATATGTCAGAAAAATCACAAATATCCCAAAAAGCTACCTTGAACATGTTAGCATTCAATATAAAATTAACTAGATTAATTCGAGTTCATAAGCATCTCCGAAAATTGATTTTCCACAAAAACATCAAAACTGTTGAGTAATGATATATACGTAGGACTGCTGATTCAAAAATTCATAACTTTAGTGATACAAGTTCAAAAATAGTAATTAAAGTTTTAATGATCAGCGAAGACAGTAATGAATCCGAATTAAAATTTATAAGTCATTTAATAATGAAAAAGTAACCCAAACTTGCTTCAACATCAGCCCTTATAATTCTGGAAAACTGTTTCCAGGATTGTGACAGCCCAACTCTATGATTTTTAATGATTTTTACATAAATCTAAAAATTATGAATTTATTTATACAGAAAACAGACATATGGATGTACAATAATGAAAATTATTAGAATTTTCAAAGGCCATTTGGGTTATTAAATAAATTATAGAATTGAGAATTACTGCTGAAAATCGAAAATTTCCAGCACCAATGTTCGATAATCATTACAATTAATATACAATGAGTTATTGAAAATAGACATATTTTTAGAAAGATAAAGATGTGTAGTTTAATAATCTATAAAGTTTTATGCATGAGACTCAACAAGAACTGCAGTCGTATGATATTCAATCCATACTGTTCACCATTTGGAAGATATCATAATAACATTAATTCCATTCAATAACATCATAAATCAATACATAATTATGGTTTCACAATTTTATCAATATAATACAAGAAAAAATCATTCAATCAATGACAAAAATCACAAATAAAACCAAAAGTTCAAAGGATTATGATTTCATACCTACCCTCAAAATAAAATCAAAACTCAAGAACTTCTTAAACGGTAAGTAGGAATACAATCAAAATCTTCTTCTCTTCCCATTAAAAATGTGACTTTATTCCTATGTTTATTGCTATTTGTATTTCATTTTTAGCCTTTAGGGTTTTGAAAAATAAAATAATGTGAGAAGAGTTTTTATAAAGCCAAGCCTTTTAATACCCTTTCCCAATAACGAATTTAATTACTTTTTCAATAAGGTATTTAACAAATATAAAATAATAATAATAATAATAATAATAATAATAATAATAATAACAACAACAATGATATAAAAAAATATGGGTGTTACACCTATCTTCATTTTAGATTTAGATAATGTTAAGCCATACTTGTAGGTCATTTTTTTTTTAATTTAAAAAAAAATGCTCAACATGTTCTTCACTATTGCTGAAAATAAGTGCATCATCAATATACACTAAGCAAACTTTTGATATGGGCATGTAAACAAGGCATTCCATTCATAATGTCCATCGGTATTATAAATATTGTTTTGTGCTTGTCTTTTATGCCAATTTTCCAAAATCTAACTTCATATAAAACTTAAAGTAAATTTTTACAGATGCTAACTTCTTCATAAGAGGATTGACAATAGTGCAACCAAAACCTTTAGCGTGAAAGGTAAAAAGACCTATAAGGCCAAGAAATTATGTTCCTAACAATAAGCTTTCTCATATTTCATCATAAGAAAAGAAACTATGCCTTTTTCCAGAAGATAATTGTCTAATAGTCTTAGTGTACTTATGACTGTAGAATTGATCACTACTAATTGCTGCAAAGCTGACTTGAGTACGAATATGGTATTATTTTAGCAAACATTGCTCGTAGATTATTGAAGAGACTACTCTAATGTCAATGAGCATAGTGACAACAATTTGCTTACTATTAGCCAGTTAGTGAATGACTTTGCATATGGCTTGAATATTAAGGTAGACTATATGGTAAAATCATTAGGTTGATCTTCTACAACAGTGAAATCTGCTTCTTCATCTGAAGAGTCTTCTAATTTTGTAGTGGTATCTTAGTTTGAAGATTGCTAGTTAATTACCAATAAAGAACATTCAAGTGCTTCTGACCATGTCTAGTACTTTTCTTAAAAGGTCGGCTCTTCTATCAACTATAAGAGTTTTGTAGGAATTTTCTTCTTTGATCTGCATTCTTAGCAACATGTCCTTTTTTCCTATAAATAAAGAAGGTGAACACTCTTAAGCTCAGGCCTCATCAACAACTGAAGCATAACTGGATCTACAAGCATCCCTCAATGAATAATGGGAAACACATGTGCATATCCCTCATGCTCTAATAACAAAAATGTTGTAGAATATTGACAATATAAAACCTAGGGATAGACCTACTTATTTTGAGCAGATGGTGTCTTGGTATAAAGAAAAATGTCATGGAGCACCTCGTGTTACAAAATGAGCAGTTATTGCCAGAGTAACCATTGGATTTCTCAGATCCTTGGGATGATGATGGAAAGATGGCTTTACATATGAACAACAAGAATATTTGTTGAACTAACTTGTTCCTTGCTTTGCTATAATCAAATCAATGGCTATGGATTTTATTGGAACAGGTAAAAGAGAAACTAAGATCATTGAAAAATAATTTCTCCAGAACAAATATTATTATGTCTGACAACTTGAAGAATATTATATAGAGCAATAAAAACTCTATTTTATATTCAACAAGCAAACAGATACTATAAAAAAACATTCATCTTCAACAGGCCTAGTCCTGTAATTAAAATACTAAAAGCTAAATTTAAAGATGAAGAATCACAAAATTATCTAATTTTAGTTTAGCTCAATTATACCAAATAACAAGAGAATTGATCCAAAACCATTGCAGCAATCAGGAGCTAAAAAAATATATGATGCAGATAGAGAGAACCTTTCTATCCAAGCATTGCAATGAAAGCCTTAGAAGTTTAGATGCCATGACTATGGTACATCATGTTTCGATCAAAATAAGCTTAATAAGAAGAATAAATAGTGGAAATCATATAAAAGCTCTAAGCATAATTATTATATATACAAAAGAAGCTTCAAGCTTTTATTATATGGAAATACATTATAAGACTCGATGATCCTTATACTAATGAGAAGTCGTTTTTATAAGCATGAAGAGGATCTCTTTACAGTTCATATCTCTAAGGAATATTACTTCACTACACACAACTACTTTATATTACATCACATAGTATATTCTTATCTCTAAGTAATATTACTTTACAATAGTACATACTATTTTATATTACATCACACAATACATCATTCTCTCTAGGGAATATCACTTTACAGTACACTACTGCTTTATATTACATCACACAGTACCTATATCACACTATTGTAACCTTTTACTCCTATCACTCATTAATAGTGCTTTTCCACCACGTTTTTGCTGGTATGCCCACTACTATATTTGCTAATCTGTAGTACTTATCTCAGTGGACTATGCAAGGTTTTTAGTGTGAATTCATTCTTCTTCCCATTGTATCAATTATTGCTCTATCTGCTCATCTTTATCCATTAGTTCTAGGTGTGGTAGATTATAATCTTCTTCATTGTGATTTACCACCATTTTGGTTTGCCCTTTGGTAATTTTGGAGATGGAACCCATGGAGATGCTACTTCTCCTCCTCGTCCATAACATCAAAGCTAGTAATCATAATAGTCTCTTATTTTGAGTTTTCTTTACTTGTCTCTGTAAAGAATAGTATCTTATGTTGTTGGGCCATAATCTCCTATAATGCTTTATTTTGTTCTAAGGCATTTTTGTTACTCTAATTAATAACCTTTTTAATTGGCTTAAAATATGCATGACTTATTTTGTGAACAATCCACTTTACCGCTGGATAATCTTCAGAGACTCTTGTGAGAAATTCTTCTTCAATTTCTGGAGTTCCGACGGATCCTATGAATCTGATTAAGTAAAATCTCCTTGGCATATGTGAGTAGCTTGTGGGGTACTTTCCTTCAATTTGATACTTCTCACATGGGTACAATGATCTTGTTTTTCTAAGAAAAGAGACTAAAATTCTCCCATCTGTGAGCTTGTCCACTTAAAGAGTTTCATGGACTTTTAAGGGCTTATTATTTTGTTCAAATTCATTTATCCATCTAAGAGGAAAGACTAATTCATTTTTTTTATAAGCTCTGGGTTGGATGATTCTAACATCACCAGTAGTAAACTTGGTTATAGGAAGATTAGTATAGTTCATAGAGAATATATGGATTTGGATAGCAAGTGCTGTTCATCTAGGTTAATGGTTAACCCATTTAATTGATAAGAACTTTTATGGTTTCTAGAAAAGTGGGTTTGTATAGGTCTAGGGTAAAATTTGATTCCACTTGTATAACTGCATGCCCTTGATTAAGTCCCACTTTTATCGCCGATATCAAGGCTTTTTCAAAAACTTTCCACCTAATGTCAAGAATAGCCAAAAATCATGTAACATTCATGCCTCCAACAAATAGTGGCTATAGCCTAATCTGATAGCACCAAGATGCAGTCCTTTGTAACCTTCATTCTTGTAGCTTTTAATATCTTGTAGTGAGAAGATAGGAAGATATGTTTCTTTGGAGCTAGAAGAAATAGATTGTACAAGGACTTCAGGAGATTTATATATAAACTTGAGTTTGGGTTGTCTGAAAGGAATTACAGACTTTATGAAAGAAAATAGAGTACATTATAAAATTTGTAAGGATTTTTTCGTGATAAGCCAAAGACACAGCTCTCCTTTAGTTTTAAACAAGGCTCTACACTTACTATAAAGAATTTTGGTTGTATATTACATAGCCAAAATAACATGTTCTTTAGAAAATACTTTTAGGATACAAATTTATGAAAGACTCGTTATGGGAGTATTTTCTCTGTCACCAAAATTAAATTATTACGTAAAAAGAGAAACTTCAGGCTTTTATTACTTGGAAAAATATTACAAGACTCAATGATTCTTCTACTAGTAAGGGAAAAATATTACAAGACTCAATGATTCTTCTACTAGTAAGGACTCTCCTTTTATAAGTTGTTGAGTGCTAAAGAGTGTATATTTATAAAAGATCAAATCATCATTTTACACTCTAAGTCTCGCTAACATTTCTATTTTTAAGTGTCTTAAACTTTGATTGAATATGTTTGAGTGAATTTTGTTATAATTTGAGTATTTTATGTATTTAAGAGAATTTTAGTCATTTCATGATAAACAAAAATGTGGATAGCGAAACGGATAACATTTTAAACTTAAGACAATTGAAAATCTTAAGAATGACATAAAGGGTAAAATCATAATTTAAAGATTTTGTAGGTCCCACTGACATGGCGGTGACTAAATAGCATAAGAACATCTTATTTGACCAAAAAAATTGACTGATGATGTATTATTGACTAAGATCATGTGGTATTAACCAATGACGTAGTAGTGCAATGATTGTTTAAAAGATTGACTTTTTTGTTGACTAATGACGTGACAGTATGATAATGGACCGAAAAATGTGCATACGATACATGCATATACACGAAATGACAACCATGATGATGTGTTCTATCCAATCAGAGATTGCCACGTGGCGCAATTTTGAGCATCTAAATAACTTTAATCTGATGGCTATTATTTACTTGGAGTATCTATAAATAGGGAGCTACTCCCTCCTAATTTTACACCCCTAAATTTATTTTTGAGCTCCATTTTTTGTAATTTCTTCTCTATCTTGTATTTTCTATATATTTTAATAAAATTTTTATTTTCTCCTAATTAAAAAATGAATAGCTAATTTAGTTTTGAGCTTTGGTTGAGGGTGAAGCTTTAACATGATCCAAGGCTTAATTTGGAAAGTTTACTTTTTGTTTCTCTAATTTATTTAGGTTACTTTGACTTATCATGGATAGGAAGTAATACTTTTGTCTAGATTTTGTACTAGTATATCGGCTTCCAACTGCAAGATCATTACTATTTAGTACGATAAACACTTTACACTAGATTTATTAAAGAAAAAATACCCTATAGTTTTTGTGGTTCTTCTTGACTTAGTGTAGATAGAGAATTTATCTAAGCTAATTAGTAGACAGTCTTGTTGCATTGTCGACAGCTCGATTATTGTCATCTGGCTTAACGTATTATTAATATCGTATTTAACATAAGATTATTTCTTCTAGCACAACGAACACTTGACACTATATTTATTAGAGTTAGACTTATAAGGAGTGGAAATACCTCTTCATAAATTAATTTGAATTAAAAAGAAATATTATGCTCATGATGAAATGTTGAGTGTGAATCTAAAGACTCAAGCAATTTATTAATTTGTTGAATTTCCAATTTATTCTCATAATTTTAATTTAAATTTTAGGATAAACATACTAAACCTTCACCACAAGTCCAGTTAAAAAAATATATATAATATAAAAGAAATAATAACTCTACACAATTGAAATATACTTTCACGTGAAATCGATACTCGTCATCATTAATCTATACTGGAATAGATTCGTGTACTTACAAGTTCAATAAAATTTGGACAACATAAGTACGAAAGGAATCTCTTTTCAGTTCATCCTTATCTCTAAAGAATATTCTTTTTCTCATCCTTATCTCTAAGGAATATTCTTTTTCAACACATTACTACTTTATGTTACATCACATACTACATCATTATCTTTAAGGAATACTACTTTACAGCATACTACTATTTTATATTACATCACACAGTATATTTTTATATTTAAAGAATACTACTTTACAACACACTATTACTTTATATTACAGCACACAATACATATAGCACTATTGTGATCTTTCACCCGTGTCACTTATTAATAGTGCTTTTCCTCGTGGTAGCATAGTCTAGGACTATGGATAGGTAAGAAATAACCCAGTTAAAAATACATCAAAACACTCCTGCAATTAAACATGTAACATTCTTATCTTTATTTTTTCTTTCTTTTTACAACAACACCCTTTCAACAATATCATTGACATTAATTAATTTATTTATAATAAAGTTAATTAGCAAATTAACTAATAAATATCCTTGCAAAAGATTTCTTCACCTGTGCAACAATTTGGCTCTTAATTATTTATAATTAAATTAATATCATCCAACATAAAGAAATGTTTAATATTCTTACAACAATCTTATGAATAATTATTTTTAAAAATTAATTTATCAAATTATTCGTAAAAATAAAATAATAATATAAAAGTTTGTGTAAATTAATTTTTATATTACTTTTAAGGTTAATTTGATAAATTTTCATTTTTTATTAATATTCCCAAGAATATTTTTGCAAGTGTATTATTGTAAAAGAAAAGAAAAAGTAAGGGTAGGAGAGAATATATTTAACAGTAGGAGTTTCTTGAAATATATTTTAAAATATAAGGACTAAACAATATTTAAGTTAAAATGTAAGGACTAAACGAGCATTAACCCTTACAAAAAGAAAAAAAAATAATGGGACAAGGGTGGTTCTTTAATAAAGATTTCTTTAACATATTCTAAAGTAATAATGGGACAAGAATTTTTTATTTCTTTATATTAAAAAATATTTTTTTATTTCTTTTAAAATACATTGTATATAACATTAAGTTCAAAAAATCTTCTTGCACTCTCGAGTTTGTGTGTTTCAAAACGAGCTAGGCCGAACTGAAGCATGTTTTCTAAAACCTAGGGCTGGACTTGGGCTTCACCTAGAAAGCCTGAGCTTAGTTTGAAAGTCCAAGATATATATATATATAGTAAAAGAATTTGTGTATGTTTATGCTTTTATTTTAATTTATGTGTGGTTGTTGAATTCTTTACTGGTAGTAAGTCTCGTCTAGGATAAGAGTTTTCCGTTTTAAGGGCTGTAAAACCATACCTGTAGACATCCATATAGGTTCAATTAAAAGTTTTAAACTGCATGGATTCTCTACTCTGTAGAGCATCTTCTTTCTCTAGTTCTTCTTCTGAAAGGACTAATGTTTCAAAGAATGTTGTGAATTCTGAAGATTTTATAATTGAAGATTTTAATAAAGCCATTGATTGTTGGGAATTAATTTGAGAGAAAGAACTTCCACCAGAAACTAATTCTTTAGAAGAAGTAGGTTTCGTTATTTCTTTAGAAGTAACATTTTCTTGAGAAAGAGCTTTGGATTTTGAAATGCTTTGTAAAGCAACCATAAGTTCAGGGGATTTAGAAATGGATTGCATCCATTCTTTTACCTGTTCATCAGATGCTAAGGCTTTAGATTGAGCTTCATGCTCTTCGACCATATCAATCCAAGATTTAATTGGCATGGCAGAAGATAGTAACTTGTCTTTACAGGGAGTATTATGGGGTTCTTTAGAGATCATTTGAGGGGGAAGGGTTGCAAGAGGTGCAATGTCTTTAATAATGGCTTTACCCTTATCTTTCTTCTTGGGCGGCATTATCTGTTTTGCAAAAATTCTCTGGTTAGAAAATCAGGAATAGAATTTGTATCACCTTTAATAAACTCAATATCAAAATCAAAAACACTTAAAATAGCTTGCCATCGTGCAAAAATTTGTTTGGATGCAATGTTTTGAACATCTTTTTCTAAAACATGTTTTGCGACTTCTGATCGATTCTAAGTAAAAATTTCTGATTTAATAAATCACTTTGGAATTTTGATATGCATAACACAATGGAAAGAATTTCTTTTTTAATAGTAGAATAGTTTCGTTGGCAATCATTCCAATGTGCAGAAACATACTGTACTATTTGTTCTTTATTATTATTAACTTGCTTTAAAATGCCACCATATCCTAAGTCGGATGCATCGGTTTCAACTATTTTAGGTAATCGCGGGATTAGCAAGGAACAAGCAAGGAATTTCTTTTACTTGTTTGTTTTATTAATTTACATGACTTTGGTATGCTCATCAGTCCATGCAACAGGATTTTTCTTTAATCTATCATGAAGGGGTTTTGAAATCCTATTGATGTTGGGACAAAAATCAAGAACATAATTTAAACTTCCAAGAAACCTTTGTAGTTGTGTTTTATCAAGAATCTTATCAGGAAACTTGTCTGTAAAAGCAAGAGACCTCTCAATAGGAGTAATTGTTCCTTTAGAAATATAATGTCCAAGGAATCTGATTTTAGTTTGAAACAAAGAAATCTTCGAACTAGAAACAGCTAGTCCAGCTTTTTTAGTAGCAAAATAAAAAGTCTTTAAATGTTTGAAATGTTGATCAATTGTATTAGAAAAGATCAAAACATCATCAATGTAAACAATGCAAAATTCTGAATAAGGGTTATAAATGTCATTCATGACTCTTTGAAATTCAGAAGGTGCATTTTTTAAACCAAATGGCATAACAGTCCACTCATACTGTCCGAATGGAACAGTAAAAGCAGTTTTATACCGATCTTTAGGATGAATTTGAATTTGCCAAAAACCTGATTTCATGTCAAATTTTGAGAATATGAAAGCAGAGTGGAGTTTTTGTAGTAAGTCTTTTTTGTTAGGTATTGGATACCTAATCCACTTTAAGGCTTTATTTAATGGTTTGTAATTTATCACAAGTCTTGGAGTGCCGCGTTCAATTTCAGAATTCTTGTTAACATAAAAAGCAGCACAAGACCAGGGAGATCTTGACTTTACAATTAGTCCTTTAGTTTCCAAATCTTTAATTTCATTCCTGCAGTGTTTTTCTAATTCCATATTCATTTGAATTGGGCGAGCTTTAGTAGGAATTTGTTTTTCATCAAAAGTATTTTCATATGGCAAGTCTACCATGTGTTGTTTTCTGTTCCAGAAAGCAGTTGGTAAATCAGCACATATTTCTTTTTCAATTAAGTCTTTAAATTCAGAAATTTTCTTCTTTATAAGACTAGTTTGTATTTGGCTTTCAATTCTTTGTAATCCTAAATCCTTTTGTAAATAAAATAAATCATTTTGTTTTGATTTGAGCAAAACGTTGATTTGGTTTTGATAGATAGAACAAGCTTTTACAATATTTAGATTTCTTGTTTTAGGCTTTTCAATAAAGGAAAATTTCAATCCTTTATCTTCAACTTTAAAAATTATACCATCATAATCAACAATATAAGGAGTAATGAGGTTTATGAATGGGGTTCCAAGTATGACAGTATGATGTATGTCATTTGTCAAAAGAAAGGAAGTTCGAAATTCAAAACCATCATTTAGTATAGAAGCATCAACTTTAGAGGTTATTTTTAATTTTGAATTATTAGCGGTGAAAGTCTTTCATTTGTTTTTTCTGAAATCTTTTGGGAACAATATCTTCTTTTATACTGATTTAAGTCGACTACTGTGTCAAAAAGGGCAATGGTGTCGATTTCAAATTCTTTGGAAAGTATCAAAGTAATTTTAATCAAATATTTTCTTGTAGTGATTTGTTTCAAAACAAACAAAAAATCATTAGGTAATTTTTTTATGTTTTCAAGGTTTTGATTATCACCATCAAATTTTATTTCTTTATCTTCATCACTATCTGAATTATCTTCTAATTGTTTTAGCAAAAATTGGATAATTCCAGAATCAGTTTTTTGTTTCTCTTTTAATTCTTTTATTTCAGATTTAATTTCCTTAATCTCCTTTTGAAGATCTTGAATATTAGGAATTGTTTTCTTTTCTTTCTTTTTATTCAAGATTTCAGTGAGGTCATAGGCATTTTCTTTAAAGCAGGAGTTTTGGAAGATTCGACTTTGTTGTTACGATCAAAGGTTTTCAAAAGCTTATCAAGATATTCTTTTGTAAAAGCTGGATCAGAAATATGTTTAACAACATCAAGATAAGTTTCCTGTTCTTTAGTTAAAACATTGATTTTCTTTAAAAATAGGGATTCGGAATCACTATCACTTGAATCAGAAGTATCAGAGTCAATTAACTCATCAACTTGTAAAGGTTCACTTGTCTCCTGTCATAGGAGACTCGAGTCGGAAGATTGAACTAAAAGTGGGGCTAACTTTGAAAGTGTTTCATCATCAAGACCAAGTTCATGAAGCTTTGTGTTCATTTTGCAAAATCTTGCGGTATGGCCTTTTCTTCCACACTTATAACAAGTAGCTTCTTTATAGTTGAAAGGTGTTTTAGAAGATGATTTTAAAGGAGCTTTAAAACTTTTCTTTTTAGAAAGCGAGTCTTTTTATAAGGTTTCGAAGGTTTCTTATAAAAGATTCTCTTAATTCTTTTGAAGGTTGTGCATGCTTATGACTTCTAGATTTGTAGGATTTGTAATGTTTTTGTAAGTCTTGAGGAACACTTACCATTACAATCTTTAGATGTAGAGGCTTTGAAAGGGTCATAGTTAAACTGTTTACAGAAACTTCCTAATTCTTGCTTAGATTTTCTAAGCTCCCATTTAAGACGTTTCTGTAATTTCAAATCTTGACAAATCTTTAGACCTTCTTTATTAACGAAACTGACTAATTCACCATAGGTGAATTCGTCATAAGGGACACGATTATCATTAAGAGCTTTAATGGTATTTCTAACTTTTTCACCTAAAAGTGTAGGTAAACCAGCTAGAAATTTTTCTTTCCAAGTAATATGATTTGCATCATCCTTTAGAAAGAGTCGGGTAAAGAAAGTAGTTTTATAACTTTGAAATTCACTAAGCTTATATATATATATAAACATTTAACATGTATTTAACTCACTCATAGCATATATATAAAGTTTTAAATACTTAATCCCAACTTTTAAAGCTTAATCTAATAAAAAATAAAATTTTAAAAATTATAAATTTGTAAAACATAGTGAAAAAATAAAAAAAAAATTTTAGAATGTAAAATTTGGGCTTTTTGGATTGGCCCAAAAAAAATCTAACAAAAGACATATGAATGTTGGGCTTCGGCTTTGCCAGGCGTAGCCTAGGCCCAAAATTTTGCCACTCCTACTTGTACTTGGTTCTAACAAGCTAAAATTGATCCCGTTAACGGCCTACGGAAGATATTAGAAATTTATTTGCTGTAACATTTTTTTTTTTTTACTTGGAAGAATTTTTATCTTAGAATTGTATTAGTATTTGTAATAAAATTTGACTATATATTTGTCAAAGAGGGATTTATAGGACTATTTATGAAACAAAAGAAGTTGATGTGACGATTTAAGTAAATTTTATGGATATGGGTGGTATTTTCCCTAGATTAATTATAAATTAATTTATTAGATAAGATTGATTGAATTAATAATGACTACTAGCTAGATGAACATTTTATTTGTTTTGAAAAATAGTAGTTGTACTATTATATTTTTAGTACATTTGGAGGAGTAACAGATCAGAGATGGCTTTAATTCAACCTGTAAACTTTAAATATTTACTCTTAAGATTACAATGAATCTGAATCGGCGAAGAACCTTTCGCAGTGGCCAAGTAATTCTGATGGAAATCACAGCTATTCTCCCCCCTGGTCATCGGCTTATACCAAGCTAAAACAGCACTTTGCTTTGCTGAGGTTTGAACTCATCCATAGATGATATGGAGAACACTTGTTCGTAGCTGAATCACCTTCATAAGTCGCCATTATGTGATGAGTCAGTACTTGCAGTACAAGAGACTGATGGAACGGTCTGATTGCAAGATTACTTAGTGAGACAATGAAGAATTGTTGTTCATTGCTAAACCACCTTCACAAGTCACCATCATGTGCTGAGACAGTACTTGCAGTACAAGAAAGAGAGATGGAAAGATCTGACAGCAAGATTACTCAGTGAGACAATAAGTCGAACACCTAGTTCACTTCATTGAACACCTTGCTTAGGCAAACAAATAAGCACCTCAATTATATAAAATCCGTACGAGTAAAATAATTATTCCAAATTAATAGGGAAAATTTTATCACATAAACCTTATAAAAATTGATTTTTTTTTTCAAAAAATGGAATTATTGTTTTTGAAAGTTGAAATTCTTACATTGAAGGCCAAAAGGTTGACATGTTGGAACACAATGAATGTTAGCATGATCCCACGATGTGCAGGGACATTTTTTTTGACCAATTATGAGTGTCCAGATTCCCACATCCCTTATTGTTTGGTACACGATAATCGTCGTTACTTTTTTGATCCATCACAATTTAATGGTTTTTGATTTAGTATATTCCAATTGATTCCGGAGCTGACACATACAATTTTAGTTATGTTAGCAAAATAAACAGTCAGATGTTACATGTTTGGGTAAATATCAGACAGGCCCCTTGAAGCCCTTCCAGGTGTATTGGGTAAATATCAGACAGGCCCCTCGAACCCCCTCCAGCTCGAGCAAGACACCTCGAGGACAGCCTAGCTCGAGCAGAAGTCAGGAAGTTGAAGCAGTCAAGGTCGAGCTCCGAGCTCTTCAATCTGCTCGAGATCATCGAGGAAGGTCAAAGTTAGTCAAGCTCGAGGAAACTCAGAGCTACCCGAGACTCGAGCACTCCTTGCACCGCCGAGGTCGCCTCTCAGGTCAAAGCTGGTCAAGGTCGAGAGCCGAGCACAGCTGGGCAAAACCCGACCAGGGAAACCCGACCCGTTTTCTCAGAATCCTGGCATACATTTTGATGTCTGACAAGGGTCCCACATGGTGGAGAGATGACACTGTTGTCGGCGGCCGGCACGTGCCACCAAGGCCTCATCATTCCCTGCGTACTTGCCCGACATGGTGATCTGGCCACGTGAATCGGGTTAAGGGGACAGTCGCTCATCCCTAGGAATATTCCAGTCAAACCCTACTGCCGGAGGGACCCGGATACCACTAGCGTGGAGTGGACAGCCTGGAAAGGAAAAGAGCGGGAAAAATGGAGTATAAAAGGAAACGAAGGAGAACGGCACAAGGGTTGAAGAATTTGATTCTCAAAGGTTGGATTTTCTAATTCACAGGTTCTTTCTTTTCTAATTTCTCTCATCTGATTTTCTCTGAAAACACCATACTTATCCAAAAAAAGGGGGGCAAAATAATACCCCTTTCATTTTTCCGGCCTCCCTCATTAAGGGAGATACCAAAAAAGAGAAACCCGATTACTGACTTGAGCGTCGGAGGGTTTTCGCCGGGACACGCCCGGCGACCCCTGACCCGGTTTTCTGTGAGTACAGGTCCGGGAGATCACTGTTCTGAAGAAGACACCGGAACAGGACGAAGGGGGCAATCCTGCTCGAGCCTGTCGCGAGCAGAAGGATCGAGGCACTATTTGAATCCGCGAGCAGAGGTTCAGACATTCCTGCTCGAGCTCTTGCGGTCACTGTTGGAACGTTCGAAGCACTCGCTGAGGCACGCGGAAAAGTCGCATCAACATTTTTGGCGCCGTCTGTGGGATCGGCACAAAAGCCCGATTTCCTAATACATTCAAGACACACAACACAACGATGAGGGAAACAATCAAGAGGAGTAAGTCCCAAGAATCGGTGACTTTGAGAGAAGTGGCCAATGAGGCCCATAATAGGGAGATCCAAGAAAGAATGGATCGGATGAAAAAACAGATCGAAACTATGACCTCCCTGTTACAAGAATTCAGGGAGGGACAGAGAAAAGCATGTAACGATGTCCCGAAGTCCAGCCGAGGGAATGCTCATGTTCGGAAAATGCGGAGATGAAGCCCAAAGACCTAGGGCACCAAATGTTGCAGATGAGGAAGAAACAAACATGGAGGAAAGGGGTCTCGTCAACATTTGCAGGAGACAGCCCCAACCTCTCGTGCGGAGGAGTTGGAGGGAGAGGTACGCAGGTTGGCACAAGTTGTGGAAGATCTTCGGGGGAACCGAAAGAGTCCAAACCGGCGAATAATGCTGGACAATGAATCCCCTCTCTCCTCGGAGATCATGGGTGTCACGATCCCACGTGACTTTCGCTTCCCGGATCTGCAATACTCGGGAAAGAGTGACCCATTAGTACACATAGAACGGTTCAATGACATGACAGGGGTGCAAGGTCTGTCAGCATCACAGAGATGCAGGGCCTTCCCGCTCACTCTTGAGGGAAGGGCGAGAGAATGGTACCGCAGACTCCCACGGGGAAGCATTTTGAGTTTTGAACAGATGTGCAGGGAGTTCAGAACAATTTCGGGGCGCGGTGACCCCTGAGGATGACATGATGGAGTCAGCGAGTGAGGCAGAAAGAATGAGAGTCCCTCCGGGAGTTTATCAAAAGATACCATAGATCGGTCCTAGATCTTGGTGCGTTCAACCATCCCCAAGCTCTAAGGGGATTAAAAGAGGGTGTTCGGATGGGGAGACCATGGTATAACCTGCGGAGTCCTTCGATCCGTTCGTATTCGGACGCATACGAACAAGTAAAACTGGACATGGTAATTGAAGAAGAAAAGGCTGCCAAACTGAGGAATGAACAAGTCGAGTGGAGCAAGGAAGGAGAAAGGGGTCCCGCCTGGGGACACGAGCTCCAAAGGCAGCAGGGACCGGCAACCTCAGCACAACCCAGTATCGTAGAGTTCCCCACCGCGGATGGTCCCCAACCACCTTACAGGTCTCCGTGCCGGATCACAGAGAATACAAAGGCCATGATGGCCACACACCCCGCAACCGACCACCAAGTAGACCTGAGTGAGCCACAACAGGGGTGATCGTTCATTGCCACCCCCACCAAGAAGCTTCCCGAGGGATAGGGCAATACAAGTAGTGGAACAGAGCCCCGCTATGCGACAATATACTGAAGTTGAAGGTATCTCTTAAGAGATACTTAAAGTGGTCAAGAGCGAGGATCATCGAGCCTACCAACGCCGATGGCCAAATCACCGGCAAGCGGGATAAGGGCTGCTCGCTGCTTCCATGGTAACCACGGCCACTCCACAGCACAATGCCGTGATTTGAAAAACCAGGTGGAGGATCTGGTTAGGAACCGATACCTAGATGAGTTTGTAGAAGGAGGGCACCCGGTAGTTGAACAACAGCCTGAGGAATGTGACCAGGCCTACGAGATAGACACGGAGCCACTATCCACGAGAATAATTTCGGGTGGACCAACGATGGCCGGAAGTTCCAACAGGGCCCCAAAAAACTATTGCAGATATGCCGCTACCGGCTGAGAAGTCCTGTTCAATGCTCCTGCGGCCAAGAAGGCCAAGGTTCAGCAGGTGCCCATCATGTGGACAGATGAAGATGAGGATGGAGTGCTGTACCCTCACGAAGATGCCCTGGTGGTAAAAGCCAGCGTAGCAAATAAGGAAGTTGACCAAATACTGGTTGACTCCGGGAGCTCGGTTGATATTCTTTTCAAAACCACACTCGAAGATTTAGGAATAACAGGAGCAATCCTCGAGCAGACGAGCACTTCCTTGAAAGGATTCGGGGGAGGAAAGCTAATACCTCTAGGAATCATCAAACTAGCAACAACTATGGGCTCGAAGCCTTTCGAGAAGAACATGATGCTAGATTTCGTGGTGGTAGATGAAGCCAGCCCGTACCAGGCGATTTTAGGGAGGCCGTTCATGAGGATCAGTCTAGCCCTTAAGTATTGGGTAAATGGGGCTGTTGGGGTCGTGAAAGGGAGCCAAAGGGTGGCGAGGAGCTGCTACGCCGTAGCTGCCAAGGGAACCATGCAGATAACCTCGCTCGACTCGAGGGGGGAATCAAGGAATGGAAGGCGGGGGCATACCGGCCAGCTCATCCAGATGGACGAGAAGTCAAGAGGCCGTGGAACGCACAACTCCTGGGGAAGTATTTCTAGTAAATCTCTTTGTATTGTAGAATGCTAATGTAAGATTTCGTCCCAAGATGGGATATGTAAAAGTACAAATGTATGTAAGAGTAAGAAAAGCATTTATAATGTAAGTTCAAAATGAAGAGTTGAAGCAGAAGAACTCCTTGGCCAGAAGTCCCAACGGGACGGTGCCACGCTTGGGTCAATTGCAAGCCCGAGCAGGAGTATCGAAGACGCACTGGTCAATTGCAGGCCGGGCGGAAGATCAGAAGAACTCCTGGCCGAAGTCCCAACGGGACGGTGCCACGCTTGGGTCAATTGCAGGCCCGAGCAGGAGTATCAGCAGGCTTGGGTCAATTGCAGGCCCGGGCAGAAGATCAAGAAGAACTCCTTGGCCAGAAGTCCCAATGGGACGGTGCCACGCTTGGGTCAATTGCAGGCCTGAGCAGGAGTATAACAGAAGGCGCTTGGGTCAATTGCAGGCCCGAGCAGGAGTAGAAATTCAGAAGACGCTTGGGTCAATTGCAGGCCCGAGCAGGAGTAGAAATTTAGAAGACGCTTGGGTCAATTGCAGGCCCGAGCAGGAGTAGAAAATCAGAAGACGTTCCGGTCAATTAAAAGGCCGGAGCAGGAGAAGTCAAGAAGAACTCCTTGGCCAGAAGTCCCAACGGGACGGTGCCACGCTTGGGTCAATTGCAGGCCCGAGCAGGAGTATGACAGAAGGCGCTTGGGTCAATTGCAGGCCCGAGCAGGAGTAGAAATTCAGAAGACGCTTGGGTCAATTGCAGGCCCGAGCAGGAGTAGAAATTTAGAAGACGCTCGGGTTATTTGAAAACCAGAGCAGGAGTGTTATCTGAAGACCTCGGGTCCATTAAAAGGCTCGAGCAGAAGAAGAACTCCTCGGCATGAAGTCCCAAAGCTTAACTCATTAGGCGGGACGGTGCCAAACTCGGGTTATTTGAAAACCAGAGCAAGAGTGTCATCAGAAAGAGCTCGGGTCGATTAAAAGGCTCGAGGAGAAGAAGAGCTCCTCGGCATGAAGTCCCAAAGCCTAACTCATTAGGCGGGACGGTGCCAAGCTCGGGTTATTTGAAAACCAGAGCAGGAGTATTATCAGAAGACCTCGGGTCAATTAAAAGGCTCGAGCAGAAGAAGAACTCCTCGGCATGAAGTCCCAAAGCTTAACTCATTAGGCGGGACGGTGCCAAACTCGGGTTATTTGAAAACCAGAGCAGGAGTGTCATCAGAAAGAGCTCGGGTCGATTAAAAGGCTCGAGGAGAAGAAGAGCTCCTCGGCATAAAGTCCCAAAGCCTAACTCATTAGGCGGGACGGTGCCAAGCTCGGGTTATTTGAAAACCAGAGCAGGAGTGTTATCTGAAGACCTCGGGTCCATTAAAGGGCTCGAGCAGAAGAAGAACTCCTCGGCATGAAGTCCCAAAGCTTAACTCATTAGGCGGGACGGTGCCAAGCTCGGGTCATTTGAATACCAGAGCAGGAGTAATATGAGAAGAAGCTCGGGTCAATTACAGGCCCGAGTAGGAGTTCAAAAGAACCCCTTATCCAAAAGTCCCTTGGCCTAAGTTCTAGCCGGGACGTTGTCTAGCAAGAGCCAAATGCAGGCTCGAGCAAGTCAAATGAGCTCGCAAAATAGACATAAGGCTTTTTTAGCCTAAGTCAGAGCAAAACTCTACCATGCATTCATAAATAAAAATAGGATGTCCAACACTTAGAAAATTTTTTACTCGGCAAGCACATTCAAAGTTAATTCAACGTAGAAGACAAGAATGTGTGTACACTAGCAGTCAATAGAATTGTTCAAAACATGTATCTTTTTATTTCATGTGAAAAGATTACATATGTAAAAAAAAAAAAAAAAAAAAGAAGAGAAAGAGTCCGAGTCATTCAGACAGCGAGGGAAGAGCGACATCGGCAGGGAACATCATCGCAGCGGCAGGAGCACCGGCGAGGAGGCGGGAGGAAGGACACCAGCGAGGAGCTTCAGCAGGAGGAAGGACGGCAGGGAGCTTGAGCAGGAGGGGCACTGGAAGAAGAGAGCCGGCTCTCGACAACCCTCAGGGCTCGGATGAAGTAGCCGGGGTTGCCCATGTACTCGGTACATACCCTTGACCTTGGACATGTCGGCTGGGTATGCCTGCAAAAGCATACATAAGGCGATCGTGGCTGGAGTCGCCTGATGTTGTACTCGGTGGCAAGCTGGACCTTCAGAGTGTCAATTTGCTCCTGGAGACGAGCAGCTTCTCCCTCCATGAGCTGCTCGTAACAAGACTTCTGAGTATCCAGGTCTTTCCGAGCGTGCTTCAGCTCATTCTTGATCTCAGTCAACTCCTTTTCAAGCCCAGAGACCTTCGAGTCGGCCACTGCTGTCTTCTCGGCAAAATTTATATTTTCGTCCAGCAGCTCCTGATTCTCCTCCGTCTGCTCATTCAAAGCCCGCTCCAAGCTCACGAACCTTTGCTCGGAGTTCTTCCAGGAACTCGGAGTAATCTCATTGAGCACGGTCGTAGATACCAATGCTCGAGAGGAGGCCACTGGAAGATCTTGCGCAGTAGCTGAGGAGAGCAGGACTCTATCTAATCCGAAACACGTTGGTCGACTCTTCATTAAAAGCCCTCCGGTAAGGCTCGGAGCAGTCGGGCTGACTGCTCTCGCACACTTCTTGGTTTGGGGACGAGCTGGGTCTGCAGTCCTTTGTCTCCTACGAGGAAGACCTCGCTCTGCACGCTCGACCTACCGAGGCAGAAGAAGGAGCGAGCTCGAGTCGATGGAGGTGGAGCACCGATTCGGCTCGTGGTCTTTTGAGGTACTCGCGAGCTTGATTGTCCCCAGCGCTGTGCAACATCTCGCGCATCCCGCCGGTCATCTCTTCGCTTGGTATTAAGTTGGACTCTAAAAGCTCAGGGTGTCAACGGGTCCCCTGCGAGCTCGCGTTTGAAAGAGCGATCTGCACGTGCTTGAAGCCGACCCCAATTGAATAAGAAGCACCGCGAGGCTGCAAAAACAACCGAGCAAGACAATGAAAGCAGACACGAGCAGGAAAACTAAAAGTAAAATTCACAGGCGGATAAATGACACGGAATGCGAAATGCTGGCGGGACTGGAGGGACTCCCTCGCTACGAAGTGCAACGTGCCCCAGTCTCCCCAACGAAGAAGAATTTGCTCTTCCGGTTGCCACTGGAGGTAGGGAGATCGGTGATGGGCTTCACCCTTCGAGTTGGAGGTAAGGTAATACCAACCGACATCCTTTGGGCTACACTTCAGTTGGTAGAGGTGTCGATTTCCCTACCAAGGGCTCATCCAGTCGCGACGTTTCCACAAAGCGAAGAGTCAGGAAAGGACCCTCCACCCATTCGGGTTCAGTTGCCCAGGGGCCAGACGAAACCCAGACAGAACCCGGCCAAAATAAGGCTGGAGAGGCAGCCTAACCCCCCATCTGAAGCACTCCAAGTAGAAGGTTGTAAACCCATGGGGGGGACGGCTGGGGATTTCACCCCTGCCTGGCAACCTCAGAATTACACTATCGGGAATGTGGTAAGTTTCCCTAAGTCTGTTCAACTCCGATTGAGTGGTTTCACATTCTAAGTAATCAATGGGGTATTCCCCACGCTCGGACCTCTGGCTGGCCCTTACCCTCTGATGCGGCTGGGTCTCAGCCGCGGGTAATTCCCTCTCGGGACTAGAATCCCTCACGGGGATTATACTCAGAGGTTGTGCCTCACTCGAAGAGGAAGAGTCCTCCGGTGACATCCTACGGGGTTGCTGGGGATCTGACATTTTTTAAAAGGGTATGGACTAACAAGATGCAGAGGAAGAAACAGAGTGGTGAAATGGAAAATTGAGTGGTACCTGAACACAAAGGGAAGTGTGGGTAGCCGGAACCCGCCTTGACAGAAAGAAGAAGACCGGTAAGCAAGGGAGAGCAGATGAATTTTGAATTCAAATGAGAAGTAAGCAAATAGAGGGAACAGTGAAGAAGTTGGGGATTTTTAAAGAGGAAGACGCATCCTTTCGAGTGGCGGCGTGCGTTTGAGGACACGACCTTTTAGGTCGCGTCCTTTCAATTTCAAATCTGTGGTGGGATCGACCCACGTGTCCGTATTAAATAAGAAATGATTCGAGTGGCGGGACAATTGGGAAGCATGGGGAAGAGTAAAAGGCCACGAGTTCGGCCCATCATTACTGAGTTTCCAGTCTTATCTCGCTTCACTCAAAAGACTAGAAACTGGGGGACTGGTGTTTGGGTAAATATCAGACAGACCCCTCGAAGCCCTTCCAGGTGTATTGGGTAAATATCAGACAGGCCCTCGAACCCCTCCGACTCGAGCAAGACACCTCGAGGACGGACTAGCTCGAGCAGAAGTCAGGAAGTTGAAGCAGTCAAGGTCGAGCTCCGAGCTCTTCAATCTGCTCGAGATCATCGAGGAAGGTCAAAGTTAGTCAAGCTCGAGGAAACTCAGAGCTACCCGAGACTCGAGCACTCCTTGCCTGCTCGAGGTCGCCTCTCAGGTCAAAGCTGGTCAAGGTCGAGAGCCGAGCACAGCTGGGCAAGACCCGACCAGGGAAACCCGACCCGTTTTCTCAGAATCCTGGCACACCTTTTGATGTCTGACAAGGGTCCCACATGGTAGAGAGATGACACTGTTGTCGGCGGCCGGCACGTGCCACCAAGGCCTCATCATTCCCTGCGCACTTGCCCGACATGGTGATCTGGCCACGTGAATCGGGTTAAGGGGACAGCCGCTCATCCCTAGGGAATATTCCGCCAAACCCGGCTGTCAGAGGGACCCAGATACCACTAGCGTGGGGTGGACAGCCTGGAAAGGAAAAGAACGGGAAAAATGGAGTATAAAAGGAAACGAAGGAGAACGGCACAAGGGTTGAAGAATTTGATTCTCAAAGGTTGGATTTTCTAATTCACAGGTTCTTACTTTTCTAATTTCTCTCATCTGATTTTCTCTGAAAACACCATACTTATCCAAAAAGGGGCGAAATAATACCCTTTCATTTTCCGGCCTCCTCATTAAGGAGATACCAAAAGAGAAACCCGATTCTTGACTTGGCGTCGGAGGGTTTCGCAGGACACGCTCGGCGACCCGACCCGGTTTTTGTGAGTGCAGTCAGGAGATCACTGCTACGAAGAAGACACGGAGCAGGACGAAGGGGCAATCACTGCTCGAGCACTGTCGCGGCGGAAGGATCGAGGCACTATTTGAATCCGCGAGCAGAAGGTTCAGACATTCCTGCTCGAGCTCTTGCGGTCACTGTTGGAACGTTCGAAGTACTGTTGAGGCACGCGGGAAAAGCTGCATCAACATTACACACTTTGGCATATAATCGACTTTACGTTTAATATTTTATGCTTCATTTTTGTGACATGAATAAGACTGAAGGTATCTTGAATTATTTGATATTTTAATATGTCTGTAGAGTAAATTAATGATAACAAATCTTGATTGAGACAAGTTGTTCAATTTAGAATTATAATTTTATAAGCAAAACAATATTTCTGGTTAAATTTGGAAAATGATTATACTTAGATCATATATTAATTAGAAAGAAAGTGTGTTATTTCATCTAATAGTTCAGTTAGTTTATGAATATAAAGAAAATAAAATCTTTCTGTGGCTTCCCTGTGCACAGTCAGCGAGTCAGCTATATGTAATAAATCAATTGATACTGTCAATAATGGAGCAACTTAAATTGTAATTTGTCTCTGGGAATGTCATGACATAAAATATACTGTTCAATTGGATTCAACTATATGTGTGTGTGTGTGAAACTAGTTGATCAGGTAAAAAGAAAGCAGACAAATTTTAAAATGAAAAAATTTAATGGCGCAGCAGTCTATTAATACACTCTAAATCGTGACGGAAGGGGAGATAAGCTGCATCAATGATTGAGAGGACGGCAATTTAACAATTATATGATGGAAATAATTTTATTTCAGAAAATTAGTGAATTCAACGGGCCAGTTTGGGTATTAAGATAAAATTAATGGACCGTTTTGTTTACAATTGTTGATTCAATAAATTTATAGTTGGTTTCGAGGAAATAAAATTCAACACAACATGATAATAATGCAATATGAAACTGCTTCAACACACGATCTATTACGATACTTATATGTAAGTATAAAATTTGTATATCTAACTTAAATGACACCTCTTTAAGTGCTCTGCATTATTGATGTAAAATATCTTATTTAATTAGTTAAAATATATATAAAACAAGAATCTAGCATTAAGATGTGTACTCTTTTCAACACCAAATCTAATTTTTTTATATTTGTTAGAAGCCTGAGTCAAATGAATGACTCTGTCAATACAAATAAGGGAGGGGAGTACTAGTCAAAATTGAACGGGAGTGATTTGCAGATCCACTTATATCGGAACACATGACATTTGGGGCGGCAAACTTTGAGGCTGAAAACAAAAGTTCGGTTAAGTTAGCTCCGAAAGAAAATAAAAAATAAAAAAGCTAGGAAAATACATTTTTGTACGAAATGTTGTGCGAACGATTGCACTTGAGTTTGATTGTTTAAGAAAAATTAAGGAAGATATCACACATAAGTTAATTCAATAATCTAAAACGACTGATTCAAACTTCAAAAGCACATATTTTTATGCCTTTTTGACCGACACGATCAAAGATTGGCATACGGAGTTTGTTTGATTGACACGTCGACTGTCATGCATGAAGGCACCAACTAAAAGTCATTAATAGCGGTGCAACTTTTTTCTTTTGCTCGGATATAGATCGAATCTTTGCAACGGAACTGACCTACCGCCGTCGTATTCTACCGCCTACCCAACCTAGCCTTAGGCGTATGGTCAATAACTAATCTTTCAGGGTGTCTTACTGTTGAATGTCGAAATAATGTCTAATTTGAAAGGCCTCACGTTGCTGTTAGAAAATTATATATAAAAGTTAAGACAAAATTATGGAAGTTATTTGATTATAATTAAATTGGTTATAACGTGTTCTAACTCTTTAATCGAAATCTAAGACATTGATTTTGTAGTGGACACCTTATTTTACTATATGAAAATAAGTTTAATTAGATGTTAGACTGTTTTTAACATTCAGGTTTCATTAAACAATATTTATTTTTTATTTAGAAATTTGGTCACGTCTAGAGTAAACACAACCTAATTGAATTTAGAAGACTGGCGCGCCCTGTAATTGCATTTAATATATAATCTAGCGTAGGCGAACACTCTCTAACCTACAAATGCAATGATAAAATATTAAATTTTATATTGCATTGTAAATGCACCCCATATAAAATAGAAATATCCCTATCTAGTTAGACTTTATAAATATCTTTTGATATGTATTCTAATATTGATATATTGTTATTATTATTATTATTATTATTATTATTATTATTATTATGTATGTGACACTGATATGTATATGAGTAGTGATATTTAACCTCATATTTTATCTCACAAGATCCCACTTTTTTTTTATATTATATTAATTTTCAAAATTACCCTCTTCTACGAAAAATATCAAGACTAAAGTTGTGTTGTCCTACTCATCAAATAGCTATATAATAAATGAAATTTTTATTTCAAAATATAAAAACATTTGACGCTTATAACAAGTAAGTACAAATACTGAAGAGAATAGAAGTTATTATGTTAATGAGTTTGATTTTAAAAATAAATACCAATACAATTTATTTCTTTATGATAATTTCAGTATTAGAAGGATTTTGTAAGATGAAAGGCGAAGTTGAATAACTAAACTCTATATATATTATAAATAGGTGAGAAAACCCAACAAATTAATTCATAATTAATGTCCAATTTAGACGCCGACCGAAGGCCCAACACAGAAAATCCAAGAGAACATACTCACACAGTAGATTTTTTACAGTACAAATAAACCATCCTTAATTAATAAATCTGCAGTAGCGGCGGCGGCTTTGCTTTCTGGAATCTGGACCACTTGGGTTCTGCTAATGGTGAAACTAGAACTGTTCAATGAAACGTCTCAGAGAAATATGGATCAGCTAATTTTGTGAAATGTGAAAATTTGTTAAGTATGTGCATATTGATGGAGCAAATCCAATAACGCATTGATGCTTTGGACTCTTTGTCTCACTATAAACCAATTTCGCTATTAATTTGCTACTATGTTCTCATGTATTAAGAGACCACATAATGGTACTAAAATCATTAGTGACTTCATGATCATTAGTGTATGTCTGCAAAATCAAGGCCTGGCCCGTGAGAATAACGTGTCATGGCACATTTTGTCTTTGATCATTTAAATTGGAGGCTTGAGCGTACCTTAATGCCCTTAACAACAGATTCTAACTCATAAGAATGGTAAAAGAAAAGAATGATTCAAAGGATTCAATGTGAACCTTAGAATTCAATTGACATTAATAAGCATGTGGCTAGCTATAGGCTTTTCCTTTGCTTTATTCTGCCTTGTCTTGATGCTTTACTTTTCTTTTGCTATTGGTATACATCTCAGTGATTGTTCCTTGCATGCCTTTTGGTTACCACATTAAGCCATTAATATTAAACCCTCGAAAAGATAAATTTCTTCTTTTACATGGATATTGTTTCGGCAATTGTAGAAAGGATTGCAGCGTGTTTGCTTCATGCAGCGCTTCGTCAGCTTGGTTACTTGCTTCACTACAACCATAACATCAAGACATTAAAAGAGCAAACTCAGCTACTTGCATGCAAAAGAGAAAGGGTGCAAAGGAAAGTTGATTTTGCCGAAAGAAATGGAGAAATTATCAAAACTGATGTTCAGAAGTGGATACAAGATTTGGATGAAATTATTGCAGAAGCTCAAAAATTTTTAGATGATGAAGCTAAAGCAAATAAGAGTTGTTTAAGGTGATGGTGCATTAATGTCTGGTCAGTTTACAGATTCAGTAAGGAGGCAGTGCATAAGGCTAAGGTCATTTCTCAGAAGCTAGAAGATGTAAGATTTGGGATTGTTGTTGTGTCTTCTCAGCTTGATCCTTCACAGGAAAATGTATCTTTATCTGAAGGATTTTCTGGCGAAAGAAATGAAGAGAGACGAGAATCAAGTGACAGTGTTGTGGAACAGAATCACTAGATGCAAAGTATAAGTATACATGTAGTTAATAATCATTAGTCTTTAGCTACCGTACGTGCTTTCAATTAGAAGCACAAAAGTTACAAACATGCCTTTAATTAATTCTCATATTTAAAGTTCCAACATTAGGCATTGATCTTCTTGTTTACGCCCTTAGTTCATCCTAAGAATTGAGCTTGATGCTAGCTAATGGTATATATGCAAAAGAGTAGTGATATTTAAATTGAAAAAAAAAAAATTAAACAGAAGCGAGGTAAAATTAACTATAACACGATCCGGTGTAAGAGAAAAATGCAAAATAATCAATTAACACTTTAAATCATACGGTAGTTTAGTTCATTCTATCTTCCTTTTGTCTTTTTTCAGTTTATTTATCATTTTTCTGTGCAAAATAACAGAGAAGTTGTAGTTGCGGTTAATTGTTTAATCTTAGTTTATTTAAAATTTCTGATTATATAATATAACATTAGTCATTGATCTTCTTGTTTAATCGCTTGAGAGTTATATATGATTGGAATGTTGAAGCAACATTGCCTGCACAGAGAGTCTCAGAATGTTGATGCTTGGTAAACTCGTATACAAGATCTTGTCTCAATTTCTTTTTGGGATACATGTTCCCCTGCATTAGGAACCTTTGCAATATTTGCAACATATGATAATGTCAAATATTTAACAATTTTGCTAAGAACTCCAGATTTTTTTGATTATATATATTTGTCATAATCCACAAGCATTGCCAAAAATTTACTTTGTAAAATCTATTTTTGCAGAAACTGTAATAAAAAAAACGATGTCTCTTGTTTTATCAATATTTCGTCGCATTATCAAGATTAAAATTTCTTATGCTACTTTAATTATACAATTCCCAATACTAAACAGATTAAAATTTCTTTTGCCGCTTTAATTATACAATTCCGAAATGAGTATAAAATAACCAACAATGCCACATGGACAAAAAATTAAGACCTTTTCTATAATTTGAACACTTTATTGCACACTCATATACTAATTATAAAAAATTAAGGGGTTATTTATTAATCATATGAATTCTAAAATTTTATTAATTTAAGACCTTTTCTATAATTTGCTTGTTTGTTTTTGTAACTTATATATGATTTTCAGACATATATATCTGAATAGAAAAACTAGAATTTTGTGACTTTTATTTGATTAGGATATAAATATTATATTTCAAAAATATCTCTATAAAATATATTTATATCCTAAACTATAAAATCTATCCCTTTTTGTTTTGATTTGTAAGGACATAAATGTCAAATAATTATTTTTAAATTTTTTTATTTATAAAAACAAATAAGATGTCACTTATATTCATATATTAAAAAAAAAACATATAATTTAGATATTTGTATTCAAACTCATTCAGATTTTAGAAAAAATTAGACTTATTCAGATTTATGGAAAAAAAAAACACTACCTAAGTTTTACTTTGTACACTTTTTAAAATTTCAAAAATATCATACTTAACTTTATTAACTTAGAACACCAAAAAAATATTCAGCACACTAATTTTAACAGATTTAACATATAATTATAATAACATAATTAAGTAAAATTGTATACAAATTATTTAACATAATTTTATTTATTAATTTTTGTTTATTTATGTTCAATATTGAATTTTGCACTCAAATAACTTACAATGAGAACATAATAATAAAAGATATTCCATAAATACTATCAAAAAAGAAAAAGAAGGAAAAAAAAGAAGCCGAAGAGATTAAAAAATTGAAGAAGGGCCAAAGCCCAAAAAAAAAAAAAAATTCTTTTTATAGTACTTTTGTTTCATTTTATTTTTTTAAAGGATAATTTTCATAATCCTCCCTTGAGGTTTGGCGTATTCTCAGTTTAATAGAAAGTATCCATATATAATTTGATACTTTCCTTACTTTTAGTATTCCATTTTGTATATGTTAGGTAAACGAGGGCAAGTTCGTGATTGAATAAGTTAATGATAAAAAAAATTCAAAAAAAATTTGAGATTTTCACATTGGATTTTGGATTTCGTTTATCTCTTTCATCCACCAAAACTAGAAATACAACTCATCTCTCTCCTCCACCAAAATAAAAGCACGGTAGCTCAAAAAAATCCATTTCATTTTTTCTATAACAAATTGATCAAGTGCTTTGGCCACAAGCCAAGGACCTTGATGACGAAGCTGACGACTCCAATATAGACGACCAACGATTCACGATTGCAAGGTAATAGAATATTGGCCAGTGCATTTCGCCGCCAAACAACCAATTATCTAGCTATTTTGGAGCCATGAATGAGGTATTATTAGTTTCTTTTGGTGCATGTTTTTATTACCTAAAATTAAAATTTATGGTGAAAAATTAAAAATGGGTCTCAAAATTATTTGAGAATGTAACTATTTCTCCTAATTTTTCCATCGATTCATGTTAGTTGTAGTTAAATGATTAATCCAAATCATGTTGAAGATAAAGCTAAGTCGAATATCTTTGTGGTCTTATAATTGATTTAAAATGGGCGTTGAGAATTGTTTGATATTTTTAGCTATTTCCTTCTGATTTTTTCCATGGATCCATGAGAGATGAAAATGCTTGTTGAAGATTAGTTTGAAGTGTATAGATGATATTTTGTTAAAGCGTTTTTGATTTTTTTTTGGTTTATATTGTGGTATTTACATGTCTCGAATTGAGGAAATGAAAGTGGTTTGCTACATTTTTTTTGTGTTGGATAAGTGAGTTTAGGTTATACGAATTATTTGTTGCATTTAATTGATTGATTTATTTGCGTGGTATGTTATGAGAAAAGCATAATATAATTCAATTGTTCCATATATCAATTTGGATGTGATTTAAAACCATTAATTGCAAAAGGCTAAAATTAATTTCTTATTATATTTTCAACTTAAAGTTACTAGTGTCTTCTTTTTAGCACTTAGTATTCATTTTTTTCCCTATCTTTTAGTGGTGATTGTGCTACTCATTTAGAATTTTGACTGACATCTTCTATTGTACATGCATGTTTCTTGGATTCCATTTTTTTTTTCATATGATGAAGTTGATTTAATTCTTTATTTTTAATATTAATTATGTTCATCCATATTTGTGATTCTGGTCTTTTTCGTTTGAAGGCAAACATATTAATGTCATCAAAATATGCTGTAGGGATTGTAGGTTATGTAGAAATTAATATTGGGATGTTCCAATATCTTTTATTTTAGAGTAATATGCAAACTGCTTTTTGCAATATGAAATTGAGAATATTTCTCTCATCACGTTAGCCTGAGTGGATAATGGAGATGTTTGTGTAAAAGATTTAAGTTGTTTAAGTTATCTGTGTTATTAAAGCTGTCTTATTGTTGGAGATGAAGCTCAAATCTGTAATTTCTGAATATAGTTGACAAGTCGGATGGTGCCAAGAGTGCAGAGTGACATGTTAGTTGCAGAACTTCAGGGGGCTGTAAGATGAGAATGGAATATCGGCTGCGAGAATAAGTAAATCATATGACTTATCATGTGATTTACTTATCTAAAACGACATTCAATTTCAGCGTTTTGATTAGTAGATCAAATCACTCACTGACACGTGTTCACCAACCATTTTCAATAGCTGTTACGGTTGTTTTAAAGAGTGGGAAATTTCTAGGTTGTTTGCTAACAAACCTAGAAATACAGATGGCTGTTGAAGCATCTTTGGGAGTCAATTTCTTAGTGTATAAAAGGCCATATAATTCAATATCAGCGAGGGATGATTCAGTTACAATTTCTCATGAATCTTGTATCTTGTTAAATTCAGTATATTAAAAGCTTACTTCTTTCCTCACAATGAATATAGGTCAGGTCATGACCAAACCACTATAAATCTTCTTTGTCTAAGTGTGAGTAATTGTTCTAGCCTTGAGTAGATTTGATCTGTTAATCTGCCATTAAATAACTTTGTGCATCAAGATCATGATTGGAGAAAGCTGAATATTAGCAACTAACAAGAACTCTAGTGTGGATCTTGGGTAATATAGATAAGTTATGTATTGATCTAAGTTACAACAAATTGGTATTAAAGCTTTTCACTAAATTCTTGATCATATGATGGTTGCACCTAAACTTAATGTAGAGAAGTTTATAGGCTAAAATGATTTTCACTTGTGGAGACTCAAGATAAGAGCCTTGCTGGTACATCAAGGGCTGGATGAGGCACTTGTTGAAGTTTCATAATCAAAGAAGCCAATAAAGGTGTCTGATGAAGATTTGGCAGATGTATTAGACAGAGCTCACAAAGTTGTAATCTTGAGTCTTGGTGATGGCATGCTCAAAGAAGTTGGAGGGGAAAAGACAGCAGTTGGATTATAGAAGATACTTGAAGATTTGTACACAAAGAAGTCTATGGCTAAAAGATTGGCCACCAAGAATAAGCTCTATACTTTACAGATGGAAGAAGGATCTTCAATATCTGATCACATTAATGCCTTCAATAAGATCATCTTGATTTGGAAGACATAAATATGAAGATTGAAGATAAAGATAAAGCTATGATCTTGCTGTGTTCCTTACCAAGTTTCTATGAACATCTAATAGATACACTCATGTATGGGAGATAAACCCTTATCATGGTGGATGTAAAGGAAACTCTGAGTCTAAAGCAGCAATCAAGAAAGAATCAAGGGATGAAGAAGGCTTGATTGTAAGGGGAAGGCTAGAGAAAAGAGACAACAACAAGGAAAAGAAGAAAATGTCCAAGTCTAGGCCAAAGAATCTTAAGTGTTTCAATTGCCAAAAGGAAGGGCACTTTATGAAAGATTGTCCTGAGAGGAAGAAAAAGAACAAAAACCATTAAGAACAAAGTAGTGATGCTGCTGTTACATCAGAATTTCAAGAATCTGATGGCTATGACTCAGCTGGAGTTCTTATAGCCACTAATGGCCAAACTAAAGGTAATTGGGTTTGGATTCTGATTGCTTATTTCATATGTGTCCCAATAAGCATCTATTTACAAAATATAAGACATGTGATGGTGGAATTATTGTAATGTAGGATTATTGTAATGGGCAATGATGCTGGCTGTAAGGTAGTGGGTAGAGACATAATTAGGCTTAAAATATTTGATGGTATGATTAGAGAGTTAAGGGATGTAACGCATGTGTCTAAACTTAAAAGAAACCTTATCTTACTTGGTATACTTAATAATATGGGATACTTAATTAAGTTTGAATCTGGTATCTTAAAAGTTATGGTCTATGGTATTGATGAAGGGAGACATGAAAAATGGCCTACATGTCTTTCAAGGAACAGTTGTTATAGGAGATGTTAGAGTTTCAAATCAGAATCTGGACAAGACTATGTTATGGCACTTGAGGTTAGGTCATATGAGTGAAAGAAGGCTTAAAGAATTGCTAAAACAGGGGGTCTTAGGAATGGATAAGATAAACACCTTGCAATTCTATGAATATTATATTATAGAAAAATCTTTAAAAGTTAAATTCAGTATTGGTATCTATATTTCAAAAGGAACATCACATTATATTCATGCTGATTTGTGGAGACCTGCACAGACAACATCTTCTCAGGGGAGGGGGGGGGGGAACAAATTTTTTCCTATCTCTAATAGATGATTTTTTAAGATTTGTTTGGGTATATGTCTTGAAAAGTAAAGAAGATGTATTTGAGCAGTTTAAAACATGGAAAACTCTTGTTGAAAACCAAACTGATAGAAAAGTTAGAAGGTTAAGAACTGATAATGGGTTAGAGTTTTATAACAAGAGATTTGATATTTTCGTTATGAAAATGAGATTGTGAGACAAAACAGTGAGGTACACACCTCAACAAAATGGTTTAGCTTAAAGAATGAACATGACTTTGATTGACAAGGCGAGATGCATGCTTATTTATTCAAAGTTATCTATGATTTTATAGGCAAATGCTCTTTCAACTGCCTGTTATATAATGAACAGAAGTCCCTCTTCTGGAATCAATTTAAAAACACCAATTGAGCTCTGTTTTGGCAAACTAGCAGATTATTCCAATATGAGGGCTTTTGTCCAGCTTATGCACATATTAAGCAAGGCAAATTACGACTTAGAGATTTAAAGTGTGCATTTCTTGACTATCTTGATGGGGTTAAGGGTTATGAGATTTGGTGCACTGATCTTAACCTCCAAGGGCCATTATAAGTAGAGATGTTGTGTTTAATGAGTCTGAGTTACTGCTAAATTCAGCTTAGGTAAAACCAACAGCTATGGAACCAAACAATTCAGAACACAAGATTCATGTTAAGGTGGAGTGATCAAGTCATAGTACAAAATAGAAACCAAGGGTTGATCTAGAAACAATGTCTGATATGGAGACTTTTAAACTAGAAGGAGAATTTGATGGTGAATAAGAAGTCATATATTATCAAAGAGATATGCATATGTAGACTTGATTGCATTTACATTAATAATAGCACATGAGATTGAAAATAATGAACGAAAAATATATTCAGAAGTTGTGAATTATGATAAGTCTAAAGAATGGATAAAAACTATGGATGAGGAAATGCATTCATTAATTAAAAATCAGACCAGGGAACTAATAAAGAAACCAGAAAAAAGGAAAGTAGTTGGCTGCAAGTAGGTATATAAGATTAAAGAGGGAATTCCTGGTGTTAAGCCACAAAGTTAGGTTAGTAGCCAAAGGCTTTACTCAAAAGGAGGGCATTGACTTTACTGAAGTGTTCTCTCCTATGGTTAAATACCCCTCAATGAGAATCATATTGGCACTTGTTGCTGTAATTAATATGCATATTGAACAGATGGATGTAAAAACTGCTTTTCTTAACAGTGAGTTAGATGAGATGATTGTAATGGCTCAACCAGAAGGCTATGAGGATCCGAAAAAGACTAATCATGTTTGTCATTTAAAGAAGTCTTTGTATGAACTTAAGCAATCTCCAAGGTAATGGTACTTGAGATTTGATAAGTTCATGTCAGAACATGGCTTTCAGAGGTGTAACTTTGACTGCTGTGTGTATTCCAAAGACTTAAAAGATGAGAGCAAGATTTATCTGATGTTATATGTTGATGATATGTTGATAGCATATCAGAATATGAGTAAGATAGAAGTGCTTAAGCAGCAGTTGAGTGAATTTTTTGAAATAAAGGATCTTAGGTCATCAAAAAGGATCTTTGGTGTAGAATTGATCAGAGATAGGCAGAGAAGAACTTTATGTTTAACACAGCACAAATATATCAGAAGAGTACTTGAGAAGTTTGCAATGAGGGATTCAAAATCTGTTCAAATACCATTACCATCTCATTTCAGACTTTCAAGTCAGTAATGTCCCAAAACTGATGAGTAGAAAGTTGCAATGGCTAAGACACCATACTCAAGTGTTGTAGGGTGTTTGTTGTATGCAATGGTTCTAACCAAGATTAGTATAGTTTATGTAGTTAGTGTGGTAAGCAGATATATGTCAAATCCTAGAAAAGAACATTGGGGAGTTGTTGTCTAAATTCTGAGATACTTTTATTGTATAGATAACTATGGTTTGATATATGGAGTTAAAATAGAAAGTGAAGTCAGAGTTACTGGGTTTGTAGATGCTAATTATATAGGAAATTTGGACAAAAGAAGGTATTTGACAGACTATTTTTTTATTCTAAATAATTGTACCATTAACTGAAAAGCCACATTACAAAATTTTATTGCTCTGTCAACAACTGAAGCAGAGTAGACTACTACAGCAGAAGCCATTAAGGAAGCTATTTGGCTTAAAGGATTGATGACTGAGTTGGGGTTTGAACAAGAGCATATCAAAGTTTTCTATGATAGTCAAAATGTAATTTGTTTAAGTAAGAATCAGATTTATCATGAAAGAACAAAGCGCATTGACATCAAGCTTCATTTTATCAGGTTAGAGGTGTCAAAAAGAGTAGTAAAGCTGCTAAAGGTTCATACTGATGACAACCTTACTGATATGTTAACCAAACTTGTACCTGGTGCTAAGTTTGAGTTCTGCTTGAGCTCAACTAGCATCAGTAGAGTTTATTTTATGATTGAGTTGTAGGAAATGGTAGCGAGGAGTAGCTGATTGAATTCAATATGGAGAATGTTTGAGATGAAGCTCAAATCTGTAATTTCTGAATATAGCTGACAAGTCGAATGGTGTCAAGAGTGCAGAACAACATGTCGGTTGCATAACTTCAGGGGGCTGTATGATGAGAATGGAATGTCGAATGAGAAAATAACTAAATCATGTGTCTTATCACGTGATTTACTTATCCAAAACGACATTCAATTTCAGTGTTTTGATTAGCAGATCAAATCACTCACTGACACGTGCCCACCAGCCGTTTTTAATAGCTGTTACGGTTGTTTCAAAGAGCGAGAAATTTTTGGATTGTTTGCTAACAAACCCAGAAATTCAGCTGGTTATTGAAGTATCTTTGGGTGTCAATTTCTCAGTGTATAAAAGGCCATATAATTCTATATCAGTAAGAGATGATTCAGTTACACTTTCTCATGAATCTTATATTTTGTTGAACTCAGTATAGTAAAAGCTTATTTCTTTTCTCACAATAGATGTAGGTCAGTTTGTGATCGAACCACTATAAATCTTCTTTGTCTAAGTGTAAGTGAATGTTCCAGCCTTAAGTAGATTTGATCTGTTAATCTGCCATTAAATAACTTTGCACATCAAGATCATGATTAGAGAAAAGGTTAGCAACTAGCAAGAACTCTAGTGTGGATCTTGGGTAATATAGATCAGTTCTGTACTGATCTAAGTTACAACCATTATGTTTTCATTTGTAATTTCACCATTAACATGGCTTTGTAACTGATTAGAAGCTATACGTGTAAAAAGAAAGCAATAGTGGCATTTCTGAGTGAGGTATAATGAGATGCTGAGATGAGGATTCATGACTTGTAATTTCGATTGTTGCTATAGTTGGAATAGATTGAATTAACTCAATTCTTCTTATTCTAGATTTTTTTTTCTTTGTTCTATATTTTTTTTTCTTGATCCTTCTTCCAGGATTAAATAGAGAGGAAGAGGAAAAAAATGCTAAAATAAATAAAAAAAAAAAGATAGCTTTACTTCACAAATAAGTAGGAGAGAAAAGGGCAATGATTGAAGTTGTAGAAAAGAAATACTCAATGCATATGAGATGGCGATAAAGTATTTGCAACTGAGAGCAAATAAAAAATGCTATCCGATTGCTTTTGAAATCAAATTATCTTTTGTAACTTACACACACACACACATATTTGTGTTTGTAATTTCTATTTTACATTTTCTCAAGACATCTATGTATTATTATTATTTTTTAAATCTTAATATAACTAAATATATTAATGTTTGCACTTATTGCACTATGTCTAATGAACTATTTTTTAGTTGATGAATGTTTAATGTCATTTTATTTTTCTCAAGCTGTTTTAAGTGTTTCTATGTTGAATGTGATATCTGGTACAAAGGCAAAATGGTGTTTTTAGGTCTTTTTGGGTGCTAGGGATAATTTTGTCTTTAAGTTAATCAACAAATACTCAATGCATTGAAATACAAACAGCATGGGAGGTGTCTAATAATATGTGGATATTTTCAATTAAACTAAGAATAAGTCAAACCTCACGGGAGATTTCTAAAAATTACCTTTTTTTTTAAAAGTAAAAAGTATCACATATATTTTATAGTCAATTTTTGTTTATTATTATTCATCTAAATATTAAGGCTTCGTTTGATATAATTTTTTAAATAAAATTTATTTAAATATAATTTTTGTTAGTAAAGTTTTTATCAAACAAATTATTTATTTGATTGTCAATGAGAGTTTTTATTAAAAATTATAAAATTACTTTAATAGATAAGTTTTTTAAAGTTATATTGTGAAAAGAATGAAATAAAATTGTTAAATAAATAGATAATATTTTATATATTTTAATTTTTTTAAAAATTCAACCTCTACTCCCAAAAGCCCAAAATTTGAGCTTTTACTAATAGAGGTAAAATAATTTATTTAATTTTTAAAAACTTTGCTAAAAAAAATCAAAAAATAAAAATTTTAAAAAGAGCTTATGAGATTAAATAAACACTTATGTTCATTAGATAAGCCATACTAAACAGACACTAATTAAAATGTTCAAAATAAGAGTTTTAAGATTTAAAGTGTGAGAATTACAAATTAAATAATGAGTGTGTTATATAGTGTTCTAAGAAATTATATAATATTGATTTATAATAAATTATTCTTAATAATTATTCATATAATGGGTATTTTTATAATACATATTTTTATTAAAATTAAAATATTTGAATAATTTTTAGAATACATATAACATTATCTTTCATTAAAATAACATTTTCCTTAAACAACAGCATAAGCAAAAAGCAATGACTATAAAAATACAATAATGCACATGTTTACCGGCTAAATGCTAAAAATAGCTGCCAACCAAGATACATATTATATAGATAATAAATATCACGTGGAGTACTTGAGTATAATATTTGCAATGTGCAAAGATAAAGGATTATTTATTATTATAATCGTCATCCTTGTTATAAGATAACTGTGCCTGCAGAAAGATATGGTATCGTTTAAAAAATAAGAAAGAATGATAGAATATCAATTATTTTATTTCACCATAAAAAAAAAACGTTATCATTACATTGTTATCTATTTTAAAATTTGGACTTCTATCATGTATAGAATTTAAAATAAAATTTAATAGCCTAAACTAGAATTCGATCCTTTAATGAATATATATATATATATATATACTTTTTTTAATAAGGAATTATTGATTATATTAAAATTATGAATATATAAAAAGATCTCTACACCATTAAGGTTTGAGCAAATGGTTATTAACAGCTCAAAATTTTTAAAGAGAAATACTAGAACCTCCTTTTGACCATAATATAATTTATCTATATTATCCCAAAAATATTAACTCTAATATTTTATAATAAATAGAAATATAACATTAGAATAAATGCAATAATATATATCTTTTAAAATAATTTTAATATTTAAAAATATTTTAATATTTTAAAATCTATAGATATATTTTATTATATTAAAGTAAATTTTATTTTGAATATTAAAATAAATGTATTAAAATTTAAATTATTTTGAATATATGTAAAATAATAATTTTAACATTATTAGCATGTGAATTTTTTTAATTGTAAAATGTATTTAATGCAAATATTTATTTAAAAACTCTACAATAAATATAAATATATTATTAAAATAAATATAATAATTTACATATTTAAATTATTAAAATATTTTAATATTTTTATTTTATTGTATAGATTATATTATTTATATAACATTTGTATTTATTAAAAATTTTAAAGTTAATTTTTTGAGATAATAGAGATAAAATATAATATGGTCCAAAATGAGGCCTTAGTGTCCTTATTTGAAAACGTGAGAGTGTTGATGATCATTTTCTTAAATCTTGAGGGTGTAAATATAATTTTTTCTTAGGAATAAACTAAAAGATAAATAAATATAAATTTTAATATACTATAAAAAAATACATTGCATTAAGGTAATTTTTTTAAATTTTTTCAATTTATCTTAAATTTTAATATGATCAGAAATATTTAATTAAAAAATTATTCCGTATATGTATGTATATAGGATGATTTTTCAATCTTGGAATCCCTATGGAAAAGCATTCTTGGCTATACAAGGGCAGCCAACAAAATAAAAATAATAATTTAAGAGTTCCGAATTGGATAATTTTCCTCTCTCTCTCTCTCTCTCTATATCGGTCTATTTTATTTTTCTTTTTATCGATCTAATTAAAGGTGTCGAAGTTTGACTTTAAACATCCAATTGATCCCATTAATTATTTATTGCATTGGATGCCTCTATCATTATTGGAGAGAGTTTAACATAATTACCTGGATGGATGTATAAATTTAAGGGTATTCTATGATGTCATAATTAAAATTACGGCATCAATATCGTAATTCAACATAAATTATATAAATGAAACATAAACTTTATAAATTTAATATAAAAATTGTAAATCAATATTAACTGTAAAATAAAACATAAATTTTAGAAATTAAACATAAGACTTGTAAATGAAAGGTAAAATGAGTTAATTAATATAAAACTGGTAAATTAATGTATTATTAGTAAATAAAACAAAAACTTGTTAATGTAACATAAAACTCATAAATTAACATTAAGTATAAAATAAAACATAAATTTTAGAAATTAAACATAAGGTTTGTAAATGAAAGATAAAACAAGTAAATTAATATAAAACTAGTAAATTGATGTATTACTAGTAAACAAAATAGAAACTTATAAATATAACTTAAAACTAGTAAATCAACATGAACTGAAAAATAAAACACTAATTTTAGAAATGAAACAAAAAACTTGTAAATAGAACAAGTAAATTACTATAAAATTGATAAATTGATGTATTACTAGTAAATAAAATAAAAACTTACAAATATAACATAAAACTAGTAAATCAACATTAACTATAAAATAAAATATAAATTTTTAAAATTAAACATAAGATTTGTAGATGGAAGGTAAAATAAGTAAACTAATATAAAATTGTTAAATTGATGTATTATTGGTAAATAAAATAAAAACTTGTAAATATAACATAAAACTCATAAATCAACATTAAGTGCAAAATAAAACATAAATTTTAGAAATTAAACATAAGATTTGTAGATAAAAGATAAAACAAGTAAATTAATATAAAACTAATAAATTGATGTATTACTAGTAAACAAAACAAAACCTTGTAAATATAACTTAAAACTAATAAATCAATATTAACTGAAAAATAAAACTCAAATTTTAGAAATGAAACAAAAAACTTGTAAATAGAAAATAAAACAAGTAAATTACTATAAAATTAGTAAATTAATATATTACTAGTAAATAAAATAAAAACTTATAAATATAACATAAAACTAATAAATCAACATTAAGTACAAAATAATACATAAATTTTAGAAATGAAATATAAGACTTGTAAATGTAAGATAAAACAAGTAAATTAATATATTATTGGTAAACAAAATAAAAACTTGTAAATATAACATAAAAATAGTAGATCAATACTAATAATAAAATAAAACATAATTTTTGGAAATAGAAAATAAGACTTGTAAAAAGAATGTAAAATAAATAAATTATTATAAAATTAGTAAAATAATATATTACGGGTAAATAAAATAAAAACTTACAAATATAATATAAAACAAGTAAATCAATATTAAGTACAAAATAATATAATTTTTTAAATTACGCCTAAAACTTATGAATAAAAAATTAAAATTAATTAATTAATATGAGAGTTACTGCAAAAAAAAATTTATAATTATAAAATAAAAACTCATTATAATGTTTATTACCCAATATATTTATTGATTTTTTTTATTTAAATTGAATAATGCTAGTTTTACATTTATTTAATGCATGTGATATTTTATTAAGAATAAAATTTATTCTCAAAATCATATTTAAAAAATGATATATTTTATAATTGTTGTAAGATGAGGTTATTTTGCATCTTTCTAAGTTTTTCAACAATAACCTTAAATAATCTTTAAGTGTAAATAAAAATTTAAAACTATAAGAAGTATACATAAGACTCAAAATGAGATATAATTTTATTGATATATTATATATGTGTCTAATAATATAAGAATATTTTTTTATTTTGTTTTTGCTTGATCACATCAAGATATATAATTGTGCTTAATTAACTTGTGTAATAAATAAATTTTATTATAGAAAATAGGAAAACAAAGTATACAAAAGTCATAGAATAATTATAGAATTTTTGGTTAAACCAATTCAATAAAACTTATTCAACTTTTTTTAGGATAATTTTTTTGTTTCATTAATGAATAATTTTTTCTTTGTTTAATTAAAGAAAATGTTTTTACAAATAAATAAAAAAATTTTCACCAAAAATCAGTAAAAAATAATAATTAATAATCTTGTATGAATTTACTGATTTTACTTTATATTTACTAATTCTATGTAATTTATAATATTTATATTTATTAAGGTATTAATACCATAATTTTCATTACGGCATTATAAAATTTTCCAAAATTTAAACTAAGATTAGATTTACATTGTTTAAGACAAAATTCTCTTTAGAAGTATTTTGGTTTTTCAATTTCTTACGGATAAAAATATTTTATGCGTTGGTTTTTCCAAGTTTCTGGGTATTCATAGCAGGTTTTACTTTTTATCCTAAATTATAGGGTCTCCCTAAGTTACATTTTGTGTAACTTACACTCACTAAATACATAGCTTAAGTTTAAATTAGTCCCACCTAATTTATTTTTTGTTATTACTTTTTGTATCTTTTTTAGTGAGTGTAAGTTATACAAAATATAACTTAGAGATTGCCTAAATTATAAACTATTCTTCATGCCCACGAGTTTGCTTTTGCTTTTGATCATCATGCATGAATGGTTTTTATTGCATTGGGTTGAAAGTGATTCGAGTTCTACTATTTATGCGGAGGCCAAGATTTAATTTGGTTTTTGATGGAGGCCAAGATTTAACTTAGACTTCAAAATATCATTTCCAGTTAAATAATTACCCTGAAACTCTCAAGTCAAGGACAGCTATTATGAAGAGATCAATATATTTTGGTTTTTTTTTTTTTCCCATTATGGGAATTCAATAGGCTATGAATTTTGGATTTAGAATTTAAAATTAAGTGCTGAGCTGAACTTTGACTTGAGAATATTGTGATTAATAGTCAAAAAAATAAAAAGTAATTGAATATTAACATACGCTGTTATAAATGTATGCTTGATAAAAGATTATAAAAAAACTTAATAAATGATCATTGGTTTAATAAATATGATTGGAACTTTTCAAATACTTAAAATACTAAGAATATATACAACTCATGTTTTTAAATTGTATTCTAAATTTTAAAAACTATTTTTGAATCATTAATTTTTTGTTCATCTCAAATAAGTTTTAACAATCCAGCACCCACTGCCATGTTCCTCGATCCAGTAGAATAAAGCCATGGCTCCCACCGGCAACTGAAGAAAGTGGAGAAGATTTCATAGTTTAATTTATCCAATTTGACAGATGAGTCAAGAATTTTATCCGTCAACTTTTCTAATTTAAATAGACTTTATGCATTCAAATGATGCTGCTCGAGTTGTCATCCATCATTTTAATATATGGAGATACCCGGATATTTATGTACTCATTTTGCCAGCGATGTAAGGGAGCTTTATGTGTATTGAAATAATAACAGCAACGCCATATCGATATTTGGGATGGAGAGTATAAATAATATTCCAATTAAGAAATGATTCTGACTTTCGCGCTCTCTATCATTTTATAAAAACTCATTAATTATTTAGTGGGTGAGACACATGCTATATTATTTAAGTGAATAGTTATGAATAATATTAGGAATGTAACGTTAATCAAATAAGAATGAAAAAAAACTCAAGCACGTAATTCTGACAGTAATGAGAACTTAGGAATTTAGTCAAGATTAAATACAGAAACAATTAAAACTACAGGCTCACGTGCTTGAAGTATAAGAAGTTGTGGGTTCTAAGCCATTTAATGAGTTAAGGTTTGAATCCAGATCAAATCAACGTGCATAAAAGAGAGATTCTTGTAAACGATATATAATATAGATTTTGTAGATCCATAACAAACTGGTGTAATGTGAAAGGGGAGATTCATAATTAAGAAGTAACAATTATTTAACATGCCACTTGTCCCTCTTTAGCCATTATAAATACTGAGCTGCCTCAGCGATCGATATTCATCTCCAATTAAGCAAACAAAATGTCATCTTCCTCAGCATTATTCTCCTTCTTCTTCCTCTCATCACTTATTTTCTCCATAGCAAATGCTCAAGTTCCTGCCAATGAAACATTTAAGTTTGTCAATGAAGGAGGATTAGCGGGATACTTTAATGAATACAATGCAAATTACAGAATGTCACCCATTTACAATGATCCTTTCCAGCTTGGCTTTTACAACACAACACCAAATGCTTTCACCCTTGCTCTCCGTTTAGGTATCAAAAAGCAAGAACCGGTTTTCCGTTGGGTTTGGGAAGCCAACCGGGGCAAACCGGTTCGCGAAAACGCCGTGTTCTCTTTGGGAACCGACGGAAATCTTGTCCTGGCCGAAGCCGACGGCACTGTTGTTTGGCAAAGCAACACAGCCAACAAAGGTATCGTGGGGTTCGAGTTGCTCCCAAATGGCAACATGGTGCTTCATGACTCGAAGGGTAACTTTATCTGGCAGAGTTTTGACTATCCAACTGATACTCTCTTGGTGGGACAATCTCTTCGGGTCGGTAGGGTCACAAAACTCGTCAGCCGACTCTCAGTTAAAGAAAACGTGGGCGGCCCTCACAGCTTCGTGATGGAGCCCAAAAGATTGGCATTTTATTACAAAAGCAGCAATGCTCCCCGGCCTATTTTATACTACACGTTTCCAATTTTGTATAGAGGGTTAAAGAATATAACGCTCAAATCTTCCTCAGAAAAAATGCATCAGCTGACGCTAGATTCTTCAGACGGTGACAGTTTCATTTTGGACAGGCCGAAATACGACAGCACAATATCATTTCTTCGGTTAGGCATAGATGGAAATCTGAGGGTCTTTACTTACTCCCTAGAGGTTGATTTTCTTCCCGAGGAATTAACACAGTTTTCAGCAGGTGTGAATTTTTTTATATTTTAAATAGAATTAAATAGAAAATAAACACATGATAAGGAAGATAGAAATTACTCACGAAAGCATTTCTCTTCTAAAGGTAAAGGTCGAGCCTACTGAATTTCATGAGCCTGGTCCCTCCTCGTATTCACCTGCATTAAAAGCAACTCCTCCAGAGGAAAACTGAATGTGAGGGAACAAGGGACTCTGTTAGTCTATTATTAAGAAGTGTTGATTTGGTCTCTGCAAATTCGCTTGGGTGTAGGTTCCATTTCATCTTCATCATCATAAGTTCCATTCATGCCGTCCTTATCATGCAATATCCTAATTTTGGTGCATTCTTCTTCACTGCCAATAGCTAATTTTAGAGTGTTGGTTTTGGTGTCGTTCCGATTTGCATACACTGGACACACCCCACAACGTTTCACCTGATGACATTTTTCGTTTCTACACTCAACGGAGAACTCAAATGAGACAGTTGTATGATTGCTACCATCATTGGGTACCTCAATATTCCAACAGGGTTCATATCCGAGTAACATATGATCTGAATCCATAGGCCCATTAAGACTCAAATTGTAATAGTCATCAAGATTATGTTTCGCTGCCAAGGGAGTCTTGGTTTCAAAATTGTAGCTACATTTGACATTGCAATATTTTCCACTAGCATCAATATCTTCCTCAAATTGAATAACAGCACAAAGAGCAAACCCGACTAAGTTTCTGCTGCAAGAATGCCGCGGCAGTTGAATAGTTAATGAAGATCCCGAACATTGATGGCTGAGCCAGTCAGGAATTTCACTCCCAGGAAAACAATTGCAGAGTCCGTAGGGTGCGTAATACACCTGTAATACGAAAATCGTGATTTCCGATCTATTGAAGAGAATCAGAGCAGAAAGAAAGAAAGTTGCTTTTTAATTACCGTTTCATAGCACAGTTTCAGTGATGCAATAGCCATATGCTGAATTCTTTGTTGTGAATCTGCCAAAATCTTCTTCTGTGCAGTTTTTTCATTCAGCTTCAGGCAATTAGTGAAATCAAAAAATATTATGCTGTCCATAATTCCACTAGAGTGTTTGTAAATTGTTTCCAGCATGGATGCATCTAGTTCTTCTACAGATTGTGGAATCTCTGGCAAAGTTTGGAGTCGCCTGCAATTTTTTGCTTCTAAATAGACTAGATGCAAAGGAAGCTCTGGTAAAGACTGAAGCATGTTGCAATTGCTCAAGTGAAGATATCTCAGCCGTGAAAGTTTTTTGACACTTGTTGGTAAGTACTCAAAGTGATTTCCACTTAGAGCTAGCAATACAATTGAGGATAGACAGCCAACGTCCGGAGGAATTTCTGTTATATCACAGTCAGTTAACTTCAACTCTGTTAAAGAAGATAAACCAGATAATAACGGAGGCAATACCAAACCTCTGCATCCAGAAAACTTGAGTTTTTTGAGTTGGTTTAAATCTGAGATAGAAGATGGTAGCTGACCTATGGCCGAAAGCTCTGCATTTAGGTAATCCAAAGATTTTAAATTCCCTAGCTTCTCTGGCAAACTAGCTAGTTTAGAGCAATCCCCCAAGTTTAACTTTTTGAGCCCTTCTAAACGTTCAATTGAAGATGGTAGATTTCTAATTGCCGTCTGTTTCAAATCAATTTCTAACAATTGTTCCATTTTCTCCAATATTTCTGGGAAAGTATCAAGGTTTGAGCAGCCACCAAGATCAAGCCAACAAAGAGATTTCAATTTACAAATGCTAGTCGAAACCCTCTTTAGCCTCCTGCAAAAATTCAGGTCTAAGGTTTCAAGATTAGTTAGGCACTCGATAGACGAGGGAACTTCTTCTATTGGGGTGTTCCATAATCTTAGCTCGATTATATTCCCCGAAACCAGTGGAAACTCTGTGAGATTAACACAGTCTGAGAAATCCACAGCTATAGGAGATCTAAAATATATGTTGCATGGAAAGGAAACAAGACTCCCACAGCCCGCCAAACACAACATAGTGAGATTGTCGAAAGTTTGTATTGATGAGGAAATGTGAGGCAACTTTGTACAACTCAAAAGATTTAATGTCTCAAGATTTGGTGCTTCTAATAAGTCGGGAATCCTAGTGAGATAATGGGAATGGTGGAGGTCAATAAACTTTAACCTGAAAGCTTCCTGTATAAGAAGATCAATAATTAGCATCAACAACTTCTTGTATATATATTTACTTCCAGAAAGAAAAATTATTATTACATTTTACCTTTTTTCCCTCCCAGATTTGCTCAACATTACTACAAGGTAAGTTGAGTTCAATAAGGTTCTCTGGATCAAAATTTGAAGGAAGTGCTTTCAAAGGATATTGGTGCCAATGAAGATATCTCAATTCCTCAGGAAGATATCCAAGACCTTGGTCTAGATGTATTTTAGTGCTCATAATTGGAACACCTTTATACTCCGGCATGTAGAATTTCAAGAATCTTAGATTTGACATCTTTGCAAAGACTGCACCATCTAAATGTATGTCTCTTGTTTTAGACAAATTCAGTAATATACCTTCAATTGCCTCTGTCCCCTAATGAAAATCAAGAAAAGAATAATAATTAGACTAAATTCACAAAATAATAAATCTATTTTAAAATTTATAAAGATCTCCTTAATGGAAAGCATGAATATAGTTAGGAAAATTAAGAGTGCATGAATGTACCCCATCCAAGATCAAATATTAAATAGGTGGAATTTTACCTTATTTTTCTTTAGTACATGATAAACATCCTCATGATACCACAACCTGCTACGTTTGCCTGGTTGTTTCACTGATTCTTGGCGAACAATTTCTCGTCCCATTTCTTGTAATAAATCATGCATTTGCACCTTGCTGTTAGATGATATTGTCACAAACGACTTATCAATGAGGACATTCAAACAATAGTGCGCAAAATTAGGATCATCTTGTATCTTTGTTACATGATCTTTATCCTCTCCTTTGAAAAAACATGCAATATCCAGAAACATACTTTTTTCTTCTGCCTTCAGTTCATTATAAGTGACCTTTAGCACATCATAGATATCAGGGTCGGAAATCCGTATCAAGTTCTCCAATGCAATTTTCCAATCTATTTTGCTCTTTTGATGGAGGAAAGAACCCAGCACTCTAAGTGCTAAAGGATTGCCATTGGCATAATCCAATACACGCTCTGAGAGCACTAAGAGATCTTCAGGGCAACGGTTTCCTTTGAAGGCATGGATACAAAAGAGCTCAACAGCTTCATGATATTCCAATCCCTTGACCTTATATACGTTACTCACTCCAAAACTATACAGAACCTGTTTATTTCGAGTGGTTACAATAATTCTACTTCCCGGACCAAATCGATCAGCCCTCCAGTTAAATAACTTAGATGCCCACATTTATTCACATCATCGAGAACTATAAAAACAGTCATCTGCTGCAACCTTTTCTTAATAATTTCAGGAATAATGGGAGTTCTTATTTTCAGATTTTCTCCTAATACTTCAGAAAGAACTCGCTCTCGCAAATCTGCCAATCCACCTCCTTTTTCTGATTCTTCCTTTACATTTGCCATGAAGCACCTGCCTTCAAACTCCCTAGAAATCTGATTGAAAAGAGCTCCAGCAATTGTTGTTTTTCCTATACCACCCATGCCCCAAATTCCTACAATGCGAAAATCTGGCGATCCCGTACTCAGTAATGATTTAATTTGTTCAACTCGTGAATTTAAACCAACTAGGCCATCAAAGTCAGTTGAAACTGTTATATTTTCCAATTTCTTCAAAATGTCTTTGACAATTTCTTCTACAAGTTCAGCCTCAGGCCTTGCAAGTGTGAAAAACGAACAATGGCTATCAGGTATAGAATGGATAGAAGAATCAGAAAAATTAAAGCAAATATTTTATCTTAAATCACATAAGACAGACACGATGAGTGAATTAAATATATGCTTCCTTCATTTTCAATTTTCATTTTTGTTTGTTAAGTGTTTGATATATTGAAGGTTAAGATTACAAGATCACTTTCCAAATAATTTATTATACAAATTCACCTAAATACCCTATATACCATTTAAATTCATCTTGTATAGATCCATTAATCAATGTTAAGCTTTTGTTCAAATTAATATTTTAAACCAAACAACTACATTACGCTTAGTCATTTATTCTCAAACAAAAATTAAATAAGCAAACGTGTGATTTTAAAAAAAATAATCCTTACAAATTATAACTTTTTGGTCATACAACATTTTTACTCCTAAAAAATTCTAGGAATCAAAATATTCTGTTATAATAAATTATACATTCTCTTATTTCGTTCAGTTGTTTATTCGTATACTTTTTGAAATGATTTTTGTTCCCTCGGTCAAGAGAGCTCTGAAAAAAATATATTATATGCCAAAATCTAACATCCTTTACCTTATCTAACCCTTGCTGAAAAATGTTCTACAAAAATGATAGTGCAAAATCCTTTTCGTAGGATTCACTAACCAATTCTGACTCTATTAACAACAAGGTGTAAAAGTGGTAGATTTCAAAGTGCTGTAATATTTCTACCTTTTGCCACCTATAGGAGGGGAAAATGGTAATTTCTCAAAATATAATGATTTGAATGTATAGTGAATAAAATTGGACATATTGAAAAAGAAAATATTAAATGAAAAAATGATTTATGAATAATAATTAAGTATGATTTTAGAAAGGCATATATATGTATAAATTCTCTCCCGTGGGGCCAGCACAAATTTTATTTTTATATATAGAACAGCAACGTAATCCCCTCGGATCGTCACCTTGTGATTGGTTTAAACCCCAAACCTTATTTTCAACATAAGATTTCACAACTCAATTTGCTAGCACTTACAGAATAAATACATAATCTGATTATCTGAGAATATTATTGATTGATAATCACTTGAGTGAGTTTGCGAACACTTTTTGGGTGTTATATACACATCACACATATGTACATATATATGGCTTAGTAACTTCCCTATCTTTTAATAAAGTTTGAGATTCCTACACTAGAAAATTTTCATATATCTAGTCTCAAATAATCATTTATTTGATAACAGAAGCAATCTGCACTTAGATACACATGAATGAGTTAAAGAGTCACCTGGTATTCATGGAATTCCATCCTGATAGATTGGATGCTTCGGTCAAAGCAGCCCTCCAATTTTGAACCTTTTCTGTCATATTTTTGAACTGTTTTTCATGTTCAACGAAGGCGTCCGCAAAACATCCAGTTTGCCTTCTCATGTCCGATGGATCGACTTGGTAGAAGACTGGAACAACCATTTGGCCATTCATGTTCTTGCATTCAAGAATCTGGACAAGTTCATCCAGGCACCATTTGGACGATCATATTGTTTTGAAAAGATGATTTCCGAAATCTTTGATCCTTTCATTGCGTTCATAAGAGCATGCGACATCTCATCTCCTCTACAAAGTTCTTCATCAATGAAGGTTTTTATATTCTTTCGGCAGAGAGCTGCATGGAGATGACTAGTAAAGTTGTCACGAGTATCCTTCCCTCTGAAACTGAGGAATACATCGTATTTGCCTTGAGCAGAATGGCTGCGAGAAGAAGATGAAGCCATGAAGCAACTTTTATGAATTTTTTTACGTAAATAGAGATTCTTGAGTGTAGATTTAAGGATAATATCTGTGAAGTGAATGTAACAAGTGTTTGGAGCTTTTTATAAATTTCCTCAGACTTACAGCTTGCTAGCAAGCTCTTTTTTTTTTTTGCTTATTTCCCAGGAATTAATTAATTGGACCTTTGTTATTCAGTTAATATATTCTGCATTTTCTATTTTAAAATAAGTGAATCGAATCTGCTACTTACACGTGAACCGGCTATTTTCATCACCACTATCTGTAACTTTTTCTCGACAATTTTGCACGGCTAACTAATTTCAGTTAATGGGGAACACAAACTGTGTGGTTCATAAAACTCTTTTGAGCATCCTTTGCATCCTCAGTAGTTGAAATTAATTAATTGTACAACTGCTAAAAGTGTGTGGTTGACAAACACGCCACGTAGCGATTTACAAAAAGTGCAATGACAATTTTGCCAAATAAAAATCCACCACGTAAAATTTCGTGAACGGTATATGTGAACAGTAACTGTATCCGTGAACAGTAATTATATACGTGAACAGTAACCACGATTCTAAAGAATGCAACCACGGCTCTGATACCACTATTAGGAGATTTATGGGTGAAGCAGAACTACAGTTAAGTGAGATTGGAAGAAAAATAAATAGCAAGCATAAATCTGAACACTAGAAATTACGTGGTTCAGCTTATAGCCTACATCCACGAGCAAAGATAGAAGGAAATAATTTTATTATACTGAAAAAATAATAACTTCTCTCTAATAATAGAAGAGAATAATTATATTTTCTCTATAACTAGGAGAAAACTATTCTCACTTCCCAATACCCTAATTACACCCAATAACTCTCAAAATTCTCTTTAATACAAGAGGAAATGAATTTTTTTGGATGATTGAAATGAGGGAAGGGGCACTCAATTTATAACCACATTTTCACTACTATGCATTATTTATTTATTATTATTTTATTTTTATATACTTTTTTTTATTCAAAATACGGCACCGTGTGTTGTGTTTGAAACCGCCTATCTAGAAGGGCAGTAGCCCAACTTTGAACTTTGACAGCTAGCAAGTGAATTTTTGAACTGATTTATAACTCATAAGCTCTCCTAACTAAGTAAATGTCCTTTCAGTTGCGAAGCCCAATAACAAATCGGTGAATGTAGTGTCCCTCTCCTTACGAAAATAACTAATTTTCTCTTTAATTATTTAAGTGCAAGTGTTATAATATTTTTGCTGGTGCAAACTTCAAAAGCAGAGCTATGGCCAAATGATTGAATCTAAATGAAAACAACCACCAATCGATCAACAATCAAAATAGTCAAGAAACCGAAAACATGGTTTATGGTGGCCGTTCAAAGTTTCCTTTCCTGAAAACTTTTTACAGAGTTGTTGCCCATTTTATCAATACAATCATCTGATCTCTCTGAACTTAGATATGCAGTGCTAGTAGATCTAAGAGCAGAGTAATTACAGTGAAGTTAAATTTTCTACAGTGAAATAACTGAGTAATTTCTAAGAAAAAATTGTTGTCAGTAAGCCCAAGTCTGGTCAAGGCCAAGCACGTGCATTAATCAATGACAAGAAAACATCAATATGGTCCTTGGACTGATATGTTTACGCTATAAGTCAAGCATGACTGATATGTTTACGCTGTAAGTCAAGCATATAAATTATAAAAGCCATTTTATTTAAGAAAATGAAACTCTTACTGCATTGAATACTCCAATAAGCACTGAACGGTGCATTTTAAATTATTAAAATTGTAAAAACTTCTTAAAAGATTAAAGATTCATTATTTACACTTTTTTTCTTCTTATTTTGTCTTAGGTTTTTTTTTTTATTTCTGCAAATTAGTATCTGTTAATGCAGTTTTTCCCACGTGTCTTCGAACAGTACCTTGAACCTTCTGCTCGAGATTGTCTACAGTGCCTCGACCCTTACGCTGCATAAATAGCTCGAGCTCGGCGGGACTGTCTCCTTCGTCCTATTCCACTGTCTTTTCCGAGCAGGGATTTCCGGACACTGTACTCACGGAAAACATGGTCGGGGGTTGCAGGCGTGTTCGTGAAACCCTCCGACGCTCAAGTCGATGTCGGGTTGTTCTTTTTGTATCTCTCTTAGTCGAGAGGCCAGGAAGATGAAAGGGATATTTTTTGCCCTCCCTTTTAAATAAATATGGTGTTTTTTAGAGAATCCAGACAAGGGAAATCAAAATATGAAGAACCTGTATGAAAAATCAGAACCTCTGCAATTTGCCCATCCGCTTCCTTTTATTCTCCGTTTTCCCGCTCTTTCCATTTCCAGTTGTCTACTCCACGTTAGTGGTATCTCGAGTCCCTCGACAACCGCGATTGACGTAATATTCCCTAGGGATGCTTGATTGTCTCCTTAACCCGGTTCACGTGACCAAATCACCATGTCGGACATGTGCGCTAGGAATGATGACACTGTAGGGGCATGTGCAAGCCATCGACAATAGTACCGCCACCATACCACGTGGGGCCCTGATCAGGCATCTAAAGGCGTGCCGGGATTCAGAGAAAACGGGTCGGGCTGCCCTGGGCCGGGTCTTACATTCCCTTCGTCCTATGACTGGCGCAACCCAGTTGTGCTCGGGGACTTACCTTCTGCGAGGAGGAAAGGAGTGCTCGGGTCTCGATCAGCCTCTGTATTCCTCGACCTTGACTTGCTTTGACCTGGAGAGACGACCTCGAGCATATATGAGCTCGGGGCTTGGGCTGCTCTAAATTCTTCGACCCCAACCAACTTTAACGTCTAATGAGGTCGTCTTTGTGCCAGTAGTCGGGACTTCTACTCGAGCCAGGCTGTCCTCGGGGTATTTTATCCGAGCTGGAAGGGCCTCGAGGAGACCTGCCCGATATTACCCAAACACCAGTCTCCCAGTTTCTAGTCTTTTGAGTGAGGCGAGATAAGGCGGAAACTCGTTAATGATAAGTTGAATTGCGGCCTTTTACGCTTCCGGACGTTTCCCAGTTGTCTCCCACTTCAATCACTTCGCATCTGCAATTGACACAAGCTTGGCCGAGGAGTTCTTCTTGAACTTCTTCTGCTCGGGCCTGCAATTGACCCAAGCTTGGCATCGTCCCGCCTAAGGCTTAGGCTTTGGGACTTTTGGCCGAGGAGTTCTTCTTGAACTTCTTCTGCTCGGGCCTGCAATTGACCCAAGCTTCTTCTTGTGTTACTCCTGCCCGGGCCTGCAATTGACCCAAGCTTGGCACCGTCTCGCATAAGGCTTAGGCTTTGGGACTTCTGGCCAATGAGCTCTTCTTGAACTTCTTCTGCTCGGGTCTGCAATTGACCCAAGCTTCTTCTTGTTTTACTTTTCCTTCCGCCTAAGGCTTAGGTTTTGGGACTTTTGACCGAGGAGTTCTTCTTGAACTTATGCTCGGGCCTGCAATTGACCCAAGCTCGGTACCGTCCCACCTAAGGCTTAGGCTTTGGAACTTTTGGCCGAGGAGTTCTTCTTAAACTTCTGCCTGGGCCTGCAATTGACCCAGACTTCTTCTGCTGTTACTCCTGCTCGGGCCTGCAATTGACCTAAGCATGGCACCGTCCCGCTGGGAATTCTGGCCAAGGAGTTCTTCTTGAACTTCTGCCCGGGCCTGCAATTGACCCAGGCTTCTTCTTGTTGTTACTCCTGCTCGGGCCTGCAATTGACCCAAGCATGGCACCGTCCCGTTGGGACTTCTAGCCAAGGAGCTTTTCTTGAACTTCTGCACGGGCCTGCAATTGACCTAGGCTTTTACATTGTTACTCCTGCTCGGGCTGCAATTGACCTGAGCATGGCACGTCCGCTGGGACTTCGGCCAGGAGTTCTTCGAACTTACGCCGGGCTGCAATTGACCAGAGCTTCTTGCATTGTTACTCACTGCTCGGGCTGCAGTTGGCCCAGTATGTGCAGATCCGTTGGGACTTCGGCCAGGAGCTCTTGAACTTACGCTCGGGCTGCGATTGACTCAAGCTTCTTGTGTTACTCTTGCTCGGGCCTGCAATTGACCCAAGCATGGCAACGTCCCGTTGGGACTTCTGGCCAAGGAGCTCTTCTTGAACTTCTGGTCTTCATCTTGAACTTACATTATGAATGCTTTTCTTATTCTCATATACATTTACACTTTTACACATCCCATTTTGGGTGGGAATCTTACATTAACACTTCACAATACAAGGAGACTTACTGGAAATACTTCCTCAGGAGTTGTGCGTTCCACGGCCTCTTGACCTCTCGTTCGTCTGGATGAGCTAGCCGGTATGCTCCTGCCTTCCATTCCTTGATTCCCCCCTCGAGTCGAGCGAGGTTATCTGCATGGTTTCTTTGGCAGCTACGGCGTAGCAGCTCCTCACCACCCTATGGCTGCCTTTCACGACCCTACTGACCCGTTTACTCGATACTTTAGGGCTAAGTAATCGGTGGATAGCACGTATCGGCAGTAGTTTTTCTGAGCCCTATTTGAACTTCCTGCCATCGTGGGCCCTCCTGAATTACCCTCGTGGACGGTGGTTCCACGTCTATTTCGTAAGCCGGCCATCTTCCTCAGGCTCTGCTTTCAACCACGGGTGCCCCTTCAACAAACTCATCCAAGTCCGGATTCCTAACCGGATCCTCCACTGGTTTTTCAAATCACGGCATTGTGATGTGGAGTGGCCGTGGTCGCCATGGAAGCGATGAGAACCGCCCTTTGTTTCAGCTTGCTGGTCGGCTTGGCCATCGGCGTTGGAGAGCTCGGCGATCCTCGCTCCTCGACCACTGAAGTATCTCTTGAGAGATACCTTGACCTCGTGTATTGCTCATAAGTGGGGCTCTGCTCCACCACTTGTATGCCACTATCCCTTGGGAAATTTCTCGGTGAGGGTGGCAGCAGGCGATCCGCTTCTGTTGTGGTTCATCTCAGGTCTGCTTGGCGGCTGATTGCGGGATGTGTGGCCATCATGGCGCTTGTACTCTCTGTGATCCGGCACGGAGACTGCGAGGTGGTTGAGGGACCATCCGCGGTGGGGAACTCTCAATATGGGTTGTACGAGGCAGCCGGTCCCTCAGCGCCTTTGGAGCCTGTGTCCCTCGGGCGGGGCTTCCTTCTCCTTCCTTCTTGCTCCACTGACACTGCTCACTTCTCGGTTTGGCGGCTTTTCTTCTTCGATTACCATATCCGGTTTTACTGCTCATACGCATCAGAATACGAGCGGATCGAAGGACTCCGCGAGGTTATACCATGGTCTCCCCATCAGAATACCATCCTTGATCCTCTCGGAGCTTGTGGATGGTTAAGCGCACCAAGATCTAGAACCGATCTATGGTATCTTTTAACAAACTCACGGAGAGATTCTCCATCCAACTGTCTTACTTCGGCGACTTCATCATGTCATCCTCGGGGTCAGCTGCGCCGGAATTGCTCTGTGAACTCCCCGCACATCCGTTCAAAGCTCAAGATGCTTCCCCGTGGGAGTCTACGGTACCATTTTCTTGCTCCCTCTAGGGTGAGTGGGAAGGCCCGACATCTCTAAGCTGCTGACAATCCTTGCACCCCTGTCATGTCGTTGAACCGTTCTACGTGCACTAATGGATCACTTTTCCACGAGAACTTCGGATGCGGGAAGAGGAAGTCACGTGGGATCGTGACACCCATAATCTCCGTCGAGTGGAGATTCATTATCCAACATTATTCGCCGACTTGGACTCTTTCCGGTTCCCGGAGGTCCTCCATGACTTGTGCCAATCTGCGCACCTCCCTCCAACTTCTCCGCATGAGAGGTTGGGTGCGTATCCTGCAAATCTTGTGAGACCCCTTTTCTCCATGTTTGTTTCTTCCTCATCTGCAACATTTAGTGCCCTAGGTCTTTGGGCTTCATCTCCGCATTTTCCGAACATGAGCATTCCCTAGTTGGACTCGGGACATCATTACATGCTTTTCTCCGTCCCACTGAGTTCTTGCAAAGGAAGTCGAGTCTCCATCTGTTTCTCCATCAGATCCATTCTTTCCTGGATCTCCCTATTACAGGCCTCATTGGCCACTTCTCTCAAAGTTACTGATTCTTACGGACTTACTCCTCTTGATTGTTTCCCTCATCGTTGCGTTGTGTATCTTGAGCGTATTAGGAAATCGAGGCTTTTGTCTCGATCCCGAGGCAGTGACGAAAGATATTGATGCGGTTTTTCCGCGTGTCTTGAGCGAGTACTACGAACCTTACGCTCGAGATTGTCTACAATGCCTCGACCCTTCTGCTCGCAAATAGCTCGAGCTCGAGCAGAACTGTCTCCTTCATCCTATTCCACTGTCTTTTCCAGAACGGGGATCTCACAGAAAACAGGGTCAGGGGTTGCCGGGCGTGTTCCGGCGAAAACCCTCCGACGCTCAAGTCAGTAATCGGGTTGTTCTTTTTGGTATCTCTCTTAGTCAGAGAGACCGGAAAGATGAAAGGGATATTTTTTGCCCTCCCTTTTGAATAAATATGGTGTTTTTTAGATAATCCAGACAAGGGAAATCAGAATATGAAGAACCTGTATGAAAAATCGGAACCTCTGCAATTTGCCCATCCGCTTCCTTTTATTCTCTATTTTTCCCGCTCTTTCCATTTCCAGGCTGTCTACTCCCACGTTAGTAGTATCTGGGTCCCTCTGACAATCGCGATTGACGTAATATTCCCTGGGGATGCGCGGCTGTCTCCTTAACCCGGTTCACGTGACCAAATCACCATGTCGGACATGTGCGCTAGGAATGATGATACCATAGGGGCATGTGCCAGCCATCGGCAATAGTACCGCCACCATACCACGTGGGGCCTTGATCAGGCATCTAAAGGCGTGCCGAGATTCAGAGAAAATGGGTCGGGCTGCCCTGGGCCGGGTCTTACATTCCCTTCGTCCCATGACTGGCGCAACCCAGTTGTGCTCGGGGACTTACCTTCTGCGAGGAGGAAAGGAGTGCTCGGGTCTCGATCAGCCTCTGAATTCCTCGACCTTGACTTGCTTTGACCTAGAGAGACGACCTCGAGCATATATGAGCTCGGGGCTTGGGCGGCTCTAAATTCTTCGACCACGACCAACTTTGACGTCTAGTAAGGTTGTCTTTGTGCCAGTGGTCGGGACTTCTACTCGAGCCAGGCTGTCCTCGGGGTATTTTATCCGAGCTGGAAGGGCCTCGAGGAGACCTGCCCGATATTACCCAAACAGTATCAAAGCAAAGTATTAGGTTCAAAAATTAAAAATGAAATCTATTATTTATGTAATAGACGATTTTGAAAATTATTTAATGATTAATAATCATACAATAATGAGTAATATTATTACAAATATGCAGTATTATTCATCTAAAAGAAGAACTTTAGATATTAATCCGTTAAAACAATTGTATTTATCAAAAACTCATGAGTTCATAATTGGAGAGCTTATACTTATAAAAAATCAAAATTTAAATATAGATCAACTTTTATTAGATATAATAAGAATAGAAATTTTTAGGAATTATTTTTCTTGGAAACAATGGAATATTAATCATGTTGAAGATTATTATGATGATCTTATGATAGGTTATAACAGACTTTTAACTATTATACAAAGAGAATAATATAATTGAATTAGTAAAATGATTAGAAGTAAAAATCATCATTCTAGTAATATACTATTAGGATATAAAGATTTATTTATGTATAAACTCTACCTAATAAATAAAGGCTTAGAAAAATATTATATGCCCAAAGAAATACGAGACATTATATGTCATAAATATTTAATAGAATGTAATGAAGTACTATGTAGATGATACTATATAGATGGTATTATGAATAAATTACCCGAGTCACTAGTAATTTCACAAAACATAAAAAGTAGTAGGTTTCTACCTTCTAGTTATAGACAGAGAAGATTTAGTTATAGAAGATTTCAACCATTTGATTTAATTAATGATTCATATATGTGAGAAAATAATCAATTAAACTAGATTTCTTTATATTTATTGAATAGATTAGGTAATCCCAACCTAACTATAAATGATATAGAAAGTGTTAATGAAATACTTGAGATAAAAAAATTTAATAATGAAAATATAAATCAAATCAAAAGATTCGGAGATCTAATGAGTTAAGAATTTAATCAAGTTAAACAAACGATACATGACTTCAAAATTGAAGATCGAGATATATTAAAACAAGAAATTATAAATACAATAAATAAAAATTCAATAGATATGAGATCAAATAATATTGAAATTCAATTAAATAAGGTTGAAAAAATTATTGAGCAACTAGATAATAAATTTGCCATAAGTATTCATGGGAAAGTTCAAGAAAATTGAAGTTCAAAAAATTAATAGTAATATGGAAGAATTACTTATAATAGTTCAAGAATAGAATAAAATCCTATATGATACACTAATATACTACAATGAAAATAAAAATATTGAAATTCAGCCTATAATAGAGCCAATATTTAAAAATAAATGGAAACGAAAAATTGATAAGTTTAAGAATGCTAAGTGAAAGCATTAATAATGGATTAAAATAACTATTTGATAAAGATGAATAATCTTTTGAAATAGATAAAAATAAGGATGTATTTATTAATTTGAAAGATATAGAAAAAAGAATTGAACATTTTAAAATGAATGAAACAAAACCAAGAGTCTTCAAATAAGGTAAATCTAGCAACAGAGTTTCTTATGCTAGAAAAGAGATACCAACATATGAAACATAACAAAGTCAATATTTTAAAGCTAGCAAACCTAAAAGAGAATATAAAACTTCAAGAGAATATAAAGAAAGGCCAATTAACTATGATGGAATATGGCTGGATCTAGATTGTTCTAATGATAGAGATAAAATTATCACAAATTGGATAAAATCTATGAAAATTACATTTGCATTTAATGGATTTGATAGAAATGAAGCTATAGAATTCCTTATAACTTCATTTACAAGAATAGTAGCACAATGGTTTATGGGTTTAAAAATAAGATATTATATGAAGATAATACTAATGAAAATGAAATATTAGATCAAGTCTTGAATAAGTTTGAATATGAAATAAGAAGAGAGCTTCAAGAGAAGATTAGGAAATCGATTTTCAATGGGAATTAGAAAGAAAAATGATGGAAAATATGATAAAACGAGCTAGACTTGAAATACGTGATCTTATAAGCTTACACTTATAGCTTTGAAGAATTATATTATAAATGCAAATTTTGTGAAGAAGATAATACAAAGATGTATTTTAGTAATTTATATTTTGTAAAAATCCTAAGGTAAAAAGGTTATGCAATAATGCATCAAAGAATATGAAGATTGTATAAACACTGATACTCTAGGTAATAGAATTAGGTTTGCTCAAAATAAGATAAATCAATGGCGCTCTGAAATAAGAGATAGAAGATTGATGAAAAAATAAGATCGATGATTATATTATTCAAAGTTAAAAGAACCACCAAAATTTCATTGCTCAGATAAAACCTACAAATATTGGAAAAAATTCACAAAAAAAATTTTTAAAATAAATAAGAAGTATTATAAGAAAAATAAATACAAGAAAAAATTCTTTGGGAAAAATAAAATAATTTTTTTAAGAAAAATAAATATAAAGAAAAATCTAAGGCAAAAACACCTAAGATAAGTATGTGAAAGATTTGCTCAAAAGATTTTACTATGAAAGTGGAACGACCAAAAGCACTCCAATGAGTACTACTATCTAGCTTGATAAGGATAAAAAATGTAAGGAGTTAATGTAAAAACATATTGAGTTATGATCGAATTCTTACTCTATTTTAGTGTTAGTAAGCTTGACATTATGTTTAGTGTATGCTTATGTGCTAGATTTCAATTATCTCTCAAATAGTCTTATTTGCTTACAGTCAAAAGAAATTTTCGTTATTTGAATCTCTTTTTTTTCACACTTTATATTTTAAATTGCTTTATTTATCACTTATTATTTTGAATTCATTTTATATTTGCATTAATTTTTCAAGCGCTATACAATTTATTAGCTAGTATTTCTAGATGCCATTTTTTTTTCCAGAAGTTAACTATTGAAATATCATATTAGGTAGTTTTCCAGTTCACATCTCACTTTAAAAATATACACTGAGTATTAGAGAGTGTATATTTATAACGCATAAAATTGTTATTTTACACTCTAAGTTTCACTAACATCTCCACTTTTATGCATTTTAAGTTCCTTGAACTTTAACTATATATGCTTGTTTGTATTTTTTAGTACTTTATGTATTTCAGAGATATTTTGATTATTTCACAATAACTGAGAAGTTAGATAACAAAACGGATAATATTTTTGAACTCAGAACAGCTGAAAACCTTATAAAGGACATAAAAGGAAGAATTGTAATTTTAAGATTATAGTAGGCCCCGCTGACGTGCTGTTGACTGCTGATGTGACGTTGACCACTGACGTGACAATAACGGATGATGTGGCAGAAGCCTATTGGACCAAAAAATGAGCTTAGAATACATGCAATGCATTGACTGATGATGAGGTGGCATAGTAGTAGATTGAAAAATACGTGTACCGTACATGCATATATATGGAATAACAACCTTGGTGATGTATTCCATAAAATATGAGAGTGCCACGTGGCATAATTTTAAGCGTCCAAATTATTTTCATCCGATAGTCATAATTTACTAGTTATATTTATAAATAGAGGGCTATTCCCCTAATATGATACTCCTGAATCTATTTCTGAGCTTCATTTTCTGTAATTCATTCTCTATCTTGTATTTTCTACATATTTTAATAAAATTTCCATTTTACCCTTAGTTATAAAATGAGTAGCTAATTTATTTTCAAGATTAAGTTAAAGGTGAAGCCTCAACATGAATCATGGGCTTAATTTGGTAAGTTTATTTTCACATTTATTTAAATTGTTTTGACTTATTATTGACAGATAGTAATAAATTTGTCTAGATTTTATACTGGTGTACTAGCTCCCTAGTGCAAGATTATTGCTATTTAGTACGTGGAGCATTTTAAACTAGTTTTATTAGAAAAAAAAAACGTCCCTCTAATTTATGTAGTAAGTCTTGACTTAGTGTTAATAGAAAATTCATCTAGGTTAATTAGTAGACAATCTTGCCACACTATCGACAGTTGGATTATTATTAGCTGGTACAATGCGTTATTGATACCATATTTAATATAAGATTTTTTTTTCCTAGCACAATGAGTATTTGATACCATATTTATTAGAGTTAGACTTATAAGAAGTGAAAGTGCCCCTCTCATAAATTAATTGGAACTAAAAATGAATATTAAGCTCAGGGTGAAATGTTGTGTGTGAATTCTGAAACTCAAGCACTTCATTACATTATTTAATCTTCAATTTATTCCCACCACTTTACTTTTAAATTTGAAGATAAAATATATTAAAATCCTCACTATAAGTCCATTAATAATAATAATAATAATAATAACTTTGCATAATTGAAATTTACCTCCTCGTGGGATCGACATTTATCACCACTAATCTATACTTCAATAAATTTGTATGCTTGCGAGCTCAATAAAATTTTCACAAGAAGTTTTTGGCGCAGTTATCAGGGAGGTAAGTCAGTTTAGTTCATACAGTTAATCTTCTTTATTGTGTAAATAACTTTTTGTATTTTTGTTTTCTTGTAATTGTCTTCTAACTTTTGTTTTTACTTTATTTTTCTTTTTAGTTTTTATTGATTTTGTTAATTTATATGACCGGTTTAACCGCCTATAATTCATCTTAATTTTACTTAATTTATTTCAAGTTAATTTATTTTCTTCTAATTTTTGTAATTTAATTTTCATTTTATTTTCTCTATAATTTTCGTTGATCTTGTTAATTTATATGGCTGATATAACCACTTATAATTCATCTTAATTTCAATTAATTTATTTTCTTCTAATTTTTGTAATTTAATTTTCATTTTATTTTTTTATAATTTTCGTTGATCTTGTTAATTTATATAGCTGATTTAACTGGCTATAATTCATTTTAATTTCAGTTAATTTATTTCATTTCATGTGTCTTTTTCTACTTATTCTACATTCACAATATTTTAGTGTATTTTCATAGCAAGGTTATAACAGCGTGATAAGGTCAATATTGTAATTTATCCTCTCTTTATTTTCAGTTTTGTTTTTATACATGTTCTTTGCATGCATAGTTGAAGGTCATTATTACATAACTTAGAACCCACAAACCTCGAACTAGAAAAAACACGTCACACACATCGACACGTCGCATCACAAATTGAAATTATGGATAAAATTGAAATAGATTTGTAACAACAACTACAAACACCACAAGAGAGCCCATTTAAGGATTATTGATGTCCCTTAGCTAATTTGAGCACATCATGCATAAGATACCCAAATGTAGCTGTTAAGAGTTTTAAGTTAAAACCTAGTGTGCTAAATTGTCTCCCATCATTCTATGAGCTAGAAAATGAAGACTTGTACAATCATTTGAATGATTTTCATACTGTAATTTTTTAGATGAAGATATTAAGATTAGATTTTTTTCCATTTTCTTTAAAAGATAGAAATCGTTCTTGGTTCAGTATATTGCCTTCTAATAGTGTTACATCATGGGAGCAAATAGTTACTGAATTTTTAAATAAATAATTCCCAATGCATAAAACTAATATTTTTCGCAAGGAAATCTCAAAGTTTACCGAAAAAGAAGACAAGCATTTTTTAAAGCATGGGAGTGATTCAGTGAGCTACTCTTGAAGTGTCTATATCATGGATAAAAGAAATGGCACCAATGTCAATACTTTTGGGAAGAACTATTGCCACATGTGCAAGAATGGCTAATGGCAATAAGTGGAGGAGAGTTGATGTCAAAAAGTACATAAGAGATTTGTGATTTCTTCCAGCGACAAGCAGATAATTTCCAACAACAAAGTCAATCATTCTCCCAACAGCAAAGCCAATCATTCAAGAATGTGAAAAAAATGAAAGGAGTGAATGAAGTTCATGTTGGCGAGTTAAGATCCGAAATCAAGGAAGTCAAAGAAATAATCGAAGTCTTTTCCTGCCTAATAGCATCATTAATGGCTATGAAATCAACAGAGCCACATGTATTTAATCAGTATGACCAAAATTTATACCTAAATTAAGCCCACACAATTAGTGTAATGGGAAAACAGTCAAACTACAATCCTTATTCTAACTCTTAGAATCCTTGATAGAGAGACCATCTATACTTTTAATGGCATTAAGGATTCCTACAAAATAGAACGACAGCTCTAGCTTCATCCAACCAGTTCCTCAGGCTCATTATGTCTCTCACCCACCATTTAAACTATACAATTAGAGCCAGAACTACTCTCAACCTAAACCATGAGATGAAGCATTCCAAAATGTCAAAATTTGGACTCACTTTGCAATAGAATAAAAAAATTACACCATTGATGAGTTGCGGAATGAGATGAGAGTTGGCTTAATTCATAAGCCTAGTTGATATCTAACGTAGAAAAAATGGTAGGTCAGCTTACTTATTCAGTTCAAAACTTAACAATGACTGTTGAGAAGGGAAAATTCCTAAGCCAGCCACTGCCGAATCCTAAGAAAGTATATGAATTAAGTACCAGCTCAGCCTAGCAGTATGAAGAGATCAAAACTATGATGACCTTACAGAAAGGCAAAAAAGTTGACAACAAAGTGGAGATGCCGATTATAAAGAAGAATCAAGTTATGCCTATAAATTCTGAAGACTCATCATCAAAGGAGAAAAAACAAAGCAGCCTACGAGATATGTCCTCAAAGCTCTATTCCTTCAAAGGTAAGTGTTAACATTCCCTTGCTTGATGCTATAAAGCAAATGCCTACTTATGCCAAGTTTCTTAAAGATTTTTGCAAGAAAAAGAGAAATATTTGTATTTAAAAAAGGCCTTTCTAACAAAAAATATTAGTTCTATACTTTAATATAAAATTCTTCCAAAATTTAAAGACCTAAGATCCTTTAGTATCTTATATAGCATTGGGAACCACACATTTAAGAATGCTTTGTTGGACTTAAAAGTCAGTGTAAATCTTTTGCCTTACTTCATATTTATGAAACTTGGATTGGGAGAATTACAACCAATTCCAGTTGTGTTACAACTTACAGATAGGTCTATGAAAATACCTCGTGGTATTATGAAGTACGTGCTTATCCAGGTAGACAAATTTTATTTTCCTGTTGATTTTATTATGATTGATAGTTAACTAGTGCAAGATTCAAAGAAGTAGATCCCTATTATTCTAGGCTGACCTTTCTTGGCAACTACTGATGCTCATATTCAATATAAAACTGGAAATATATAGTTGTTCTTTGGCAATATGACTATAGAGCTTAATATCTTTAACATTGCCAAACAACCTCATAATGAAGATGATGCAATTGTTGCTATGAATTTTATTGAAGAATTAATTGATCATAATTTTTCTTCTAACCTTAGCGGCAACCCTTTACAAGAATGGCTAACTCACTTTGGTTCAGTTTTTTACCAGATTAATGCCTCACTAGATTCATCACCGTTCATAGATACTAATAAATGCAAGTAAAAAGAAGAGCAATTGGCACCATCTGAAAAAAATCTTATCCCATTAGAATTATTACCAAGGCTTGAGCACAATTCATCACCAACACTTTAGAGTATACATTATTGGGAGAAAAAAAGTAATCCTTTAATGAAAAACAACTAAATGAAAGTGCCATTTACCCTTGCTATAGTTAGAAAAGAAGATAATAGCTAGAAACATTTGAGAAGATTTGCAGTGATGAAAAAGCTAAAGATTACAAAAAGCGAAAAAAAGTCCTTCATGACAAGCAGATCACGATAAAATTTTCTACACCAGGTTTGAAAGTATTTCTATTCAATTTTTGCTTATACCTAGTCCAAAGTAAGTTACGTCTCAATGGCCTGATCTATTTATTGTTCACACTAGTTTTTCATATTGAGCAATTGAAATTAAAGATCCAAAGAATAATGTCACTTTCAAAGTTAATGGTCAAAGATTAAAACCATATTTAGAGTATTAACCACATGAAGGAGACACCAAAAACAATTTGAGTGACCCACCAAATTTGAACAGAGACTTTTCCATTTTTTTATATGATTTAACTTTTTGTCATTTTGTTTAACTATTCTTTTGATTGAAATTAATTATTTTTTGCTAAAGTGTGTTTGATTATTACTCATATTTTATTTCATTACTCATCATGAATACCTCAATCAGATAGATCATCTTTAACCAACTTAAGTGACTTCTACATGTGAAGCGTCATCTAAGCAGCTTTCTCTAAATTTGTCAATCACATCTTATTTAGGATCTACGACCACCAATGTTAGTATCCCACTTTGAATACCTAGAAAGATAACTCAAGAAAATCGAAGGTGGTATCTATGAAATCCAATTGGAATTTGAGGTAAATTCAACAAGAAGACGATTGTGAGTGAGTGTTTGATTATACTTATTTTTTTTGTTTATGTACTTTTATTTTTTTTTGTTCGCTTTCACGTGTTATTTGATTTCACATATTTTATTTTATTTAAGTCTGCTTTCATTTGTTACCTCGATTAAGTAGTGGTTAACAATACTCTATGATAATCAAAGTCAGTCATTTCAGTTTCCCATAATAACTAATATTCTGAGGTGAAGATATGGATAAAAATATAATTTTGGCAAAGCTTCTCAAACGATTTCCTTCATGTCTTCAGAATGTTATCCTTACAATCTACAAAGCTTGGTTCGAACACATGCAATTACTTATAAGAAATAACAACCTTGCTGACATCCATTGGTTAATTAAAGCCAAAGTAAGATTGGCAGGTGATTTACCTCCTGAATTTATTGCATACATGCCTGGTTACGGTAAAATAAACTACTTAAGAAAAAAAAGAGCTTGACAGCTTCTAGTCGCTTGTCATAAGTGTGACATAATAGAATACGATAAAAGTCAATGTACTTTAGGAATGGTGTCTGATAACAAGGAAAACAAGATTCAATTCATTAAGGTTGACTTGAATAAAGAGGCATCCTAATGGATATGTATAAAGAGCAATTATCCAGTTATGCCCATTATTCTAGAAAGAAGATGCACCATATAGCCTCAGGAATCTGATTATAAATGATCTTGTTTACTAGTTTATAAGAAAACTGGATGGGAAGCCTATCCTCGACCCATAGAGGGCATTCAAGCCATTTTTGGACGTAAAACTAGAGGAGGATGTGAGCCATAACCATAACTACTAGTACATGTTCTTTTCATTTACTATTCTTTTATCATTTGCATTATTTTTTTATCTTTTTATGTTATTCACTACTTACTTTTGACTTTTAAGCCACGAAATATAGGTGTTATTTGACAAATATGCTAATTCGTTTACAATTATGAACCATTAAATTTGTTACTGAGATATTTAAACACATGCATATTTTGTTATACATTCACAAATTGTTTTTAGGATTGTCTCAATGGCAGCAGCTTCAAATAGACGATTTAAGACTTTCATTATAGAAAGGATGAGGAGTTTGTTGCGGCAACCATAAATCTTGGTCGAGTCCTAGCAGAGAGAAAAATACACTTAGTATATAGAGGAGGTGGTCGAGGGTTATCAAAGCTTATTGCAGAAGCTGCTTAAAATAGAGAAAGCCAAGTGCTAGGCATCATTCCAAAGACCTTAAAACCTCTTGTAAGCATGTCCGGCCCACCAAATGGAGAGGAGTTAGTTGTCTCAACTATGCAAGAAAGACTATCTAAAATGCTATAACATGCTGAAGCTTTTATTTTCTTGCTAGGAGATCTAATAACTTTAGAGGCACTGTTTACATTTATATCTTAGGCCAATCTAAACATCCATAAAAAAGGCCATCGGTTTATTAAATGTTAATAACTTTTATAATGGCTTACTTGCATTTTTTAACTATGCAATAAAAAATGATTTCATTCATTTCACAATAAAAAAACTTTTTATTGTGCTCTTACTACTAATGAGTTACTTGATCTTTTACAAGCTTATAGACCAGAGTTAGATCCTAGGATCTCTTTATTAGATTGGTCGACTAATGATGGTAGCAGCAGTAGTAAAAAGCACAAATTAGATCTAACTCTCTATCTATAAACATTTTCTTTCATTTTGTGTAGTACCCAAGTGATGTCATTGTGTGCTTGAATTTTGTTATCACTTAATTTGCTAAGGGCTTGCAATAAAACTGGTTACGAGGTCTGTTGAGTGCTAGAGAGTATATATTTATAAAGTGTAAAATCTTTATTTTACACTCTAAGTCTCACTAACATATCAATTTTTATGTATTTTAAGTCCCTTCAACTTTGATTCTATATGTTTGTTTTTATTTTTGAGTACTTTGTTTATTTTGAGAGTATTTGGTCATTTCACAATAAATGAGAAGTTGGACATTAAAATGGACAATATTTTTTAACTCAAAACAGCTGAAAACCTTAGGAAAGATATAAAGGGTAAAATCATAATCTTATGATTTTGTTGGGCCTCGCTAACGTAGCCTTGACTGCTGATGTTACGTTAGTCGTTGATGGATGATGTGGCAAAACCTATTGGACTGAAAAATGAATTTACAATATATGTAATGCACTGAATCATACATGTTGACTTTTATGTTGACTAATGATGTGACAATTTATTAGTAGACTGAAAAATGTGCGTACCGTACATTTATACATAGAATAATAGCCCTAGTGACATGTTTAATCCAATCTGAGAGTGCCATATGACACAATCTTGAGCTTCCAAATTGATTTCATCTGATGGCTATGATTTATTTGTTTTTATCTATAAATAGAGGGTTACCCCTTAATTTGACACCCTTGAATCCATTTCTGAGCTCTATTTTATGTAATTCCTTCTCTATCTTGTATTTTCTATGTATTTCAATAAAATTCTAATTTTACCCCGTAGTTATAAAATGAATAACTAATTTATTTTCAAGCTTGGATTAAAGGTGAAGCTTCAACATGATCCATGAGCTTAATTTGGTAAGTTTATTTTTACTTTCTCTAACCTATTCAAATTGTTTTGACTTATCATTGATAAATAATAATAATAATCTCTAGATTTTACACTAGTGTATAGCTTTCTAGTGCAAGATCATTATTATTTAGCACGCTAAGCATTTTACACTAGATTTATTAAACAAAAAATCTCCCTCTAATTTATGTGGTTGGTCTTGACTCGATGTTGACAAAAAATTCATCTAGGTTAATTAGTGGACAGTCTTGCTACCTTGTTAACAATTGGATTATTATTACCTGGCATAACGTGTTCTTGATACCACATTTAATATAAGATTATTTTTCTTAGCACAATGAGCACTTGATACCATATTTATTAGAGTTAGACTTATGAAAAGTGAAAATACCCCCCTCATAAATTGATTGGAACTAAAAAGGAATATTAAGCTCATGGTGAAATGTTGAGTGTGAATCATGGACTCAACTACTTTATTACATTATTTAATCTCTAATTTACTCCCGCCATTTTAATTTAAATTTTAGTATAAAATAACAAAACCTTCACCACAAGCCCATTGATAATAATAATAATAATAATAATTCTACACAATTGAAATCTACCTTCTCGTGGAATAGACACCCGTCACTATTAATCTATACTTTAAAAGATTCATGCGCTTTTGAGTTCAATATAATTTACACAACAATATACACATAAACATAAACGAACTCAAAATGCAAGTAATGTAGCAATGCATCTCGTGGCCCAACCTCAATTAATTAAAAACTGAACTGTAAGAAATCCTACATAAACTTGGGATAAATAGTAAAATAGTGAGCTTGTGACACATTGAGTCACTACTAGAAAAATGGCCTTTAGTGATACTAAAATAGTGTCACTATTTACTTTTAGTGACACTTATTAATAGTATCAGTGATCTGGGAGTCAGAAAAATACTGACACTTGAATGTGGTGTCAGGAATTACTATTACTATAGTATTACAGATTTTATGACACTATAGTATCAATAATTACTATTACTATAGTATCACGAGTTAGTTATATCAGTAAAACAATCACCCCAATGAAACTGATACTTTATGATACATTTTAGTATCAATGACTTTTATTAGTTATTATTGTCATTTTAAGTTTTGTCAATCTAATGATATTATTTAAAAAAGAAAATTAGTAAACTGTTAAAATGAACAATTATATATAAAATTTCTAACAAAACATTATGGCTCTTTTGTTTGGCTTTCTTCACCAAACAATCTTAAAAGAGTTTGCTACTTAATTCTGTATACACCCCAAATCTGTATACACCCCAAATCATATGGGTTCTTTGACAAAACATCATTACTTTCATACACAAACAAATCAGGCTCTCCATCTACAAATTTAAGGAAGATTAAAATATTAAAAAAAAAAGAATAAAGATCATCCACATCGACAACGTGACAATAAAGCAGAAGCTAACTCAACTGGTTGTCGGCATCTTTCTACATCATAATTCATAAAAATGCTCTTGATCTTTCTTCAAAATCTTGCTTTGCTGCTATGGAAGTGAGGGTGTGCATGGGACTGATGTGGTCAAGGTGTTTGGTTATGACTTTTACTCGACTGCAGAAGTTGATTGCAAGAAGCTGCAGTTATTGCAGTTGTTGATTGCAATACTGTAGTAGCAACAACTGCAGCTACTTCAATACAGCTTCTGCTGCAGTTCCTACTGCAGTAAATGCAGCTACTGCTTGTGGTGTAGCAGCAACAACTGCAGCTGCTTGTGCTGCAGTTCCTGTGCTTGTGGTGTAGTAGCAACAACTGCAGCTACTTTATTCAATTTCCAAACAATTGCAGCTGTTGCTACTGTGCTTTCCTTGTCAATATTGAGGTATTGCTACTGTAAAATTTTCTTTACTCTCAATCCTCAATGCAACTAATGTTGCAGCAGCAGAAACTGCAGCTACTGCTTGTGCTGCAGCAACTGTCTTAACAACATCAAAAGGGCCAGTGCATACTGTCGAAAATTAAAATTTTCCAGCACCAGTACTGTAACTTTGAAAAATCATAACAATTCATGCTTTAAGAATTTTTGAACATGAAACATATCAGCTGAAAGCTCAGGAAATCTAGTTTAAAAAAATATAATTAGTTTCACATGAGTCTAGGTAAATCAAATGATATTCAGTGTAATATCCACACTGCTCCAGCATCTCAGGATTACTAACAACATCCAAAGGTTTTACAATTTCACATATGATCTTGACTTAAATCAATATTAACAATTTTAGAGGGATTGAAAACTAATAGAATACAAACAACATAAATATGCAACATTTTTCTTCCAAACATCACCTTTGCACTCACCTCTCGCTCTTGTGAGTATTATCCAAAGCCAAGAATCCAACACGCAGTCAGAAGAATTTACAGCGCCAACTTCGAATAATTCTCTTGTCTCGCACCAAAGAATAACACAATCGCCTCACGCATCCCAACGAACTCCTATAGCAGTGAAGAAACTACTGAGTCAGCAGTTGATCTATTTCTTCTAAGTCGGTTTCAGTAAATCTCGACCTAACGTGTCACTTTCGACCACCTCAAGATCAAACAAGCTCAAGCACATTTGCTCAAGTCAATAGGATTTCAAGCATCATATTAAGATACTCTAACGAGTAATGCTAGTTAAAGCTAAAATAGCAAATAATCCGCCAATCTCAAGCTCTATTTACAGCTACATTCAAATTCCGACCAATTCAAGTGTCACATCAAAATCGACAACAAAAATGTTTACTAGTCATCTGTAAATCTATTATTTCACACATATAATTATATCTAATATTTACTAGTCATCTGCAAATAGAAAAAACAAGACCTCATCCACGACTTATTGAAAGTCTTGAGTTGCCTTATTGAAATACTCATTGGCCTCATCCTGGTCAGGAGTAAAAAAAGTATGAGAAGTATGAGCATTTCCCAAACACCACAATGTGTCGTCTGCTGGGTGTAACCATCAATGCCTCCTCCAGCTTTGAAATTGCATCTGGCACATCTGGCACATCATTAAATTATCTTTTGTTACTTTTCGGAAAAGCAAGCAATCAAAAATAAAATATCATCCAATCGCTGGACTCTTTAGCATCTAGTTTGTACAACAACATGAACAGGATACACCAGAATAGATTCGATGTCAAACAATTGCAGCAATGAATGAACCAATCAACATACCAACCATAAAGCCACAACATCTACAGACAAAAGATTGAACCCATTCACTTCTCTTCTATTCTCTTCTCTTCTCTTTTCACATACTTTCCCAGCATCCAAACATACAACAAACACAATGCAAAAACACCCCACCCCAGAAATTCATCTCCGAAATTGATAGCGATTCTTTGTTTGTCGATTACACATCAGCTTCCACATACATAATCAAAATTCAAAACAAACAAATGAATCGTTACCTCATCCTTGAGGCTCTTATCAATTTCTGGAGATTCCAAACGCCGATTTTCAATATCATTACTCCAGCACTCTTCTTTCTCTATCAAAAACAAACACAAATGAACTCCAATTTTGAAACAAAAAAATTATATTCAAAAAAATTAAAAAATAACAATAATAAAAGCAAATTTTACCTTCAGATCAAAACAGAGATGAAAACAGAAACACAAAATCTTGAGTCAAGTAATTTCTAGCATAAATTCTAAAAATCGAACCAAAATGAAGCTCACGATGTGTTTATTGGCGCGAGTAGTATGAGAAATACGAGCGCGATCGTCTCTGATACGAAAGCAACCAAAGAAACAGCCCATGGCTCTCGAAACGGTGATGTCCCACCGCCTTGCTGGACCACTAACGAAACCCTAGCCATCATCAACGCCTACTGTGCCAAGTGGCTATCTCTCAATCGCGGCAACCTCAGCACCTCCGATTGGGATGCCGTCTCCGAATCCACTCCCGGAGTTAGAGAGATCGAGCATTTCCTCTTACGGGGAAAGCATTGAGAGATGGGTGAGAGTTAGAGAGATCAAGCATTTAGGTTTTTTTTATCTTTTTGTTATTATATTTTTGTTTTTTAAATCTTTAAAACAAACAAATTAAGTGAATTGCAACTAAAACAACTATTAATAATTTTTTTTTTTATCTCTGATACTTTAGTGTCAGTGATTATTGATGTTTAATTTACTAACACACTAGTATCAATAACTTCTAATACCTACTTGTTAATAGGTGCATTTGTTCACAATTACTGATACTTTTTGCTAAGTGTCAGTAAATGTCATTTTTCTAGTAGTGAGTGAATATAATTATATATATAAACAAAGTAGTGAGCTGGTGCTTATACATAATCATATGACATAACTACACCAAATAGTACCTATGGAAAATAACTCTCAATACTCACCAGAATCATCATTACTTAAATAGAGCGAGGAAAAAGCCTCTCAATACCTGGTGGAATTTAACTACATCACACGGACAGAATAATGTAATTGTAGGGGAACATAGTAAAAGATACACATATGGTAATTGGAAATCACATCTCATGAATAAAATCAATCATATAATGTGCATACATATAATCATAACATGATACTAAATTATACTATCAAATATTAATGCTTCACATAACATATAATAGTAATAATAGTATCCACTCAAAGATCTTGGTTCACTCATGATTTATAGGGGCTTCGGTAGATTTCTAGGAATGTTGATTTCTCCTAAAACATAGGTAAAAAATAAATTGTTAGAAATGACATAAAAATAGATATGTATCGTGAAAACTATAACATTACCGCTCATACTTTCTAAATGTATTACCACTGATTCGAAGGATATAAATCTAGCTGTCCAATTCTCTTTTTTGTAATTTTAACTTAATAGCTTCCCTTATTGCTTTATTTTTACTCTTGGCTTCTTCATTTCTTTTTTTTTTTTGCTCTTGATTTTCTCTTTTCTTTCTCTCAATTTTTTTCTTTTTCTTCTCACTTCGAATTGCTCTATTTTGGTTCAATTTATGAAAATGGTGACAGCTGCTTCAATTCGTCACTTTATATATGTCCATAGCCTCCAAGCATGCATGACAAGCATGCAGGTGAAGCATGCACGAGATATCAAAGGAAGCAGGCAGGTATAATCGGTAAAGCAAACATGTGAAATTGATGAAGCATGCATGTCATTGAAATGATGGAGCATGCAAGTGACGTAATGAAGTATGCTTGTACTGGTTTAATGAAGCAAGCAGCTAACTGCTTCGTAACCAGTAAGCCATGTGTGGCTTCTTAAGGCATGTGCATGCGCATTACATTTGTTGACAGATTTTGACAAACAATCATTTGACCCATTTCATGCAATAAATCATGCATTGCACCTCATCATATGATATTGTAATGAATGACTTATCAATGAGCTATTCAAATAAATTTGAACTTAATGACCTTAATCTTGCATTTCTAATTAAACATATATTTTAGGAAAAACTTTGAGATTTACCTTGATTAGCCATGAATCCAAACTTCGAAACTTGTTATGAAGCTTGTATAGGTTGCTAAGAAATAGATCCAAGTACTCCGCCTTCACCTCAGATCGAAATTGCTTGTATGTACTGTGTATAGAAACAGTAAAATTGGGAGGAAAAAGATGGAGAGAGGTACATTATGCTCATTCCCTAGATTTTTCAACAGTCAATTCCCAATGGACTAAAGTCACTTAAATACAGTGGCTGAGTGTAGGGACCCCTCACGTGTTAGTACAAAATTGCCCATCCCATTATGACCTATAATAATACGATTAAAAGTTATACTTATCCATAATATTCTACTATATACAGTATGAAAAAATTAGACTCATTAACACAATATTTGATCACTTAATAAATGAGTCTGTTAAGATTGCTCCTTAATATTTGGCATTAGTCACATATTAATTCGGTAAAGCATAAAACAGTTAAAATGGTTTATGCTAGTCCATAATATGTGATAAATAAATCTAAGAGGGTACAAGAGGAGCAAATTTTGTAGACTAGAAGCCACGTTAGTAACATGACTTGTGGGACAAAACTTGATCAAAATTTCGCTAACGCTTCAGTTATTTCACCCCAATGAACACCAGTCAAGAGTTTGTCTTGATACATACATATGAAGAAAAGGATAGCTCGAAGTATTACTATTTCCACAAAGACCACAGAGACGACACTTTGGACTGCTAGGCGCTTAGGGAGCAGATTGAAGAACTGATTAGATAAGGGAAGTTAAAAGAGTTCATAGAGGAGGCCAAAAATGAGACAAAGCCTCTTAAACATAAAGACAACAAAGAAAAAGGAAAGCTCCAATCTATATCAAAATCTTATTTAGAGGCTTGGCAACAAAAGGCATGTCTCGTAGAACAATGAAGCGACAAGTCAAAAAAGTGATGCATAGCTACTACCCATAGCAAGGACGTTCGATTACTCTATCTGAGATCACTTTCATAGAGGCGGAAGCAACAGAAATAAAATTACCCCATAACAATACATTGGTGATTACCATAACAATAGCTGAATAAGCCATTTAATTACTAGTTACAATAGGCAATGTGCCGAACCAAGTAACATCTATTGTTGACTTTTTGTGATAGATTACCCTTCTGTATACAGTATAATTGTGGGAAGACTTTTCTTGAACTAAATCAAAATAATTACATATATGTATGCCCTGACTATGGAATTTCTAATAGGGAAAAGAATAGGCACAATCAAGGGAGAACAACCAACTGCAAGAAAAAGGTATGTCACAGCAGTAATGAAAATATCAGCCTGAAGGTGACAGATTCACTAGCCTTATCAGGGAAGCAGAAAAATTGAGTCATTTGCCTTGAAAAAGAAGTTCCTTGAAAGCAGCTAACTATAGAACCAGAGGAGGCAATGGAAGAAGTGAGTCTTAACAAAGACGAAACCTTCATGGTAGTAAAAATCAGATGAAGCCTCAATAAAGGAATACGGAAGGCTATGTTAGCCTTCCTAAAGAAGAACGATGATGTATTTGCATGGGGACATGAGGATATACCGGGAATATCACCAGATCATATAATGCACTCCTTGAATGTCGATTCGGAATATCTACTAGTCAAATAAGAAACAAGAACTTTCAACAAAGTGCATAATGAGACAATTTAAATAGAGGTGGAGAAGCTGTTAAAAGTAAGATTCGTCAGGAAAATACTCTACCCAGATTGAATTTCTATTGTAATTTTGATTTAGAAAGCAAATGGACAATGGCCAATGTGAAACGATCCGCCCCATTCCCAGAGGCGACCTATCTCAAGAAATTAAACTCAAAAATTAAAAATCTTATTAATGAGAATTCTACCGAAATTTCAGCAGAACCTTCCCTAAACATATAACATTCCTAAACCTACAATTATAACACAAGCACTCCCAAATAATTTATTGTGCATCAAACTACATCCCGGAGCTACACGATAGACGGGGACATGTTATCTCATGCTTATCAGTATAACTCATATTCGGATCTCAACTGACGTGCTATGATGCACTATTTGGCAACATCATGTCCGGACCACCCGGTCTTAAATCTCATCATTTCTCAATATCTGTCTGCATGCATATGCCCCCAAAGGGCGAAAGCGCCCAAACACACGGCCTTCAAAGCCTATATGTGTGCTCATACGGGCCCCAAAGGCCCACTATCTCATCTTATCTGGAGGGAATGAGTATTTGCTTTAAACTTTTAATCATGATCAAAATCAATATATATACACTTTAAATCATGTTTTAAATCATGCCCGAAATCAATATATATATATATACACTTTAAATCATGCTCAAGATCAATCCTATACTCTTTAAAACATACTCAAAATCAACATATATACACTGTAAATCATGCTTGAAATCAATATAAATACACTTTAAATCATGCTCAAAATCAATCATCTCTTTTACCATTTTAAAGTCGATACGGAACATAAATGAATAAATATAACTTCACAAAATATTTATACGTAATAAACATTTATTTCAGAGAACCATTAAATGAAAACAATTAAAATTCTTATTTCACGAACAAGCTTTACTATATAAAAATAATGTACACAAATAGTTTTAATATATTTCACTCACAGTGATAAACTCAAACTCGGCTATCACCCAAGTCCGCAGTTAGATTTTTGTCCGCAGATCCACCTATTTTAAAGAAACGATATAATTACTTCCCATATTTATAATTCAAACTAATGTCACAAAAAGAATGCTTAAAGTAAATATTCGTTCAAACATTACAACTCTCAATTCTCTCGGCTTACTGTATTAACCCCGTATTTGTAATTTACTAATAAAAAAATCTGAAATTATACTTGTCGACAACCCTCAAATTCATGATTTACTAATTTATTCTCAACATCATAAAATTATCAATTCATCCTCAATTTAGATTGTAAAAAATCCTAAAAGCTTGAAATTATGAAATTACCCTTTATGTGCAAAATTACCAAAATGCCCTTATGGTCAACGTTGACCGAAAATCACCCAACGGTGATGGGGAAGCTCAGAATAGAGACTTCTCATCGAGGTGAGTTCAACAGTGCCGGTGGTGACCTCCCACGTGCACAGTAGCGTCGGATCGAGCCCTTGAAGCCGCGGCTCTTTAGGTGGTCGGTTGGCAGCAAATCGGCCTCCTCGGTGCCGGTGGCTAGTCGGGAATGGAAGACGGTGAGTGGGGAATCTTTTCCAACTGGTAGCGCAGTCAAAGACGGCTGAAAATTTCTAACTTCGCCCACCGTGTTTCGCGCAGTTTCCGGCAGCAAGGACATGTGGAGGTTGACGGCCGGCTCACAAGCTTTCGTTTGCCACCTTGCTCGGCCAGTGAGGTGGCTGAAAATGAAAGATATCGGCAGGTCGGGTTTGCGGGTTTCGAGTCAACCGGGTCAGGTCAAACTGGTTAGCTCACTCTCTCTCTCGGTTTCAATCCAATTTTTCACACGTTTTCTATCTTTTAAACACACCGAAAATATCACATAAACCCCCTCTTGTTTTAATTTTTAACATATATAAATAAAAAAATTACATATGTTACACAATATGTGTAGATTTTACTAACCTCAATTAAGTTTGCCCCAAGGACAGCTTTCCTCTCCCTAGAATAGACCAATCAGTTGACTCCACTATAAGCAATGGTTTAATAACTTTTTGCAGATGCCATTTTAGGATATAACAAAATTCAAATGTCCTCAATAGACCGAGAGAGAATGGCCTTCATAACCAATCAGATTGAAGAATGCAGGAGCCAACTACCAATGCCTCATAAACTCTATGTTTAATGTTCAAATTGGGAAAATGATAGAGGTATAGGCACATGACACAGTTGTCAAGAGTCAAATGGGAGCTGATTATATCCACCACCTTGAGGAAACATTTGCAAGATCAAACTGAATTCGAATAAATGAACATTCAGGGTGACCTTAGGAAAATTTCTCGGCTATATAGTTTATAATCGAGGAATTGATGCCAATCTACCAAGATACGTGCCATTTTAGAGATAAAATTTCCATCTAACAAGAAGGAGGTACAAATTCTGGTGAGAACATTAACTGCCTTAAGTTATTTCATTTCGCGGTTGCAGACAAGTGCACCCCTGTATTTAAAACTCTTAGGGGCACCAATAACTTCACCTGGGATGATGAATATGAGATGGCTTTTGAGGCACTGAAAGGACACCCCATGCATACACCAAATTTAGCAAAACTACTAAAAAATAATGTACTGAAATTATACCTAGCTGTATCGAAAGTGGCTGTGAGTATGGTATTATTGAAGAGTAAAGGGAATGCCCAATTTTCTATCTCCTACATTAGCCATACATTTTTTAGAGCTAAATCTTGTTACCCAGATTTGGAGAAATTGGTGTTAGCATTGGTAGTTTAGCCAGAAAATTACTACTGTACTTTCTAGCCTAAACGATCGAGGTTCTAACTGACGCCCCACTCAAGAAGGTATTATAGAGATCTAGTATTTTAGGGAGGATAGTATAATAGGCAGTAGAACTGAGTGAGTTCGACATCAAGTACATGCCCCGCAAGTGTGAGAAACAGAGCCCTAACTAGGGAAGCTGTATGTTGATGGGTTAGCTAATTCCCATGGAAGTAGAGCAAGATTGATATTAATTACACTTAGAGGAAACCAGCTGCTTTATTCACTCAAGTTTGAATTTAAGGCCTCAAATAACCATGCAGAGTATGAAGCTTTGATAACTGGATTAAAGTTAACAATTATAATGAGTGTGAAGCAGATCTCCATCAATAGTAACTTGAACTAATTGTCAACCAAGCCCATCACTAATTCCAGGCCAAGGAAGAAAGTATGTAGGCCTGCCTAGACAAAGTAAAAATGTTGCTAGAAAATTTTGAAGAGTGGTGGTTGACTCAAATCTCCAAGAGAGAAAATTAGCATGTCGTATGTTAGCAAAGCTAGTGTCAACTTCGCCAGCTGATTTCGCCATGTCATCCATAATTGATGTGGTAAAATCACCTAGCATAAATGAAGGTTTGTCAGAGTTACTAGTGGCTTTTCGTGACAACTGGATAGATCCAATCATAGCTTCTTTGAAGAAGGAAAAATTATTGAAAGACAAACTTGCGGAGAGGAAATTGAGACTTCAAGCAACTAGATATGTAATCATTGTCAAAACGCTATATAAGAGAGGACTTTCAATACCTTACCTGAGGTGTGTACTACCAGAATAGGGAATACATTTTGAGAGGTGCATAAAGAGATATGTGGTAGTCATTCAGCAGAGAGTCATTGGCACGAAGAATCAGGAGGCACGGGTACTACTAGCTGACCTTAGAGAAAAAATATATTAGCATCTCAATAAGGTGTCTTAAATGTCAAAAGAACGCGGCTGTCCTAAGGCAACAACCTCAGATATTAGCCCCAACGAGCAGCCCATTACAATTTGCACGGTGGGGAATAACCTTGATCAGCCCCCTCCTAACAGTAAAAGGACAAGTGAAGTGTGCCATTGCCGTAGTTTAATATTTCATAAAAACAAGCTGAGGCGAAACCACTTTCAAGAATCATAGAGAAGGAAGCCACACACTTTCTGAAGGTAATAGTTTGTAGATTTGGCATCTGACACACCACCACATCTAATAATGGCAGACAATTTGACAACTCCAAGTTTAGAGAATTCTGCTCCAGCTTGGGAATAACGAATAGAAACAGTTAAGATGATCATTAAGTTCCACCTTAAAACTAAGTTAGCAATTTGAAAGGTATCTGGGCAGAAGAATTACCAGATGTACTATGAACTTATTGAACATCAGTACGCACATCGATGAGGGAAACTCCCTTTTCTTTGGCCGTTGGCACTGATATCGTAGCTCTAGTCAAGGTGGGACTAAATACACAAAGGATCATTCGCTACTGGAAATGAGAAAATCAGGAGCTTTTGGAGCTGGAGAAAGATTTGATTAAAGATTTTTGGGTAATATCGAGCAGCTCTCCTCGAGTTCTACCTGGCGCAAGCAAAAGACCTCGAGGTCAACCCGTCTCGAGCAGAGGACACGACTACTAGCACAAGGACTGGTCAAGGTTGAGCTCACTCTTCTGCTCGAGGTATTTAGAACCTCGTCAAAGCTAGTCAAGGTTGAAATGTATTTTGGTTGGTCAAAACTCGAGCATCCTCCCTCTCGAGATCTTTGAATCCCCAGCTACGACCCAGCAACACCAGTGACGGCATGACGGGAAGACAAGATCAAAGCACTGCTAACTTGGAACAGTTAAAGTCCCCCCTTTTCGACGATCCAACGCACCGATCGATGTCTGACCGACACCCCATGTGATACGGCGTGGCCCTTGTTACCGATGGCCGGCACACGCTCCCACAGTGTCATCATTTCACGTGCACATGCCCGACACCATGATCAAGCCATGTGAACCCATGCCAACCCGACAGTCACGCATCCCCAGGGAATATCACGCTAATACCGGCTGTCAGAGGGTCCCAGGGGCCATGGACATGGGAACTACCACTCCCGAAGAACAGAGGGCAGGAAAACGGAAGTATAAAGGGTAAATCAAAGGAAAGGAATGGGTTCAGAAAATTGGGCACAGGTTCTTTCTTCTTCTTCTTTTTCGTCTCCACTCTGATTTTTCCAGGGGATTTATGATCATAAAGGGAGAATAAAAAGACTTCTTCCATTCTTCCGGTCTCTCCTACTAAGAGGGATACAAAAAGAACAACCCGATTACTGACTTGAGCGACGGAGGGTTTTCGCCGGAACAATACCCGGCGACCCCTAACCTTGTTTTCTGTGAGTACAGGTCCGGGAAACTTCCGTTCCAGTAAAGACAGTGGGATCGATATTGGAAAGCAGATCTGCTCGAGCTCGAGCTTGCCGCGAGCAGAAGGTTTCAACACTATTTGAGGGCTCACAGAAAAACCGCATCAACAAAAGAAAGAGGGGGAAACATTGTGAAAAGGCTACAACATAAAAAAAATGGTTGTCACGTATTACAACTCTATTGTTAAACTACGAGGTTTCCAATTCGAACACCTGGTATTGAGAAAGATGGAAACAGTCGGGGTAGAGAAATGGATGGAAAGTGGTTAACTCTACCCTTGACTGTTGAACACCTCAAGCGTTATTATGCATAAGAATACAAACAAGTCTTTCTTTTCCTTATTAATCAACCACTTTCTTTTGCCCTATGAATGATCTGCTTTGGAAGATGGTCATTTGAGAAGTTGCGATGTTCAAAATGTCAGACGTAGTAAGCTAGAAGTTTTTCACATTTTATTGATGGCTTTAAACCCCACACTGACACCACCGGTACTAGGTGGCCTAATTCAAGCTATAAGGAAGTCTTATTTCAAATTTTATTAAGCTAGTATTTATTTACATTTTATCGCAGCTTCAGACCCTACACTAACACCACCTACACTAGGTGGCCAAGTTCAAGCTAGGGGGAAGTTTTATTTCAAATTTTATAAAATAAATATTCATGCATTCTTATGTATGTTTATACACTTTCACATTTTGAATTGTAATTTTTTCATAAAATATTGTATGGGATCTCAGAGCAAGTTTAAGCAAGTACGGATTATATTACCTCATGATCCAAGAATTATACTGCCCTTTAAGACACGAATAGAACTGTCTTACGAGGTATGCAAAATATAGCCCTTCGAGGTAAGAATCATATTGCCCTTTAATGTAAGGTATGAAAAATACTTCAAGGCAAGAATTATATTGCCCATTAGGGCACAAATAAAATTTCTCTATGAGGCATTAAAAATATAGCCCTTCAAGAACTAGGATCATACTGCCCTTTAAGGCACAAATAAAATCGCCTTGTTAGGCATAAAAAAATACAACCATCCAAGGCAAGAATTATATTACCCTTTAAGGCACAAATAAAACTGCCCTATGAGACACGAAAAATACAACCATTTGAGGAAAGATTCATATCACCCTTTAAGGCACGAATAACATTGTCCGTTGACACACATATAAAATTGCCCATTGGTGGCACGAATAAAATAGTCCAGAGGCACGAAATATAAATAGCCCTTGAGGCACGAAATCTATATAGCCTTCTGAGGCATGAAAAATGCAGTCCTTTAAGGCACGAATTATACAGTCCTATAAGGTGTGGATAATACTTCTCTCCGGGCGATACATAAATGGCAACAAACCATAACTATCCTTTCAAATGATTTATGGATAATGGCAATCCATCACTACCTAAGCAGAAAGGTAGATAACCACGAATTGTCACCACTGTTGAGTGCTAGAGAGTGCATATTTATAAAGGGTAATATCATTTTTTTTTACACAAGTCTCACTAACATCTCCACTTTTATGTATTTTAAGTTTCTTGAATTTGATTATATATGTTTGTGTTTATGTTGTTGTAATTTGAGTACTTTCTATATTTTAGGGTAATTTTAGTCATTTCATAATAAATGAAAAGTCAGACATTAAAACGGACAACATTTTTGAACTAAGAATAGCTGAAAATTTTGGAAGGACATAAAAGATAAAATTATAATTTTAAGATTTTGGTAGGCCCTACTGATATGGCGTTCACTGCTGACGCCAGCGTTGACTGCTGATGTGGTGTTAATATATGACATGGTAGAAAACTATTGGACCGAAAATGAGCTTACAATACATGCAGTGTACTAAATTATGTATGTTGACTTTGGTGTTAACCAATGACCTGCCAGCGAGTTAGTGGACCGAAAAGTGCGTGTACTGTACATGCATATACAGTGAATAACAACCCGATGATGTGTTCTAGCCAATCTGAGAGTGCCACATGGCACAATCTTATACTTCATAATTATTTCATCCGATGACCATGATTTACTTGTTGCATCTATAAACAGGGGGTTACCCCCCTAATTGACACTTATGAATGCATTTTCTGTAATTTCTTCTCTATCTTGTTTTTTTTTTTTACGTATTTTAATAAAATTCTCATTTTTCCCCTAATTATAAAATAAGTAGCTAATTTAGTTTCAAACTTGGGCTGATGGTAAAGACTTAACATGATCCATAAGTTTAGTTTGGTAAGTTTATTTTCACTTTCTCTAATTTTTTTAAATTATTTTGACTTATCGTTGATAAATAGTAATAATTTTATCCAGATTTTGTACTAGCATACCGGCTCCTTAGTATAAGATTATAACTATTTGGCATGATGAGCAATTTACACTAAATTTACTAGAGAAAAACCTCTCTCTAATTTTTATAGTTCATCTTGACTCAATGTTGATAAAAAATTTATCTAGGTTAGATTATTATTACCTAACACAACGTGTTCTTGATAATACATTTAACATAAGATTATTTTTCCTAGTACAATGAGCACTTGATATCATATTTATTAGAGTTAAGTTTATGAGGAGTGGAAATAACGCTTCATAAATTAATTGGAATTAAAAATAAATATTAAGTACATGGTGAAATGTTTGAGTGTGAATCTTGAGACTCAAGCACTTTATAGTATTGTTTAATCCCCAATTTATTCCCACCATTTTAATCTAAATTTTAGGATAAAATGTACTAAATCTTCATCACAAACCCATAAAAATAAATAATAATAATAACTCTACATAATTGCAATTCACCTCCTTATAAAATCAACACTCATTACTATTAATCTATATTGTAATATATTTGTGCGCTTGCGAGTTCAATAAATTTGCACAACCACCGTCCAGCCAACATATAGATAGGTGTGAGTTATTACCATCTAAGTAGAGGTTTAGGTAACCGCGAATTATCCCAATTCGAAGGCATTAACATACACGAGTTACTCATGTTTGTAGAAGAAGATAAGACCTATCAATACTTGAGCAACAATTTGAGCTAGTGCGAATCATTGTTGCCTGAGTAACGAGTCAGTCAAATGCAGATCATAGCCATCTTAACAGTAGATCAAGAAGACACAGATTTTAGCCACCTCAACACTCAAGTGTGTTTCCACTCACTAAGAGAAACATCAGTTATAGAGATAAAAAAAGGCAACTTAAGCTAAAATAAAGGCGGCAGCATTACCAAGTTCAAGGAAAGGAGTTGAAAACATTCAAGATGGAAAATATTACCTGTCAAAGTACCAGTTAACAGTGAAAAACAACACACAAAACATTAATAGCAAAAGCTTGAACATCATCATTAGAAGTTTAAAGCACTAGCATGTGAAAGTTGAATTGGCCATAGTTACCTTTTAGAATGTCACCAGGGTAGATAATGGCTAATGGGGAAATGTTCAAAAAAGACTCATCCCCCTCATCATTCATTTTCCCACCTACGTGTCTGAAAGAAATAGCAACATCCGCAGGCAGAATAAGTGAGGGTAGAATATTGGCTGGCTCAATTGCTAGTCTGAGAGTTTGTTGTCATCGTTCCCGTCTGTTTTATCCTCCATTGGTAATCAAAATTATTTGTTTATGGGGGTTCACAGTAGTAATCATCCAAAAATTTTAAATCCCAATCAGGGTGGTATTCTTTCATCACCCTTTTACATTCGTCAACCCCCATAAAAAGCTCTCTATCTCTCACCTGCTTAAATCAATTTAGTTTGAGGTAAGTCTCTACGTGCCTCTAGTAGCTATCTTAAAATTACTACCTCAAACAAAGTAGCTCTTTATCTTTGGTTTTCATCACCCCGCTGTTAATGTTATGCTCCAATTTAAGAGACTCATAGATAGACATGAGAGTCATAAGTTCAGACTTCAACTGGATTACCTCACCTACAACTTTTTTTTTCTTCACTTCTGGGTTTTGAAAAATTTGCCTTCCGAGTCACTATATAAATTGTACACTTGGATCATATTTACAGTGACCTACAAATATCCAATAGGGATGTTTTACCAGTATTAAGTAGCAAAAAGAACAACAATGAATTCAATACAAAATCATAAAAACCAAGCTTGTGAGTGTTGCCTATGAAGGCATTGAATAGAACCTCTAGGGCAATCTGTTTTGATTGAAGGCATTCCTAGTGGGAAAATGTCCTCTTCAAAGCGAAAGGGCTGCCTAAGTCATGCTCAAGCTTGCTATACTGAAAAGTCCAGTGGGCTAAATCTCAAAACGAAAGGGCTAAAGTATACCCAAGTGACCTTAGGCCAGTTGGCAGGTGGGTTTTCTCCTCGGTAGTTGAGGGGGCTTCAGAGGACTGAGATTGAGTTGGAGGAGGAACAACTCTACGCTTTCGAGAGGTGGATCCCCTATAAGGTATATTTACTGGCCTTGTCTCCTTTTTCCTATCAATTTTAGACACAATGATTGTGCATCTAAAATACCACATAAATAAAAAGAAATAAAAAGGGAAATCAAGATTATTCGTAAAAGAAAATATCATTGTACATACCGGTAGGAATGAGACCAAACTATTGGTAGAAAGTTTTGCTAGTCAAAGAGATCACGTCCAATTTCAAACTGCTAGCTCATGCACCCTCGATATTGCTCAATGATTTCGCAGATAGAAGAGGGTAGAATGTCAAATCCCTGTGTTAAGAATGAAATTAGATGAGAAAAACAGCACGTTGAAATCACAAAGACAAATAAGCAACTTGGAATCCAAAAATAAGGTATGGACAAGATCGTCGGTGTTAGGGTCACTAGACAGCCAATTTTCCATGTCGAAAAACCAAAAATCTTTCAAGCCTTTAAACTGATCGAGGAAGTGAGGTGGGATGATAGGGCAACACGAGCCTAAATAGCTAAGTAACTGACTGAATTTGATATAATCTTTTGAATTCACTAAAAGAGAATTCAGATTGGATCCTTGAACGCTTCCACAGTATGTAGTGACTAAGAACACTCTTATAGACACCGGATTAAGCTGAGCAGGGCCTACGTAGAGGGATTTAAAAAAAAGTGATTAAAATGGTCTAAATGTAATCTAACCCTGTATTGTTGACCTATACAGTATTTTGATTTTAGTGATAACAAATTATGTGTCATGGATAAAATAGAAAATGTATATATTTCACAATTTCACTAACTCTTAAAGGATAAGAAGCATACATGTGAGATCAAGTTAAAGGTAATAAAAAAAGATATAAAGTTCATCAAGTTAATGACAAGCATTAAGGGTATTAATTTAAGTGATATCTCTTGTTATATTTCTTATAAAACTAGTATGATTAAATGTATGCATTATTAAGCAAGTTCAAGTTATTTTTCATGAAATTTTAAATAAATCATTATTTTCATCATATCAAAGTTTTATACTTAAAGGAAAATAATTTTATAAAGTTGATTATTTTTAAGTTTATAGACTAAATTGAAAAAGTTTTGAGAACTTTGAAATCATCAAGAGTTGTTTGAAATTTTGAAAATGAACCTATTTGAAAGATTTTATAAAGTTTTGTTTGGGATTATAATTTTGGAAATTTTTCACTATAGCAGCAAATTATTTCATTATAGCAAGTGGCAAAATCAGATAATGCTAAAGCGAAATCTAATTACTTCAATTGAACTCTCTGTAATCAAATGGCATGCTTGTTATCTATAAACAGCAAATTGGTTATTAAAAAATTCAAATGGCGGCTACAACGGTAACCTTAATCGACAAACTCGTTATGACAAAAGACAAGCCTGTTATGAGTAACAAGTAAAAAATAGCTAGTTTTCAACTTCAACTATAAAAAAGCTTTGTCAAATTCAAACAAAAATGGATTATGTAATCATCATTAAGCTTGTTATTGTGTATTCAATCTCTTGAGTTTTAAACTTGTCATTGTTTTATTAAATCACACTTTGAGCTTTCATTTGTAAACATATATATTATGTGAGGGAAACTCTCTATAATCTTTATTTGAAAATCAAAGTTGAGTAATTACAAGTGCAGAAAACACTTGGGTTAAGAGATTTGGGATGATCTCTTGTTGTAAAGGTTGATTAATATTTTGGAAGTCAATTTTAATATCTTAAAGCCTTAGGTTATAAGGCTTGGATAGTGGAATCCTCAAGCTTGGTTTGGTTGGAAGCGTAGATGTAGGCGGTTTACCGAACTACGTAAAAACTCTTATGTTTGTTCTCTATATCCCTTATCTTTTTACTTAATCATTGCTTGAAACTACATTTATATTGATTAAGACATTAACTTGAATTGATTTGCTTTGTTTTTTGCGTACTTTTTTAAATCACAATTTACCCTCCCTCTTGGGTTGCACACATAGAATTTCACCTTGAACATGGAAGGATACATGGCCACCAAGCCTTCAAGGGGCTCAGCCATATTCTTGTTAAGGTTTGGTACTTTGAGTTCTACAGAGTTAGTAATACAAAAATCTTTCTTTAATTTACTAATCATACGATGGGTAGCATTAGATTCCCATCAAGTGGCAAAGAACCACTCTACAGGGCATCATGGTCATGTTATTGTCAGCTAAGTTAACTGTAGCCACAAAAGGAGTAGAAACATATGAGAAGTGGCATGTGAAACTTCTACTAAAATATCAAGATAATGTTTATCTACAATAAAGAATCACGGGAACACGAGGAAAATGGGTAAAGAAGCTGGTAACAAGGCAACCACATACCGAAAAAATAAAAGCACAACACTCATTCCTAAAATCATGCTCCATTTTTTTTTAATTAAGGTATTTTTTAAGAGAAAAAATGACAAAACATATAAGAGAATTGAATGAAATCTCTCTTAATTCAACTAAAAAAAGCACTCTATTGAATTAAGCATCGGAGTGGACAGGCCAGAAACCATCATTTCTGACCCAGTTTCACCTTCTGTTTGTTTGTTATTATGTATGCAGTTACCTCGATCTATTGCACTTAGTTTAACCTCAGAAGAGAAAAAATTAGGTATCAAAATGGCTCATAATAAATTATCTTTATTAGTAATTTACATCACTAATATTTTTGTAATAATTTATTTAATTAAAATAAGAGTGTTTAGATCATACAAATTTAAAGAAAATGACACAGTTAAAAGAAAATTTCAAGGATAATTTTTTATAATATATTTCATCGCTTGCCGCTTCGTCGCAATAGTAGGGTCGTGCTAGGTATTCGACGATGAATAAACTAATTTATCACTAAAAATTTTAGCGATGAAACAACATGCATTGCCAAAATGGTGAAAGGCAATGCAAAAAATTCTCACTGACTTTGTCGCAAAAAGAAGATTTCGTCTCGGAAAGTACACCTTTAACAACGAATGTGTTCATCGATAAAGCCCTTTTTTTCACAAAGTACATTTTTGTACCCTTTTGTAAGAAATATTTTGATCGCAAAGTATGTTTTTGGCGATGAAACATATTTTGTCACCAAATCTGAACAATTTGCCGCAGAAAAATAGTTTTGGCGACTAGATTACTTCGTCACTAAAAGTCTTTTTAAAAAATATATATAATATTGGTCGCCAAATGCCTAGAAGTAATTTTTATATATACTATTATCTGTGTTGTTTTTATACTAAATTATAATGATATGACATGTTGGTCAACTTATATGACACATCATTTTAGTTAACAATATACATATGACATGTTGGGCATAAGTGTTTACCATGTTGTTTGTAACATAATCTACAATGTATGACAGCCAACTCATGTCATTTGGGGCAATTTGGGATCCTGATCGGATAGTTTTTTGTCTCGATTTATTATTCAAGATGAAATCAAGATTTGTAAATCCAGGCTAGTCACTTTTTTCCAATTGAGTATGAACTTATCAATATGTCTGCAAAGAATTAACACCTTTGTTTCTTAATTTTTCAAAATATTATTGAATTTGCTTTATTATAATGAAAATTATATTACTTGTCAATTAACAAAGAGATTAATGGTGAACAATAATTAAAATAATTGGAAATACACTTTAAATTTACAAATTTGTATTGATATTAGATCTCTAGTGCGAAACAATAATCTCTCTGCCAAAAAGTAATTATTGACGGTAATAGAATATTTTAAAATAAGGTGCCATTATATTTGTTCCCACTAAGCAATTAGCAAAGAAAATTACTTCATTGCCAAAGACAAATATAAGCATTTGAGACATTTTTAGCAACGAAATACTTTTTGCCTAAAATTATTTCAGTTTTGTCGCTAAAAATGTTTCATCGCTATAAGTGCGCTTCTATGATGATTCACATTTTGTCGCTATAAAATTAAGTTCTAATATTTAATCAGTAATTATTGGAGCTAATTATTTTTCTAATATTTTAAATATCGTGCCAAATACAATTATTAGCATGTGTAACTTTTTTAGGGACGAAATACATTTAGTTGGTAAAACCTATTTTTAGTTGTGATGAAACATATTCAGTCGCTAAAAAATATTTTTGCAATGAATTCGTATTTTTTGCTAAAAGATTACATTTCAAAACTCCTTTTTGCAATGAAAAATTTTCATCGAAAAAAGAGGTTCTAGCAATGACATCCATTTCGTCACGATAAGTGCACCTGTGCGATAACTCTTATTTCATCGCTATAAAGTAGAATTCCAGTATACAATCAGCAACAAAAATATTTGTTGCACTTTTGTTTTTATTATAAAATTTCAATTAAATCTCTTCTTTCTTCTAAAATTATAAAATTATTATAAAACACATAAATTTTTTATTTTAACCCAAAAAAACCTTGAATTGAATTAAACTTATACTTATGGACTTATGACTTAACCTTCCTTGTACTTTTGGACTCAATTTGGACATTTGGACTGAATGGACATGTACATGGAGATGGACTTGGATTTAGACTTTTAAATTTCTGTAATTATTTTTATGGATGGTTCAACTGCATTTATTGTTATTTATTTTTTGTTAATTAATTTTCGGTTATTTATTTTTTTAGTTATTTAATTTTGTTATATAATAAATTATTTAATTTTTATTCCGCATTTATTTTTTATGTTTTATTATTTTATAAAGTTAGTTTAACTGCCTACTTTCTTATTTAATTTTACAATTTTATCTTTTGTACATTTATATTTGTTGCACATTTAATTTTCAGTTTGTTTATTTTTATTTTTATTTTCTGAATAGTAATTTTTATTTATTTTTTTCTTCATCTGCTTGTGCATTAAATAATTTCGCACACACACGTTATCATCATTGTATGAGACGTTGGTCTTGAACTTCAAGTGGTAGGTTAATTCAAATATCTCAATCACTACCACCAATCATGGAAGAAATCCAATGTGAAAACATTTTGAACCAGCTTAATCCACAAATTGATCAAGGAGACAATCATTCTCAACAACATGAGCACGATCAGAATCAACCATGAACTTTGAGAGATTACATGAATCTAATAAGAACTGGAGCACCTTCGTGTATAGTATTTCCTCTTGAAGCATCTCGATTCAATTTTAAATTAGGTATTATCCAACTTTTGCCAACATTTCATGGTTTAGAATCCGAAAATCCATACTTGCATTTAAGAGATTTTGAGGAAGTTTGTAATACATACACATACCAAAATTGTAGCATGAATATAATTCGATTAAAGTTTTTTTCTTTTTCACTAAAAGATAAAGCTAAAACTTGGCTACAAAACCTCAGATCCGAATCAATAAGAACATGGAAGAACATGCAAGAATAATTTTTGAAAAAAAATTTTCCACCCCATAGAACGAATTCTTTCAAAAGACAAATCACCATTTTTACTTAAAAGCAAGGAGAAACTTTTTACCAGTATTGGGTATGTATAAAGAATTACTTAACATTTGCCCACACCATAATTTTGAAGCATGGAGGTTAGTGTCGTATTTCTATGAGGGACTAACATCCTAAAGTAGACAGATTGTTGAAATGATGTGTAATAGTGAGTTTAGAGATAAAAATCCTGATGATGCATTAGATTATTTTGACCAATTAGCTGAAATTGCACAACACTGGGATACTGTTGGTTCTTATGAGTCATTTAGTAAACCTCAACCATCACCAACTGGTGGAGGCATGTACAACCTTAGGGAAGACCATGACCTTCAAGCCAAATTTGCATCCTTAGCTAGAAATGTTGAAGCATTAGAGTCGAAAAAGAATGATCATGTCATATTTGGAGTTCTACTGACCATTTCACGCAGAACTGTCCAACCTTACCAGCTCTGAAAGAAAGTTTGCATGAACAACCAAATGTCATAGACAATTTCAAAAGGCCGAATCCCAATTCATATTTACAGACATACAGCACTAGTTGGAGAAACCATTCAAATTTTAGTTAGAGGAATGACAATCATGCACAACCACCTCCACCACGCCAGAATTTTCAAAATCCTTAGAATTACCCACCTTATATCCCACCACCCACAAAAACTCTTGAATACACATTGCATTCATTCATTGAAAACAAGAGTCAATTAATAATCAAACTATGCAAACATTGACCAACTTAATAGAAACCATCTCAAAACTTACCTCAGCACTTACCATTCATGAAAAAGGTAAGTTTCCTTCTCAATCTGAACCAAATCCCAAAAGTCAACAATATCCTCATATGGGTAATACTGGAAACCAAAGCATGAGCCAAGTTAAATCGGTTATAACTCTTCGTGGCGGTAAAGTTGTCGAAAAACACATTCTTGATCCTCATGAAATTGGTAAGGATTCAATTTCAGAGAGTAAAATAGTTTCTGACGAACCAATAGTCCACGAACCAACTCTCCTCCTGTACCCCTATTCCCTCAAGTATTCATCAAACCAAAGCAATCAAACCATAAGCCAGAGATTTATGAAGTCTTTAAGCAGGTGAAAGTTAATATTCCTTTGCTAAATGTCATTAAGCAGGTACCATCTTATGCTAAACTTTTGAAAGATTTGTGCACTATAAAAGAAAACTTAAGGTACAAAAGAAATCATTTCTTGCAGAACAGGTAAGTTCCATTCTCTCAACTAATAATGCTTTGAAATACAAAGATCCTGGTTGTCCAACTATTTCTTGTATTATTGGGAACTATAAAATTGAACATGCTTTACTTGATCTTAGAGGTAGTGTTAATTTACTTCGATATTTTGTGTACCAACAACTCAATCTTGGTGAGTAAAACCTACATCTACTACTCTTTTACTTGCTGATAGGTCAATCAAGGTACCAAAATGGATAATTAAAGATGTATTAGTTCAAGTTGATAAATTCATATATCAGGTAGATTTTATTGTCATGGAAACTGAACCAATTATTGATGAATACAAGCAAATTCCTATAATATTAGGTCGAGTATTTTTAGCTACTGCTAATGCTTTGATTAATTGCAGGAATGGAGTGATGAATTTATCATTTGGCAATATGAAGTTGGAACTCAATGTATTTAACATGTGTAAACAACCTCATGATGATGAAGATGAAGAAAATGAGACTGAGGATATTGAACTCATTGAACCAATCATTGAAGAACACATTCAGGATGAGAAATTTTTAAATTCTATAGAAATTTGTTTTGCTAGTTCATTTGAATTAAGTAAAGAATTGGAATGTGATACTACTAATATATGTTCTATACTTGATTCTACACAGATACCCGAAGATAGCAACTATCAATTGGACTTTGAAGACATGAGACAACTTGAAAAGACTTGAAAATGAAGCACCGAAGCTTGAACTAAAGCCTTTACTAGAAAAATTAAAGTATACGTATCTCGGAGATCAGCAAACTTATCTAGTGGTAATTTCTTCTCAACTCACAAGTAACCAAGAAGGTAAGTTACTCACTACTTTAAAAAGGCATAAGACTGCTATTGGTTGGACCTTAAAAAACATAAAGGGCATTAATCCTTTAATTTGCACACATAGAATACACTTAGAGGAAAATGCTAAAATAGTCCGTCAGCCACAAAGAAGATTAAGTCCTCACATGAAATAAGTAGTAAAAAATGAGGTCCTTGAATTACTAAATGTAGGAATTATCTATCCTATCTCTGATAGTACATGGATAAGTACAACACAAGTAGTACCAAAGAAATCTAGAGTAATTGTTGTAAAAAATGAAAAAGGTGAACTAATCCCAACACGCATCCCATCTAGTTGGTGCATGTGCATTGATTATAGAAAATTAAATAATGCCACTAGAAAAGACCATTTTTCCCTTCCATTTCTAGATCAGATTCTTGAGAAAGCAGTAGCAGGACACCCTTATTACTGCTTTCTTAATGGTTACTCAGGTTATTATTAAATTCCTATAGCCTTAGAAGACCAAGAAAAAACCACATTCACATGCCCATTTGGAAAATTTGTATTTAGGAGAATGCCTTTTGGACTTTGTAATGCTCCTACAACATTTCAAAGATGCATGTTAAGCATTTTTAGTGACGTGGTTGAAAATTACTTGGAAGTTTTTATGGTTGATTTAACTGTGTTTGAAAATTCTTTTGATAATTGTCTTGATAATTTAGAAAAGGTTTTGAAAAGGTGTAAAGAAAGAAGACTTGTTTTAAATTGAGAAAAATGTCATTTCATGACTATTTCTTGAATTGTTTTAGGACATGTCATTTCTTCTGATGGAATTGAAGTTGATAAAATCAAAGTTGAAGTCATCTCAAAATTACCATCACCAAAGATAGTGAGGGAAGTTCGATCCTTTTTAGAACATGCAGGTTTTTATAGGAGGTTTATAAAAAACTTTAGTGTTATATCTAAACCACTTTATAACCTCTTGATTAAAGACACACCATTTGAATGGACCGAAGATTGCCAGAAAGCTTTTAAAAAAATAATCAATCTTTTAACAACAGCCCCTATAATGCAATCCCCTGATTGGACTTTACCTTTTGAACTAATGTGTGATGCTAGCGATTATGCTGTTAGAGTTGTTTTGGGTCAAAGAAAGGAAGGTAAGCTCTTTGTTTTTTATTACGCAAGTAGAACTTTAAATAGTTCTCAAATGAATTATACCACAACCGAAAAAGAACTAATTGCTGTAATATTTGCATTGGATAAATTTCGATCGTATTTAATTGGCTCATCTACTATTGTTTATTCTGATCATGCAGCTGTTAGATATTTAATGTCTAAACAGGATGCCAAGCCAAGATTAATACGATGGATTTTGCTACTCCAAGAATTCAACTTGATAATCAAGGATAAAAAGGGTGCTGAAAACGCTGTTGCAGACCACCTATCAAGACTTACAAATGAGTCTTCAATTGATACAACACCTATCAATGATTCTTTCCCTGATGAATTCTTGTTTTCTATACATAATATGCCTTGGTATGCTAACATTGTTAATTATTTTGTAACAGGTAAAATTTCATATGATTGGAACTCCCAGAATAAGATGAAATTCTTAACAGAGGTAAAAATTTTTTACTGGGATGATCCATACCTATTCAAGTACGGTTCTGATCAAATTTTTTGGAGATGCGTATCGAACAATGAGATAAGTAATATCATTCAATTTTTTCATTCTGAAACTTGTGGTGGCCATTTCTCTTCAAAGAATACAGCAGTAAAAATATTGCAGGGTGGATTTTATTAGCCTACATTATTTAAAGATTCACATGAATTTTGTAAAATGTGCAAAAATTGTCAAATGTTAGGGTCCATCTCAAAGCAAAACATGATGCCTTTAAATCCCATTCTTGTCATTGAAATATTTGATTGTTGGGGAATTGTTTATATTTTGGATTTGTTTATATTTTGGTTTTTGTTGATTATGTTTCAAAATGGATTGAAGCCACAATGATCACAAAACTATGATTCACTTTTTAAAAGAAAATCTTTTGAGCAGATTTTGAATCCCTCGAGCTATTATTAGTGATAGAGGTAAGCATTTTTGTAATAAACCATTTGAATCTTTAATGAAGAAATATGGAATTACGCATAAAGTTGCTACTCCTTATCACCCTCAAACAAGTGGTTAAGTTGAATTAAGAAATAGGGAAATTAAACATATTTTAGAAAAAATGGTTAACCCAAGTCGAAAAGATTGGTTTCTTCGACTGACTGATGCACATTGGGCTTACCGCACTGCATTTAAAACATCTTTAGGAATTTCACCTTATCGGTTAGTTTATGGTAAGTCTTGCCACTTACCAGTTGATAAATCATTTTGGGTTGTTAAAGCTTCTAATTCAAATCTTGATAATACTGGTAATGTGCGTAAATTGTAATTGAATGAACTCGAAGAATTGAGAAATGATGCATTTGAAAATTCAAGAATTATTAAAGCAAGAACCAAAGTTTTTCATAATAAAAAAATCTATAGCTTTGGGTCCGCTATCCCGATCATGATTTTCCTACCCCCAGAGGGAAGTGCCCTTCCATTTTGGGCCGGTTGTGGGCGAGGAGGGATTCGAACCCCCGACACCGTTGTTCGTAGCCACGTGCTCTAATCCTCTGAGCTACAGGCCCCGCCCTGTCTCCACTGAATCTGTTCCATAAACTCCAACAATTTCTTTGTTCTCAACGCCTATTAATTTACAGGAATTAATCACTTCAACAGTCTTCGATGGCTATACAGGCATCCACAGTACGAAAGATTTGTTATTTGGATTAAAATTTCATTTAATAAATAACGAATTAACTCTTTTTATTTTTTTCATTGTCTTTCTTTTAGTATTTTCTCAATCTTACTATTCATCATAAATGATTAAAGTATGCCGTTCATAGTACATAAAATATTCAGCTAGAGTCGCGCCCGTATAAGGAGTGAGGTAATGTAACATAGTGAGGGAATCCGCCATTTTGACTACTACAATAGTTTATTCGATTGCCCCCTCTAGTGATTCACATGGCATCATCAAATGATACAAGTCTTGGACAAGAATTTACAATGCACTAGAATGCCCTTGTTGACGATCCTTTACTCCGACAGAATCTAAGGTTCCTCGAACAATGTGATATCTCACACCAAATAAAGCTGGCCCTCGAGCCCTGGGCAGATCGGCTGGGTCTTTTCTTTCCCCATTGTTCTGTTCCCGCCACGAGAAAGATGCACGGAAGAGGTATGCCCAGCACGCGGAGGATCCGTTGAGAGTTTCTCTTGTCTCGATAGGGAAAACAAGTTAATTTAATCATTTGAATCTCTTTCTTAACGAACGTAAAAGTAAAAGCATGAAACTGAAAGGAAGATCCATTCTATTCCTTGCCACGATTGTTTTGTTTTTTTATCTTCTTTGTCGACAATTGGAGTGTCTTCCTTATTTTTTTGCAGTTGCAGGGAAGGTGATGGGCGTCTTGGCAACCAGAAAGATTTTGTTTTGCACTGGGCAGGCGTCAGCCCCCATACATGGTGTTACGACTTTGCGGAGACCTGTGTTTTTGGTAAACAGTCGCCTGGGCCTGTTCACTGCGACATAAGGAGGGATTATGGTTATGCCAAAAGGTGAAGTTTATGAGATGATGTGAGCATGAGCATCAAGATGATGGGGGTAAACGACACACAAGCCCTACTCTTTTTTAAATCCAATTGTATATGTTATACCAGTAATACCTGTTCTATTTTTTCTCTTAGCCTTTGTTTGGCAAGCTACTGTAAGTTTTCGATGAGATCCTTAATATTGTGCTAGAAAAATTTGGTGTGACATGGTGTCAAACCAAAATACCCAACAAGCATTAGCTCTCCTTGAAAATGAGGTGATCCAGCTGCACCTTCCAGTACGGCTACCTTGTTACGACTTTACTCCAGTCACTAGCCACGCCTTGATACCCTCCCCCGATATAGAAATCGAAAGGATCTGATTCGAGCAATTTTGAAATCCAAAAGCAAGGGGAAAATTTGTTGTAATTGGGAAAACTTTTTCTACACGACCGTCACGACTTGAATTATAATCAAATTGCTTTAGGTCGTTTACCAATGTCAGCAATTGACGATTTTACAATTCGAACAGTCTAAGACCCATTTTACTGACAAGATTTATCACTACTTTAGCTACTTTAACGGCTTAGCCAGTGACTCAGAATTTCCGACTATTCCATTTCCTAATGTTAGCGATGTACAGCAGTCAAATAGGATCATGTGGTGTAGCTACCGAGATCAATGCAGTTAATTATGTCTCTCCGAGAAGTTGGTTAGCTACTTCTCATTTTGTTCTTGACTTCTTTTTCTTCGTAGGTCACTTATGGCACGCAGGAAGAGCTTGTGCAGCTGCATCAGGGTTTGAAAAAGGAATTTTTAGAAAAATATTTGAAATTGATCAAAAAGTTTTGCTATATAATTCTCGTCTTCATTTGTTTCCCAAGAAATTAAAGTCAAGGTGGAGTGGCTCATTTGTTGTAAAATATGTATATTCACTTAGCAGGATTGATACGAAGTTGTAAATCACATCCAATATAAGATCAACGACCACCAGAGGTGCAATAAGAGGACGAATGTAAGTTTCAATTATTTTATTTTTTTTCTTCTTTTCATTGTATTTTGTTTATTTTCACATTTGAATTGATTTTTTAGAGTTGATTTGTTTCTTTGGTGTGTTGTAATTTACTTATAAATGGCGGATAACGGTACTCCGTGACTTCTTCAATCTGTATTTTCAGCTTTCCATAATAACTGAAACCTCAAAAACCAAACATGGAAGAAATACATCAAAAACTGCATAAGTATTTTCCTTCTCTCCCTCAGAAAGTATATATTTTATAAAGGTTTAAATTATTATTTTCTATATTTTATAAAGGTTTAAATTATTATTTTCTCACTTAAAGTATTAATTATTGTGTACATAACTTACATTTTATCTTAATGTTCCTCATATATAATTTTATATAAATTATATTTTATTATGTTAATTTTTATCTTAATTGTTATATTTTGTTATTGTAGGTATATTTTAAGAATGAAAAGAGATCAAAACTGAAAATGAGAGATAAAAGGAAAAAAAAAAGCTGCTTTGTAATAATAAATAAATAATATATATTATATTAAGAAAAGAAGAGATAAAGAGATTGAGTGCACGGCACTGTAGTTTGTATGGTTGTGGATGTTTAAGTGTTGGAAGCCCTAACCACCATGATAGTACTAGCAACATTAATATAACTTCCCCCATCAATAATTATACTATATACTTTTTCCTGAACATAGCACCTAGTATGAATGATGTTTTCCCGTTGAACTGCTTCATCTTGTTTTACTTCCACACTTAAAACTCTCATAACTACTAAAGTTAATTCATCAGGGGCTGCATACTCTTCATCTTCAACATCCTTTAATAGTGGCATCTCATTATCTTCTGCCTCTTCATCGGTTATAATCTCACTATTATCTCGTAACACCATAACTCTCTTATTCACACATTCACTGGCTATGTGTCCCCTGCCATGACATTTAAAACACTTAATAACATGATTCCTAATAGTGGGTGTCACAATGTTACCTTGTGAATTAGGCCTGGAGGGCTCGGATCTTGGTTTAGGTGTAGTAGATGTTTATGGCCTCTCGGTTTGCTTTACATAGCTCGGCGGCTTCCATTTAGTGGAACTCAAGCTTAGGGTTGCACTGATGTTACCCCTCCTCTTGAGTTGCTGCTCAATCTTGATGGTCTTGTGGACTATCTCCTCAATCTCCACATAATGTTGCAACTCAACCATATTTGCAATTTCTCGGTTAAGGCCATTCAAGAATCATGCCATAATAACATTTATAGTCAAATCTATGACCTCTAGAATATACTCGACACATTTTACAAGGTTGTCCCACTGCCTGTTGCATATAATCACATTTTATGTGTTGAGTACCATCTGAAGGTCATTACTTAGGCTACATGTGTTTGTTTTTGGCATACAATATATTGTTTCAAAGCTTGCAAAGAGACGAATCAAATTATATTAGTATGACAGGTACTTATTGTTGGGATTATCTTACACTTCTACCATCAAAAGATAGCAGCATTAAATATATATTTTAGTGCAACATGTAAAAGATAGATTCAATGTTACTTTCTATTGGTGTCATGTGTACTTATTACACTATCATACTTTGATTTATCTCGCCGCAAACTTCAAAACGATATATTATACACCTAAAATGGACACATGTAACCTAAGTTATGACTCTTGAAAATTTCTAGAAATTTAGTGAGACAAACTGATTTAGTGTAATAGGCACATGTCCCACTGCCTATCTCACTAAATCTAAGTTTCGGTTTTATTTTGAATTTTTGTTCTTTTCAATGTTTTTTTTTCTCAACTCAAACTAAGTGCTTTAAAAAATTATAATATTTTATAAATGAAAAATAACAACATTTGCAACGAACCATGGCAATTTCAAATTCAAATGCCAAAATTAATACATTAAACGTTGTAATTTTCTATGAACTTACACTAACCTTTAGAAAATTTCAAATTAATGATTACATCTTCAGTTATATAATATTTGTTTGATGAGATTTGATGATTTATTTATAATGATGAGACTTAGTGATTTGTTGATAGTGTTGAGAATGTGGTATTGTTTATTGGATTTTCAAGAGTGACATTTCTTTGTAAATTTGTTGAAAGTGATGAGAGTCATTTGATTCAAAAAACTTGTATTTGACTAGTTATGAAAGAAAAAAATTAGGAGATTAAATTTAAAATTTAAAAAATTTCGTAGTTAGTTTTGTAAATTTCCCGACATTGCCTTTGACTATTAGAAGCGCAAATGAGCCAAATAAATTATGTGCAGAGGAAAGTCTGGTCAGAAAATAGGACTAAGATCCACTTCTAGTTTATTTTTTTTTTAGTCCTCTTTGTTTCTTAATGATTGGTCAAATGTGTATATTCATTGAAAAAGTTAAGTTAATTTTTATATATTTGACTAATTATTAAAAAATAAATAGGGTTATGAGGGAAAAAAATTAAGAGCGAATCATTATCTCATAAAATATTATGTACAAGATCAACAAGCAGAAAAATGAATCACGAAAAATTTACAAAACTAGTCATTAAACTTTGTGAATTTCAAATTGATCCCACTAATAATCGTTGATATCTTCACTTTGTATAATTACAAGTGAAGAAAGCCATCTACACTCCTAACGGTTGTTTATATAGTCATATACACTCTTTTGATTTCATAAATGTTCATGCAGTCCCCATTTTGAAAATCATATCATTTGATTATTAAATCCCAAGACTTAACTTTAAATAAATTTCTAAAATAAATAAAAATAAAATATTAAAATAATCTAACATATAAACAATACAAAATTATAAATTATTTTAATATTAGTAACATGTCGTATATGTTTTGATATTAATAAAATTTGTTTTACAAATTAATAATATTCAAATAATTGTATTTAATATTCATAAAATATTACAAAATCTATGTTATATATTTTATTTATATTATTTAATTATTAATAAAATCTGTTAAGACATATTGATATTAGCTTAATACTAAATATTATTTGCATGATATATATGAAATTAAAAGAGTCTGTAACAATTTAAGTAAAATTTAAAAGTGTAAATGACTTCTTCCCCAATTATAATAGTAATATTGGTGAGACAAGTGTGGTGGACTGCCTATATTTGAAGCCAAAACCACTAGACAAGTCTAAGTTGAGTTAGCTTAGCTTCATTCTAGAAAGTTTCATCTCCAACACATTATTTTCTTGTATATACCTATAAAATCTCAAGATATTGCTAGAGCTTTGTAGCATGTGGTTTGTATGTAGAATGCTCTAAATTACACAACATTGTAGAAATAGGAGCTCTTTCTAAACCATGAGAACTACACAGACAAAAAAGATTCTAGAATTAGACAAACCTCCCTATAAATAAAGTTTGACACTTAACATTTTCATCCAAGCAAACTTGTAAGCAGCTCAAAGCAAGCTTTCAAGCTCTCTTGTACACACACTTTTGTGAATAAAAACTCTCTTTGGCTTAAATACTCTCTCTCCCCGCTAGTTTTTTTGCAAACATCTTAACTCAAATAGTCAAGAAGTTCAATGTTTACTTAACAATTTTTTAACAAGAGTTGTCGAAGTGTTGCACGGATATACTACAAAAAATACTCATCCTGTGACAAAAGGCTATCAATAGACACATCAATGGAAAATGTTGTCTATGATTAGCCCCCATCCTAAAGAATTAAGCCTTCCATCTTTCTTATTATAAAATGTAAATGTCAAGAAATTTAAACCTATCATTATGTCACTGTTCTTCAATTAGCATAATAGCTTTTTGTAGCAAAATCGATTTCCTGTCAAAATTCTACCCCAAGATTTATGTACGCCGTACTCGTTCATAATCCAATGCTCTAGGGCCTGCCTAGTTGGCTTCCAAATTTTTTATGTAAGAGAAAAAAGCCTTCATGAACTATAAGTAAACTTATAAAAAACTTCTCTGAATTGTGATAATATCCAGAAATGGCAAGGTCTCTAATAAAAATCATGTTGTATTTTGTTTTTCCAAGAATTGCTTTTCATGGAGAAAACATGTCATCAATAGACCCAGCATAACCAAAGCCAGATAACTTTTCGATACAATAACAAGTGCATTCCACAGGAAGATTTGGTATTTCTTTGTACTCTTTGGTGTCAGCACTCAAGATCAAAAAGGATTCTGAGACGACCCTCCCCATTCCCAGAGGCGACCTATCTTGAGCAAATGAACTCAAATGTTAAAAATTATCATATTAATGAGAATTCTACTAAAATTTCAGCAGAACTTCCCCAAAACATATAACATTCCCAAACCTGCAATTACAACACAAGCACTCCCAAATAATGTATTATACATCAAACTACTCCAACCAGTCTCATCCAGTAACATATCTAATAATACACACGTTTCATAATTCTTATATCACATCCCTAGTATAATTCCAAAACACGATGATTATACATTAATCAAAAGAAAATAATTATTCTATGTCCTCAAACAACCTAACGTGGCCAAAATGACTCCAAACTATATATAGCTACTTGGTTAACTATTGTACCTGTAATCTTCTAGGGGGAAAAAAATAATAAAATAGGGTGAGTATAAAACTCAGTGAGTTCAGTGAGTGGATAGTAGCTTTTGGAACATAAAATATTTATAAAAATAAATGCAAAGCTTGTAAAATTACTTTTCTTAAATAATTATTTTAATGTAAAAATTCTTTTCTTTTCAACCATATTCTAAACATAAGCAAAACTAATACTGCTACAAAATTAATAAAAAAACATCTCATATTGAAATATCATGTAATACTGAAATATCAAATACTAAGTAATACAAATATCCTTAAACAAATACTCATGGATAATCTAGTCACATCCGGAATTATTTTAACGTTCTCTATCTCGTGTGCTTCGATTTGATACCAAGCTCGTCTTGTTGGGTGGTCGGAATAGGGAGTTATGTCCGGGTCAAAATAGCGAATTCGGGTCGGGTCAAACGGGTCAAACACTCTCCTTCTCTTGGTTTCAATCGGATTTCACCCGTTTCTCCTTTTAAACTCACCCACAAAATATCAACTAGATCCCCTTATGATTATCACATAGATCCCCTCTTGATTTATCACATATATCCTTCTTGATTTAATTATTTACATAAATAAATAAAACAAATTCATATGTTACATATTCACACTATATTTTCCATAACCCTGATGATTACCCAAGCAGACACTAGGCCATAACAAGATCCATAAATCCTAACTGGGTCTTTTCACAATTTTCGATTGTGAAATAAATCATAACAAGAAATGGTAAGGAAAATTTGTTTTTGAAGAGAAATACGAGATATTCCATAGTCGCATTGCTTTTATCAGATTTACAAAACAGGACAGGGACCTTATGATGGGAACAGAGTCATGCCCCTTGGTCTTGGAAGAATTTCTTTGTTCACAGTTCATAATCAAAACAACAAACATTTTTTAAAAATTGAGAAAAAATGGAAGTTTGTCGTTGAGGGCAGTTAAATTGCTTTCGGCGAATTGATTCCACTTCATACTCCTGAGATCCGCCAACAATTTGAGCATTATTAATATCATGAAGGTCTTCACTGCTGGAACCAAAGTCGGGAGTAAAGGTGTTGGGATTTGCATAAACTGGACTCACCCCACAGCATTTGACCCTTTGAGGACCTTTTCCGATAACCAACTGATAACGGATGAAGAAGTCAAAGGAAACTGCTGCCCCATCTGATAACCCAATGTTCCAACAAGGATATAATCCAAGTATGACATGATTTGAGTTAACGCACACGTTGCTAACCAACTGGCAAAAATAATCAGACCCGAATTTACATCCTACTCCGAAAAAAATGGCAGGAGAGTAAGAATCTTCCTCAAACTCAAACTCAACAACAGCACATAGAGCAAACCCGATGAAGGTTTTATTACCACAACGATGTGGCAGTTGAATAGTTATTGAAGATCCCAAAGATTGACTGCTGTACCAGTATGGTACTTCACTTCCAGGTAAACAAAAGCTGATTCCATCAAATTCCTGTAAAATTAAAATCATGATTTGATTTAAGATGTAGTTCCGGAGAGAGATAAAGAGAAATCGAACGAATGCATACCTTTTCACAGAATAGTCTCAGTGATGCTATTATCATATGTCGAATTCTTTGTTGCAAATCTGCCCAAATACTTTCATTCAGTTTCAGGCAATTAGCAAATATTAGCTGCACTGGGAACATGTGCTTGGATAACCTTTCACCGGTGCTATTGGATAGTGCTTGCAATATGGATGCATCCAGTTCTTCTAGACATGATGTAAGTTCTGGCAAAGATTGGAGCCGCTTGCAATCACTTGCATCTAACATTACCAAATGCAGTGGAAGCTCTGGTAACGATTGAAGCATAATGCAATTGACCAAGTAAAGCCATCTAAGCCGTGAAAGTTGGCTGATACTCGTAGGCAAAGTCTCAAAGTTATTTCCACTCAGATTTAAAATTTCCAATGAGGATAGACAACCAATATCTGGAGGGATTTCTATTATCTCAGAGTCTCGTAATTCTAGCTTTTTCAAAGAAGATAAACCCGATAATTGTGGAGGCAATACCAAACCCCTACATTCAAACAACGAAAGGTTTTCAAGTTTGTTTAAACCTATAATGGAGGATGGTGCCTGAGTAATTGCCAATATCCCTGCATCAAAACGTTTCAAAGATTTTAAACTGCCCAAGCTCTCGGGCAAACTTCCAAGTTTAGTGCAACCAGTCAACTTTAATTCCTTAAGTCCTTCTAGATTTTCAATTGAAGATGGCAGCTCTTTAATATTGCTTGCCTCCTCTAAATTAATTTTTTCTAAGTGTTCCATTTTCTCCAAGATTTCTGGGAAACTCTCAAGGTCTCTACAGTAATCAAGATCAATATCAAGCCTGTCCCTGATATACTGGGGTATTTTGGGTGTTTCAATATCAAAATTTTCTCCTAATAGTTTAGAAAGAACTTTGTTCCGTAGATGTACCAATCCGCCATCTTTTTCTGATTCCTCCCTGACATTTGCCATGAAATACTTGCCTTCAAACTTCTGAGAAAGTTGGTTAAAAACCACTCCTGCAATCGTTGTTTTACCAATACCGCCCATACCCCAAATTCCTACAAGTCGAACGTCTGGCAACCCAATTGCTAATAGTGATTTAACTTGCTCAACACGTGACCCTAGTCCAACTAGGCCATCGGAATCACTTATTGCAGGTGACAATTTTTCTAATTTCTCTAAAATATCAGCAATAATTACCTTTACAAGTTTGGCATCTGGCCTGGTAAGGTGACCAACAATTAGTGAAAATAGACGGAGACAAACAAAAGAAAAATGAAAAACATTTGTTTCCTTTCTGACAAGAGGAATAGAACGTTAAATGATAATAGGTGTGGAGCAATTGTCGAAAAAAATTGTTTGGTATTGAAGTACTATAATTTTTAAGTTATAATTACTATGAAATAAAATTAATAGCTAAAGAAAAAAATGTTAGGTACTTGGTAAATTTAATAGGTGTGGAGCAAGAGTGATGATATTTATACATATAACTTTAAAATTTTTTAAAGTTTGTGTTAATATATATTAATATTTAATATATTTAAATTTCAAAATTTAATTCATTAATTACAATTATTTTAAAAATCATATAAAAAGCAAAAAAATTCGAGAGTGGTTGTTGCTGCCGGCAACTTCCCCAGAAAAAATGTGAAGTGTCATTTGACAACACATTCAACATCATTAGATTCCATTTCCTGCAATCTATCCAATGGTAGCATCATCAGCGTCAAAAAAGCAGTAGAAAAGCCGCAATCACTAGCTAAACTCATGGTTCTACCGTAACATTACTGTCAAATGGCGGCGAGTTACGGTGCACCGCTTATTGATTCGAACAGGTCGTTGCACTGAAAGCCATATTCAGTTGGTGGTGCACTGTAAATAGCCATCGTCCAATGGTAGCATTACGAAGAACCGTGAGTTTGGCCGGTGATTGTCGCTTCTCTGCTGCTCTTTTGATGTCGTGATGCGAAAATTGGATGGATCGCAAGAAATTGAGTTTCACGATGTCAGATGTTTTGTCAACGAACACCTTTTTAATATTTCCAACCAGCACTAACAGTTGTTTTGCTATTTTTTTAAATACTAAAATTGAAATTATATTTATTAAATATAAAAAGTACAAAAAATTACAGTTTATAAGAATATAATTATATTTTTAGTAATGTAATAAGGGTAGTATTACCACTTCAGTCTCTGTAGTGGATTTGAAAATATTGGCTAGGCTGCCAAATCCCAGCTGCACCTTGGCAAGCACCTTGGCAGGCACCTTGGCAGCTTGGATTTGGCAGCCCAGCTGCCACACATCTGTCCCAAATGGGACCTAAATCGGGCAAATTTTGGAAAGACGTTTCGCTTTCCCTGACCAGTAAGCCCAATTAACTACATATAGATTGTATGTATTACATCCATAATTTAAGTGAAATTCTCTTATAAGATGATTATTGTAGATATAATTAAAATTGAAAAAAGACATCAAGAAATGAGAGTTTAAGTATAATACTTGGTTGTCTGGGAATCCCATCCAGATAGATTGGATGCTTCTGTCAATACTGCCCTCCATTTCTGAACTCTTTCTGGCATCATCTTATTGAATTGCTTGTCATGCTTAACAAAGGCATCCTTGAAACTTCCCTTTTGATTTCGCACATCTGATGGATCCACGTTGTAAAAAACCGGTATTACAAGTTGGCCATTCTTTTTATAGCATTTAAGAATCTTGACAAGTTCATTCAAGCACCATTTCGAAGAAGCGTAGTTCTTTGAGAAAATTATTACTGAAATCTTTGATTCTTCAATTGCTTTTAAAAGGGCAGGTGAAATCTCATCTCCTCTGGTAAGTTCTTCATCAATGAAGGTTTTAATTTTTTTTCGTTGAAGAGCCACAACAAGATGACTTAGAAAGTTATCACGGGTATCCTCTCCTCTGAAACTGAGGAAGACATCATATTTGCAAGAAGCCATGAAGGAAATTTTAGAGACAAAAATAGGAGGGGATTTCTTGAGTGTAGATATGTGTATGACTGAAAATGTGTGAACCGGCCATATCAAGCAAAATAATTTTTCTGTGATTCACTTGCTCTCATTTGTTAAAATCTTATCCAGCAATGAGTGGTGGCTTGCAAATGAAGCAAAGATAAAGCACTGAGTAGTGGCTTGCAGAGATTAACAAATTTCTAAAAAAAGTTAAAATCCTTGAGTTTAATGGTAATAATGAGAAGGACGAAATAAAAGAACATGCTGCAAAACGATTTCAATAAAAGACCAATTAACGCAGCCCTCCATTTCTGAAACCTTTTGTGGCGTCTCCTTGAATCAACGTTTATCGAACCAAATATAAGAAAAAATTTGCAGCCCTGACAAATCGGAAACGTTCACTTGTCATTAGCCACGTACTAGCGTTATCTTTAGTTTTCACAAAAATCAGAGCAACGACTTTTTCACAAAAATAAGAACAACGACTTGACCTACACATCAACTGGGTCATCCTAGAGTGCAGAGCTGTATCACATACCGCCTGCTTTTATAACTTAAATAACCGGTATTTTACCGGTTGTTCATTTAATAATTTAAATAAATATATATTTTTAAGGCAAAAAAATGAAAAAAATTGAAAAAAAATGAATAAATATATAAACAATTAACATAAAAAATATTTGAGTGATAAAAATATTTTTAATTTAAATAAAAATTAAAAAAATAAGTAAAATAATCATGTTCCAACTCTATTAGTTAAATATCAATATATTAAGTAGACATTCCAAGTTCATTTCACATATTCTTAATTTTGGTTCAACTTTCTCGTTAATGGTTCAGTTATTTCAACTTCTCAATCCACTAGTTTTGTGTTTAATATTCCTACTAAATTCATTAAATATTAATATTATGTGCTAAATTTCTAGTATATTTATTTCTCGTTGGATAAATTCATAAAATTGATTATTCTTTCTTTTATTCTTGTTTATATGTTTCAACTGTTATTCCACTGGCTTTGCGTTCGATATTCTAATTCACTTGGTAAGATTTCAGTTATTTGGGTTAAATAGTAAAACTACATTTTTTTTCATTAGATTAGTTCTTGATTTTGTTTATGTTTTTTTATATATAGGTTCACATATTCAACTTATTAGTCCATCATTTTTGTGTTTGATATTCCTACCAAATTTGTTAAATATCAATATTTTGGACTAGATCCCAAGTAACTTTCATTTTTCATTAGATGAGTTTTTAATTTTCGTTACATTTTCTATCATATTAGTTCATGTGTTTCAACTAATTGCTCCTCCACTTTTGTATTGTATATTATCATTAACTCTGTAAGATTCCAAGTATTTTGGTTAAGTATCAAATTTATTTTTGATAATTTTATTTTCGGTTAACTAAGTCCCTAATTTTGGTTATACTTTCTCCAGTTTTGGTTCATATGTTTCAAATATTATTCTACTAATTTTGTGTTCAATATTCTAAATCACTTGGTGAGATTTCAATTATTTAAGTTAAATAACAAAACAACTTTTTTTGTTATATTAGCTCCTTATTTTGGTTAAGATTTTTCATTTATAGATTCACATATTTCAACTTATTAGTCCAAAAGTTTAGTATCCAATATTTCTACTAAATTCGTTAAATACCATTATTTTGGGCTAAATTCTAATTATTTTTCATTTCCCGTTAGATGAGTTCCTAATTTTCATTATACTTTCTCTCTTATTAGTTTATATGTTTCAACTAATTATTCCTCTAGTTTTATGTTAAATGTCTCAATTAACTGGTTAAGATTCTAATTATTTGAGTTAGGTACTAAATTTATTTTTTATAATTTTATTTTTGGTTAGGCAAATTTCTAATTTGGGTTATATTTTCTTGCATATGTATTTATATGTTTCAACTATTATTTCACTGATGTCACGTTCAATACTCCAATTAACATGTTAAGATTTCAGTTATTTGGGTTAAATACCATAATTACATTTTTGCTAAATTAGTTTCCAATTTTGGTTAAGCTTTTTCATTTATAGGTTTATATGTTTCAACTTATTAGTCACCAATTTTGTGTTTGATATTTCTACTAAATTCACTAAATACTAATTTTTTGGGTTTTATTCCAAGTAGCTTTCATTACTCGTTAGATGCGTTTCTAATTTTTGTTATAGTTTCTCTCTTTTTGGTTCGTATGTTTCAATTATTATTCTATTGATTTTGCGTTTAATATTCTAATTCACTTGGTAAGATTTCAATTATTTGGTTTATAAACCAAAACTACTTTTTTTTCATTAGATTAGTTCATAATTTTGGTTATGTTTTTTCATAAATAGGTCCACATATTTCAACTTATTAATCCACCATTTTTATGTTTTATATTCCTACTAAATTTTTTAAATATTAATATTTTAGTCTAGATTCCAAATAACTTTCATTTTTTGTTAGATGAATTCCTAATTTTCGTTACATTTTTTCTCATATTGGTTTGTGTGTTTTAACTAATTGTTCCTCTACTTTTGTGTTGTATATTCCCATTAACTTAGTAAAATTTTAATTATTTTGGTTAAGTACCAAATTTATTTTTTATAATTTTATTTCGATTAGCTAAATCTCTAATTTTTGTTATACTTTCTCCCCTTTTGGTTTACATATTTCAACTATAATTTCACTGGTTTTTTGTTTAATATTCCAATTAACTTAGTAAAATTCCAGTTATTTGGGTTAAATTCCTAAAGTACTTGTATTTCGAAAAACAATGATATTAATAAGGTAAATTATGTTTGACCCCTTACTATTTTAGTAAATATCAACTTACTATATAATACTAAAAATTTTTATGACAACCCTTAATCTTTTCCAATATTTTTGGTCCATAATCTAACTCTTTTTTTTTTTTAATCTATTTTCATTACTTTATGAGATCTCTTGAACTTGATTCTATATATACTTGAACATTTAATGTTTATACATATTTATTCTTATTTGTCATTTTAATTGATTATTTTCAGCAATCGTTAAAATAAATTAATGCTTTATTTTTATCTTTCTATTTACTTTCCAAAATGATATTTTTTTATTTTTAAAAAATTCAACAGTAAATAAAAAAATAACATGTAAGAGTGCATGTGATTGCTATGCTTCTCAAAAATTTTATTTTTAAAAGTTATGATAGCATAAGTTATAAAAATATTTAAACTTATAAAAATTAAAGCTTTTTTAATCTATTTGTGTTGAATTATTTGTTTTCTTTTTTTTAGGGGGGTCAATTGATTTCATGAGATTTTTTGAATTTGAATTTGTTTATACTTAACTTTTGATCTTTATAAACATTGTGCGCATTTTATCATTCAATTAATTTTATTTTTTTCTCTTTAAACTAAAATACATCAAGAGTTAAATATTTTTGAATTGAAATTAAATTTTTACCACTCTAATTTATTTTCAAATTAGTTTTCTTAATTTTTTTATTATTTCAACAAAAAATTATGTAATTAATTATAAATATTATTAAATTATATTTATATCATTATCACTATTATTATTTATTTTTTACTCTTACCACTATTGTTATTATTATTACCCTGCCTCATGAGATTTGTTAATAACATTTTTTTTAATATAATGAGTATCCTTCTTTTTATCTTCATTACTTCATGAGATATTTTGAACTTGATTGAATGTATACTTAAGCTTTTAATATTTATACATATTTATTCTCATTTTATCATTTTAATTAATAGTATTTAGTTATATTCAAAATAAAGTTATGCATTTATCTTCACTTTTCTCTTTACTTTTCAAACAATTTCTTTAATTTTTCATAACTTCAACTGTAAATATTTAAATAACAAATAAGGATGATTACAATTGCTATGCTTCTAAAGTTATGACCATATAAGTTAAGTTACAAAAAATATTTTAACTTACAAAATTGAAGCTTACTTAATCTATTTTTGTTGAAACGTCTCCATTTTTTTTCTTGTTGGATAGCCCATTATATTATTTTAGTTAATTCTATTTATTTATCTTTAAAATAAATTTAATCAAAAACACTTAATTTTTACCAAGCTTACTTAATCTATTTTTTTTAAAACATCTCCATTTTTTTTCTAAATATTTATTTCAATTAATTCTAAATATGTATCTTTAAAAAATATTAATAAAAAAACTCAATTTGTATAAAATTTTTACCACTGTGTTTCTTTTCAAAATAATTTCTTTAATTTCTCATCACTTCAATAAATAATTCATATTATTATAAGTTTTATTATTATTTTATTTGTAATACTATTACTATTATTATTTATTTCTTATATAACTACAACTATTATTATTACTATCATGCCGTATAAGATTTATAATTAAATATAATAAGAATGTATATATGATGTACGCTACTATTGTACTCTTTTTAGATTACTAAGATATTATTAATATTTTGATTACACAATTGATTTTTATTAGTTACAAAACTTAAAGTGTTTGAAATATCTAGTAAATTTTTCTATTTAAAATCATATTCTATCATCTATTGCTGAGATTTTAACTCTTGTTTATAATTATGCTTATTTACCATTTAAATAATCATAATTAGCTAACAACATATTTTTTTAGTTTATAATTTGTATCATTCTTGTTTAATTACGTATATCTTCTGAAAAAAAATAATATGCACATAATTTTCTATTTACAAAATAAGTCTCAAGTTTTTCATGAGTTAAATCATTTTTAAAAGCTATGCTATTTATCTTCATAAACTTATTAGACTTCACAAATTTGATTCAAAATTTAACAATATAAATAATCAGCACTTTCAATTGTTATTATTTATGAATTACAATCACATAGATTGACATGTTCTTATTTTTCTCTTCAAAAAATTCTACCTTGAAAAAAATTTATATTTCAAATTTTTTTAAAAAAATCTAAATTCAGGTTTTAGACCAAGAAAAATGAATTGCATTGGTAAAAAAATATTCAATTAACCTAAATCTTCATTTACAAATGGTTGATCACTAATAGAATCGGTGGAACATAATTGAATATTTGGACACAAGAAAATAGTATAAAAAATAGAAGTAGAATAATCCACAATCCCTAAGATAACAGTAAAACTAGAAAGATACTAAAATTAAAAATAATAAGAGTTAATCTCTATTCTGCTACATTTACATAATCTCTATTTTTCTACATTTACATTTCTTCTATAAATTATTGCTTCATGTCATATTTTCATTTACTTTTGCAAATGAACAAATATACAAAAACAATATATAACATTGTAATTAGCACTCACGACTAAGAAAATAAACAAGAAAATTATCTAGCCATTTCATGTCATTTTTATGCTTAACCCAAAAAAAAAATAGTTCAACAAATAGAAACATTAATTGAGTTCATAATAGAATTTTCCATTAATAATATCACTGAAGTAAAACAGAATACATAGACATACAAAATTAGTTAAAAGTAATACAACAATTGGAGCTGAATCCCCAATCCCTAGAGTAATAAATCATGTGGGTAGGTAATAGTTAAAATTATAAACTATTAATATTAGTATTTGCATTATTAAAATAAAATAATGTCATATATAGACCATATACACATTCTAATAATAAACATCTAATATTGATAATAAGTATCATACTAATTAAAAATAAATTTTAATGCTATTGATATCGCTAATAGCAAATAGATAAAAAATTAACATTACATATGTATACGTATATTTTAAGTATTTATAAAAATTGTGTGACTTAAAACAGTGAATAATATAACCATATAAATAATATAGTAAAAAATAATAAATAAAATAATTAATTTCACATAAATTTGTATGAACAAATTCGAATAAGACATTAAAAATATCGAACATTAGATACATGATATTTATCTAATATACGAATGTATTTTTTAGAAGGTATACATATAACATATTGATACTAGGCCACTACCATTAATCACAATAAGAAAAATAATAATATTTTATGTAATTAGAATTTATTATGATTTTAAAAACAGACAATATTGCACTCTCAAAATGTTAATTAAAATATTTTAATTATTTTTATACAAAATATCATTAAATTTATAATATAGTATTTAAAATAATTCAATTAATTTAGTGGGTAGAGGTTTGAATACTCTATATGTATTGTGGATTGATTTTTTCAAATATTTGAAAATAATTTTGATTAATATGGGTCTATATATTCAGATTACATTTCTCCATCAAAATATTAATAAAATAATATGATCAAAAGGTTAATAAAATAATATGATAACTTTTTTATTCAAAATATCATTAAATTTATAATTTAATACAAAAAATTTAATAATTTATAATTATATTTATTCATTTTCATGTAAAGTTAAGGGTGTGTTTGATAGTTTTATTATTTACTTAAAACTAGGGTAGCTGTATGATATTTACCTTTAATATTTTCTACTATAACTCAGTATAATAAGAGCTAACCGGTGGCCGGTTATAAAACTCATTAAAAACAAATGAAAAGCGGCTGTATGAGATACAGCCGCTGTATTATAAGCGAGCCCCACATGGGTTGTATATCAAGTGGTCTTGTCTCACTTAGTCGGCACGTTCACCAACTCCAACAGACAATTGTTTGGTCGAACTTTTGGATGTTTCTTATGGTTTCTTCAGATTACGTACACATGCGCTAGCATTTTTGTATTGTTCATGCTACCCACTCTATTGACTTTAACATTTTTATTCAATATTCATATTGGTACATTGTATGCGATCTAGCTTTATTTACAGTTGCATGTAACTGATAACAAATGGGAGAACTCTTACCCTTACATAAGACTAAAAATTTGAATCACCATAAAAATAATTATGAAGGCTTAATTTTCTTCCTTAATTTTATAGTTAAGTGAAAACAATCTTCTCTTTAATAAGATGCGAGTGGAATAAACGTTTCTCAAATATTAATGAGGATATAATCTCATATAATTAAAAAAAAAACTATAATTTGCATAACTGTAATATTAGTAGGCTAATTTTTTTTATTTTTTACCAATCACATTAATCGAGCTGGTTATTTAATTACATCAGGTTGGTACACATAACAAACTCAGCCAGCTCAACAACCTCAAAAGGGGTGTGTTGCTGCCTTTTTTAAAAATAAAAAATGTTAAAAATCACTAAAGTAATGTCTAAACCTAATTATTTAAAGCAAAAATAAAGGATCTAGAATAAAGAAATACCATTTTTCAATTGTCTCAACAATTCAATTCAATCTGAAAGTCGATTTGATTCGAAATGAGACAAATAAAAAAGAAGTTTGAGACCGCTCAAAAAAGGAAATACCTAAGGATTTTGACTAGACTTTGAAAATTATCTATCTTGAGTTATGAGAGTTTGAATCCTTCTTTTTTTTTGTTTCTTTTGAAAATAAAAAAGAAATAAAAAAAACTTAAATCTCTAATTGATTTAATTATTTTATAGATTTATTTGACATTTTAATTCTATACATACACATAACTATCACTTCTAGTCATTTTGTTTTTCTCATGCCGTATAAGGAGAAACCTTCTTATATGTTTCTAATTTAACAATCATTTTAGGAGTTATATGACGCTTGTGCAAAACCTTCTTATATGTTTCTAATTTAACTATCATTTTAGGAGTTAGATGACGTTTGTTCATAACGTCATTGTAGCTAACCCTAAAGAAAAAAGAATAATGCTACATATCCTAAATTTTTTATTCTAAATAATATGACATTAATCAGTTGGTAAGATAAAATAATTAATTTACTTTAATTTTATCAACCAAATGATAAATGCCACATTATATGTAAGAATTATTTGGGATAAAAAATTTAGGATATATAATATTATTAAAAAAAAAATGACAAACAAAAAACCATGACGAGTTGTAATAAATTTTACCAGTTGAAACCCTATCATCCTAATATGGAAATTGACTTTTTTTTTTCAATTTTTACAAAATTTCGCCAGAAAATCTTAAATTTTATGAAATTAAAATTGCAATTATTTTTTTCGGATAAAAGTTGTGCCATATGTTTTGACTGGTATTTCATATCAAAATTTTTCTAAAAAAAAAATAATTATTTTATTTTATTTATTAATTTAAAAATTAAAAAATTATGCAATTTTAGCTTCCACAAGTTAAAATTTAAATTATGAAATTTACATGAAAGAAAATAAATTACCAAATGCAATTAAGTCCAAAACCAATTAACTAAATTAGTGAACCTTATTATCCATAAAAACATCCAAAGTACTTCTAAATTCAGGAAACATACAACTCAACTTTACAATACTATTAGTCAATCAATATACCAAAGTCAAGCCAATAGCTAACAAAGACATTAAAAATGTAGTCAGTCAGCATTCAGCGACATCCAGCACCAAAGCTATGCAAAATGCAGTCCTTTTCAGCAGCAAAATCCAGCGGTCCCAAAGCCAAGTAAAATGTATCTTATTTTATCAATGGAAAATATTTCGGTAAACATAACCATTTACACATGAAAATATTAAGAACAATGTCTTTAATAAAATCATTTTAAAATTTTCTGTCAAACGTACGTAAAATAAAGTCAAAATAAAAATTTTATTTCAAACTGATGGTCAAAATTTTTTACAGTAAAAAAAAAATTCATAGATCTATCATACTAAAATCTATCATACTCTCATGATAGAACAAATTTCTATCATGAGTCTGTTATATTTTCGTTATATAGGAGATTCAGCCCAAGAACTGTCACACAGTTAGCTATCATCGTAGGTCATTTTTCTTGTAGTGTCAGCTCAATATGATCATATTACCTTTACACTTAACACACTTTATCCAAGCATTTCTTTACGGTTAGGGCTACCCACTTAATCCATCTAACTCATAGTACTTATTCTACAGAGAATACATAATCACCACCAACATTAATTTTTTATGTTCTCATCTATAATTTTGTGGATTATAAATTTTTAATTCAATCAATAGATTAGTAAAATTAATTGAAATCCCATCTATAGATTGGTAAAATTAATTGAAATGCGAATGCAGATTTGACACACAACAACCAATCCTGAAAAACCATTCTTTTATCTAAGGATGTCATTCAAAGTTTAAAACTTTAAGATAAAAAGAAAAAACCCTGATGTTTTTAAATCAATATATGAAAATTAACTAAAATTCTATAAATCAATACAAAAGTTGAAATTTGAAAGCTTGGATAATTGTTGAGAATGTTCACCTCCAACGAAATTTTAAATTATTTACTTACTAATAATACCACTTTTATCATTTTTAAATTTTTAAATCAAGGATCCCTCAATGATGTTGTAATTCTTTTACAGTATCAATAATGTACGAAATATGTATCTTTGGATCAAATAAATGGTACACATTATTTTTATTAATAAAAATTTTAATTATTTAAAAAAATAACTAGTTAACAAATCAGTTAAAAGGATTATTTTAAATTTAAGAAAAAAAAAAGTAAAAAGAGATATAATAAATTACAATATCTCAAATTCTTTTGTTTCAAATTGGATTCTTTATAAGTATGGTTTATTCCATAACACTTTGGTGCTAATTTAGTTGTTATTCTAATTGATTTGATAGTGAATCCTTGTGAATTTGAGTACTATTGTCAAATTCGAGTACTTTTAAAAAAGTGAAAGAAAACTTGGAGAAGAAGATGGTGTGCAAGGCATTATCGATGATCCCTTTCTAGGTACTTAAAATTAAATCAAAGATTGAATCCTTACTTTTCTACTTGCTTTTGATCCGCCGAGCACAATCCTCCGGCAACTTTAGTAGTTGAATTTGAGTAGAAGATTGGTGTTGATTATATATGGTGCAATCCGCCAATGCAATTGTTTAACTCTTCTATCTTTTTAATTTATGAAAGCTTTTATTGTTGGTTTATTTGAAATAAATTACAGGGGTTTGAATTGATATAAAGCATGTAAGTAAGAATTAGCATCGATGTTGATTATATATGGTGCAAGCCGCCAAACTCTTTAATTATTTAACTCTCCTAACTTTTAGTTTACGAAAGATTTTAATGTTGACTTATTTGAAATAAATTACGGGGGCTTCAATTAATACTACCAGAGTAAAACATGTAAGTAAAAATTTATGAGCAAATTTGTATTAAAGAGGGAGTTCAGCTTGCTGTGGTCATAACATGGGTCTGTGACTAACTGTGTCAATATCCTACAATTGGATTTTAAATGTTGGTCGCTAAATTCTAAAAATTGGAGACAACCCCAATACAAAAATATAGAAATTAAAGTCTTCAATTTTGTTTATTGGTATTTTATTTGTTTAGTTACATAATTTTATAGACATACTTGATGTTACAAGATTGAATAATTATTAACATAAAATTGCAGATGGAAAGAAAAGATGCAAAGCTCAAGCAAAGTATAAAAACAAATGGAAAGGGTGAAGCAAACTTTCGAAATTGCAACAAAGAGAAAGAATTGACAAAAGCTTAATGAAAAAATTGAGCGAATGACATTTAATCTTACTGCTGTCAGGTATGAACTTGATGAGTTGAGGAGGAACAATTTAGATACCTATGTAGTGCAAAAAATGTAAAATGTAGTTGAAACACTTGAACATAATATAACTCATATGCAATCACGCCCATAGAAGGACAAGATGACCTCTTCTAGTAAAGAAGTTTGAATTTGCAAGACTGAATCAAGTGGACAAAATTTCATGGGAAAAGGAGATGATCAGGCTAGGGTGAAGAAAGCAGAGGTTAAGGAGAAGATTGAAGATGCATGTGATAAAAATTTTATTATTGAAAAAAAATTTATTATTGAAAAACTTATTGACATATAGGAAACTGAAATTGAACCAAATCCTCCACAATGTTGTTAAAAAGATATGATAATAAATTATTATTCTACATTTCTTTTTCAAAACTTATCTATACTAGCACATTCATAAAAATTACTAAAATTCATTTTCTTTTGTTTGTAAGATAAAGCCACAAATGGGGTTGATTTTGTGGAATTAGAATTATCAGTCGAACTAAGTACGATTGAGAGTAAAAATATGTGTCCTCAAAAGCCCAGTCATTGCCAAAAATCTCCTTATGAAAATTTTACCAAAAAAAGAGGCCGATTTGGTTCATCCAAACATGGAACTTCTTTTTCGAAAGAAGAATGGTATATTTTACAATATATTTTTCATGAACAGCTAAATAAAAAGTATAGAAATATTTAACTATGATTATATTTTGACGATCCTATTGTTTTGATTTAATGTTAATATGAGTGTACAATTTTTTTTTTTTAAAGAAAATGGCTGTGGGTAAGTCCAAATACAATTTTAATCCCCTTTCCACTCCCAATAAAATAAAGCACAATAAGCAATGTTTATCAATCATCACTTCAAACAGAAAAAAAAAAAAAAAAAAAAAAGGAACGAAAAAGAAACATGGAAAGAACCGCATAAGCCAGGCTCAAAAACAATTCCAAGATAGTCAAACTAGATAAAATTCAGATTGCCTAAATTTAACCATAAAGGTGCAAAATTCCTGACTTTTTAACATAATTATGCCTTCACGCGTCCATAACAATGCGACATATTGTTACTCGCTTCTTAATTCTTCTTTAGCTTCTAATATTTAGATATTTGAATATACAATATATATATTATTAAAACTTGAGCAAGAATATAATTAATTAATAATTTAGTTTTTATTTGGTAGTTCATGTTTTAATGTCTTTATTTCATATATCAATTCATAATTAGACTATTGTATTAATTTCCCTCTTATTAATAAGTAGGGATAGATAGGAGTATTTAATTATATATATATATACAGTTCTAAATCATTTCTGGTAACTTTTTCTCGTGTTATTTTTTACAAATGTTGCCAATTGTCATTCTATAATAACACGTTATAAAAGGAAGCTACAATTAACTACTAAAAGATGTAACTATATTTTTTTTTACATTTTACATTAAAGTTGTAGCACATTATAAATGTAACATTTAATTTTAATAACATATCATTTTGGAAATGCTACAAAATAGCATTACATTTAATTATATTTATACAGTACCATTTTCTTAGATGCAATATATGATATAGAATAATATAGCACTTTAAATTTGATACAAAGTTAACATTAATTTGAAAAAAAAAACTAATATTTATCATCAACCTGTAATTTACCTGCTATCTTTTAATTATTAAATTATTTATCCATTGTAGTAAATAAATAATTAAGATTAAAACACTTAAATCTAAGGGTCCATAATACTCCCAGTATCAATTCTATGAAAACATGTACAACATCATAAATATATCCTTAAATTAAATATATGTATATATTTTTCTTTTCTTTTTTTTGGATTCGCAAAAGCAAATCGATATTCAGTCCACCAGCAGTAGATTTTAATAATTTTCAATTCAATCCAATCCATTCACAGATTAGATTTTTATGAATTAGATTTTTGTAGATCGGATGAATTGGGTGAATTGGATTAGTTTTTGAACATCTCTAGTGCCACATTCACTCCCATACACAAATATCACTAGAATGAAGCTCCAAAAGAATACTACCTCTACTCGGTTTTACAGAATTGATGCACTTAATGAAAATGTGATCGAATGGATTCCTCAAAGCAGGTCAGGAAGTCCTAGCTGCTTGTGAAAAAAAAAAATGCCTTTCCTATTACATTGTCATTCTTTAACCAATTATATTTCCTATGAAGCCGTCTGAATTTTATTGTTACAACTCTCAATTCGCAAAATAGGTGATTACAAATTTAAAAGGGAAAATGCTATTTGTACATGATTTTTAGACGCAAAATTGAACATGACAAATAAAATGAGGACACTAATGCAAAAAGACAAATAAAAAATAAAAACAACATAACTAATAATTCAAGATCAATTTCATTCAAATGTGACAAATAAAATGTAATTAGATTTAACGTTATTAAATTTAGTTGATTTACAAGAACATGTTATAATGTGAGTCAATTACAATTAACATTATGCTTTATTGAAACTTATATTATTAATTTTTTTTCAAGATTTGTGTAATTATTATTTATAGCCTTTTTTATTTATTTACAAATTAATTTTAAAAAGCCGAGTTGAGTTTTTAGAAATAGTAAGTGTAAATTAGAAGCAATTTACTTATTTTATTTATTTATATTTTTGGACTTTTGGATATTAGCATTATGAATCTAACTTATTTTATTTTACACACGATGTATATTATACTTCACAATTATTGATAATAAATTTGATTATGACTTGGTGGTTTGTTTGTCAAGTCTGATTGCGAAAGGTCTTGATTTCTAAACTTTTGAACATTGTGAAGAACCACCAATCTACGGCACAGCCGCGGGGCTAAATGTCTTCCCCGATGCAACTCATTAACGATCAGTTGTGCCAGGCCATTAGGACACGGGCTGAGCCTGCGGGATTAACAAGCAACCCGTCCCATTGACCATCTCTAGTCTTTAAAGTAAGAGGGCGGAAGGACTAAAAATTGAGAAGTTTAATCATTTTAATTTATCTCATCAGCTCTCAATAATTACACTTTTATATCAACTTTAACTTCAAAGATCTAATTAACAAGTGCTAACTGGTAAATATCTTAACTCTTTAAAATTTTCGAGAATATGAAAAGAAGTTCATTTTTTTTCGATGCTGACGTCGTGTGAGCCACCCTCTACAGACCGATGCAAGTGCTTCAGCGAATCAGTCAAGATACTTGTAACTTTAGTAAATTCCAAGGCTTTTGCTAAAATCCATGCATGTATCTCATACATAGCCAGGAAAATAAATAAATCTTGGAGCAACTAGTTGCTCCTTAAATGTCAAATAATAATAATAATAATATATAATTAACTTAGTAATAAAGGCTACGTAATAATAAAAATAAGTTTCAAGTTTAATGGTTCCAACATTAAGATTAATGGTAGGTGTTTTAAATTTATTAACCCATAAATTGCATGATTTTTAGGATTATAAATTAAGAATCCCAAGTTTTATATTTATTACCCTAAGTTTTAAGTTACTGTAATTTTAAGTTTAATGGTCACAATATGAAGATTAATGGTAGGTGTTTCATGTTTATTGGTCCATAAATTGCATGATTTTCAGAATTACAAGTTAATGATCCTATATTTCATATTCATTGCCCTAAGTTTCAAGTTAGTTTAGTTTCACGTTTAATGATCCCAATATCAAGATTGATGGTAGTTGTTTCATGTTTATAGGTCCATGATTTACATGATTTTTGAGATTGCAAGTTAATGATCCTAAGTTTTATGTTCATTGCCTTAAGTTTCAAGTTATTTTGGTTTCAAGTTTAATGGTCCAATTACCAAAATTAATAGAAGATGTTCCATATTTATTGGTCTATAATTTTCATGATTTTCAGGATTGCAAGTTAATGATCCAAGTTTTATATTCATTGCCATGAATTTCAAGTTACTTTGGTTTTAAGTTTAATAGTCTCAATATGAAGAATAATCGGAGGTGTTTTATATTTATTAGTCTATATTTTGCATGCTTTTCAACATTGTAAGTTAATGATCCCAAGTTTTATGTTCATTACCTTGAGTTTTAAGTTATTTAGATTACAAGTTTAATGGTCTCAATATCAACAATAATGGTAGGTGTTTCATAGTTATTGATTCATAATTTGCATACTTTTCAGGATTACTTAATGATCCCAAGTTTCATGTTCATTGCCCTAAGTTTCAAGTTATTTTGGTTTCAATTTTAATGATCTCAATATCAAGATTAATGTAAGTGTTTCATGTTTATTGATTCATAATTTGCTTGATTTTCGGTATTGCATGTTAATGATCACAAGTTTCATGTTGGTATGGGTATACATTATACATATAACGTTTACAATGCTATGAAGCAACCTCGACCATCCAAGTGTGCATTTGGCATTGTAGCAAATTGCTATATATTTATGACATGGAATTTAGTAAAAATAGTAGTTAAATTATTATAGTGGTTTATCAGTAAAAGGATATGGACTAAAAAATAGACAACATGGGATCACTAACTGTATATTGGTTGGTAGAAACCAGCTGATTAGTTGTCCATGGCTTATACAGAACTCACATCGTGTAAGGTAATCACTCATCATGAAAATAATCTAAACATAAGAACAATTATAGTTTATTTTATTAATTAAAATCACGCAAACTTGAAATTTAAATATAATATCAACAATCATAAATGAAGTAAAATGAACAACAAACCTTCTCATTAAATGATGCATCAGTAAAAGTGATAACAAGCCTCATTAATTGATATCCTTATGACTTGATTGTACAATTATTTCACTACAAGTAAAGCACATGATATATTAACACAAATCAAATAACTATAATAATTTATTTGGAAATAACTTGATGTAGGAGCATGAGAACTTTGTTATTCTAGGCCAACCGTTTTGTCAAATCCATACTGGAGCATCTTTAATTAATCGAGGGTAACTTGTTCATTCACAAAAAAAGGTCCTGCTCATATTTTAGCTTTGAACCATGTGAAACTTGATTATACATGGACAGTTGTTACTACTCTAGCTTTCAATTTCTGTAAAGCTAAAGAGAAACTAAAGATAACGAGTTAAATTCTTCGGGCTATTGGAATTTTCTTACTTGTTAGGCAGAAGACTACAAATTTATTAAAGACAAAGAAATAAGAAAGATTAGATTAAATGTAAATCAGGTTCGACAAAAGTTAACAGATCATTTATGCATGTATACATTGTCTTCAAGTTTGGGTACCAAATTAGGCTTCATTACGTCCTCAAAAAATCCTGCTAGCTTTTCCTTTGAGATAACCTCTTCATTAATGGACATGCTGAGGTACACAGCTTGTTGATCTTTAACTTCAATGTGCTTACACTTTTTATGTACTAGAGGTGAAATTATAACAACTGCAAGGATGGGTGAGTGCATCTTAATATTCATATAGGAAAAGATTGTAGCATTAGTTGCCTCGACACCATTATAGGTAGGAGGTGATTCATTATCATTAGCCACGTTCACTCCTTCCTTACCAAAATATATTCATTCTGAGGCCATTTGTTCTAGTACTTCATTGTGTCTTTTCATATGTTCCTCAATTCTCTTTATTACTGCAATACGACATGGAATGAATACTGCCTAGCTATTTCACCACTGTCATTTTGTCTCTCACTTTGAACACTTGATGTTCTTCAACTGACTTCTCGCATAGAAACTTGTGTAAACTATTAAAAACCATGAATAATTTGTTCAATTTAATAATATATCTACAAAGCACCATACAATATTTAAGGGAATAGACCGCATTGCTCTTAAAGTCTCTAAACTTTGTCACCATTTTAGAAATCTTTTTATCACTTTGTCAGTTTATGCACTAAAAAGACATTCATTCTTAGCAACACAAGAAATCTGAAACTTAGTTGATGACATGCAGAACAGCTGCAAATAACAACAAAATTGGTTAATATGAAAATAATGATCAATAATATCATAATCATTTAACTAACGGAAAAATAAATATAGTAAATAAATCATACCTTTAAAAATATAACGTATTTGCTCATTGAGGAAACTTGATTTTTAACTTTGCCCCTCCTATGAGAAGTTGAAAGACCAACTAGCCCAATCTTTGGCATGAATGTCACTCACATCTTTCAATGCATAAAGGTATGATGGGTTGATATACCTGGCTGGAGTTAGACATAAAATAGTTTCAATAAAAAGACTGAACATAATACAGAAATCCTCATTTGCATAGCTAAATGTCTTTAATTTGTCACCTCCAGTACCTATTAGGATGCCCTTATTTCTTTATGCAATACTTGGCCCGTAACTCAGTTTTCTCACTATCTTCTATAACAAGCACAATCGGCGTTCCTCCGTTACCAACACCCATCATGCGTATAAAAGTTTCTGAGGTAAGCTTATATTTCATTCCATGAAGCGTTATGGACCGCCTATTAATGTTACATTATTTAATTAAACATCTACATAAATGTTGCCTAAGTCGCCCACATTTTAAACCCAACAAGCTTCCGAGACCAATTTCTCTCACAACATCTTGTTGTTGAATAGATAGAGAAGATATAATGTTAGAGAATCGTAAAATACTACATCAAGATCGATGATTACCCTTATTTGAATTGTTCTCTACTATAGGAATCAATTCATTTAACAATCCACTAGGCCAACTCATGTTAATTTTAGTGTTTTCATTATAGATGTTAACGAATTCGACTTTCTCTTTCGAGCTAAATTTCAACCATTTATCACATATACATCCCTTAATCTACATACAGAACAAATATTAATTGGTCAGTCATCAATGAAACCATCATTAACTAGGCTACAACATAGAAATTTGTCTATAAATTATTTCATCCACCTTCATAACTTCCTCTTTCAACTTTTGAGATTTTGTCTTATTGTAGATAAAACTAATATCAATTTCTTATATGTCAATTAAAATTATTGCATTATTAAACTAAAATAACTAGAAAATGTAAAGCAAAAAGGACATCAACGATGAAGTAGTAACTTACAAGTAGTATATGTATGAATGCTTGCTCGACCTAGAAGGTTCGAGCCTCTCATATTAAATATTAATGTCATATGTGACATTCACCTTATGCTTAACAATTGTTTTATATACACTAAAAATTAAGTCCCTTGTCAATTAATAACAAAATGATGTGTTTATATAGCAAATGAATAATGAACATTCACGATTATTAATCCTTATTAATCTATCTCCATCAACACATATCTAAATGATAAACATATAAAATTAATAATCCATCACCATCAACACTTAAGACAATATTTCCAAATCTAAAACAACTAACCACCAGCAGTCAAATCAAGCATCAGTGGACAAAAAATGATTAACCAAATGGCGGACATAATTTATGCTCACTCTTATTTACCAATGGTAATTAGGTTGTAACGAAGTTAATGATGCAACCAAATTGGTTTTCACATGATCAAATGCATTGCCTCTAAATAAATAAAACATATGAAGTCAAATGTCCAAAAAAAAGTACAAGCCATAATTGATGCTTTTTTCAAGTGGATAACAATTCTCAGTTAAGTAGCATGCAAAGCCTAGACATTTTTTTTCTTCTTTAAATGCCTATTGATTAACCAGTATACACAAATGCACAAATAGTTGCTGTAATGCTACGCAACAGTCACCATGGCAATAATTTTGGTCCTAAATAAATTTTTACATTTGCTCAAAACATGGGGCCTTTTTGAAGTTTTTCCATTGCCCCTAAACTTTTGCTTTCTTTTTTTTTTCTTTAAGTAGCATACACGAGTATGTTCGCTTGAAACACATTCAAATTCATTTAAGAATGTCTCCCTATGTTTCATTCATCACCGTAATCGCAAACATAAGAGGCCTTAACATCATTCCTATAAATATTCACAAATTTTGGCATTTAAGTCCGCTGTCTATAGATTCCACTAATAAAAAAATCTAACAGTTTTAATATCTCACTTTAGCTACAGTAACAACACTTGCATAACGAGGGGAACGAAACAAATCATAAATAGATCATCAATCACAACACACTAATTGAATGTCCATAATTATAAACGAAATCAACTTCTTTATTTGTTTCACTTTTAGTTCTTTTATATTCTTAGTAATATTTCACAACAGATCTTTTCCATTAGCCTTAAGCTTTTACTTCCTCTTTTAATTTTAGTGGCATTCATAAATGAGTTCAATTAGCTTATAATCAAACCCATAAAAAGAGATTATTATTCCTCAAAAATACATTCCTAAGTCTTATTCATCACCAGTATTGCAATCATAACAAACCTTAATCGTCATTACTTTTTATAGGCTGAGAATAGCCTGAGAAGGGTTGAAGGGGCTTAGTGGGCTATGCTTGTGCCGACGTTGATCACTGTCGCTGACAGAGATCAGCCCACTGTTAATCGTTGCCTAAGAACTCCTTTATCCCCCGCATTAATTATTGTCGAGTTGCGCACCGTTGATAGTCGGGGTGAGGCGTGTAGTGAGGGAATAGAGGTGAAGGCGTGGTGAGGTGTTTTCCATGTGTAAGGTGAGGGAGTGAGTGAAGAGGGAGCTATGAGGTGAAGGATTGAGTAAAGAGGGAAACGTGAGGTGAGGGTGGTGAAGTAGTGATCGTGAGCTAATGAATGAGTGGTAAGCTCTATTTTTGTTTGTCTCATTTACTGGTTTATACGTTCATTTTTCTTATAAATTTTTCATTATTTAACACTAAAATAAATCTCAGCCATTGGTTCCAATCCATTTAATCCAACGGTAATTTTTTATTCACATATGGGATACATGCATGTACTATAGTTATGCCCAAATTTTATATATATAGTTATTTTGGTGAAGAAATATATAGCCTGAATAGTAAGATTCCCTTGGTGCTTATAAAAGAGAATCCTTAATATTGAGTTCCAGCAAAGCTCTTACAGATGATAGATGATCGATAAAGGACATCTTATCTTCTAAACTGATGCTAGTGATTGGAGCCCTTATATGGTCGAAGGACACAACTAATTTCAGTGATTAAGATGGCATTCAGAGACCAAGCACCCGCGTAGGTGAACACAACCATGATAATGATGACACTTCCTCAATATGGAATGGATGTCTATATGCTAGGATTCTAACAGATTGACATAAAAGATGAGGATAGACATAAGTGCAATTTATTTCTCCTTAGTGACTTTTATTGAGACTGAGAAAATTAGTTTCAAGTTAGATGACATTCAAAGGCCAAGCATCCAGAATGAAGGTCCTAGTTGCATGGTTAAGTTACCTATGAATGCAACTACAATAAGATCCTCCACCTCAACAACCAACAGAGCATACTCTATTATAGAAGATAGAGAAGACTCCAATAAGCCAATAATAGTGTGACAAGTGTGTGGTTATTAATAAAAGTAATAAGGTAATATTCTATAATAATTAAAATAAGGATGATGCGTAAAGTATATTCTCTAAAGGTAAGATGTAATAATGATCTTTTGTCTTTATTAAAATAGTAAAATTCCCTTGATGCCTATAAAAGGGAATCCTTAATATTATAATGGATCATCGATCCTTACACTTTCTTTTTGTATAACAAAATTATCTCAAATAGTTTATATTTTTCTTTTTGGTATCAGAGCCACTACTCTCAAAAGGAGTTTTCTATATCTTTTATAATATAATATGCTCTGTGATTGCCACTTAGTTAGATCTTTCATATCAGAAATATTATAAATCTTAGAAATATAACATTAAGATCATGTTATTTTGGCTAAAAAATACATAGCCTAAATTTTTTTGAGTAAGCGTGGAACCCTCTTGTTAAGGCCAGAGAAAACCGTATGTTTCGGGCATATCGCAAGTAAGAAATAATTATGTTATATATTCTCCCAGATGTTAAGACTTGTTACTAAGGTATATCAGGACTATAGATAACCATGACAATACTCAATCTTAAGTAAATACTTCTAGTATGGAAGACTCTTCTTCCTCAACTAGTAATTCTTTTATCATAAATTTTCATTTTAAAGCTCAAGAAGAACCCCAAAGACAAATACATCCTTTCCATTTAAATCCACTTGATCCATACAAATTCTACCGTGTAAATATTCTAACTTCTTCTATTAAATTTATTGTACTTTTTGACAACCTAAGCTCAAATTTATGTAAAAGTCTTATGAAATTATTGTACAGTCTATCTCTTCTACTTCAAAAGAAACATACATTCCTGTTCTTTCTCCTAAAGATATTAAGAAATATAGATTTGAGAGATATAATGGATTGCATATGGGAGCAATCACAATTAGTTTCCAACCTTTATTCCTTGTAGGAAAAGATGTTACTTATTTTCTGATAGTTCTTGACACGAAGTGGAAAACTTTTGAAAATGCTTTGATTTCAGCAATAGAGGTAGGTCGTAAGCAAAGTCGTGTTGTCATCTAAGTAGAGCCAAACTTTACTTTAAACTTATATAGAACTACACTCCTAAAAGCCATAAAATTGTTAATATAGATGAATTGGTTAACAATGAATCTAGATGAATTAGCCCTTGCAGTACATCATTCTATAAATTATAATAATGTCCAAATTAATATGTTCTCAATGAGCCATACCAATCTTCCCATCACTAGAATGATTGATGGTGAAAGAAGAATCATTTAACCCAGACTTACAGACAGAATAAATTACTCTTTCTTCATCAATGGATTAATGAATATGAGCAAAAAAATAAGCCTTTACAGATCCATGAAGTTCCATATATTGATAGAATGCTAGAAGGAAGAGTATCAGTTTCTTTTCTCGGGAAAATAAAATCTTTGTATCATTGTGAAAAGTGCCAATTGCTTGGCAAGCATCCAGAATCCTGTTCTCATATTCCAAGAAAATCTTGCCCAATCAGACATATGGGTCCATTTTAAGTTATTAATGCTCTTACTAGTGAAGAATCAATCAGACAAGTCTTTGAAGAATATGCAGTTGTTAAATGGATAGTCTAAAAAACAGATCCAGCAGAATTTGGACCAATTGAAAAGGCAATCATTTGAGTAATATCAATGTTTTATAACAAAATAAAGCATTGGATGAAATCCATACTAAGCAACAATGTACAGCTTACACAATAAATATAAGAATTACAAAAGCAAGTCAAAAGGACTCACAAAAGACTAACTATGAAACAACTCTCTGACTGGCATGAACCTAGAAGAATTTCTATAATTTATTTCAGAGGAGGAGCTAGTGAAGCAGAAAATGCAAAAACATTGTAATGTTTCCAAGAATATTTTTGCAAGTAAAAGAAAATATCTTGGAAAAAAAATAAGCCTTTCAAATCAGCTTTTGTTTGGGAAGAAAGTACCTCTGGGGATAATATCAAAGGATTTTAGAGAAGTTACGAAATGCCTCATGTTGAGCCATAGCCCATTAAAGCAATTGGTTAGGAAGATAACACAGATGACAGTAGTTCTAAATCCAGTTCTTCTGCACCAATACCTATTAAGATGGAGAGACTACATTTTATACTTAATCTTATACATGTAAATACCACAAGAAGACGGTTCACCAATCTACATATGAGACTGGACAAGCATCAGGAATGGCATTAATGGCCACATATGAGTTATATTAACAGCAATAACCACCTCCACAACCACAACAAGATCTTCCACCTCAACAACCAACTAAAGCTGAATGGAAAACACATCATCAAGTTCTTCATACTCTAACTGTTAAAATATTATGGAACATTGATGATGTCAAACTAAATGACAAAACAGCCTACATTGAAAAAATGATTGTATGGTACGAAAGTGAAAGTCAAATAGCTCCACATCTCACCAAACGTGTGTGACATAGAGAATAATAGCTAGATTTATTAGATATTTACGAAGATGGTGGTATTCATTTAATGAAGAACAAAAGGAGTATATTTTAAGTAGACCAGAACCTGCTCTTATAAACACTTTAATTTTAGATTTCATTGGAACTGAAGACAATGAAGTTGAAATGTTAGAGAAATAATTTTTTCAAAATAAATATTGTGATGTCAGAAAATTTGAAGAACATTATATGGTACAGAAACGTCTCTATTATATATTTATCAAGTAAACGGACACAATTAAAAGACTATTTATTTTGAATATACCTCAGCCAATAACAGAAATTATTGAAGCAAAATTCAAATCTGAAGGCCATATTGAATTGACAAATTTCACTCTAGTAAAATTGTTCCAAATTGCAACAGAATTAACCTAGAATTATTGTAAAAATCAAAAACTAAAAAAGCACATGAAGCAGATTGAGAAAACCTCTCCCTCTAAGTATTACAATGCTGAACCACAAAAATTTGGATGTCAAGAAAACAGTAAAACATATCATTGCAAACCAAAGCTCCACAAAAGAAGAAAAACATAGAAGCCGTACAAAGGCTGGATGCATAGATTTGTCAAAAAACAAAAGTTTCAAAAGAAATCAGGCAGATGTTTTATCTGTGGAAAGAACGGACACTATGCAAAATAATGCAAATCCAATAAAAGAGTTCTTGTAAAGCTCTTACAGATGATCGACGATCTAGACTTTGATATACTATATACACATGGTTTAAAAATCCAACGGATGCAATATTCGCATTAGATGCTTAAGATTATGAGTCTGATACATCTATTGAATTTGATGATTCAAATTTCTCTTCTACAGACCATGAACCACTCTATGCAAATGGTGAAGAAAAATAATCACATCATGCATTTGTAAGTGACTTAACCATGCAACTAGAACCTCCGTTTCAGCCATATGTAAAGGTCATCTTGAAAGTCATTGAGGAGAAGCAAATTGCACTCACTACTTTAATTGATACAAGAGCAATTTCATCTATTGTCCATAGTAATTGTCTACCCAAGAATTTTTATGTTTCAACTCAACTAGCTTACCAGCAGCCAGCAAAAATAACTTATACAGTCATAAGTATATCAAACTAATAGAACTTTTGCCATTTAGCACAAGACATAGTTTCTTTGCTTATGATCAATTTATAGAAGATCTATTGCTTAGAATTGATTTTCTTAATCTCATTGACCCATTCATTTTCTATCTTGAAGAATTCAGCTACACTATTGTTAATCCTATTAATCATAATTCTCATTTATTTATAATTCTTTGGGTTGACCAATAATCTATCTTTGAGAGTAGGTGATAAAGTAAAAAATCACTCTACACCAGTCCAAAAGTTTAAAATGCAGTATAAAGAGCTTTTACAGTGTAGTGCAGATATTCCAAACAAGTTTTGGTCAAGAGAAAAATATTTTGTCTTATTGCCATATAAAGATAGACGAACTATGCCTCATCAAACAATCTCTCATCTAATAATGCCTCATAATGAAGAACTGTGCAAACAAAAAATCCAATGACTATTAAATCTCCAACTCATCAAGCCCTCTAAGTTTCATTAGGCCAACTCAACATTTTATGTCAATAAACATTTAAAATAAGTCAGTAGAAAGAAAAGATTAGTCATTGACTATAGAAGTTTAAATGACTATCTACAAGACATCAGATACCCAATTTCAAAATGAACTCATTACTTGAAGAAAATTGCATCTGCCATAATATTCTCAAAATTTGACATGAAGTCAGGATTCTGGCAAATTGGTATAAAAGATGAGGATAGACACAAGATAGCATTTGTAGTGCGACATGGACACTATGAATAGAATGTCATGCCATTAGGGTTAAAGAATGCACTATCAGAGTTTCAACATAGAATGATTGAAGTATACAGGCCGATATCAAAATTTTATCTGGTGTGCATTGATGATGCTCTCATATTCAGCTAAGATGAAGAACAACAAACTAAACATTTTCAGGAGTTCAAAGAATTAATGTTTAAATATAGTTTGGCGTTATCTGAGATAAAGATGAAAATTAGTCTTGAAGAAATTAATTTTTTAGGACTTCACATCAAGGATGGGCACATCATACCACAGCCATATACAAAAAAAGAAAAAAAACATCTCATTTTCTAGATAAATTGTCAACCAGAAAATGATTCCAATAATTTTTTAAAATCATTAATTATGCAGTAGATCACGTCCAAGACTTGACAAAGATGACAAGTCAAATTTTCATACACTTAAAAAAATGTGTCTTTACATGGTTAGAGGATGCAACAAAGGGTTTATAGTAATTAAAGAAAAAATGTCAATCATCAAGATAAAGGACATATCATCCTGTAGACTTATGTTAGTGATAATTATTGGGGTGCGATATTAATAGAGGAATCCAATGGTAACAAGAAAATTTATGCCTATAAATTAGGACAATTTAGTGATGTTTAACACTACTACTGATCTTTTAAAAAGAAAGTGCTAGTTGTGATCAAAATAATTAAAAAATTTTAGTTTTTTCTTTCTCTAACTCCATTTATGATTGAAACATATTACAAATACCTTCAGCGGTTACTCAAAAGAAAAGAAAGAGAAATTTCAGATCCTCAATTAGCAAGGTGTGCAGAATCTTTGTCTAGATTCAATTTTGAGGTCGAGCACATAAAAAGGAAAGTCCAATATAATTGTTGATTTTTTTTCCAGACCAATTTCAGTAATCAAGATGGCATTAAGAGACCAAATATCTACTAACAGAAGTCTCCCCACAACTTGGTTTATGAAAAATCCTCCTTACATGTACAACCTTTCAATTTTAGTTGCAGTACTACCTCTAGAAATCAGAGAGATAATTTTTTAAAAGGTAATTGACTAACATGAAGACTTTGATGTATATAATATGAAATAAGGGTATGGTCGCTCTTAAAAATGCAGGAATTCAGAAAGACAGTCTACAAAAGAAGAGATCAAAGACTATTCCAGATGTTTTCGGAAAGAGATCATATGCACCAGAGGATATTTCTCATCAACAAAACATTGCATTACACTATTGATGAGAACACTCACTAGGGAAACTATGTGATCTGTGAACCAACCAATCAAGCTTACTATATCTTTTGGTATTAGCTAAACATATATCTTGTAGTTATCTGTTCAAGTTAAATCTTATCCATACAAGCCGTCGATACAATAAGGACAGATGGTTTAATAGAATTTTTTTCTCTAATATTCGAAGATATTCTAACGCTTATCACTTAACTCATAATACTGTTGTTATAGTGCAGTTAAGAGATATTTGGAATCACCATAAGCCACCTTTCATCCACGTGGTTGAACGCAGTCATAATAATGATGATACTTTCTCAATGTGGAGTGGGTGTTTGCTTGCTAGATAAGCTTTAGTAGAAGTGTAAGGGATAGAGCCTCAGTATAACACTCGTAGTCCTTTATCTCCTGATGTCGTCACAACTTCAGATCTTTATTACATATAAGAAATTAAAAATTGTCAAATTTTTAGAGAGGAGCACCACGAGATTGAAATAAAAGAAAGATATCATGACTGGCTTGTAAGACATGGACGAGTAGATGATATTTCTCCATAGGAAGAACCTCATCTTCCAGATTGACAACATCAAAATGATGAAGTTGAGCAATGGTTATAGACTGATGATTTGGACAACTGGCCTCAACTAGAGAATGTACCCAATGATCCCATAGATGAAGACGAAGAAATGACTAAAGTACTAGAACAATGGAAGGAAGAGAAAGTGCACAAGAAAAAATCTGTAAGCACTGATAGTGACATAGATTAGTGAAAGTTGTAGTGGACTTCGCAATAGAAGTGATTGGGAATAAGTAAATAATAATATGACAAGTGTGTGGTTATAAATAAAAGTAATAAGGTAATATTCTTTAATTGAATAATTTAAAGGTGCAAGGATCAATAATCAATTATAATACTGAGAATTTTCTTTCATATACATTAAAGGAATCTTATTATTACAATAAAGACAAAAGATCATTATTACATCTTATGTCTAAAGAATCTACTTTACACATCACCCTTACTTTAATCTACTTTGCATTGTTAAAGAATATTACCTTATTACTTTTATTCATAACCACACATTTGTCACACTTTAACCTAATAAGTATTTAATACTTAAATGAATGCATCTTTATCTCGTGTTTACAAAGTTTATTGTCATACTCTTATTGTGTCGTGTTAAATTATATACTCAAGTTCATCTATTAATTTGTTAGGTTAAAAATATAAACTTGAACCACTCATTCATTATAATTATTGTATTATCCAAATTGACACAATTAATTCGCTCTTTTCGATAAATTTATTACCTTGGGGTGACAAATGTTTTGACAAATTTAAAAAATGTGACACATGTTTTAAAAATGCTCGATTAGGTGACAATCTGTTAACTTTGCCATCAACTTTGATATGAATAGACAATATGACGTTTATGCTCCAACAATTAATTACAAAATGACATTTCTACTCATATAGTTAGTTATAAAATGACATTTTTACTCCTATAATTAGTTACAAAATGATGTTTCTGCCCCTACTTACTTATTTTTAATTTTTTTGAATAAAAAAATATAAAAAATTATATATATATATATATATATATATATATAATTAAATCTAAGTCTAATTAACGAGGCTTTTTTTTGTTAAATCAAACAAATAATTTTTAAAAAAATTCTTGTTGAATCAAACTTATTTGTGAATTTAAAGAAGCAAATCTCTTATGAATTTTAAAGCATTAGATAAATACAATATTTTTATCTCTCTAGCTTTATGACAAAAAGAATAGGGAAGTTATCTATACACCACATTTCTTTTGTCATTATACATTTAACCATCACAAAATCTTGACATATTCTTTACACACCTTGTTTTTTTAACTTATATCAATTAATCACTTTCACACTATAAAATGATTATTTTACCTCTAAATAAATTAAAAATCTATTTTATTCTAAAATTTTAAAAAATAAGACAATTATAATTACAAGATTACCCTAAAGTTAATAAAATAAATAAATCTCAAAATCCAAAGATGTCAATTTTTTATAATTATAATTTCATTTAAAAATTATCATATTAATTTTTTGTAATTATAATTTCATTTAATTTGTATAAGGAAGTTTATTAATTTTAATTATAGGAAAGTTTATAATAATTATAGGGAGCTTTTCTCTTCATTTTAATTTTTGTAAACTTCTTTATACTTAATTTAATTACAAGAATTAAATGAAATTATAATTACAAAAAAATTAACATAATAATTTTTAAATAAATTATAATTATAAAAAATTAATATATACTTTTTTGTGATTTATTTATTTTATTAAATTTATGGGTATTCTTGTAATTAAATTTTTTTATTTTTTAAAATTTTGTAGAATAAAATAACTTTTTAATTCATTAAGTGGTAAAAATTACTTTTAGTATCAAAGTGGTTGATTTGCTTGACACATGTTTAAAAACAAAATATGGTATAAAGAATATGTCAAAATTTTGTAGTAGTTAGATATACATATAGCAAAAGAAATGTAGTGTAGAGATAATTTTTCAAAAAAATAAATCTATTTTTTCCAATTTTACCCTTGGTCCGTTAAAGTTAACGGCAAAAATTAATGAATTGTCACATGATCGAGTATTTAACGCGTGTCACCTTCTTGAAATTTGACAAAAAATATGTCACCCAAGGATAATTACCCCAAATTTAAAATAATTGTTTTTTATTTTTAGTTTTAAACATGTAACAATTCACAAAATAATCTTTTTAAAAATATAATATCAAACAAAGAAAAATCTTAATATTCTTCATGTTTAACATGATCTAATAGTATAGTCAACAAATAATCAATAATTTAGTTCTAGGGACTAATATTAGTGATTAAAATATATTAAGAGAAAAAAATCGTAAGGAGTTCATGATAACTCCAATTTTTATAATCAATACCTAAGGATTTTGAGGTTTGTGATAACTTTATATAATTAGTCAAATTATTTTTATGTATGATATTTTTAAAAAATAAATTTTATTTTTTCTTTAAAAATTTATAATTTAAATTATTAAATTTATAAAACTATTAATATTAAGTGTTAATAGGTTTTGATGCTTAAACCCAAATTCAACTCCTTATGGAATGGGTTTTAATGAGTTGACTGACCTATTATTCACATGACTCGATCAATGTACAATTATTTTTTATTGTGGGTCTGTAGTGTGTTAGTAGTTGTATGAAATTTTACTAGGGCTTATGCATATATAGGATAATATAGGGTAAATTCTCGTTTACTCCCTATATTTTAGGTTAAGTATTTGTTTAGTCCATATATTTTAAAAAATATCTCAAGATATCTTTTCTATTGAATGTATGATATTCATATCCTTAATTTTTTTTTGCTTTTACAATACCATTACTACAAATGTAAAACAATGTTGAATACTTTTGCAATAATCTTGCTATTAATTATTTATTAAAAATTAATTTATTAAATTAATCCTAAAAGTAAAATAATAATAAAAGAGTTTACAATTATTTTTATTTTACTTTTAGGGGTAATTTGTTTGTTGATTTTTTTTATAGATAAATTAATTAATATTCTCAAGAATATTGCTGCAAGGATAATATTGCAAAAGAAAAGAAAAATAAAAACATGAGTATCACTTATACAATAATAGGGGTGATTTGAGACTTTTTTTTTTTTTAAATAAAAGGATTAACATAGCACTTAGCTCAAAGTATAAGGACTAAATATACATTTGTCCTAAAAATCTTTAGAGAAAAGCCACTTACGTTTCTATAGTTTGCTTAAACAATCACACAAACTTCCTTTACTTCAAAAATGACCACACATATCTTTTTTTTTTTTTTTTTACTATTATACCATTTGATTATAGTCAAAACTATCATAATAAATATAAATTCATTAATCCAAATTTTAACTTTAAATTTTCTGCAAGTATAGACATAATATATGAACTAATAAATAATATTATAAATAAAGTATACAACATCAATTGCGTGCATTATTTTTAATGTTAAATACAATTATTTATATTTCTAATATGTGAAATAGATTTTATTAATATTAAAAATATATGAAAGATTAATAATACTAAATTAACTTTTGTTATTAATAAATTTATAAAATGCATAATTTTAAATTATTTTCATACTATATTTTGTATTTATTATAAAAGTTTATTTAAAGTCAATTTTTGGGTTGTTATAAGCGAAGTGTATAATCAATAAAAAGATATCTTTGCGACCATTTAAACTTGGGAGTATAGATATGAGTGTAAAAATTAATGTATGAGTGTAAAAAGTAACGGTGTTCAAAATAAAATTTTTAATGCAAATAAAACCATCCTATATATTTAATTTTGTATACTTTTTAAAATTTCAAAAATAATTATTATTTAAACTATTTAAATTAATTAACTTTATTTTCTTAAAAACCCAATAAAACTAGTTAATACATCCATTTAAGAAATTTAACACATACAATTACAATAAAAATTTGAGTGTTTGTCTAATATTTTTTTATTAAAATTACAGTGTTTATAATATTTTTTATCGTGTAAATAACTTATTCATATTTATATTACTCAAAATGGGGATTAAATAACTCTTTACAATGTTCAATCTTTGAATGAATTTTATGACTTAAAATGATGGTACTATTTTTCTTTCCAATTATCTTTTTAAACCTAATCTAACTTAGGGTCACTTTGGAAATGTTATAGTTTAAACCGTACCTATATTTATTTACTTAAAACGGGGATTAATTAACTCTTTACAATGAATGTTATGACTTAAAATGATGGCACTATTTTTTTTTCCAATTGTCATTTTAAACCCAATCAAACTTAGGGCAACTTTGGTAATGGTATAGTTTATAAAATAATCATTATTAATTATGCTATATAAATAATATTTATTTTTGAAATATTGTGAACTTTAAAAACAGTTATACATGTTTGAAAAATCTTACTATTAAATTGTTATTAGAACTTAAATGACTAAATTAGACATAATATTAAATAAAATTTATTTACACGTATATAAACATGTATATATAATATTTTTTATTGTGTATATATAATAATTAATAGCTAAAATCAATATTTTCTTATTATTAATTTTTTTTGCGTAAAAATAATTGGCAATAATAATAATTTCTTTAAATTTAATGATTTTATTTCCTAATTAATAAGGATAGTTTTAGATGTTTATAATATATATAAGGAGAAGTTTATAATTGAATTAAATATGAAATTGATTCTAAAAATTAAAATTTTCAAAAGCTACTATTTCCCTATTTTTCCAAAATTTTTTAAAATGAGATAATTTTTTCAGAAGTGATTTTTAAAAGCTTTTAATTTTTTAAAATTACTTTTGAGTCTTTTAAAAGTAATTTTAAGGAGGCCATTAATTAGTTGATTGACTTGATAAGGTAATAATTATTAATTGAATGGTTTAAACAATTTATTTATTTTTTTGTACTTATTCTATATTTTATTTTAATAGTAAACAAAACATATTTGAGAGTGGCTATCTATTTATCATACATATTTTAAAAGGACAATAAAAATTAATAATAACATGAAAACCACACTCTTGAGATAGAACTATTTTAGCTTATATTTTCAACTTAAAGTTTAATAAAATTAAAAAAAAAACAACTTAAATTTTGATATAAATTTTGAACTATTCATTTCACGTAATCATTTATAAATGAATCCTACTTTAAACTTTAACTATCTATCATTGCATTACATGAGATTAATAACTCAGAATTTAAATATAAATTAAAATAAAAATGTCCAAAAAATAAAATAATATTTTACCTAACTCATTGATAATAATCTTTTTGAGCTGTTATATTGTTCTACTTAATTGCCATTTTTCCTATTTTAAAATTTCTTAATCCTATTGTCTTAAAACTCCGGGTTAGAATTGACGGCCCTGATAAATCTTTCCCCAGACTAAACTAAATCGGACGGCAGCAACGACAATAACGGGCCGTTCCGATCACCGTCTCAACAAAAAGCATATATACAGCAATGTCGCACACAAACCCATTGATATTGCGACACGTGTCAAAAATAAAGTAATTCCTGGCCGTCGGATCATAACCCACTTAACAATGATCCTCGAGCACTTTTAAATCGAAGCGAAGGGCAGAGCTTAAAACCTCAGCGCCGCCTGAAGAACAAAAAGTAAAGGGCTCTTATCTTCTTCTTCCCCAAATTCTTTGTCCCCACACAAAAACCCTAGCTTCGAGGTAACGTCGCTTAAACTCTTTTATCTTCATTTTGATTCCTGGGTTTACCTTATTTTTCTAATTTGTTTTTTCTCTGTGTTAGAAAATGTGAGCTTTTGTTTTTTATTTTTTGTTTTAGGGTTTTGTTTTGTTTATTTGGGGATTCAGTGATGTTTAAGATCCCTATTGTAAATTCTTATCTGATATTTGCTTGATTGAGCTGGTTTTATGTTTTCCATTTTGTGGGTTGATTGTTAGGGTTTGTGTTTGGGTTAAAGTTTTGATTTTGTTCAATTTTATGTGTTTAATTTATTTGTGTATTATTTATTTGTATCCCCTTGGGAGTAGTCTAGTTTAGGAATCTGTCAAATTGTAAAAATTATTTCAATTATGTGGAGTACAGCTATTTTCTTGGATTCGTTTTTGGACTAGTTCGGTTCAAGCTAGCTGTGAAGTGATTGTTTTTCTAATTACTTTCATTACTGTTATGCAGATGAATGTTGAGAAGCTAATGAAGATGGCTGGTGCAGTTCGCACTGGTGGTAAGGGTAGTGTGAGAAGGTGTGTGGAAGCGAGTCCAATGTGGAAATATTTGCTCTGGAAATGGCATAAACTTGCTATAAAATTTGTTGCTCTTTTGCATTATGACTTAATTATTTATATTGTTGTCTCTTTCCTCTGAGCCTCGAGTTTTTCTTGTTTATATATCTTCTTTTCAACTTTTTGTCGTCTGGGACTGGTAGCAAACTAAAACAAGAGAGAGCAAGAGTGGGAGTAGTAGATACTTGAGCTTATTTTAGATACTAGCCCATTCTGTGTTCTGTACTTTAATTTGTTGCGGTCTATGTGAATGGTGTAAGAGAAATGGATACTTGAACTTTGTGCATTATTTCTTCTGTTAATCATACTTCATTTTGTGGTTTGGCGTTTCATTGAAATTTTCCTGTCCATTATGAACTATATTTGAATTTTAGGTGTGCCTATCGTATGGTAAACTCTTTCTTTACACTTGCTTTAAATCACAGAAAGAAGAAGGCTGTTCATAAGACCACCACTACTGATGACAAAAGGCTTCAGAGCACCTTGAAGAGAATAGGAGTGAATGCTATTCCTGCAATTGAGGAAGTTAACATTTTCAAGGATGATGTAGTTATTCAGTTCTTAAACCCCAAAGGTAAAGCCAATGGAACATGATATGAAGTCTCTAATTTTTCTTTTACATTGACTTTCTCTTGTTTGGCTTGAAACTTATTTAATAAATTATTTATTTTTGTTTTTTCAGTACAAGCTTCAATTGCTGCCAACACATGGGTTGTTAGTGGTGCACCACAAACCAAGAGTAAGTTTCTGTATTATATATTTTGATTTGCAAACAAAAAGTTCAATATTATGATTCTATCTTTTGTATGATTTGTCTTAACTTAATGCTTACATTGTGTTTGTTTGATTGGCCTGAGGCTTTTCCCTATTTTCTTTTTATTTTCGGCATTATGAGATTAACAAGAGTTTTTTTCCATTCACAGAATTGCAGGATATTCTCCCGGGAATCATCAATCAATTGGGTATGCATTTCTTGCTTTTTTCTATCATTTCAAAAGGTTATTCAATTGACTTGCCTCTAGTGGCTGAACTTCTTTTCAATCGAATCCTTTTCAGGGCCAGATAACTTGGACAACCTGAGGAAGTTGGCGGAGCAGTTCCAGAAGCAATCACCTAATGCAGGAGCTGGTGCACCCACCACTCAAGAGGACGACGACGACGAGGTTCCAGAGCTTGTGGCAGGCGAGACCTTTGAAGCCACCGCAGAGGAGAAAACAGAGAAACCTGACGCGGGTTCTTAGAGAGTTTTATTTAGAGACTGTTATTCTATATATTTTCTATGTTTTTTGAGTTTTTATTTTTCTTTTCCAAGTCAACTTTATCTTATTTTATCTGATTCTCCCTGTGTGACACTAGATATTGTTACTTTTAATTCAATGTTTCGCTCCAGTGAAAACCATTTTCTGAATCCAGTAGCACTGTGACAAGTTACAATGGCTTTCTATTGTGCTTTTCTAATTATTGTTGTTAGTTGTCGGTTCGGCTTCTCTTCAATGAGATAAGCGGCCAAATATTAGCTTCGCTTCAATGAGATAAGCGGCCAAATATTTTGCCTGCGTTTCGCAGTCTTTATTGTAGGTTTGATTTGACGGGCTTCTGTTTTACGGTTATGTTGTACCAGAGGTTTGTTGAAGTTTTCATTTTACGGTTTTGGGTTTTGGCATTCTGATGGATAGGGTATTGAAAATGGTAGGGTTGAGTTTAATTGGCTTTGTTTTTTTTTTTTCTTTGGGGAAAATAAAATGTATATATTTTTGGGTGTACTAGTTTTAAGGATTACTGAAAAATGTTTGATTCTTGATAATAAAATAAATTAATTTAGGGAAATCTTCTCTGTATGAATTTTTATTGGTTATATGTACATTTAATTAATATAAAATTTTGAAATATTCTCTGTATTATTAATTTTGTTTTTAAATTTTGTATCAATAAATGATTTTTATATTATAAAATAATTATTTTATTTTATAAATTTAAAAAATAAAAGAGTTATAATTACAAGATTATTTATAAATTTAATAAAAAGTTATAAAACAATAAATCTCAAAATTTAAAGATTATTTTTTAATTTTAATTATAGGAAAGCTTAAAATAATTATAGTATGTTTTTATCTTTATGTTAATTTTTTGTAAATTTCTTTATATTTAATTTAATTAAAAGAATTAAATAAAATTATAATTACAAAAAAAATTAAAAAATTAACATGATAATTTTAATTTATTTTGGGATAAGATTATTATTTTTATTATTAATTGGTTGATTGATATACGTTTAAAAATAAATGTGGTGTAAAAAATATGTTAAAATTTTGTGATAGTTAGATGTATATATGATAAAAAAAAAATAGCAATGCATAGATAATTTCTCATTGATTTAATACTAACAAAAATTTAAATTTAGAAGTTAAATATTGTTTGTGCATTCATTGTCCAATGTGGGATTGAATTACACTAAGTGCTGGGTGCGTGGGATTGAATTATGTTAAATACTGACTCGTTTTTTTGTGTAATATAGGATTGTATTGAATTATACTATAGTTAATATTATCTCGTGTTTGGTAGAATATAAGATTGGACTAAGTTGTACATATAATTTTAACTTTCAGTTATTTAACAATAAATATATTTGATTAAATTTTGGAAGTTAATTTAAATTTAATTGTAATGTATATTATAATAAATTTATATTTATAAATTTAGTATTATATTATTATTTTGTGAGAAAACAAATATATTATATAATATTTATACTATTTCTTAATTTAAAAGTTTAAAGAATAATTAATTACAATGTAAAGAATATCAAGTAAAAGGATTAGCTAGTTAATTTTTTTTTTCTACTCATTCCTTTTTATCCCGTTAAATAATATGGGATAAATTTTTAGCCTAAAAAAATTATGGAAATTTACCCATTTGAGAACTTTCAACTTTCATTTTTAAAAAAGACCACACTTCGATTTTTCTTACGATATCAACTATTTATAATTCTTTTAGACCACAATACTCTTAAAACTTAAAACGAACAAAACTCAACTCAAAACCCCAGACGATAGCCGAACCCCATCTTCACACTCCCACAAAACACACTCCATTTCACCCATCTCACATTTATCAAACAAAAATTATGTCCAACTCCAAGTATCACCCGAAGTCACAAGCATCAAACTAAATTTCAAAAATTAGGTATTTACAATAAATATATAAGTAGCTAGCCCAAAGATTACACTATTAATCAATAGCTTGAGTTATGCAATAAAATTTATCAATCATGTCATTCATCGAAGATACCAAATATTATACCATAATATTGACATCCTCCTTCAAATTGATGCTGGTGAATCAACATGGATCAATTTGTCAACTAAGAATTGATGCCATATCCTGGTCAGGAACTTTGTAAACATATCTACAATTTGATGGAACAGCATAGCAGAAGCAGAATTGATAGGATAAGAAAAACTAAATATTATTCTAGAACTGGATCAAGCTAACGCGATTAAATAATGCTCTAATCGAAGCGTGATTAGATCCGTTCTAATCTAAACGAATCAATGAGATTTTTAATAACGCATAAAGCGAGATTAGATGACTTTCTAATCTAAACGACTCAACAAGAGAGATTTTGATAGATAATCCCAGAAGAATTATAAAAGAGAGATTTTATTAAATAATTAAAAATAATTAACTTAAAAAGAAAAACTAAATCATAAATGGAACATAAATAAAAGACTAAGATACATTCCTTAAAATAAATAAAATAATGTCCTACATCAATGTCTCCCTCTTAAAAGAAACATGTCATTGAGTTTGAATACGGTCTGGAGGATGAAACTTGTAGTGTAGGAGCAAATCATCTTGTAATTCGAACTTATTATCTTTCTCATCAATCTTTCTTGAAACTTTGAAGAACCCATACTTTAATAATTTCCTTCGCTTAATTTGAAGACTTCCAAGAACGAACAACAATCAAATAACTCTTTTAGGCGATGAAGACTTCCACCATATAGATGCTGCACCCTTCAATTTGAATGCCACAAGTTTAACCTGCTTATCTTGAGCAATATCTATATACTGAAAGAAATTTTCTCATTAATCTTTCCTTTAACCTACTTAATGAACCAGGTTCTTAAATTATTTTCTTGTAACTTTGTTGTGCTATATTTTGATGATATCTTGGTGTATTCTGTTGATGTGGTGACGCATTTAGAGCATTCTGTTTACATTAATCTAAATAAATTTAGCTTTCTACATAATAATATTGAGTTTTTGAGTTTTATTATTGGTGTATATGAGATTCAGGCTATGGAGTTGAAAAGACAAGCCATTAGAGAATGGCTTACGCTCAAGACAGTGGGTGAAGTTGGAAGTTTTCATGGCCTGACAATATTTTATAGGAGATTTATTCGTGGCTTTAGTACGATAGCCGCATCTATTATGGAGTGCTTAAAGAAAAAGAAGTTTAGATAGGGAAAATAAGAAAAGACAAGTTTTGATTTACTCAAAGAGAAGTTGTCCACTGCTCCTTTATTGAACTTGTCAAATTTCAACAAGTTATTTGAGGTCGACTGTGATGCTTCTGAAAAAAGAATTGGAGCTCTTCTTTCCTGAGAAAGGAGACCAATTAAGTACATGAGTGAGAAATTGAATGAAGTACAGCAGAAGTGGTCTACTTATGACCAAGATTTTTATGCTATCATTAGAGCATTGAAGACTTAGGAGCATTACTTGATTCAGAAAGAATTTTTGCTTTGCAGTGATCATCAAGCATTAAAGTACTTTAACAGTTAGCAGAACTTGAGTAAGATGCATGCGAGGTGGGTGAATTATAAGCAGAAATTCACTTTTATTTTGAAGCATAAGTCTAGCAGCAAAATAAAATGGCAGATGCGTTAAGTAAGCGAGCAACTTTATTAGTAACTCTAGTAAATGAATTTACTGGTTTTAATTACTTGAAGGAGTTGTATGCGGAAGATGATGACTTTACACACATTTGGGATTGCTGCATTAATCATCAGAATGTTGGAGACTTTTCTAATCTAGAATGGATATCTATTCCAGTTCAACTAATTATGTGTGCCTCGAAGTTATTTGTAAGAACATATTATCAACGAGTTGATGGATGAAGATTAGGTGGACACATAGGTCTAGACAAGACTAAGGCACTTGTAGAGGGGCGTTATTATTGGTCACAACTAAATAGGGACGTGTGCAAGATTGTGTAGAGGTGTCGATTTTCTAAGAGAATAATAGACATGCACAAAACACTGGTTTGTACACACTATTACCAATTTTAGAAAATATTAGGTTAGATTTGTCCATGGATTTTGTGTTAGGGTTGCCACGCACAAGGACAAGTCGAGATTCTATATTGGTTGTGGTAGATAGGTTTTTAAAGATGGCACATTTCATTTCATGTAAGAAAACTAAAGATGCTGCTTCAGTAACACATTTATTCTTTTGGGAAGTAGTGTGTTTGCATGTCATTCCAAAGACTATTACTTCTAATAGGGACATGAATTTATTAGTAAATTTTGGCATCATCTTTAGGATAAGTTTGACACGTAATTGCAGTTTATTAGTGCTTTCCATTCATAGAAAGATGGGCAAATAGAAGTGGTCAATCACACTTTGGGCAATATGTTGCACTGTGTTTGTGGTAACAAGCAATGGAACTGGGAAACTGCATTACCTTAGATTGAATTCGTTTACAACAACATAATAACTCAATCTACTTGCAAGACACCTTTTGAGGTTGTCTACACTAGTTTTCTAAGACAATTTTGTGACTTGGCTATCATGCCAAGAGTAGCTATGGTTGGAGAATGCAAAGTAGTAAATAATACGCCAGAAAAGGCTCTGAAGATTTGAGCCGATGTTCGAGCTCATTTGGAGGTTGGCTAATGAGATTATGGATAAGGATGGCACAAGCACATGGAATAAGGCATATTTAGATCCTATGCAAGGTCCCAGTGGACCCGTCACAAGAGCTCTTGTAAAGAAATTAAAAAAAGTGCTTAATAGGCTGATTTAAGCAATTTGGGATTACTATTGAAGGAATCTTACAAGATATTCAGATAAATAAATGTGTGAATTAAGCTCTTGAATTTTATGAGCAATCAAATCCATGAAATCGGCGCATTAATGATGCCTATACGCCACTATCTTTTCAGATAGTGTTTTCATTTTTAAAAGAGGCAACAAATAAGTTATTTTTATTTTATTTAGTTATTAAGATACTTTCCTTTTTAATATATTAAGATCTTGATTTATTTAGGATTTTTTTCATTTTTATTATTAGATTAGATTATGATTTATTTAGGATTTTTTTCCTTATTTTATTAGATTGAGATTCTTATTTGATTTTGGATTAAGATTTGTTTCCGATTTTAGATCAGGATTTACGACAGGAAATATCTAGGACAATTATGGCAGAGATTTCCTGTAACTTATATATATTTGCATTAAATAAGAGAGGAATAAAAAGTTTTTTATACAATTTACTTGAGAGTATAATTCTCTTTAGTTCTTAAATGAACTCTTTGAATTTATCAGATTTTCTATGACGTTCAACCTTTGACTTATACCAAGGTTCTTGCTTTATTAAGTAACGAGTTGCGATTCTATTTAATTCCTAAAATTAGAAATGATCTTGGAGTGTAATTTGATTAGGGTCTCGTCAGTCCTTGACGGTGTTCATATTAGTTGGTATCAGAGCAAAGGTTTTAATTAGGTTTTTCCTATTCTTATTTAGATTTCGCGTCTTGTTTATTTCAATTAAAAAAAATTATGAACAGTGGTGCATAAACAGTATTTAAGGTTTCTTAATTTTGCATCATTGTGATTTATTTCCTTAAATCCATAAATTTTACCAATTCCTTACTCTAAATTCCTTCAATTTTCAGTTATTTAGTGTTAAAAAAAAGAAAAAAAAAGTGAAAAAATCTTTCAATTTCTATTGTTGGTGTCTTATAGAATCTAAATTTGAATTTTTATTGTGTGAAAAGTTTTGTCCAAAATATTATTATTTTGTGCTTGTAAAACCTAATCATACGTGTTCGTTGTGTTCTCGCCATTGAAATCCAATTCTCTTTGGTATAATCTTTGTTAATTGCTGTTGAAATCTTGATATTAGTTTGACTAATTTTATAAGAAATAAGAGAGAATTACTATAAGTAGGAAAAAGCAAGTGAGTGTGAGCATATTAGAATGTAAAAGCCAATAAATTTGAGTGAAATACGAGTGGAATTGAGTAAATCATTCGCTTGAGTGAAACACTTAAGGAAGTGAAGTGAGGTCCTTTCCATATTATTTCTAATCTCTTTTTACAGATTTCAACTATGTCTTACAACGAAGAACGAACAGCAAATGCGGAGGATCAACAACCAACTATTCAAAATTTTTAAATTCAAGCCTTGATGAGAGAGATAAGAGGACTGATGAGGCTGAATTAGAGCACATACATGAGCGTTTGGATCAAGTAGAGAATGCACGTGTAGGACAACCACAATATGTTCCCCAAGCACATAGGAGGGAGAGAGTTCCAGTTAGAGAAGAGGTTGATGACTATTATGGAGATGAATATGGTGAATGGGAGGATTCTGCAGGTAATCATAGAAGAGCAAGGTATCGAGATGATCGTGTGAGTGGCATAAAGATAAATTTTCTGTCTTTTTAAGGAAACCATGATCGTGAAGCATACCTTGAATGGAAGAAGAAGGTAGAGTTTGTATTTGAGGTAAAAAAAGGTAAAATTACTGTGATTGAGTTTTCTGATTATGCTAATACTTAGTGCGAGCTTGTTATAACTAGAAGAGAAAATAGAGAACGTCCTGTTGAAACGTAGATTAAAATGAAGACATTGATGAGAAGGCGTTTTGTACGTAGCCACTACTATTGACGCTTGTACCAAAAACTATAAAGTCTTACCCAGGGTAGCCGAAGTGTGGAGGATTACTAGAAAGAAATGAAGGTTGCTAAGATTAGAGCAAATATATAGGAAGATACATAAGTTACCATGGCACGATTCTTGAATGGCCTTAACCGGCTAATTGCAAATATGGTTGAGTTGCAACATTATGTGGAAGATTGAGCAGTAACTCAAGAGGAGAGGTAACACCCATGCAACCCCAAGCTTGAGTTCCACTCTATAGAAGCCAAGATATGTGAAGCGAGATAAGAGGCCACAAACATCTACTCCACCTAAATTAAGAATCGAGCCCTCCAGTCTTAATTCACAAGGTAATATTGTAACACCCACTATTAGAAATCATGATATTAAGTGTTTTAAATGTCATGGCAGGGGACACATAGCTAGTGAATGTGTGAATAAAAGAGTTATGGTGTTGCAAGATAGTGGTGAAATTGTAACCGATGATGAGACAGAAGATAATGAGATACCACCATTGGAGGATGTTGAAGATGAATAGTATATAGTCTCTGATGAATTAACTTTAGTAGCTAAGAGAGCTTTGATTGAGTAATTAAAAGAAGATAAAACAGTGCAACGGGAAAACATATTTCATACTATGTGCTATGTTTATGAAAAAGTATGTTGTATGATTATTGATGGGGGAAGTTGTACCAATATTGCTAATACTATCATGGTGGAGAAGTTAGGGCTTCCAACGCTTAAGCATCCACAGTCATACAAACTGCAGTGGTTGAATGACTATGGTAAGGTGGAAGTGAACAAATAAGTACTACTGTCTTTTAAGATTGATAAATATGAAGATAAAGTACTATGTGATGTGGTACCATGCAAGCTCGACGTTTATTATGTATGAAGCATGATGGCTTTACCAACAAGCTCTCATTTGAGTTTAATCAACGCAAGATCACTCTTGCTCTATGGACATCGAAATAGAGAAAGAGAGTGAAAATCATAGAGGCGCCGAGCAGAAAGGGGGAGAAAAATAAAAGAAAATTCAGTCAATTGGGAGAAAATTCGATAGAAAACAAAAGAATTTTTATGCAAGACCAAGAGAGATAAAAACGAGCATTGTTTTCTAATCAGCCGATAATTGTACTTCTATACAAAGAGGCATTTTTGAACACTAACGAGCTTAACCTTATCTTATCTAATTCTATTGTTTCTCTTTTGCAGATTATGAGGATGTCTTTCCGAGGAAATACCATGTGGATTACCTTATATCCGAGGAACCGTGCATCAAATTGATTTCATGCCTAGTACAACCATTCCAAACTGACCAGCTTATAGGAGTAACCCAGAAGAAAAAAAAGGAACTTCAAAAGCAAGTTAATGAGTTAATGGAAAAATGGTACATGAGAGAAAGCATGAATGCATGTGCAGTTCCAGTTTTGCTAGTTCCCATGAAAGATGGGACATGGAGGATGTGAGTTGACTGCCGAGCCATCAGCAACATAACGGTAAAATATCGACATCCCATTCTTAGGTTAGATGATATGCTTTATGAATTGTATGATTCTTGTACATTTTTTAAAATTGATCTAAAAAGTGGATATCATCAGATTAGAATGAAAAGTAGATGAATAGAAAATTGCCTTTAAAATAAAATATGGTTTGTATGAATGGTTAGTTAAGTCTTTTGGTTTGAGTAATACTATGAGTACTTTTATAAGACTTATGAATCATATTTTGTGGGCTTTTATTGGCAAGCTGTTATTTATTTTGATGACAGTCTCATATATAGCAAAAACTTAAATGATCATATAGCTTGGAAATTTGTTTTAGATGTGCTTAGGAAAGAAAATTATTTGCTAATTTGAAGAAATGTACCTTTTGCACCTTTAAACTTATGTTTCTAGGATTTTTCATAAGTGCATAGGGTTTAAAGGTTGATGAAGAGAAGGTACGTGCAATCAAGAATAGCCGAGTCCTATAAGTGCAAGTAATGTGAAAAGCTTTCACGAACTTACTAGTTTCTATTGACAGTTTATGAAAGACTTTAGACCATTGGTCACACCGCTTACTGAAATAATCAAGAAAAATGTTAGATTCAAGTGAAGAGAAGAACAATAGAGGGCATTCCAAATGGTCAAAGAAAAGCTAACTAGCGCCTCTTTATTATCCTTATCTAACTTTAACAAAACATTTGAAATTGAATGTGATGCTTCAAGTATTGGCATAGAAGCTTTTCTTATGCTGAGGGGACAACTAATTGCTTATTTTAGTAAGAAATTAAGTGGAGCAGCCTTAAACTTTCTTACTTGTGATAAAGAGCTATATGCGTTAGTTTAAACATTGGAAACATGGCAGTACTACCTATGACCTAAGGAGTTTGTAATTCACACTGACCATAAATCTTTAAACTATTTTAAAGGCCAACACAAGCTAAAAAAAGGCATACTCTTTTGGTGGAATTCATAGAGACATTTCCATACGTCATTCATTATAAGTAAGGTAAGGAAAATGTAGTTGCAGATGTGCTTTCTTGTAGGTATGCCTTAATCTCAACACTTAATGCTAAATTACTTGGTTTTGAACATATTGAGGAATTTTATGCTAATGACCATGATTTTAGTGCTGAATATCAAAATTATAAAGTATGTGGTTGGTAAGTACTTTAGACATAATGGTTACTTGTTTTGAGAGAATAAGTTGTGTGTGCCTAATTGTTCTTTAAGAGATTTATTGGTGAGAGAATCCCACGGAGAAGGATTGATGAGACATTTTAGAGTTGTAAAGACTTTAACTATATTGTAGGAACACTTCTATTGGCCACATATGAAACGAGATATTGAGAGACTTTGTGGTAAGTGTGTCACCTGTAAGCAAACTAAATCGAAAGTGTAGCCTCATGGATTATACACCCCGTTACCAATACTTAGTGCACCTTAGACTGATGTTTCAATAGATTTTGTATTAGGTTTACTTAGGTCCAAATGAGGTAAAGACTCAATTTTTGTAGTCATGGATGGATTTTCTAAGATGGCACATTTAATTTCATGCCACAAGACAGATGATGCTTTTAACATTGTTGATTTATTCTTTTACAGAGATAGTGAGGTTACATGGTATACCCAAAACAACCGTTTCTGATAGGGATGCTAAGTCCTTGAGTTACTCATAAAACTAATAGTCAAACAGAAGTTGTAAATAGAACTTTATATACTTTGTTGCGGGCAATCATTAAAAAATAAAAAATAAAACTTGGGATGACTGTTTACCACGTGTTGAGTTTTCTTATAATCGTATATTCAGTCTGCTACTAAGTATTCACCGTTTGAAATTGTTTATGGTTTTAATCCATTAACTCCATTAGATTTAACTCCATTACCTATTTCTGAGTGTGTTAACTTAGATGGAAAGAACTAGGCTAAAATTGTTAAGTAGATACGTATGTTAAATGTGGTATCAAGAACAAATTGTGCTAGGTAATAATAATGTAACTGTCAACAAGGTGGCATGACTATCACTAATTTACCTAGATGAATTTTATGTCAACAATGAGTCAAGCCCTACAACATAAATTAGAGGGAGGTTTTCTCTAATAAATCTAGTGTAAAGTACTCACCATACAGAATAGTAATAATCTTGCATTGAGGAGCCTGTATACCAGTGTAATATCTAGACAAGATTATTACTATCTCTCTACGATAAGTCAAAATAATTTAAGTAAATTAGAGAAAGTAAAAATAGACTTCTTAAATTAAGCCCACAGATCATGTTGAGGATTCACCTTTAACCTAAGCTTGGAAATAAATTAGCTACTCGTTTTATAGCTAGGGGTAAAATGAGAATTTTATTAAAATACATAGAAAATACGAGATGGAGAATGAATTAAAGAAAATAGAGCCCAAAAATGGATTCAGGGGTATCAAATTAGGGGAGAGCCCCCCTATTTATACAATGAGTAAATTATGGCCATCGGATGAAAAAAATTCGGACACCTAGGATTGTGCCATGTGGCACTCTCTGATTGGTTGGAACATGACACCAAGACTTTCATTCCATGTATATGCTTGTACGGTATGCACGTTTTTCAATCCACTAATATGCTGCCATGTCATCGGTCAACGCAAAAGTTAACAAATATGATTCAGTGTATTGTATGTATTGCAAGATCATTTTTTGGTCCAATAAACTTCTGGCACGTCATCCGTCAATGTCACATCATCAGTCAACAATACATTAGTAGTCAACAACACATCAGTGGTCAATGTCACGTCAGCATTCAACGCCACGTCAACAAGGTCTACTGAAATCTTAAAATTATAATTTTACCCTTTATGTCTTTCCTAAGGTTTTCAACTATTCTAAGTTTAAAATTGTTGTCTGTTTTGCTGTCCGACTTCTCGTTTATTGATAAATGACTAAAATACCCCTCAAATACATAAATTATTAAAAATACACACAAACTTATATAATCAAATATCAAGGGACTTAAACTATATAAATGTAGAGATTTTAGTGAGACTTGGAGTTTAAAATGATGATTTTACTCTTTATAAATATATATTCTCTAAGACTCAATACTAACCTGTCTCAATAATCACTAAGCTTAATTTTAAGCACTAACTAGGGATAAAAAAAACTTAGAGTTGAGTCTGGTACATAAAGTAAGCAGTATCAAATCATATGTTTTACGCACTACTAACATTTTCTTGATGGGATGATTTCCCACTATTGAGGATTGGAAAATGCACGAGTACAAACATTGTCCCTTATCTAAATAAAGGCCAGTAGGGTATAATATAAAGATTAGATACTTCATACATAGAAAGATATACAATAATAAAGAAACTAGAAAGTACAACTTTAATTTCTTCAAATGTTGGATAGTTGGTGAGAGTAACAAGTTGTAGACGAGAATGATAAAAATGCTCCACCAGAAACTCAAAATTGGAAGTCCATAATGACTACCTCCATTACAAAGTTGAAACGACAACAAATGAGCTTTATATATCTTGTTGAGGGAAATTCCATCATCGAATTTCAAACAGGCCAGACAAAGAGGAGATCGCATGAGAGATATTGTAATAAATTTTTTCATCACTCACGAATGGAACCCTCCAAATAGATCAAATCTCAAAACCTTTTAATATGGGAAAAAAAGCACCATGGCAATCAATGTAATCAAACGCTGGTATGATTGAATTTGTTTATAAGTTCTAATGAGGTCGAAGTTTAAGAAATCGATATGCTTACTACCTACTTAAAAGTTATTTTGAAACACTTGTCTTTTTATGTTATATGCCATGTTGGAATAAACACAACATGTGTCTGTTAATCTCAGCTAAAAGGGAAGAGAAAACTTATTGGGTTAGGGAGTATTATTCATGCATTTATTTACTTGGAAATAAGAAATTAATCATTGTGTTAGTTGGCTTTATTACACATATATTACTTTTGAGAAAGTCTGTTTTTAATTAAAGGAATTAATTATTCTTACATAAACTTATACCTTTGAGAAAGATCTAGTAATATGTAGGCTCACTTAGGAAGATCAAGGGTCAATTTTGACCTCAAACACAGCAAATTAAAAGTCTTATCCTGAAACCTCATGAGAGAATTGATGAAAATTTTCATCACAACAAGGTACGCATAAATGAAAACCAAGCAAAGAAGGGAAGAAACATTAATACAAAGTCTCCATGAGATAAAGCAGTTAGGCAAATATTACAAGCATTACAAAAGAATCAAATGCAATGCCTGAAGAAAGGTCACCAATTGAAAACTTAGTAAAGGTTGCCAACTCAACCATAAAGACAACAATGGAAAAGAGGGTTGTAATGTTTGATCAAGGAAAGAAAAATGTCCAAAAGTGTCTACAATTACCAGGTTATTTTATTTAATAAAATTTAATTTTCTCACCCTAGTTATAGTTTTTCATAGCATAAAGTCAACATAACGAAAGAATAATTTAGATGAGAAATGGAGTAAGATCAGTATAACTATGAAACTTAATACAATAAAAAGATCTTCAAAGGACGACGATTCGTGAAGTCTAAACACCTATTCAAACAATCACCGTACCAAATAAAGTAGAATTTCATGGCCTTAAGAAGGCCTCACTATTTAAAGGATCCTAAATTATATTGCCCTCGGAGGCACGAATTATACTGCCCTATGAGCAGTGTGTAAATAAACACAAATTATACTACCCTACGATGGATAAATTATACTGTCTTATGAGCAGTGTCCAAATAAGTAAGAATTATACTACCCCGTGAGGCATGAATATTGCCCTATGAGCAATGAACAAATAAGCATGAATTATATTACCCTCTGAGGCAAGACTTATACTGCCCTATGAGCAGTGTGCAAATAAGCACGAATTATATTGTCCTCTGAGGCATGAATTATACTGCCCTATGAGTAATGTGCAAATAACACGAATCATACCGCCCTATGAGAAGTTTGCAAATAAGCACGAATTATACTATCCTACGATGCATGAATTATATTGTCCTATGAGAAGTGTTGAAATAGGCACGAATTATATTGCCTTATGCGTAGTATGCAAATAAGTACGAATTATAATGTCCTACAAGGCATGAATTATATTACCCGATGAGCAGTATGGAAATAAGCATGAATTATACTACACTATCAGCGAAGTGTAAATACGCACCAATTATACTGCTCTATTAGCAATGTGCAAATAAGCACTTATTATGCTACCCTCCGAAGCACGAATTATATTATGCCATGAGCAGCGTGAAAATAAGCATGAATTATACTATCCTATGAGGCACAAATTATAATGTCATATGCGTAATGTGCAAATTAGCACAAATTATATTGTTCTCCGAGGAACGAATTATATTGCCTTATAAGCAGTGTATAAATAAGCACAAAATTATATTGCCCTATGAGGCAATAACTATATGGCCCTTTGAGCCATGTGCAGCTATGCACGAACTATATGGCCTTCTAAGCCAATGCAAGTAAGCATGAAATAAATGGCCTTCTAAGCCATGTGCAATTATGCACAAACTATATGGCCATCTGAGCTAGTGCAAGTAAACACGAACTATGTTGCCCTCCGAGCAGAGTGCGAATGAGGGCAAATTATACTACCTTCCTAGCAAGGCAAAGTAAATAAGACCATTGCCCTACGTAAGAAGTGTGAATAATCATGAATTATTGCCATCTGAGTAGATATAGGGATAATTGAGGTTTTCCCTTTAAGTAGTGTGCAAGTATGCACGAACCATATTGCCATATGAACAGTAGTGCAAATAAATACTTCTGATTACTTTCTAGGCAAATATGCAAGTAAGTACAAATTATATTGCCTTCTGAGCAATGCGAAGTAAGTACCACCATTGCCCTACGTTAGAAGTGCGAATAATCACGAATTATTGCTATCTGGCCAACTTGCAGATACTTGTGAATTTTGCCATTTGAGCAAAGTACGAATATTCGTGAATTATTACCATTTTAGCAGAAGTGTTAAGTGAACACTTCTGATTACATCTAAATAACAGTGTAATTATGTACAAACTATTGCCACTTGAGCAAGACGTACAGGTTGAACATGAATTATCGCCATTAGAATAATGTGCCAACTAGGCATGAATTATTACATTCAAAATAACACGCTGGTTAGGGGCAAATCATCACTTTTAGAATGATGTACATATTAAGCACAAATTATCGTAGTTAGAATAATGTGCCAACTAGGCACGAATTGTAGCCATTAGAAAATAATGTGCTGACTAGGCACGAATTATTCCAGTCAGAATAACGCGTTGATTAGGCATGAATCATCACCATTAGAATAATGTACAGATTAAGCACCAATTACCATCATAAGAATAATGTGCGGATTGAATGCAAATTATTCTCATCAGAATAATGTGCGGGCTAAGCATGAATTATTGCCGTAAGAATAATGTGCCTATTAAGCATGAATTATGGCCATTAGAATAGAGTATGAATTAAGCACAAATTATTGCCATTAGGAAAAAGTACTAGCAAACACAAATCATCGCCATCTATGCAAGGTGTAAATTGGGCACAAATAATTGTCATCTATGTAAAAGTGCATGAATGCACTAATAATTATCGTCTGTGCAAAAGTAAATTCAAGCATGTATAATTTTCGTTTATACAAACATGCATCCTAGCATTAAAGATATTCATCTATACAACTTTAGGTGAATGATTTCAACCTCTATAGAAATTATCACCATCAGAACAAAGTGCATTCAAACACGAATAATTACCGATTACGCAAAAGGCCATTGAAGCATGTATAATTGTCATTCGTGCAAGTGTGCATCTTATCACGAAAGGTTGCCTCCTATGCAACTTCAGGTGAATAATTTCCACCTGTTTAAGAAGAATGCACATATGAGCCACCTCAAGTAGTCATACTTTAATGCTATGTAGAAAATGTGTTTCGGGATATATTTCCAGATACGATAATCATTTAACTGTGCCACCGGACATGCAAAACTCATCTAAGCAATTTAACTCACCTTAAATGTGACAAGTGCAAGTACAAAAGACGAAGTAAGTATGTAAGCATGCTAATGTCATATGAAAAAATAATTAAAATCTAAAGAATGCTAATTGAAGGAGCGTCAAGACAAAGCTATGCAGCTGCTAACAAAAAATTGCCCCCAGAAATTTAAGCATGGAAAATGCTTAGCAGGAGAAAAGTGTGCTTATAGACTACTACAAGTGTGAAGAATTCCTCAACAAAAAGAAATATATTGAAGCTGTACAATTAATTTTTACAAATTAGATTGCCAAAATGAACAGTAAGATTCAATAAAATTTATCAATTATAGAGTGCCCAAGTAACGATACAACAATACCATTCGAGAAAATGATCGAACTACCTAGGTGCAAAAGAATTCCACTTGAGCATACCTACAAGCCATTTACGCATGAAATTATGACATCTAAGGAAGGAGAAGCCAAGTGAGGAAAAATTTCCTTCTCGAGTGGAATTACTCAAAAAGAAAACCTGAAGCAAGTAATCAAGGCTGTTAGGGAGTAAAGACATGCTACCTCAACACAGCACATTTATGATTGGTAAAAGAATGTACTAGATGCAACCTGACTTTATCATACCTCGTCACTCGCCCTAAAACAATGAAATTTCTAGCATCACCATCAAAGTATTTTATCTTGTTAAGAAGTTGTTAGAATCAATATTTTCAAAATAATATAACTTGAAACAGCTCCATTGAAGTGTTGGAACAGACTCCATAATACTCCAAAGTCTCCTAAGAGCTATTCAAGTTTAAGCGATAAGAAACGTCTCTCCTCTCAGATGCAAAAGGTGCAGAAGAAGAATCATGTAAAATAAAATCAGCGAATTAAAAGGATTTTTTCAAGCAAACATAGGCGTTAACTACTTACTTAGTTCATAACAAGAGATTTTTTAATTTAAAAAAATCTTCTCATGAACTGGGGCCATGTATTGATATGGAAATGAGTCAAATGCAACATCTCGAGGTTTAGGATCTCCAAGGGGTAAAGGCAGATCCCTTAAAAGTAGAAACGAAGACCATCATATAAGAATTAAGGATCACTAGAGGTAGGAAAGAATGAACTCTTAGTTAGGAACATGAATTGTTCAAAGGCACTAAGCTAGCAAGGCAAAAATGTAGGGATGAGACTTATTAATAAAAGAGAATTACGAAAGCACAATTAAAGTGGATGAAGAAATTGGCTACAACATCGCCAAGCGTATAAAAGTAGGGACACAACCTCCACTTCTAAAAACACGCTCTAGTCACTTCTCCTCACCCCTAGGGTCAATTAAGCTAGGTGTGCCACCATATGCACGACATTCTAAAATATAAGAGAATGGAGTCAATAACTCCTCATATGCACTAAAATAATATGTGACATACCGTAAATCCAATTTTATGATTCAAATTGAATTCTTCAGCTATTAACTTAAGCATCAGAGTAGGATCGCCAGAAACCCTTTTTCAGTCTCATTTCACTATTTTTGTTTATTACTATGTGTACAGGCATACCTCCATCTGTTGCACACTCAACCCCAGATGAGAAAAAAATCAAATATCAACACTAGACTTAAAAGAATTTTGAAATTTTCAAGCCTAATACATATATATATCAATAATAATATATGACCAAGTAATTTACATAATAATTAATGAACAAAACTTATGGATATATTGATGAATACTGTGAAGTAAAGACAAGTCATTGTAGAAAGAAGCTATCGGATGTGTGGATTCTTATACGTGATTGGATGAAGTAGGGGAAGGGCTTTGTGTTTGGCAAGGTGGGCAGGAGGGTTTGGGTTTGGGCAAAATGAAACGATCGGATTTGATTATTGATTGGGTTTTGAATTTTGTTTAATCATTAAGAGTATTTTGGTCTAGAAGGCTTGTAAATGGTTGACACTGTAAGAGAATTGGAGGTTCAATCTTTTATAAAAGTAAAAGGTTGGAAAATGGCCAAATAGGTAAATTTTCCAAATAATTAATGAACCCAAAATGTTTTAGAATTAGATTAATGGCACCTTTTTTATAAATTTCTTAAAACCTCTTTTCTATACTTACCCTTTTAACATATTGAAAAGTGATACAAATTTCTCTCAAAAACTTTCTTAATGACAAAACTAACCTTAATTAAAACTCTTGAAACCCGTCTTTTTATTTTCTTTCTTATTGTTAATATCGCATGTCAATGGAATTTTGTTATCTCTCTCTCAAAGACTTTTGATTACAAAAAGAAACGGAAAAAAATGAAATTTTTTCTTCATTTTTAAACTCCAATTATACTTTTGACTTCAAATCAACTACTTCTCTGTAACATGTACAAACATTGAATTGTCCAAAGTTATAATCATGCAAGACATGTATAGGGTCATAGTTAGTACCGGAAAAAAGAAGATATACAAAATTAATTTTGACTTTTTGTAGAATAAACAAAAGTCACTTTTAAGAAATATATCTGTAGGACCCAACTATAATTTTATTCTCATTGTTCGCACACTCTTAGGGTTCAAATCAGTTGAGAAAGTTTATGATGAAGTGAGGGTTTGTATTGTCATTCTAGTAAAGCCTAAAATTGTAAAAATTATAAAAGGGGCTTTAAGAGATTTTTTATAGCTAGGTTGCTAATAGTTCATCTCAATATTTTATCCATAGATCACTTTTATATCAGATGCTGTATTAGGATTAAAATTGATGAAAATAAGTCAATCCTTAGCTCTTTAAGCATTGCCAAACAAGCCTTTGTGGAATTAAAAGACAAAAGTATAAACTTTAAAAACTTTATTAGACCCATGTTTTCCTTGTCTGTGAATTTTCGTTCGCACTTTAAAAAGATGATAACGTCCTTGAAAGCCAATTATCGATAATTTGTAAAAAGTTTTGTTAATTATACACTCGTGAGGTAGCAAAAATATATATATATAGTAAAAATTTGAAAAATATGTAACTAGGAGAAAAAAAAAAAAGATAGTTTATCTGTCCATGTAACTACGAGAGATAGATTTAATTAGTTTCAGAATAGAAGGTTATGGGCAATTTTAATTAGTGATATGAACTCCTTCAAGAACTGACAAGACCCTAATCAAATTAGGTACTAAGATCGTTTTTAAATTCAGGAATTGAATGGAGCCGCAACTAGTTGCTTAATAAAGCACATGTCTTGGTATGTGAAGACGTCACAATCAGTTGTAAATGGTTTGATTAATAAATCAAGGATTGAATACCACAAAAAAAATCTAATAAGTTCAAAAAGTTCGTTTAAGAACTAAAGAAAAATTACACTTTCAAGTAAATTGTATAAAAACTTCTTACTCCTCTTATTTTATACCAATATATATATGTGTGTGTGTGTGTGTGTGTGTGTATGTGTGTGTGTGTGTGTGTTACAAGAAATCTTTGCCATAAATACCCTAGATATTTCCTACCATGAATCTTTTTCTAAAATCGAAATCAAATCCTAATCCAAAATCAAATCATAATCTTAACTTAAACAAATAAGAAAATAATCCTAAATAAATCAAAATTCTAATCTAATAAAAAGGAAAAAAAATCCTAAATAAGTCATAATTCTACTCTAATAAAAATGAAATTATCTTAAATAACTAAATATAATGGAAATAACTAATTTGTTGTCTCTTTTAAAAATAGAAACATTATCTAAAAAGATAATACCATATCTTTCATCCTCAATGCGCCGATTTCATGGATTTTATTATTCAAAACTTTCAAGAGCTTGGACCACACATTTATTTGTCTGAATATCTTATGAGATTCCTTCAATGAGCCTCCACGAAATTTAATTGATCCGAAGTTGCTTGTATCAACCCATTAAGTGCTTCTTTGAATTTCTTAGCACGAACTTTTGTGACGGGTTCGACAAAAACTTAAATAAGATCTGAATATGTCTTATTTCATGTGCCAGTATTGTTTACAATCTCATCAATTATTTTCAAAATAAAAAATTATGAGAATAGAAATTTCAAAGATGAATGACTGCTAAGAATGGTTTATGATGAAAATTTCATTTTTTTTTATTAAAAACAATGAGGCTTTAGCGAGATTAAATTGGCCACTAGTTTTAAGAACACTCATAATTATAAGACTTAAAATTTATCTTAGATTATCGTTTTAAGTTTTTCTTAAAAATAAGACTTAACATTTATCTAAAACAAATCATTCATCTTTCCTTATTAGCCTCAAGTTAAAAGACTACTTTATTATTATGAAAAAAAAATTGTAGCAAAACATAGAAATATTTAAAAGATAGTAATTGATTTAGTAAATTTTCAATAAAATTAATTAATTTTATAAAATAAGAAAATGTAGAATTTTTGGGGTTGAAACATTTTCAACATGTGGCAAAACATGGTTCCCTTTGACACACAAGGGTAATTTTCTAACTATTTACCAATTTATTTTCCTTTGATACACAAGCATGATTGCTCATGGAATGCCTATTGAAAGCTTATATAGAGGTGGCAAAATAGGTTAATAGATTATGTTTTTGTCGTATTAAAATTTAAGCTTACTCAAACACGATCTGTTACTGTGTCAAACAATCAAAATTTTAATTAACCAAAGATGATCATTAACTAGATTTACAAGGACATAACCAATTTAATAAATTGAGACAAATTTGATCAGTTAATCTCATTTAATTGTGTTGAGTAAATGAGTAAGAAAATAAAAAATTTAAAATTACAAAAAAAGAAAAAGACTTCGAATGAAGTAGCCGCGGTAAAGTTGTCTAGGGATTTATTAAAAAGAGAGAGAAGAAAATAGTAATTAAGCCAAAAATAAAAGTGCAATTAACATTTTACTTGTTCGCATATCTCAATATGAAATATTCAATTAATAATGTTTAATTAATATAGTTTATGATTGCCCACCCCATTACCCTTTTAAATGGAAAAAAATTAATATAGTTTATGAAATGTTAAGATGATTAGCCTGCTGTGAGGTAATAAGAATAGAGTTATTTTTTATTTTTTACTTATAGGAGGAGTTAGATATTTAAAGGCATGTAACAAAAAAAATAATCAAATAAAACGAATAGAAGTTTCTAACAAAAACAAATTTTTAAGTTTTAAAATTGAAACTAAGAGAAAAGGTTTCATAGAACAACTGAATTTTAAGATCATTCTCCATTTTTCTTTAAAAATCATTTTAGAAGACACTAATGGTTCTAACTTCTAACTATCTTTTGTTATCGTCTACGTTTAGTTACGCTTGTACGAAAGCTGGTTTTCTTCTTTTCCAAGCAAATGTCTTTTAATTAGGATAGTTGACGATGTGGAAACGTTAAAAAGTTAGTTGATAGTAAAAACTAGGTTTCTAAATAATGAATTTTTATTCAATATAGCCTGAATGAATAAAATTAAAATTTTGGGTCTTTTTTATACTAAACTTTAAATATTACGAATTTATTAAAACAGGCAAATCCAAAATGTTATTTTATAATAGTATTCTCCTAATCTAAATCCAAAATAAACGGTGCCCAAATCCGACATATGAAAAAATAAAAAAAAAATAATAATGGTTTATTTAGTGGTTATAACAGAGGATTTTCTTCTAAAGGTCAATACTCTGCTCCTGGAAATTCTTCAATGAATATTAGAAATTCTGATGAATCATTACCTATTTGTCAAATTTGTCACAAGCAAAGACACACTATCGATGCTTGTTGGCACAAATATGGAGATGGTTATGTGCCCTCATCCAGACCTTTTGGCAGAGGCTAAACACCCAAATTTGCATACTTGACCACTTTTGATCCATTCTCTGCATATTAATCTGCATATCAGCTTAAAGAGCCTTATGATCTTTCTTATCCTTAACTAATGGACTATTCTACACCCTCATCATATGCACCAAAAGATTCAATAATTGCTGGAGCCGCTTATGTTGCTAACTTGGAAGGACCAGGTGATGAAGGATGGTATCTTGATAGTGGTGCTACTCATCGCTTGACTAATAATATGGCAAATATGCATGTCAGAGAGGAGTTTAAAGGTCCTGATCAACTTGTCATTGGCAATGGTCAAGGTTTGGCCATAACTCATATTGATGATGCTTTTCTTTGTCATAAAAATTCACAATTCCAAGTCTATTCATGCACAAATAGCTTTAAAAGATATCATACCGGTTCTTTCAATTACCAAAAACTTGTTAAGCATTTCCAAACTCACTGTTGGAATAACTTGATTATTTAATTTTTTAGTGACATCTGTTATGTGAAGGATTCACTGAGGGGACAAGTACTTCTGCAAGGTCTTGCTGAGAAAGGATTATACAAGCTGCTCCTAAAACCATGTTCTCAGATTTCTCAACCTAAATCACTTCATTCTTCATTCTTGTGTCAAATCAATTTTACAAAGCCTTTATCAATGCTGTCTACTTATTGTCTTATTACTTAAACTGATGTTTAGCATAATGTTTTAAATAATTCAACTTGTTATCATACTACTGCTACTACTTGTAATGCAGATATAAATCAAATTCTTCTTCTTCATAGAACATTTGGTCATCCCAAATTTCATACACTGATGCATTTATTTAAACAAGTCAAATATGTTCATGCTTCTCCTAATATAATACAATAAGCACTTCAAACTGTATGTGAAGCATGTCAAATGGGGAAGTCACATAGATTGTATTTTCCCACTTCTGAAACCATACTACCAAAATCCTTGAACTATTACATACTGATTTCGGGGTCTTTCACCTTACATTTCCAGAGAAGGCTATTCCTATTACATTAGCTTTATAGATAATTTCAGCTAATACACTTGGATTTTTCAATTGAAATTAAAATCAGAAACTCTGGAAACTTGTAAACTATTTAAACTACAAGTTGAAAACTAATTCCAAATCCCTATTAAAACACTACAATCTGATTTAGGGGAGGGGGGAATATAGTCCATTTATTCATTTCTTAAACCAATATAAAATTCTTCTTAAACATTCTTGTCCTTATACACATCACCAAAATGGGGTGGCTAAAAAGAAACATAGACATTTTGGTGGGATGTATTTCACACAGAAGTTGATTATATTAATAGATTACCATTTGCTGCTCTTCATTTTGACATACAAGATATATAAAACTATTCAACCACAAGCTTGACTATAGTATGCTCAAATGTTTTGGTTGCTGTTGTTATATACTTACTTGAGAGATTACAATAAACATAAGTTTGACTATCATTCAAGTAAGTGTATTTTTATTGGCTATAGTTCATCTCAAAAGGGATACAAATGTTTTCATCCTTCAGGAAAAATACACATAGCTAAGCATGTTATGTTTGATGACAATACATTCCCTTATTCAACTGAATTCTTGTTCTTCCATTCCTTTCACTTCACAACAAGTCCATTATCTTTCCACTCTATCTACAACACCATTTCTTCCTAATAGCAGCTTAAATAATCCTAACTCTGTGAGTTTCAGTTGCAGCAGTTCTGCTAACTCAGATAATCATTTTTCATCAGACAGCTCAGAATCCGCCCAATAACAAAACACCAATCAAACTAAACTTATCCAACATATTGTATCATCCATTCAATCCATTCTACAACCACCTTCAATCATTCAACAAACTCTCATTAAAAAAAATACATATCAGATGATTACTATAAGTAAGGCTGGAGTTTTTAAGCTCAAAGTATATACAACAATCCTTATGCATAAGGAACCAGTTACAGTTGATGAAGCATTACATAATCCACAATGGTTTGCAGCTATGAAAGATGAATATGATGCTTTGATTAGAAATTCCATATGGTCCTTAGCTCCAAGAAAAGTTTTTTTTTTTTTAAAAAGGAAAGGGGTCGGGCAAGCTCAAATACAATTTTAACCCCCCTCCTTCCCACCCCCAAGAATCAAACCGGGCTACCATCCAACAGTTCACTAAAGCGTGAATGGTGACCAACCCGACCACGCCCTTGGGTGCCAAGAAAAGTTTATCAAAGGATAGTTGGTAATAAATGGGTATTTAGATTTAAGTACAACACTGATGGCAGTTTATCCAAATACAAAGCCAGATTAATAGCAAAAGGCTTTCAACAAATTGCAGGCGTTAATTATTTCGAAACCTTTAGTCTTGTAATTAAGTCAGCCACTTTCAGTCAGGCAAGTTGATGTCAACAATGCCTTTCTTAATGGAGATTTGACAGAAGAAGTGTTCATGGAACAACCAGAAGGCATTATTAATGCTAAAAGACCTAACTTTGTATGCAAACTTCATAAATCCTTGTATGGTCTCAAACAAGCTCCAAGAGCTCGATATGATAAGCTTAAGGGATGCCTACTGCAGTGGGGTTTCAAAGCTCCAAATTTGACACCTCTTTATTCGTAGGTGGAACCACAAACTTTATGATCTTGGTACTCATTTATGTTGATGAAATATTGATTACAGGGCGAAATAGTGATGCTTTAGTGCAATTTATAATTTAGTTCAATTCAACATTTGCATTAAAAAGCCTTGGGAAGCTGTCATATTTTCTAAGGTTTGAAATTCTCTATGACACTAATCGTGCATATCTGTGTCGAAGAAAGTATGCCAGGGACTTATTATCCAAAGTTGATATGCTGAATTGCAAGGGCATTACCACACCCTTGAGTACTAGATTAAAATTGCAAAAGGAAGCTCAAGGTGTTCTTGGACAGTATATTGCAGACCCAACTTCTGACATGAGTATTATTGGGGGAATGCTGTATCTAGTGTTGACAAGACCTGAAATTGTATTTTCTATAAATAAACTTAGTTAATATGTCTCTGCCCCCACATGGCAGCATCTGATGGCATGTAAAAGAGTCTTGAGATACTAAAAGGCTACACAAGATTATGGACTCAAGTTTATCAGGCATGGAGACAAAAAACTTCCTGCATTTACTAATGCAGACTGGACTTGCAATTTGGATGACAGAAAATCTATTGGTGCCTACTGTATCTATCTAGGCAACAATTTGATTTCTTGGTCCTCAAAGAAACAATCAGTAGTTACTAGATCTAATGCAAAAAGTGAATACAGGTCATTAGTTTCTGCAACTGCTGAGATTGCCTGGTTACAATCCTTATTTTCGGAGATGAAACTTCATTGCATAGAAAAGCTAGTCATTTGGTGTGAGAATATTAGTGCCACTAAGCTAGCAAGAAACCCTGTTGACCATTCAAGAACCAAGCATATAGAGATTTATATGCATTTTATTCGAAACAAAGTTCTTGAAGGAGAGCTGAATATCCATTATATACCTAGTGATGAACAAATTACTGATATAATGACTAAACCTCTCTCATTCACACACTTCAATTATTTGAGAGCAAAACTCAATGTGCATTCCTGCCCTTTGAGTTTAAGGGGGGGCTGTTAAAGCAGCTCATTACATAGAGTATAAGAAAGCAGATTCTAAGTCAACGCAAGGAAACGGTACCAAGTCATCAAAGGTTGTTAAGTAATGCAACAGCTCAAGTGCCAACTCAGCATAGTTTGTTATAGTTAGTTACAATACATGCTTTATGTAATTAACAAAAGATTAGCTGAATTGTAAAGAATTAGTTACAAAGTTGTTACTGATTGATGTATTAATATAAATACATAAGACGTAATCAAAATCACTGAGATGAATGAAGATTCTGGAATAAGAAAATATTTTCTCTGAGATTATCTTTTAAGCCAAACAGCTTCATCTCATTTTCTTTCAAATATAAAAAAAAAAATACTTAAATGTAAATTACTTTAATCAACTAGCAGGAGCTGCCATGACTGGCTTTGAATTTACCATTCTGGCACTTGCAATTCCCTCCTTGTTGATTGCTGCATCCACATTTGTCATGAAAAATGAATCCTGTGGATGTTGGGATAATATTATTTAGGTTTTCGCCAGGGCAGTTCTAATTATAGTCCCCCCACCCTAAAAAAAGGCAGAAAGAAAAAACAAAAGTAAGACTTTATGTTTGGGTAGGTTTTTTTTTTTAGACTTCTTTTTTTCTTTCGCGATAGGATATTTTAATTCTAAGATTTAATTCTAGGATCTTTATCTTAGGACATCATTCTAAGGATTTTTAACTTAGGGATATTTTTCTCAAATGATATTCATCGTAAAGTCTCTTTTCAAGGATTTTCTAACAAAGATTTTTATCCTAAGATTTCTTTCCAAGGATTTTATTTTAAGATGACCTCTCCAACTCTTTCCGAGAATATTTTATCATAGGATGATCTCTCCAAAGATATTTATTTTGAAATCTTTTTCCAAGAATTTTTATCCTAAGATGATGTATCGAAAGATCTTTTTCCTCATATATCTTTTTATTGATTTTTGTTCTAAGATGATTTCTCTAAAGAATTTTTTCCTCAGGTCTCTTTCAAGAAATATTTTTATCCTAAGGAGATTTTCAAGCTATATCTGTTTAGAGCATAATACCAAATAGAACTTTACTTGATCTAAGTTACTCAGAATATCCATTAACTTGGTGCAATAAATGAGAGAGTAGTGATATTTAAACTTATTTTATCTCATCACACCCTATCTCTGTTTAAATCCCATTAAAATATTTAAAAATTATCCTTATTAGTGTACCTCATTTAATTAATTTTATCTCAATTCCAAGTGAACACTTTCTGTGCATGATGGTCATGATTTATTTGCATATTTTATCCTTTATTATATAAATACTAATTACTTTTATTTATTATTTTTAGTTAATTGAATTTATTTTATTGAACAAGAAATAATTGAAAATTAGGAAATAAATGTGCAACAATGGAAAAGAAACAAAGAGTTGAAGATTACAATTTATTCTCCAATTAAATCTTGCACGTGGAAGCAATTTTCTCCAATTTACAAGGAGATTTATTTTGGGAAAACATTATTGCTGTAATTATTTTTGGAAAGAGCAATGAAGGCCTAAAAGTAATTAAAGGAAAAAAATCAAAAACTTTGGCTTTGTCAAGCGGTGGCATTAAAAGTATTGGCTTTTTAAATTGTAAACCCCTTAGGCTTTAAGAAAAAGAGAAATTCGGTGGCTTAGTTATATATAATCCAAGCCATTGGCTTAAAGTGAAGTGGAAGCCGTCGAGAGGAGAGAAGAATTAAAGGCAAAAGCAACAGAACCACTGTTTCTAATGGTTTTATTGTTCTTAATCTCTCTATATATGTCTTTCTAATTTTTTATACTAGGGTTAAAGATGAACCTCTGTTCAATGAAACAAATTATTTTTTATTTCATTAATTCCCTACTTGTGTACTTTATTGTTCATGATTTGTATTTCACATATTTAATTGAATATTATTAAATTTTTTCACCAATTTTATCGTGCATTATTAATTTTTATGATTAATATTTGATTAAACTTATGTTTGAATTTATAAAGTTTATGAGTGATTATTTTTTATTATGTGTCTTTCATTAAATTATTTACACAGAATAGTTAGGAAAACTTTGACTCTTTATTATTTAATATTATTTACATGAAATGCTTAGATATCATTGTATTAAACAGGAAAAAAACCTACATATGATTAATTTTAATTGGATTTAATTGTTATATTCATAAATAGAAATAGATTGATTTTGAATTGTCACTCCAAAATTGGGAATTAATTGTTATAACACACGTAAAACATGCAACATGGAACATTTAACGCGAAATATGCAACTAACCACTTCAAACCTGCAACATAAACGTCAAATATGAAAGGAGAGACAATATTCAAGAATATTCTTTATTTTTTAGCTTTATTCAACACATGTAACATCTTACGTCAAACATGCAACAACATAACTTAAACATGCAACAAAAGACGTTAAACATGAAACTTGCAATTTACATGCAATTAAGTCACGTAAAACTTGCAACAACTAAGGAAAAACATGCAACGGATGAGGTTAAACATGAGATCCGCGTAAACTTGCAACATTTGATGAAGAACATATAACGAATTACGTCAAAAATGCAACACCTACATCAAATATGAAACGAGTGGGAATATTTGAGAATATCCCCTATTTTTGGCTTTATTCAAAACATGCAACATTTGATGTAAAACATGTAACAACCTATGCAATACATGACGTCAAACATGCAACAGCCTACGCAATACATGCAACATACAATATTAATGTTAAATATGCAACTAATCACGTCAAACCTATAAACATAGGTGTCAAACATGCAACGGGCAAGAATATTTGAGAATATTCTTCTTTTTGGCTTTATTCCACACACGCAACATCTAGCATCAAATATGCAACAACAAAACTCAAACATGAAACATGCAATTTATATGTAATTAAGTCGTGTAAAACTGGCAACAACTAAAGAAAAACATGCAACAGATGAAGTTAAACATGAGATCTACGTACACTTGCAACATTTGATGAAGAACACGCAACAAATTACGTCAAACATATAACTGATGGGAATATTTTAGAATATTCCATATTCTTGGCTTCATTCAAAATATGCAACAGCCTACATTAAACATGCAACATGCAATATTTAACGTCAAATATGCAACTAACCACGTCAAACCTATAACATTGACTTCAAACATGAAACAGGTAGGAATATTTAGGAATATTCTTTATTTTTTGGCTTTATTCAACACATGCAACATTTGACCTCAAACATGTCAAACATGCAACAAAGGACATCAAACATGTGACTTATGGGAATATTTTAGAATATTCCCTATTCTTAGCTTCATTCAAAATATGCAACAGCCTACATTAAACATGCAACATGTAATATTTAATGTCAAATATGCAACTAACCACGTCAAACCTACAACATTGACTTCAAACATGAAACAGACGGGAATATTCAGGAATATTCTTTATCTTTTGGTTTTATTCAACACATGCAACATCTAGCATCAAACATGCAACAATGGAACTTAAATATGCAACAAAGGACATGAAACTTATAACATGCGATTTAAATGTAATTATGTCACGTTAAACTTGCAACAATTGAGGAGAAACATGCAACTGATGAGATTAATCATGAAATCAACATAAACTTGTAACATTTGAACAAAAACATGCAAAGATTATGTCAAACATGCAACACCTACGTTAAACATGAAACAGCTGAGAAATATTTAGGAATATTCTATTTTTGGCTTCATTTAAGACATGCAATATCTGACGTAACAAATGTAACACATGAGGTTAAACATGCTAAAACCTAAATAAAATAGGCAACATGCAACATTTAACGTGAAATATGCAACTTCACAAATGAAACATGCAACTTAGACATCAAACATAAAATTGGAAGAAAAATTTCAATTAATGATTGTGATAATTTTTTTTATTTTTTCCATTTCCAATTTCTTTATTTTTTACATTAATTTTAATTATAATGAAAAACACTATTTTTTTACATTTATTTCATATTTTTCCTTTCTCTCAAATTAAAAGAAATGCGCAACCGGTTAACGAACCGGTTGCACCTTGTCTTTGGCTGGCTCTCTTTTTGAGAGCCCAGCATGGTGCCGACTACAATGGCCCCGGCATTGTAGCCACACTACATATAGATCAAGTGGTCGAAAGTGCCAACGTCATCGTCAGTGATTGTGACGTACCGAACCAAATAATGCATCTGCAAAATAAATAATTGTAAATAAGATGACAAATTAAGTAATAATGCTTGCTAATTCAATTATTACCGACAAACCATGCATACATCGAATCAAAATCCTCATTCAATTATAAATCTACTTTACTCCTTTTTTAGGTCTTCTTAACCTCTCCCAAGGTAAATACAATATTCCATAAATTTTAAAACAAATATTTTAGTGCCAAAAGAACTCATGTTTTAGTAATTTTTTATGTTTATTTGCAGAAAATGAAAAAAATCAAATTTTGTACTAATACTTTCTGACGTTTGCCAAGGAACTCAAAGAAGCAGAATTCGCATGCCTTAAAGCCTTCTTTGACAAATATGGAGAGACGAAATGCCTACATAATTGTATAAACCATGAAATGGCAGCCAACACGCTTGTCATGAGAAAGACACCTAAATTTTGGAAGTAATTTGAATTTTAAACTATAAAAATACAGATTATAGATAACGGTAAAGGTTATCGTAAAACAGGCCTAGATGACAACAACCTAGGGGGTTGTGGGGGTTTGACACCCTCAATACAACTTCATGTTTGGAGTGCCAAATTGTTGCATTAGGGTGCACCCTAATGAAGCAACTTCACCCATCAGCTAAACTAAATCTGACTAAAAAAGCCGGGTTTAGCTAATGCGGAAATTGCTGCATTATTTTTTAAAAAAAAAAACTTTATAATAAATAAAAAAATATTATTTTTTAATATAATATTATATTTTTTATTTTTACATTATAATTATAAATATAATTTATAATTGATTATTCAATAATATTATATTATATTTTAATTTTTATTATATTAAAAATATAACTAAATAATGTATTCTTTAATAATATTATAATAATTAATATACATTACTGATTAATATTTAGTAAGTTAATATAACTAAAGCAAATGTTTAAATAACATATAAAAATATAACATAATAATAGATTATTTGATTATGTATAATAATTAATATATTAAAATTGATTATTATTCAAAAACATTAATATAACTAATAATAAATACTTAAATAATATATAAAAATAAAAATATAAAATAATTTTAGATTATTTAAGTATATATAGTAATTAATATATAAAAATTGATTATTATTCAACACTTTAATACAACTAATAATAAATAATTAAATAATATAATATAATATTACACTATTTATTTACATTACAATAATTAAATTAATATTTTTTTTCTAAATACTAATAAATATTATTTTTTAAATATATAACTTAAATTAATCACAAAAAAAATTAATCAAGTATAATGCAACACCAAATATAGTACAATTAAAAATTAATATAATCTATTGTAGCACCAAACATTATATGGTATTGTTATAATACTGTGCTAATATAATACAACATAATATAATGCACTTACAATAAAATAATACAATACAACAAATATAATACAATGTGTTAAACGCATCATTTATGATATCTTATACATGTCACTCATTTACGACAAATTTAAAACATGTTATGAAATTTATGATAACTTCTACTGACTGCAGAGCCAAAATTTATAAGAGACCAGCATGAACCTTAGCCTCAATAAGAAAAAATAATAATATAAAATTGAAATAAATTGATATTTCTAAAATATCCATCTTGCACGGTGTTATTTAGGTTCTAGAATTAAAAAGAAGAAGAAGAACCAAATGGAAATTTGACGAAGATGAAGAAGCTGAAATGCTGAATTGAGATTTTCTGTGCATAGCTTAAATGAAGAAGATCAACTTTCTGATCCATGGATAATGCGTGACTGTTAATGAATAAGCGGACGACTTCTTAATTGAAGGTATATATATCTTGGTCTTGAACACTAATTTTGGATTTTGGTAATATTAATTTATGATTGTCTTGAGCAATGACTTTCCACCGTTAGTAATTACTAGCCAAATTAGAAATTAAAAAATTATAGAATCCTTACTTCTTAGAAATTAAAAAATAATTGAAATTATTTTGTGAAAGTATGAAAACGATGTGTCTGATATGAGTGGTCCTTAGATAAGTTATCATTCGTGTCATGTTTACCACAATCATTTATTTATTACTACAATTGACTCTCATGCATGCTCCACTTGGCTCGGGGGGATATAGCTCAGTTGGTAGAGCTCCGCTCTTATAATTAGGTCATTGCAATTAGGGGTTGGATGTCTAATTGTTCAGGTGGTAATGATAGTGGGGCTGATTGGGCCTGTTTCAGCAACTTACGTAAGCGTTGACCTATCTCCAATTAATTCTGAGTAGCTTTGTCGAGATCAGAAGTAAATTATACCGTAACATAGATAATAAATAAATAGGAGTTAATATCATTCTAATTGCCATTATAAAAGTGATTACTATTTTTGGCATTAGAACCCCTTTTCAAAAAATAACAAGAGTTGACATTTGATTCTATATACCTAATTATGTATCCTATACCTAATTATGTATCCCTCGCGGAATCACCCCGTTTAATGAAATTTTTTTCTCCTTTTGCTCAGCTTAAGAGTAAGGATGGTTTTAGATCATTTAATATCGATGATATTTGTAAACTCACTGAAAAGTTTTTATTCCCAAGATTTCACGGAGCAATAAAGCGTTATTTTAAAAAATCAGCTGCAGCAGTACAACTTAGATGTGCCTCATCATCCAAGTTTTCAAACTATGTCCATAGTGTCTGAATTATGTTGTGGACTAGTGAAAACAAGAAAATCAAATAATTATAATCTAATTGATTGCATGATTCATATTAACATTTCCAATTTCTATAGCAATTATAGAAAGAGCATTTTCAACTGTGAAAATTGTTAAAACAATCATTCCTAATAAGATAGGTGATGGATTTCTTAAAAATTATTTGGTTATTTACTTCGAAAAAAATAAATTGCAGAATCCTTAAGTTCATAATCAACAGTACTTGAGTTTTGTTTCTTGAAAGATGGCAAAGCTCAAGTTTAGAAAACTTTTATAATTTTGTTTATTTACTTGACTATCTATATGTTTCCATATAAAATGTGAATTTTTATTGAAAAATTAATATATTATCGAAAAGTTTTGTTTTGAAGTATTTTATTTTTTATTATATTAAAAAAAACACTTACATTAGAAGATTATATTAATTTTTTTGTTATAAATTCTTTGATCCTTGTGGCCAAAGTTGGCTTGTTCCATCCCTCTGTCACACCAAAATTAGCTAGGAAATTGAAAATTCAATTGAACCAATTTGTATTCAGACACTGATTTGCTCCAGCGGCTACCTCATCAATTTTCCGGCTAGTGCGTATTTGCTTTAACAAAGTTAAAATGCATATTCCTAATCTATAAAAATAATTTAAAGCGTAATGTTTATGGATTTTAATATTTGAGCCTCAATTAATATGACGTTAATCTGTTAAATGATGGAATAAAACATTAAATAATTTTACCTTCATCGTCCAATAAATAAATTAACATTGGGACTTAAATTGGGATACCAAATCTTAACTTAAAATGACCCAAAAACACCAGGTGTTGTTAATTTAATTAAAAAGTGGGTCTAATGAGTATGGTCCACGCAAGTATGGTTCTCTAGATATCCTAAACCACTTGGTTATAGCTCTAGTTCCATGAAAGTTTCTTCAAGATAAAAGTTTCTTCCACTTGTTTGCCTTCTTTGTTTTGTAACACTGCATTTTAAACTGTTTATGTATGAGGTTTATTTTTAATTTTTAGTTTGTGAGTTTTTACCTCATTGAAAGATTTCTTTAACTGAATTAAAGAATTTATGTAAGGCAATTGCCACTTATCGAAATAGTATTCTGCATTAACCATATAAGATGAAGAGGCGGGTATCACTTTCTTCTTCGTGGAGTATTTAGAGAGATACTACTTTCTCATTTGCTTTGATGTACATGTTCATACACAAAGAGTAGCCTTTCACTCCAGTTCTTTTGGTCATACTAGTTTTGTTGATTGGATGACTATTGTTACTGTCATTGCTTGTCTATTGAAGCTTCGAATTAATCTACATATTTTCTCATTATTTGATTTTAATTTTCACCACTATTTTTTTAGCATTAAAGTTTCTTCGTGAATGAGATTCCTTTTTATTGGATTGTCTTACATCATTTATAATAATTAACTTATGCATATATCTTCTTAAAGATTGGATGGCTTTGTGCTGAACTAGATTACTTGGATTCAGAAGTTTCTTTACATGGGTGAACTTGGTTGCCATTGTCATAACAATACCAACAAACTCCTCTTAATCAATAGAACATTCCTTGAAAAAAAAACATTTATATCGCTTAAAATATAGTAATAATGGTGATGGTATAATTAATTAAATTATAACCAAATGAAATGGGACTAATAATTTCCTAAAGATTACTAAATTTTTACACACAATTTAACTTAATATGCATTGAAAAAAGATATTTATAGCCACTATATCGATCAAGAGATAGATAAATGAATCAAAATTAAAATGTTATATAATAATAATAATTTTCTAATCAAGAATCACTATTTTTATTAAAATATGAGATAAACTCAAATATAAATAATCATACACTCTAATGTTGTGTCTTTTATTCTATAATATTTTAAATATGTATTTTTATATTTTTAGTATTTTTTTAAGTAAATGAAGAAATATGCATTTACTTTTGATAAATAACAGTATAAACTAATTATTTGTTTATTTATAATGACTATATGAAATTCTGAGACAAGTTAAAGGACAAAAAAAAAATACCCTATGTGGAATCTATTTTTTCTTTTATTTGTCATAAATATATATTTCAAATATTATTTAGTATTATTATTGCTTATTCATTAAGTTATCTATAAATTTTAAATTTATACAGAAAATAGATATTATTTAATTGTGTTTGAGAGTTTTATTTTAAAATAGTTTATATATTATTACTTTAAAATCTTATTTTACCCTCTAAAAATTATTCATTAAATTAAAGGTAAATTTACATAAAAGTATTTTGAGCTATTGTTTAATAAACAAGGATGAAATGAACTATTATTTAAACAACATGGATGAAATAGATTATTGCATTAAACCCTAGAGATGAAAAGAGTTGTTTCCTTAATTTATGAGTATTTTAATCACTAAAAATTATTTTAAAACATAAATTTAATGAGTAGTTTGGTAAGATTAAAGAACCCCACTCTTGATTTAATGAGTGTAAAAGATTATATAATGTTCAAAGTATTATTTGAATGTAATATCTTATAATAGTATTAAAAATCTCAATATTTAATTTTATATTATTATGTGTCTTGTATGCAGAATACCATTAAAAGAATTTTTTTGTCACAACAGGGAAATTGACATAAATAACTCGTTAAACTTTTTATTTTTCATAATTAACCCCTCTAATTATTTTCTTTCAATATTAGCCAAACAAAAATATTTTTTTCCTAAATTACCCTCATTATTTTATCCTTAATTCATCCTCATTTCATCCATCTTCATCTTCTCAAACCAAAGTCATAACTAGATTTTTTATTTTTATCATTATAAACAATGTCAAACAGGAGACTGAAAGAGCCGACGGCAAAAGTAAATTCCGTCCAAATACATGTGAATTCATCAAAAATCTAGCAGTATAATTTAAATTTAATAGTTGAAAACCTAGATAAGGTAATTATACAAATTTTTGTATAACTGAGTAGTTAATAAAATTTATCTTGAGTAATTTATATAATGAAGTGTTTAAAAGATATAATGGGGTATTTGTGTGGCATTAGATTATGTTTTTGTGTAGCCAAGAGACAGCGTTGATGACCGAGCTACCATGTCCTGTATGTCGCACAAAATTTAGTGTGACATGCAAAAATTTGGTGGGACATGCTCCTTGTCGCACTTAATTGGATTTTTTTTCTTTGAATGATTATGTTTTCTACTGAATAATTAATTGGTTTTGTTTTTTTTTTAATAATTTCATGAGTAATGGGTTTAGTTATACTTGAATTATGTTATAATGGTTGGTAGGAGACATCGACAAATGGCTATATAGATTATGTGAATGGTAAGAATTCGACTTTTTTTGTTTCGAAAGATTGTATGTTTCCTCAGTTTTTTGCAAAAGTATATGAGATTTTATAGATAAATCATAATGAATATAATATCACAATAAAGAAAACTTTGAAATCTAATAACACAACCCATCGTCCATATTCGCTACCTATAGACATATGTAATGATGAAATGGTTAAAATTGTGCTACATCTGGCTTCTGATATAGCCAAATGTGGATGCATCCATATATTTATTATCGCATCTCCTCCAGTTCCGAGAAAAAATGTTAAAGCACTTGTAAAATAAGTCTTTGTTCCCAATGTTGAAAAAGAGGTGCTACCAAGGACAACATCATTGCAGTAATATTACTTTATACTCCATGACAATAATGACACTATTAATGATAACAGTATTACATTGCCTAATGTTGGACAAGATGTGTTACCACTAGAGACATTTTAAGAGAAATGTTATTCTCTATTCCACAATAATTACTTCCACAAAAATGGTGATCCTATTGATAACATGGGCAACACATAAGCAGATAATGCTCGTATAGAGTTGTATAATAGTACGAGGGCCACTAACTGCAGTAGTCTAATTGATGATAGGGGTGTCTGTTCTTTAGATATTCCTTTTAACAATGAGGATGATCGTCAGGATAATATTGCTACTAATAGGAGGGACAATCGATCTATTGCTTCAATGGGCTGTTCAATGAGGACAGTAGTTGACCTCCTTGTAAGTCTTACTCCAGTTGTGCTATCAAACTTGTTTGCTCCAGACTTTGATAGAAGTTGCAATTCATATGATATTAGTGTGGGCAAGTTGTTCTCTAAGAACAATGAGTTAATATTGGAACTACACAAAGTTATCCTTCGGGATAAGTTTGATTTCAAGATTACACGGTCCACAACTACACATTTTGAGACCTACTATTTTTTGGAATCATATAAATGACGTATTTAAGTAATGAAATCTTCGAACGAGTAGAATGTTTATTGGGTAGTCAGGAGAATTGACAATGTACATATATATCATAATAAGGTGTTATCTGACGGTCATCACTAAGTAAAGAGTCGGGTTATTGGTCATATTATCGCGGATAAATATATCTAGGAAAAAATGATATACACTTCGAATGATATCAGAGTAGACATATAGTAGGAATACGGTTACGAGTAGGCATATCAGGCCAGAGAAGTTGATCTTGAAATTGTTTAATAAAATTTTATAAAGTCAAATAACGTACTACATAAATACTCTCATGTTTTGAATGTCGCAAATAAGGGTACAGTTACTCACCTTGAACGAGATGGTGATGGTAATTTGTTACACTACTTTGTAGCTCTTGGATCTTCCTTCAAGGGTTTTAAATAGTATATTAGACCAGTAATTGCTGTAGATGGTACTCATCTAAAGGGCCTATATCGGGAAGCATATTTGTTGAAATATACTTAGATGAAAACGATCAATTGTATCCATTAGCTATTAGAATTTTGGATTCAGTAAATAATGATGCTTGGAAATAGTTTATGATGAAGTAATATGGAGTGATTGGCAATATGCCAGACTCAGTATTTATCTCCAACCGATGCACTTCCATCAAAAAAGTCGTTCTTAAAGTATTCCGTAATGCTGCTCATGACATTTGTTTTTACCATGTGAAAGGTAACATAAAAGCAAAATTCAGGATGTCTAAAGCTATTTGGGAAGATTTCGAGCCTATCTTTATAAAAGGCACAAAAGCATATAAACACGAAGAATTTAGGAAACAACTTGAGGTTTTGTGGATACTCCACTCTTTTTTTTTTTGTTGAAACATGAGACTATTGCTCAAGATTACAACTCATATATTATGAGACTATACTGATATTTACAAATTAGACTATGTCTGGGACTAGTATACATTAATTTGTATGGAGCATTGCCCAGATTTAAGCCCTCACAAATATTCGAGGGATGTCTGTCCTCACGGCAGGGGTGAGGAATCAGACTGACCTTCACTCAAAGTATGAGGAAGGATTTTACCCCCACAATGTAATTGTAGGGGCTCGAACTGCTGCCCTCCAATTTGGAGGGCAGCAGCCCTCACCACCATACTCCACTCTAGTGCAACCGATTACTTAGAGAATAATATGGGTACATGTAATTAGGCAAGGTTTCAGTTCAAAAGTAGGAGATACAGTATTTTTACCATCAACATCACATAAAGCATGAATTCTTTTACGAAGGGTTTAGAAAAACAATACAGTAATGTTTTTATGACAGAAACTTTAGTTGAATCGATGAGTACTCGGCTAATCACTTGGGCAGATGAACTAGTCACTGTCCGAGTGGATTACACCAAGCAATCATTAGTGAAGGCTTATGCACAACCAATGGAACCAGTTGGTGACGTAATAGACTAGAAAGTTCCAAAGAAAATCTAAGATATGCAAGTTTATCCACTAGTAAAATGCATGACCACCTAGTCGTTTTAAGAAGCTAAGAATACCTTATGTTGGTGAGGATATAAATTAAAGAACTGTGAAATGTGGGCAGTGCAATGAACCAAGATATAACCGTAAATAATGTAAAAATCCTTTTGCATCTAATCAAAGTTAGTTGCATTGTTTCAAGTAATTATGTATCATTGATTCTATGTTTTTTGTGTATTGTACAATACATGTAATGAAATTTTTGTTTAATGTTATTTATTATTGCAATTATATGTAACACCCATTTTTTTTATTTTTACAAACAATTATATGTAATTAAGTACATTAATGATAAAAACATTCAATACATCAACATTTGAATGAATACAATGGTTTATAATCTAATATCGCCATTAAATATGTCTACATCAATCTTCTTCTTAAAATATGCCCCATGAATACTGTTGAAATCAAACTTGAGTCCAAACATTAAATATATAGTAAACATCAATAAAAATACACCGGAATCACCATTATCAAGCTCTTATTATGTGACACATTTAACTGCGATAACTTTTCAGTAGTCAGCATGCTATAGGTCATGTCGAATATTGTAGAATCTAATATGTTCTAGCCATTGAGGGAATATGACTTCAAATAGACGAAATGTCACCAACGAGTTATAAATTTATACTTTATTATTATAGTCAAATTTGAAACAAAAATCTTACAGGAGTTACTTTGTAAAAGTACTTCTATTAATGATCAAATTGTATGTCATTATTGCTATCAAAATGGTTACATAAGATATAGATGTCCAGCTAAGAGAACTATATATTATTGAGTAAAATGTATAAATGAACAATTGTTAACACTTAAGAACTCAAAAACATTTTAGTACTTAAGATTTAATATTTTCTTTGCAGGTTTTAAAGAGACAGAAGAAGAAGAAATGGTACTTTGATAATGGATACTTAAGACATATGATAGGCAACTATTCATGGTTTTTAAGTTTTACTAAAATAAAAAATAGTAAAGATATATATTTTGGAAATAATTCAAAAGGAAAGTCTCTTGGAATTGGTAATGCTGATAAAGATTCCTCTACTCTAATTGAAAATGTTTGCTTAGTTAAAAACTTAAAACAAAACTTGATTAACATAAGTCAATTATGTGATAAAGGTTATTGAGTTATATTTTATAAGACAAAATGTGTTATTGAGAATACATATAATAGCATAATTTTGTTTAATGGAAATATATATGGTAATGAGTATACCATTGACATAAATTGTGTACCTTTTCATAATAAATATTTTTCTACATTACATGATGATGGTTGGTTATAGCATAGAAGACTAGAACATGCAAGCATGGATTTGATTTCAAAGATTTCAAAATGATAGAATTTATGAAACATGCCAACTTGGTAAACAAATAAAAATAATGCTTCTACTTTAAAACCACTTTTAATAATTCATATACACTTATTTAGATCTTCAAGATATACTAGCTTAAGTGGCAAGTATTATGCATTTGTAATTATTGATGATTATTCTAAATACACATGGTTTTATTTGTAGCCAATAAAGATGATGCCTTCGATGCTTTTAAAATATTTTATAAAAAGGTTCAAAATGAAATGGTATTTCATGCATTAAGAATGATCATGGAGGAAAATTTATAAATCATGTATTTGAAGGTGTTTGCAATGATTTTGGTATTGAATATCAATTTTCATTACCTAGAACTCCACCAAAAAATGAAGTTGTTGAAAGAAAGAATAGGTCTATTTAAGAAAAGGCAGAACCATATTGAATGAAAATATTTTACCAAAATATATTTAGCTCGAAGCCATCAACACCACTTGTTTTGTTTTAAATCATGTGCTAATAAGACCTTATCTAAAAAAAACTCCTTATGAGCTTTGAAAAGATAGAAAACTAAACATTGGGTATTTCAAAGTTTTTGAATACAAATATTTTATTTTCAACACAAAAGATAATATTGGTAAATTTGATCCAAATCTAATGTTGATATTTTCCTTGGATATTCAAATACAAGCAAAGCTTATAGAGTATATAATAAAATAACTTTGGTTTTGAAGGTATCTATGCATGTGTACATTTGATAAGTCTAGCCCTTCTTTTACGGAAAAAGATAGTGTTGATGATGATGCAGATGGATAATCACAAGAAGAAACACATGTGAAGCAAACTGAAAGTACTTCTTAAACATTCCCCAATGAGCTTTGTTTCTGGTCACCCAAAAGAGTTAATCTTAATGCGGAAAATGATGAATCTTGGATTATGGCAATGGAAGAGGACTTAAATCAATTTGAGAGAAACAATATATAGAAATTAGTTCTTAAACTGAGATACCAATCTATTATAAGTACTAAATGAGTATTTATGAATAAGATGAATGAATCCGATGTGGTTGTAAGAAATAAAGGTAGACCAGTGACTCAATGTTACAATTAAGAAGAAGGAATTTATTTTGATGAAACTTTTGCATCAGTAGCTAGATTAGAATCCATTAGGATGCTTTTAATATTTACATATCATAAGGATTTTATTTATATTAAATGGATGTCAAAAGTAAATTTTTAAATTGTTACATTATGGAGGAAGTTTGTGTAAAATAACCCCTTGGTTTTGAAAATGAAAAGTTTCCAAATCATGTTTATAAATTTTCAAAAGCATTGTATGGTTTAAAACAAACATATAGAGCATAATATGTGATTAGTGTTAAAAATTATATGTTTTCAAAGGAATAAAAATGTTATTTTATGCTTATATTATAATTTAATTATGTAATATATTGTGAAATTTTAATTATGTTTTTAAATGGTTTTGTGTTTTTTTATGAGTTAAATAATAATTTTACGTAATTTGAGGCTCCTAACAAATTAACAGATGGATAATGGTGGTCTGAAAAATTAAGCCATTATCGAAGAGGATCCACTATTGTTATTGTAAAATTATAAGTTTTTGCCATATTAAGTGCGGTAATTATGAAATTATAAGTTTTTACCATGTTAGGTGTGGTAATTGTGAGTTAATATAATTGAGTGGATTGAGTTAAGTTTATATTTGGTTAGTGGGACAAATGTAAGGCCACAATTTAATTGGCTTTGTTTGTGTGTGGTATGGATTAATCATAAATAATATAAATAGAGAGGAAGAGGAACAAATCTCTCTATACCTCATTCTTCACTTCTTTCTCCTTAATTTTTTCTTCTCATCTTTTTGCAATATATAGTAAATTAATAAATAAATTTAATTTTATTTTCTGTTTTAGTTATTTTTATTTTTATGTATAATTTATTATTAATAATTATTTTTATTTCAATTATGCTAGGCTAAATAATAATAAGTTAGAATAAGGTGAAACTCTTATTATAAAAATATGATTTAATCAAATTCTATTTTTAATTATATAAATTAAATTATTTTATAATTAATATTATTCATATTTTATATTTAGAAATTTTGATTTGTTGTAGACAAATAAGGAAGTTTGGTATAATAAATTCTTAATATTTTAGTATAAATATGGCAAAATCGTATTTTGACTTATTATAGACAAGTTAAATTTTGGCACACTAAGTACTTAATCCATAATAAAATTAACGTGAAAATAATAATAATTTATACAATTAATCTTTTGGACAATAAAGAAATTTTATAAAATAGAATTTATCCAACTATATTTACTACTAAGAGTAGATCCATAATCCTAACTAATTTAATTCTATAGTGTTACTCAAATTGTTACTCAAATTAAGTTTCATATATTTTAATTTTATTTATTTTCTTAAACAGATTACAATAAACAAATTATATCTTTCATCTGTAAATCAACCTCAAACTTATTGAACTATATTATAACAAAACATTCTTATACTTTAGAGTTATAAAATACTTTTGAGTCATGTCTACTATTTACTTCACTTTGTTATTGTTAATGCACAAGTAGTTCTTTCTTTATGAGAATCTCTGTGCCACCTTTGAGATTGGTAAACTACAAGAAAGGCCATCCAGGATTAAATGCCATCTAGGATTTAAAGTTTAGTACGAACCACTTTCTGAGTCATGCAGATGAACGAACTCTTCAACAATGTTTACTTTTCAGTTGAAATTCAATCAAAATACAACATTGTTCATCCTTTATGTGCCTTCCCTATCAAGCTAGCTTAGAAGGGCGGAGCTATTCCAGACTTCCTTTCATTATGGTATTTTCGAACAAGTTCCTGGATGACAAGCCTAATGGTTATTTTATTAATGATATCGACAGATAATAATTTTTTAATAGGAAAAGTTGATACTACTGTCTTTACTAAGTATAGGAATAATAATATACTTTTAGTTCAAATTTATGTTGATAATATTATATTTGGATTTACTAATGAGTCTTTATGCAAGGAGTTTTCATTTTGAATGAGAAAGAAATTTGAAATGAGTATGATGGGAGAATTGAAGTACTTCCTTGAACTTTAAATTAAGTAAAATATGACATAATTTTCATAAATCAAGCTAAGTATGTGAAAGATTTACTCAAGAGATTTGACTATGAAAATGGAATAGCAAAAAGCATTCCAATGAGCACTACTGTCAAGCTCAACTATGATGAAAAAAGTAAGGAGGTTGATATAAAAACGTATCAAAGTATGATTGGATCTTTACAATACTTGACTACTAGTAGGCCGGACACTATGTTTAATGTATGCTTGTGTGCTAAATTTTAATTTTGTTATAAAGAGTTACATTTGATTACTATTAAAAGAATTTTTCATCATTTGAATAGCATTATTAATCTTAGCCTTTAGTATTTTAAGGTAACATACTAGATTTAACATGCTTTTCATATGCTGATTTTACTAGTTATAAGGTAGATAGGAAAAGTACTAGTGGAATATGTCACTTTTTTTGTTATTTTCTAGCCTCTTGGTTTAGCAAAAAATAGAAATCAGTTCTACTTTCAATTACAGAGACTGAATATACTGCAGCCAGAAGTTGTTGATGAAACAAACCCTTAAAGACTAGATATTAAGCTGGATTATATTCCTATTGAATGTGATAATACTATTGCTATTAATTGGTCAAAGAAACCTATTCAACATTCTAGGACTACGCATATAGAGATTAGACATTATTTCTTAAGAGATCTTGTTCAGAAAGGTGATGTTGTGATTTAGTTTGTTTCAACTGAAAATCAACTTTTCGATTTCTTCACAAAATCCCTTAGTGAAGAACAACTCACAAAAATTAGGCATAAGCTTGAAATAATGAATATTGCATCTTAAGTTGTTATTTTTTTTATGTGGCATGAATGATATGTTTGCTTATGTATGCATTCATTAAACATGCATTAAATGGTCTTTGAAACATTTCCGGATCAAAAAATGACCTTAAAATAAATCAATTCTTAGTTAAAATTTGAAATGAATGTGCAAAATCTTGTTTTAAGGAAAACAGATAACTGTTTTTTGAAGGAAACATTGCATTTTGAATGAAAACGACTTATCGATAAGAGGATAATGGCTCGCTAATAACATTAGAAATTTTGATATGTATTTTGCCCGTTATTGGTTAACCGTTAACAAGTAAACAGCTTAATGATATCATGTTGAAAGAAGGTTAAGATTTTGGACACTAACGCCTACTGATAACTAATAAATATCCCACGTTAATAGAACAGTGAAAGGTCTTCTTCTTCATTTTCCCCTTGGTCCTAAACCGTTTTCTCTCCTCTATCCACGACAATCCTTTCTCTCTCTAAAATTGACCATTTTTCTTTATTCTTCTTGAAAAATTGAATCTCCCATAGTGTTCTAATCATCATAGATATTTATATTCATCATCTAAATACATTTTCAAGACTAAACACCAAAAATCCCAAATTGATACCCTAAGTTTTGTTGTAGGCTCTTCTTCTAATTTGGCTAGAATTTCTTCCATTTTTAGTCAAATTGAACACATAAAGCCATTCCTCTACTCCTCAACATCATCTTAATTGGTTATTTTCTCTTAAACACCTTAAAATTAAAAAGTTCCAAATTTCACTATCATGGCTAATAGTCAACCACCAAGGATCAAACAAACCACGCAGAGGACACTTAGCTCATCCAAGACCATGCCTTAATATTTTAATAAATTGTATTTTTCACTTTCTCACTTGGCTTGAAGATTCGATGTGAGCTTCATGGGCAAAATGGTAACTCCTTCATACTATACCGACATTGATGAGTTTATAGAATATTATTATATGTCCGCAGTATTAGAGATTTTTTAGGACCCTGGAGGTAGTATTGAGTATTAAGGAATAAATTTATGAGAATTTTGTTAGAGTGTTCTACTCTAATAGAAAAAATTTTTAAACTTGGAAGGATAAGGTAATAACATATGTGGGTGGACTGCGTATTGAGTTTAATGGGTTTGAACTCTGCAGAATAAGGGGGCTTCTTGTGAAGAGCTATAGATGAATGGCGATTAGAATGAGTGATTGATGAATATAAATGATGAATAAAAAAATGCTATTGGTATGGGATTAGAAAGGGTGGAAAGATCCTTTAGAGTTAGTCATCCCATTCCATTATATTGACAATTTATTTTAGTAGGTTTCGTCATATTAATATTGTTAGGAACATTTGTAGACGTCATGATCTTTTCGATGATGTCTACTCTTTTTCCTGTCGGTCTCAGCTCTTACTCTTCTAGGTCTGCATCTTTCATAGCATCCTTCAACATATAGTCATACCTACACAAGGTCTTAGTGATGAGGTGACTAGATTAGACATTGGGTTACTTGATTCCCCTATCCGGAGAAGGCCGGTTAACTTAGGTTACACTATCATTCACTATATGTTGACCACACCTACTATGACTAACCGGTTCCTCCCATAAGGTATTATTTCTACCAAGATACTAAGACACTTTCATGTCCTCATGACGGAGCCCGTTTATAGTGAGACTAAGAATTTGGGTAGGGAAATCATTTCAACCATAAGTTTCCATAAAAAGCATGGATAGTAGGTTAAGACATCCTTGAAGAATGATGGTTTTCTGGATGATGTGTATTCTACTGATCAGTTGCCATACTTAGGCTAGAAGCTAGACCTCATGCATCTAGGAGAGTTACAGAGTGACGAGGATAGGATGAGGAGCAGAAGGCGACTGAGGAATATGGTGATGATAAAGAATCTAACTTCATATCAGAAAATGATTCTATGAAGTTTATTTCTAAATCATGTTTATATTGGAAAGTGGAGATACGAGTTATAGGAGTATGGAACAATTTAATGATACTCCATAACCAAAGATAAAAATGTGGCTCTTTTTTATTGAAGGATTAGATTGCTTTAAAAAAATTTTAAAATTAGTTGAGAATCAATTAAACAAAACAATCAAAGTCCTAAGAATGGACCGTGGATGTGAATATCTTTATGAATAGTTCAAGGAATTGTGTCAAGAGTAAGGTATTGAGAGATAATTAACTATTCTTAGGACTCCATAACAAAATGGTGTTGTAAAAAGAAGGAATAAGACATTATTTTAGATGGTTAAGTCTACGATGGCGTAAATAAATCTCCCAATATCCTACTAGGGAGATATAATGCATTTGAGCTATGGACGGGCAAAAAACTTGTTCTAACTCATTTGCGGCCCTGGGGGTTTGCAGCATATGTTCACAATCCTTCACATACACATAGCAAATTAGGTGTAAAAGAAAAAAAAATTTATCTTTATAAGATATTCTGAGTACTCAAAAGGGCATGTACTGATTGGTGAATGTGATGATAGAGCTATAACTGAACTATAATCACAAGATCTTATATTCTTATAGAATGAATTTCCTACCATTACAAATGTTGACAATGGTAGTCATTTATATCAAATGAATTATCCATAGAGTATTGTCAATATTGATGATCAAGTTGAGGAAAACCCAGATTTACTTGGGATTTCTGATCCTAGTGGGAGTCGAGCATTTTATGGAATGACTCCACATAATGACTCAATTCGAAGGAGTAATCGTATATCTATCCCACGTCGTTGTTTTAAGAGTGTGGGGGAGGCATTTATGGTTGTTTCACGTGATAGCAATGAGCCAAAAACTTTTAGTTTGACTATTGTATCATCTGCTAAGGAATTATGGATAAAAGCAATGAATGAAGAGATGAAGTCCATGAAATCAAATCAAGTTTGGGACTTGAGAAATAAATGTTTATGTATAAAACGTAAGGCAAATGGCATAATTGAGAGATATAAGGCACGCTTGATAGCGAAAAAAATATACCTAACAAGAAGGTATAGAGTATGAGGAAACTTTTTCTCCTATGGTAAGGTTTACCTTAATACGATTGATTCTAGCAATGTTGCACATAGGAATCTTGAATTATATCAAAAGGATGTTAAAACAACATTTCTCAATAGAGAACTGGAGGAAGAAATATACATGATCAGCCTGAGGTGATATATTGCAAAACCAAAAGTATAAAGTTTGCAAGCTTAAAAGTCAATATATACGCTGAAACAATCCTCCAGACAATGGTATCTTAGGTTTCATGAAGGTATAATTTCTTATGAATTCTTGATGACTGAAGAAGACCATTGTGTGTATACTAAAAGATCAAATGATAACTTCGTTATCTTATCTCTATATATGGACGATATTTTATTAGCTGAAAACAATCTAGAGTTTGTCAAAACTATTAAAGAATTGTTATCTTTAAAATTTGAAATGAAATATATGAGCAAGGCAATTTATATTTTAGGATTTAAAATTTATAAGATCATTCAAGAAAACTTGTATTTCTTTTACAAGAAACTTATACTACAAGAATTCTTAAAATATTAAATATGTTAGATTGTAAACCTATGGATACTCCTATTTCAAAAAGACAAACTCTAAGCCTTGACATGTGCCCTAAAACTCCCGAAGAACTAAAAGCAATGGCACGATTTACGTACTCGAGTACTACTGGCAATCTTATATACACTATAATGTGTACTAGGCTAGATATTTGTTATATTGTGGGTTAGTGAGTAAATACCAATCAAATCTAGGATGAAAGCATTGGAATGCAATTAAGATGATTATTACATATCTACACTCTTGACTACTCTTTATACTATCAAGGAGGTTGTTTACTCCTAATTAGTTATATAGATGCCGATTAAAGTGGCGATCTACATGAGCAAAAATCGACCTCCGAATATGCATTTTTACTTAATTGTGGTGCGATTTCTTAGAGTAGGAAGAAATAAGCATGCGATGCTCTATCTACAAATGGACGTTGAATATGTGGCGTCTTCAGCAGCATTGCAAGAAGCTGTATGACTTAAGAGACTTTTGAAATATCTCAAAATAGTTATTGATTCTTCTAGACCAGTAATTATATACTGTGATAGCCAAGCAACTATATTTTTATAAAAGAAGCCAAATACTATCGTAAGTCAAAACACTTAGAGACCAAGTATAATTTTGTGAGAGAAATTATGGCGGAAAGAGAAGTGCTAATACAATACATATCTACTCATTTTATAGTAGCTGACCCATTTACTAAAGCCATAACACAACATGTTTACTTAAAATATCCTTAATCATTAGGCTTATGTAGATTGTAGAATTGCACTTAATAATATATTATTTGAATAATGTACATCTGATATATTTTCATATGATAAAATTCTAGTTATTTTATCGTTTGTCTATATAAACTTTTCATGATTACATATATTCAAAGTAAAGTTATGTCATCAAGTTCTGATCGGCTTTCTTACACAAAACAGTTGCTGGAAAAGCAAACTGAGATGAGACAATAGATAAAGAATTAGATACTGATACATTCTCATGGAGTATTTATAAACGTGTCACCTTGACTGGATCAAGATGGGGCTTATATATAATAAATATAAAACCGACTATGATATACCTAATAATCATGGAAACTTGATTAAAACTATATGTGAGTCTTGTAACTTGGTTCTTTGAATAAGTGAGCTTATTAAAAACTTAGATTAGGCGCTTAAATAGCAACTGAACTAAAATCTGTATAGTGAAATAATTTAGGCATACACTCTTAGAAAAGAGAATCCACTGTAACAAGTATATTTCATAAAACGTGTGCTTTTGTGACCAAAATAAAGAAAAATGAGAAAATTTTCATAATTTCTCATTGTGTAAAGTTTCTTTGAAGTTTTATAAACCTCAATAGGTATCATCACATACTATCAGCTATATTAGTGTTTGCTACTTTAGCTTATTTTCTAAAGCTATGATGTTATTCGGTTTATGAAACAAGTTTAGGAAAGCAGTTAATCCGAAACTAAAAAATATGAGAGTGATGGGAAGATTCATTATTTACATCTACCTTATGTTTTTCATTAGTACCAAATTGTATAATATATGATTAATACAATTGTGATTACATAGAGTGTATATTGTCAAGCATAGCTTTTCATACGGAACCTAGTATGCTTGAATTTGATGTAATAAAATAGAATTTAGGATACATGATGAATAGATCTCTTGTATAGAATACAATTGAGATTGAAAGCAATATAGATCCTACTTATTATTCAAAGGTCACATGTTGCATTTGCCAATATGATAGCTGAGTTTTAAGGCTTGAATAGAGAGTTCTCGTTACACTACAAACATCCCATCATGTGTGAATGAGAGGTGGGATATATATATATAAAGACCAAAAAATAAAGGAAGCCGAGCTCCAGCTCTAAATGCTGCGAGCTGAACAGCACCCACTCATTCTCTCATTGGCATTGTGGTTCCAGACAAGAGTCTCTTGCTCAACGTTTTCTATTTTTCTTGCTTTCTTTAGCGGAATAAACCCCTATTCATCTATTAAATTTCCAAGTCAGGAGGGTGCCGCATTGGGCAGAAGACGATCCAAAAAGCGAAGGCTCACCCAGCGTTGGATGCAATTTAGGGAAGCTTACCTTATTATTAAAGAAAGGAGTCACCTATCTACTATATGGGGGTTCGATATAATACAAAACACATGCGTTATTTACTATAGGGTTCATATATATAAAAGATCTTTTAGAAGCACATATTCCTCCAGGAGGACGCTTGGGGCGCAGGCATAAGGGTCTAGTCGGATGTTTAGGATAGTATAAGTGATGAGGGGGTGGTAACTCATATTACATGAGGAAACTTTACGCAGAGTTAATATATATATATATGTATGTATGTATGTATGTATGTGTATTAAGGTTATATCACTTGGAGGTCACTCATGAGGATACATGACCAAGAGCAAGTGATCATTTTGAGTTAAAACTCTATAATATCTTAAATATTATATTTAAGATATTAAGTCATCATTAAAAATATAATCACTCTAATAATTGTTCAAGTTTATTTAATAAACATTGAGAAAATGATCACTACTTTTAGAATACTATAAATACAAGGCAAATTCATAGATAAGCTAAGGTTAAGCAAAGAAAAAATAAAGTGCAATTTAGAGAAAATTCAAGTTAAGAGAATATTAGAGGGTTCTTACAATGTGATCTGAGAGAATTTTTTGACATTGTTATCATCCTCCAACCAGAAATTAGTAGCACAATCTTAGTTTATCGGTTTTCCACATATAATTTGGGTACATGTTTAAATTCGAATTTGCTAGTTTTATGTTGATTCTTGCTCAAAAATCAATTGTAAGGATTAAGAAAAATATTACTTTAACAAAATTATTTTAATAAGAAATCTATTCGATAAAGATCTCAAAATTTTGCTTTAACAAGAAATCTATCTGGTAAAAATCTCAAATTTTTTCTTAAGAAGTTTAACGTTAAATTCAACAATGTCTTCATATTCATGCATTCTCAAATTCAGTTACAAGTTTTTAAAATTTAGAATATTTTACTGAATAGTCTCCTTCTTGAGTATCTCGAACAATGTCCCAAGCTTCTTTAGTAGTCGTACATGTAGAGATTAAATTATGTTGATTAATATCAACTCCATTGACAATAGCATTGAGTGCCTTAGAATTAAAGTCAGATTCTAAAATTTTAGCGTTGGAATAATCATTCACAGGCTTAGGAATTATGTTTCCATCTCATTCACACATATTGGGTAAAATATAGCCTTTTCTAACATATTCTATAGCTCTTATATCAAAAGATTCAATAAAATAGTCATCATTTGCTTTCAATACAAATAATAAGTGCCATCAAATAATGGTGGATGAGCAGTAGATCCTTTTTCTCTCAATAAATTCATATTTATAAAAATAGATTAAGATCTCAAAATTTTGCCAAAAAATGTTAGTGACGTTGCTTTGATACTACTTATAAAAAATTTATATATGATTGATTTTATTGTCTAGGTAATTTTTACATATGGTTATAATTAGTAATTATTAGTGTGAATGGTTTTAGGAGATGGCTCAGGCCCATGGTTTATCCTAAATCAAGGAAGTAAGAGAAAAGAGGGAGTTCCATCACTTACTTACAAATGAAAATATTATTTATTTTAAAAAAAAATTGTTTTTAATATTAAATAGGGTATAATTAAAAAATGATTTCGAAGAGGATTTTGAAAGGTTTCCGTAGTTCAACTCTTTACTCAAAAAATAGGAGGAAAAATTACCATCTAGATAATATTTATCATATTTAAAATATAAAAATAGTTATGACAGAAATATTTATTATAAAATAAGAATTATATATATATATATATTATAATTTTAATTATATAATTATAAAAAAGTTTTACAGTGAAGTATCTGTAACATGGTAGGATCTTAAAAGTTTTATTACAAAATTTTTGTTGTGGTGTGATCTGATTGGGCATGATTACACGTCAGCATTGACGTGCAGCACAGATATTTTTGGAGAAGAAGACTGAAGAGGATAGGAAAGTGGGATTTAGAGTGGGAACGGCCGAAAAAATGGGAGGTTTTGGGCTGGCATTCGACTCTGTGCTACAAGTCACTCGTTTACGCTTACCATCAAACGACAAGTCGTTTTGCTTTCCCGTTCCCCGAACTCGAATCAGCGCAGAGCTGAACGAACTTAGAGTTTGCACGAACCGCACTTGTCGCAGGCAGGGCTCCATGCAAATACTCGACACGCTGTCGTCTCTGGCCCCGCCGGAAGTCACAGTCAAGTCGTGCGGCTGCTTGGGCCGATGTGGCGCCGGACCGAACCTCGTGGCGCTTCCCGACGGCGTCATGGTCGGCCACTGTGGGACCCCGGCGAGAGCCTCTGAGATATTGATGGCACTGTGTGGAATAAAGAGTCATGACGCTGCGAAAAGTCTGGAAGCGCTTGCGTTGAAGAAGAGAGCAGAGGCTGAATTTGAAAAGGCTAATTTTTCGGAAGCCGGACGCTTACTCTCTCAGGTAACCAGTGCCCAGTGGGGCGCAATCAGAAGAAATAATAACATTATGTAGGCTGTAGAAACAAGTTAGAAGTCTAGGGGCTCGATGTAAAATTATCATTGACATAGTAAATTTCAGTTAATTCCTTTATGTTTACTGTTAATTTTACATGAAACGCTTGTTCTCTCAAATGTTCTTATCCGCTGATGCCATGTTTGCCAATTGTTGCTGCAGGCCATAGAGTTAAAACCATTTGGTGGCATCCATGTTTTATATAAAGACAGGTTTGTACAACTTAATTTTTTCATCAATGAAAGTCTTCTTATGGCACTTATGGGAAATCAAATATAAAACTCGTCTTGTTTATTTTGATTTGATGGCCGCAGAAGATGTGAATGGGCTTTACTTTTTAGATAAACCGGAGCGATGTAATGTTTTGGTAAAAAGGTATCTACTGTAGGCTTGTTTTGGTGACAGAAATTATGGTATCAATGCCTTTACATATCTTCCCTAACTCATCAGTTCCTTATTGCCCTGTTTTATGTTCAACTTGTTATGCTTATTCTTCTCTTATGGAACTTGCGTATTATATAACTTCTTATGCGTATTTGGTTCATTCAATAATGACGAAAGCTTTTCGAGTCATTTATCCGAATCTTTAATGGTTTCAGAAATTTGCTTGGCTGAACCTTTCTTCTTTTGATTGGGCTAATCCCATGTAACTGGGGATTTTTGTTTTATGAAGTATTTTTTGACATCAATGACTGCAGATGATATATTTTATTTACCCTTGTCTAAACCTTGGTTCTTGGTTTTGCAGATTTGTTATTTTAAATTCCAATAGAAATGCTTAATCTGGTCAGATGAGATGATTTAGTCAAAGCTGATTCCAGCAGTAGCTAAAGACCTGATCAACAATCATAGCCTTAAACTTGATTATTTCTTGCATCTAACATAACTTGTTTTGGGGTAAGAGATTGCTGACTAAGATCTGTGTTGCTTTTATCATTTTAAAAATTCGAAGTTTCTTCATTAGATTGCTAATAATTTCTCCCTTACACATTGCCCTCTTTTATATCATTTCATGTTGAGTTCAAGAAGTGGGAAGAAAATTATTTGCTAGTCAATGGTATGATGACTTTTGTCAAAGGATATTCACCAACTTTTCTGGCACATCTCAGTGCATTTTACAGGATTATTATCATGAATGTGGGTTTCTAGAGCTCCTTTGTTCATTTCATGTTGGGTTCAAGAAGTGGGTAGAAAATTATTTGCTAGTCAATGGTATGATGACTTCTGTCAAAGGATATTCACCAACTTTTCTGGCACATCTCAGTGCATTTTACAAGTTAATTGTCATGAATGGGGTTTCCAGAGCTTCTTTGTTTGGTATAAACAGAAGAAATAGCTGCTTTGTAAAGACTTTATCTTTCTTTTTCTTGCCTCCTGCAATTACATTAACCCTGGGAGACGTTCAAGTATTCAAAGGCTTCAAAGTACCCCCGGCTTTTTTCTCTAGAGATGTTTCTTACAAGTCTAACTTCTATTTGCATGAGAGTTAACCAATCAAAATCAGAAATGTTCAGCCAATGCAATTTTCTAGAACCACAAATGGCATTAGAGAAAAATTTTTGTTTGTTTTCTTTTGTGCATTTCTCCTTACTTTGTGGATATACATCTCACGTTGAGGAAGATGACTTTTGAGAGATGATGTTAGGAAATTCAAACAAATTAACATCTTGGATTCAACGTGGCTTCAAGTTCAGGCTATTTTCTTTGAAGCATTCGGGTTTCCCAATCATGGTGTTGGAACCTGTCCATGCTTGTCCTTGACATTAAAAAACTACCCAAAAGCTTAATTTATTTGGTGGAATAGCATGTAATTCAGGTGTCGTGCAAGATTGGCGATGGGCAATTTTTCTGCTGCTCTTGAAGATGTCAGAGAAGCCCTTGAATTAGCTCCAAACTGCACTGAGGTGAGAAACCTTCTTACTTTAAAAGTTGGAGAAGAGACTTGCACCTTAGATACCATATTACTACAGGAGTGCAAGAACATAACATCTAATGAATCTCATTACAGTATGTCAAATATCTTGGTGCTATGTTCAGTGATTTGAGCTTTGCAGGCTTACATCTGCCAAGGTGATGTATTTTTGGCTATGAACCAATATGATGCTGCTGAAAAGTCATATTCCACATGTTTACAGATAGATCCTTCTTTGCGTAGATCCAAATCATTCAAGGTAGCTTCAACTTTTAATAAAGTTCTGTGGTGAATGTGGATAGTTTATGAGCTACTATCATCTTGTACATTAATCATAGACATAGTTGCAAGTGTTCTAATGCAAGTATTGTACTGGAGTTTGCTATGCTAGTAAGGGAAATCTTTACATAATTGCAACCTTCAGGCTTTAGCTCAAGTGATTTAAAAGGGTACCAGTGGTGCATAAAACATCTTCAAATTGAATCTCGCCTATGAGAAAAAAGTAATATCATAATTTATGTGAGTTGCCTAAATGAAATGTGTAACTAGAATTGGAAATTGATTGTTGCTGTTGCTATGGAAGTCAATTAAGTTAAAGACTTGCATAATTTGCCCTTCTCTCTCTCTCGTCCTTTTCTGTTTCTCCTTCTTAAAGTGGTAATTTCATATTCTTTTTGTGCAGACACGGATTGTAAGGCTCCAAGAAAAGCAGACTGCTCCAAATAAGCCTTAAAATGCGCTGCAAGATGGTCCGAATGTGTACATGATATTTCTATTATTTCCAGGTTTTGTTCTTTCACTTATAACCTATGCTTCAGTTCTTAATTGAGCATCTTATTTTACATGGCAATTCTCATACTTAACTTGAACATAGGGGTTTAAGAATGGTATTACACCAAATAGTTTACACTCTTGTCATTACTTATTTCATCCTTTAGTTTTTTTTTCTACCAAGACTACATTTCTTTTCAAGCTAGTTAGGCATACTTCTTTTACTTATCTTGCTTATGACATTGTGCAGTTATGATGAACCCTGCCTAAGTCTATCCTAGTTGCAGGAAGATAAACCTAGAAAAAGCAGAGAATTCTTTACAGAGGCTCATTGAGGTGTTGCTGTTGTTGATTTCTGTTTTGCTTTTGCCAACTAAACCTTGCCTAGTTCATGAACATGAGCAGCATTTTTTTCAAATTAGATTAATACAAAGATGTGTAGTTTGTGCAGATTTATTCCTTTCTTGCTTACAAAACCATGTAGGAGGCTACATTCATGGGTATTTTTAAGAAGTAACAAAATTTGAGGTAGGTGGTGTATCTATGATAGAATGAAGGTATTTAGGCACTACTGTAATGAACTGGGAAAATATGGATTTTGATAATGGAATCTAGACTTTTTTGGGATTTAGTTTGTATTTGTACATTTTCTTGCTTTTTGGCTTGGTTGTCATGTGTGGTATCCTTGGTGGCAGGTCTAAAAAATTATATTTAAACATATATCACTTTCTTAACCAGAGACAGAGAGGAGGCAAAGAGAAAATGTAAAAGACTACATTGTCATTAATTGATTATATTGCTAATGAACTAGTATAAGACTTATAGTAGTGGTACATAAAAACCAATTATTGAAAGACTGACCAATGATAATACAATCACCAAATACCAACATGCATTCCTGTTTTAGCTTTAACAGCTTTCTTATTTTACTATGATGGACATCTAGACATCACTTTGTTAATTTGCTTTATTCATGCAGTAACCCAGGCACTATTTTCTTCTTTTTATGTCTAAGGAACTACATTGATGCTCAACTTCTGACCATTTTCACAGTGATCACCTACTCCACAAATGTACCAACTTTGGCCAACCTCTGATAAAATAACCGAGTCACTGCCACTGGCAAACAGACTTATATATGGATCTTTTATGCAATCTTCATATGAAGTTGAATTCACCTGCATCACACTGTGCTTGTTTTCTTCGTAGTTGAACACTGTCCAAAAACAACCGAAAATTAGTGCTGGTAATCTTCATTAGGAAATCAACCTTCCTGGTAAAAAAGCATGCATGCTTAGGAAATCAAAAACTGGATCATGAAAGCTGGTACTGTATGTATGTGATTCGTAGATGTTTGTTTGTATGTACTCCATTATATACATACTTACCAAGAACATCACCAATGTGAAATAATTTTCCCTGAGTCCAGTTGTTGGAGTCAGTGAAGAGAGACCAGCCATCCTTGTCTCCAACAATGTGGGTTGCTCCTCTTACTTGAAGCATGTTAGGGAATGAGGCAAAAACAAGGCAGAGCATGATCATATTGGAATTTCGGTGAGCTTGGAAATGCATCTCTTTCCCTTAACTGAAGATGATGTCGTTATGGATCTGTAAATGGTACTCTTTACAAAAGTATCTGTAACACGGGTAGGCAGACTCACAATATTCTGCTGTTTATCTGATTAGGTAGTCATGTAATGTATGCTAGCTGGGTTTCTCAAATCACGATAATTAGCATGTATACACATTTTCAGTTCCTGATGTTCAACAACAATCCATTTGGGCAACATAAGAAAAACTGTACTTTCTTAAAAATTTGGCTTCTTTTGATGTCGCGAGCGACTATAGACATATTTGACCATTTTGTTTGTCGTTGTATGGGTTATTAGTCTTTTGAAAGTGATTTAGTTTTTATAGGCATTTCACAATAAGATTGTATTTATATACATATTCTTCTGATAGGAGCCGTTGCTAGTATTATGGCGCATCTCCGTTACATTGTGCACTCTATATTCAAAAGAATTTATCAAATTTTTATATTCTAGCAATCCAATTGATCAAATTTAATTTAACCCTATTTAAATTTAACAGGTTGAATGGGTTATCGTGGGTTAATTGGGTCAATTTTTTTTAATTTAATTAATAATTAGGTTAGGTTGGATTAATTATAATGAATTTATCTAACCTAACCCAACTTACTAAATAATTATATTTATTTATTTTAGAGTTAATAAACATTCTACCTGAGTTTATGATTATTAATTAACTTGTTAGCATATAATTTTTTGCTTTCATGCTTAGCTTGGCCCAGTTTAATTCATCTAACCTAATTCAATTTATGTAAATAATAATATTTATTTATTTTAGAGTTGGTAAGCATTCCACCTGAGTTTATGATTATTAATTGACTTGTTAGCATATAATTGTTTACTTTCATGCTTAGCTTTGCCCAGTTTAATTCGACAGCAGCAGCAGCTAGTGTTAGCATATAATTGTGTGCTCGGTTCCATAAACTACGAGCAATTTTTACAACTCTAGATTTTAGGCAAGAGAGGCTATGGCCAAGCAGACTTTGAATTAATTAGCCTTTTTTCATGTGCTTACAAAATTAAGATATAAAATTTTTGTCTCAAATGATGCGTTATATAACGTGTTGATTCATTTATTTGTGTTGTTAAATCGTCACATTAAGGGAAATTTATATCAATAACTCAAAATATTTTGTTTTTTTCACAAATAACCTTTAGAGATTTTACCTATCATAATTAGCCAAACATAAAGTTTTAGGACAAAATTATCCCTATCATCTTCACTCGTCCCTAGCCAAAATTTTCTCAAAATTTTTCAAGTTTCTCACAGTTCTTTGAGTCTCTCACAGTTCTTCGAGTGATTTATGATCTCAGTCTCTCATCGATTAACGGAAAGCGTAATCTTGTAAGTCAGACATTTAAAATTCTTTTTTCTGAAATGGGTGCTGCCCGGCGTGGTGCCGCGTGATTCTGAAAGTTTTGTGCTATGGGCTGCATGTCGCACTTGGGTTACAATTTCTGGAATTTAGTGCGACGGTGTGCCTGTCGCATAATTTTTGTGCGATAAGGTGTCTGTCGCACCTGTTGCATTTTCTAAAATTTGGTGCGATGGGTGCCTGTCGCATATGTTTTGTGCGACGGATTGCCTGTCGCACCAAATTGCTTGTTTGTTACATGATGTTATAATAATTTTTTTAATTTATGATAGATTTGTTTAATTTTTAAATTATATAATTGTAATTTAATAATGTTATATTTGTAACAGAAATATGATAGATTCTAAGCTTAGTGAGACAAGCAGCTTGTCGCACCAAGATTGGTGAGACTTGGTGCGACAGGTAGCCTGTCTCACAAAGCTTGTCTTACCAACTGTCTGTTATACCAAAAATATAAACTCTAATGCTCGACAGCACATAAACAGCAAACGATACACCATAGAAATTCATAACACTTATATAAATATTTAATACAATTATATTACTCTACACACGGCTGGATAAACAAACAGTTGGGTATGAATGTATCGTGTGCTGGCTCTGATCTTTAGTTGTAGGGAACGGTGTTTGCAGGACGGACGATGAAAATTTATATGTAAGGGAATAAAAATTAAATATGAAGGGTAATTAAGGATATGTGAGTTTTGATTGGCTATATTTGATAGAATATAAAGTGAAGGGTTAATTTTGAAATTCAGAAATTGAGTCTGGCTATTTATGTAAATTCCCTCACATTAATGATTGATAAAAGAAAATCAAATATTATTATAAAACACATGATAATTATGGATTAGTGACGCTTCGTTTGAAACACAAATTTTATAGTTCGACTTTGTAAGCACAGAATTACTCTTTTATTTATTATTAATTTTCACTCGAAAATTATTTGTTGATATCTCTTGGTTTAGGTTTAAGTTAGCAAAGGCAAAATATGTTGTGTACGAGTTTGTGTGATATGTTGTAGAATGTAACACTTATATATAGACAGTAGACAAGTATTATCTACAAGTCATATTTTATTGCAAATTTATATTTTATATTATAAATGCGGAGAAAATCTTTGGATCCAAGTATTACACACCTTGTGAATGAAAATTGATGTTTAGTATTACTCTCTTTCATAATTTAATACTGTTTCATGCAATATCTTTTGTGTTCTAACATTACCTCCCCTTTATAGAATTAGGATTTTCTACTAATCTTCATTAGCTTTGTTGAATCTCTTAACATTTGTAAGTTATTCATCATGCATAGTCAAGATTTATTCGTCAACTATGATAGTAGCATTTTTTTGTTATTCTGTTTTTATGATCTTTTGTATAGCATCAAGAATGACAAAAACATATGTTTCTACATATTTATCTTCATTAATAGAAAATAACAAAATTACTCCAAATGCAAATGAAGTACTAATTGAGAAGATAAAAGTCACTAGCAACTAGCATCTTAACTAATGTCATTAGCACTAGTTTAGTCTTGGCGCATGCAATAATATGACAATAAAATCAACTACAACTTGGAAGCCCACAATTGAAAATATCTGCCTTCTTCACTCTTTCCCACCACTTTGATGATGATGATCCCTTTTTCTTCTTCAACTTAATTTTCTCATAAGATTGAAAGCAGCTTTCCAAAGTCACTTGAGCACTCTTCTCATAAGATTGAAAGCTGCTGCTGCTACTGTTTCTGTTGCTGCAGCTGTTCTCGTATTCTTTCACTTCTTGGTCTCTTTTCACAAGCATTTGATAATACTCTTTGTTCCTCTTTTCAAGCCCATATATTTGTTCCTGAAGGTCCTCTATTTTCTGGCTAAGTATGCAAACCCTATAATCTTCTCTCATTCTCAACACACATCTAGCTAGCTCACTAGCTTTTCTTTTCATGAATATTGCTTCAGATGCCAGCCCTTTGTTCTCTTCCACTACTGCACTCACTTTATATCCCAACTTCACATTCTCATTCACCAAAATCATCCTCTCCGATTCTAACAACTCCATCAAACTCTTCAACAACTCTATCTTCCTCCTTGATTCATTACACACATGATCCATCTCATTCACTTGGTTCACTAATATATCAGACTCAACATTCTTTGCCACAAGTTCAGCAACTAACTCATCAATGTTAGCTGAAGCAGCAGCAGCAGCCATTGTTGTTGTTGTTGTTGTCCTTATTTGTTGCTGCTGGTAGGAGATTGTACTTTCAGCGTCGGATTCAGCATCAGCATCAGCATTAGCAGAAAAAGAACCTGTGATGATGGTTTCAGAAGAGGCATTGCAAAAATGGTGCTTCTTGTGATTGCGGCAACAATCCAACAAGGTGATGTAGCCATTGTACAAGTCTTTGAGAAGAGCAAGAAGCTGAGGGCGTTTCTGGTAGTACCATTCAGCACGTTCTGCAAAGGTTTCACCCGCATGGTCTTCATCAGAATTGCTGCTTATTACCAAATTTTTCATTCTCTCTTCAACATCTGCAAAAACCACCAATTTGTTTAATTACAAGATGCATTATCAATAATCACGGGCAAATCCACAAGTAAATTATTCATAATGCCCTTTTGGCTGTTAAAACAAGGATTTGAGAGCACGTTGATGATGTTAATAAAATGTTGGGAAGCAAGTTAAAAATGTCATTTATATGCAGGTGCTAAAAAATTTACCCTTTCATCGCGAAATGACAACTAGATTGAATGAATGATTGTGACAAAGCAATGGTTCCCCGATAGTAACAATGTTTACTTTTTACGTAACAATTTTTTTCATAAATATATGTTAAAAGAAGTTTCATTTAGATAACATAAAATTATAAACGGAAATGAGTTGCGATCATCCATGAAAATTTTATTAATAAAAGACTTGTAACATAATAATAAAATAAACATTTTATACCTAGTGGGTGTGCTTAGCACTCGACATACATTTGTTATTGATTGTATTATACAATACAGTTTCATGTTTAGACTGCAATAGCTGATGCATTATGGTACATTATAATACAACCTAATGCAGTAATTGCTGCACTGCATTATACAAACCCGACAAAGATACAAGTTTGCGTAATTAACTTTTCTTTTTATATATATGTTATAACAAATAAAGATAAATTTATTATTTAATGTTATATTATTTAATAATACTAATTTTTATTTTCATTATTTTTTACTCGTTAACACCGGTAGCAACACAGTCAAGCCCAAATAACTTTGAATTCCAAGAGAAAATGCAAAGAATTTAAAAAGAAAGTTACGTCAGCGTCAAGAAATCAGGGCCCGCATTGACTATAAGGCTCACAAAGCAAATTGTGGACAGAAACACAGCGGCGAGTGTTTAACACGCGAACTGTATGACGCTTAAGGCTGATTAATGAGGTTAAAAGGCTATTGAAAATTGTGCAGAGAAACAGTGAGAATAGAAAGGTCGCTCACTGCAACAAGCCAAAGAAAGAAGCTGGCTGATGTTGACTCCTCATGACTGAAAAGAGGGAAACTTCACACTCATTCAAATTTTAAACATTAAAGACGATATTTTCAATGTAAATAAAAAAAAGTTTAAAATTATCATTTCCATAAATGCACACAACCAACCTCAGTCAAAGCAAATTTCGGTTTTCGTCATTCTTCCATTTTTCCTCTCCCTAATTTTCAACTATTTCATCCATTAATTTCTATTTTTATTTTACATGCCCAATATGAAGGCACACAAAAATTGATTAATTATTAAAATTTTATTTAAAATTAAAATTAAATTGCTGTAATTTAAAAATTATAATATTATAATATTTAATAAAATTAATTATTATAATTTAAAAATTAAATTAATTTATTTTTATATTTATATATAAAAAATAATTATATTTTTATTAATTTTATTAAAATTAATATTTAAAAATTATATTAATTATATATTATTAATTTTTATTTTATCACTATAATTTTATCGCAGTAAATATAAAAAAATGAAATTACTGTAAAAAATAGTAACAATAAATCTTGCAAATACTATGTAACGTACAAATATAATGTCAGGTGTTACAAAAATTATTTCCAGCATTTTTTATGCACATTTCATTTCAAAAAATAAATATTAATTTAAAACTCGAAAACAATAACAAGATTTAAAAAAAAAAAAAAAGGAAAAAGTTTGTAAAATAGCCGTACCAACAAGAGCAGGGAGAAGGCAGGATGAAGATGAAGACGCCCCAACACCGGAGGAGGGTTGTGATTGATTTGAATCAGCAACATCAATCTCCACCGTCTGATCAGCCTCCGACATTCCGGGCCTACCGTATTAAATTGCTACGAAAAATAAAAAGACAATAACTCAATGCTTTTACCAAAAAATTTAAAGATAAGAAAGCCGTACAAGCATGAACAAAGAATAGAAGAAGCAGTACAGAAAAGGGCACAAGAAGCGCAAATCTCGATAACAAATTTATGATACATCAAATCAAAAATCAAAAAGCAAATCAATCGTATTAAAAGCTTCTTACATTTTTTTATTTCTTAAAAGAGAAAAAATAAAAGTTACTAACATTCACTGCCTTGCAGCACCGGATCGATCGTCATAATCAAATCCCATGCATATTAATTACTAATTCATTATTTTCCATTTTTTTATGATTTTGTTTTTCATAATTTTCTCGTTTAAGTGATAAATAAAAAATTTAAAAAATTATTGTAAACTCTTTGGCTGCCCAGAAATTGAATAAAATCTGCCGGGAAAGTTAAAATAAGCTGTCACTAAACTAACAGTACATACATTTACAAAATGATAAGAGAAAAAATAATATGTTTGGCTGCCGAGAAAAGGCAGAAAACACTATAAACAAGGCATATTTACACTCAGTTTCCTTTCGAAACCAAAAAAACATAAAAATGAAAAAATTTCTTTATTTTTTTTTCGTTTTACGTTGTTCGTTTTCTCAGGAACCAAACAGAAAAGAAAAGAAAATAATAGAGAAGAAAACGTGTTACCGTGAGCTTAGCGTGGTGGCTTGCAAGGGAAAAAACTGAGGCCTCGTGTGAATTGTGAATTTGTAAAAGCAGAGTGTGTATGGAATTGAAGTTATTTATGTGCATACAATGAACTGATTCAAAGGAAAGTGATATCGGGAGACTGCTCAAAATCCGCCAAAATTATTTTTTGAGATTGACGCACACGCCGACACGTGGTCTTGTCAGCGACTTTCTGATTTCAAAATCTACGGCTGCGACCCCCTAAGGTATGCGTATGATAGTGGGGCGTATGTAGCATGCCATATTGTCCTGGACCGTCTGAACTCGTGGTAAGTATTAATGTGCTTAGTGACGTGACCGACCGCTCTTTTAACAAGGCGACCGAAAATAGGGATCTGTTAAATTATAATTTGAGATAATTTATTTTTTATATATAAATAATATTATAATAATAGAATTCATATAATTAATGTGAGAAGAATAAATTATAATTTCGGTTAATTTCTGAAAATAATATTGATTTATTTAAGTTCTCGTAACTTATTTAAATATCATTGCAGCGAGATTTGGTAAAAAAATTCAGGTCGACTTAGGGTACGTTTTGAGGTAGCTGCGTTGCCACAGCGCAGCTGTTCCAGCACCTTCGTTTCCTTCAAAAAATGATGAGTATGAAGGTGTTGGAGCCACAGCGCAGCTACCCAAACGTATCTTCAACTTAAATCTATCAATCTGTGGAATAAAATCTTAAATAAGAATTTTAAAAATACAAAATTTGTATATAACAGGTTGGAATAAAAAATGTCGAACAAAATGTCTGAATTTGTCCGGATTTTATAATATATAAATTGTTGATGCGGTTTTCTGCTCGTTTCTAAATGATACTGTAGACTTCTGCTCGCTGGTTTCTCGAGCAGGATTCCTTGCTGGTTCCTATCTTTCTCCGTTTACTGGAACGGAGATGTTTTCTGACCTGCGTCCACAGAAAAGAAGTCAGGGGTCGCCGGGCGTTTTTCCGACGAAAAATCTCTGACGCTCAAGTCAATAATTGTATTGATTCTTTTGGTATCCCTCTTAATCTGGGGGACCGAAAAAATGGGATGCTTCTCAGGAAGAGAAAATTGAAGTCTGGATAGAAAAATTGAAGTTGGAATCAAAAGTTTCAGAAAAGAGGAATCAAAATCATTTTACCTTGTCCCTCGTCTGGTATATATTCCCCTGTTTTTCAGCCCCCCTTAGCTTGGACGCCCATCCCCGCATTAATTGCGCCTGTGCCTTTCTGACAACTAGGGGTCGCTGCGGCACAACCTGGGGACGTGGGATGTCAGGCGGGCATGAGTTCCCTTGACCCAATGATGATGCCGTGTAGGGTCCGTGTATAATGATGACACTGTGGAGGCGTGCACCAGTTATCGGTAACAGTGGTGAAACCCTACGGCGTGGGGTGCCTATCAGTCATCGATTATCGTGACAAGTTATTGGGATGAGGGGCTGTCATGCTTAGGTCTGCTCTGCTCGAGCTCTGGTTTCTCTCTGTTCAAGGTGCTTCCCGTAACATGACCAGGTCCTGCTCGGTGGTCGAGAATCTCTTTTACCCAAGCAGGATGAGAAGATCATGATCCGACCAGCCTTGAAACACTTGACCTCGACCAGCTTTGACACCGAGCAGGGGTGTCTTCGTGCTAGCGATTAGGTCTTCTGCTCTGGCTGGATTGTCCTCGAGATGGTCTGCTCGGCATTGTCAAACACTAGTCCCCCTTTTTTACCTTCTCACGATGAGCTGTCCGCCTTTTTCGTCACTTCGCATTTAATGCGGGATACATGGACTGATCTGAACCGCCCGTTTGAATTTTAAAGAGGTTGTTATTTGAACAGTCGCATCCCCTTGAGTAACGTGCCGTCTGTTGCCATGACTCGCTTTCCCCTTTATAAATCCCTAATTTCTTCACTGTGCCTCTTCTTATTTCCATACTTTACTCAAACTAAAAACTGCTGCCTGCAAATGAAATTCACCTTCTTCTTCGCCGTCGTCGTTATCTGCCTTCATCAAATCCGTTTCAGGTATAAACTCTTCTAATTCTTCTCGTTCTTGTCTTTTCTATTTTCTGGGTTTCTGGTTTCCCACTTGGTAGACTGTGTCCTTAAGAAAAGAAAAATGTCAGCCACTCAGCAACCCCGTCATATGTCCCCTAAAGAATCATCTTTTTCGAGTGACTCCGAGGCCACTAGGGGGGTTCCGGTTAGAGGCCCAAACCCTAAAGAGGTCAAGGCTGTGGGGGAAACCCGGTTGTAACAGAGGCAAAGGGCCGGCCAAAGGTCGGAGGCCGAGTCGTTTGTCATTGACAAAATAAGGTGTGAGACTTCACACCAAGATTTAAACCGGCTTAGGGCCATGTATCACATTCCTGCCAGTGTTGATCTGCGTCTCCCTGACAAAATAATACACCTAGCCGTTCTCCTCGATGGTATGTCACCCTCTATTTAGAATGTTTCAAGTGGGGCGTTAGGTTGCCCATTCAGCCCTATTTTGTCCGAGTCCTATCCCAATTGCATCTAGCACCGGGATAGCTGAACCTGAATGGGTGGAGGGTTCTGTCGGGGATGTTTGTCCTGTGTAGGCGGTGTAATTTGGGCAAGGCGACGGTAGATGAAATAAAGCATCTCTACCAATTGAAGAGCAGCCCAAAGAACGTGGGCTGGTACTACCTCACTTCCAGCCTTTTCCAATTTTACTAAAAAGTTTGTCTATTTCTATAAATTCTTTATCAGCAAACATTTCACTGTTAGCCAAATTTGTCAACGCATATTTTATGGCATATGTTATACTATATGGATATGATCCATCATGCATTATGTTAAAATATTTGAAATCATGACTTAAAGTTAAAATTTTGTTTATATTTTTGTCTCTAAGACTTATAGAATATTTATAATATATTTTAAATATTAACTTTTTATAACTAAGATTTCCTTGTATTATTCTAAGGAGTGCATGTTTTCGATCTTTTATCTTATTATCCAATACAGTTAAATTTACTGGGCTATCAATTCATTATCTAAAATGAGCATTGATCATAATTTGTATTCCTCCAATATGAACATAACCAGTTTTAGACCTATCACTAGACCTAACTTTATTAATCTTTTCTTTATATCTGATTTTAATAACAAATGTATATTTGTATTTCCTCGTGCGTGCCGAATTTCAATCGGTTCTTCTCTTACAATAGCACTAAAATACATTATATTTTTTTTTTATCATATTAACAATTTCTTGTTTTAATTTATTGACCGAAGTCATAGATATTTCTAATCTTTTTTTATTGATCTTAAGGTATTATTTTTTATCAAAGATTAATTCTCTATTAAAAGAATCTTGTTATTCTAATTCTTCATCTTGGTATAAATCTTTATTATCTATTTCTTCTATACTCATTTTAAACCAGAATTACTTACAATTTCATCAGATAGATAATATATACTATTATTATCACTAATATTTTCACATCAGTAATTAATTCTAATTCATTGAAATCTTCAAATATTTTAATATTTGCTTTATTTTTCTTAGGACATTCATTAGCATAATATCCTTTTTCATTAGCCAACGTTTACATTTTTTTAGCTGTTTTTATCTTTGATTTTCCCTTATATTTATTTTTCTTAAAGAATTTTTTCTTATATTTATTTTTCTTATAATACTTTTTATTTGTTTTAAAGAATTTCTTCTTTTTGAATTTTTTCCTATGTTTATAAGTTTTATCTGTACAACTAAATCTCAGTAGTTCTTCTAACCTTGAATACCATAATCCTCGATTCTGCTTTTTCATTAATCTTTTATCCCTTATTTCATAGCACCATTGATTTATCATATTACGTATAAACCTGATTCTATTACTTAGGGTATCAGTGTTTGTACTATCTTCATATTCTTTGATATATTCTTACATAATCTTTTTATTCCATGAATCTGGGATCTTTACAAAATATAAGTTATTAAAATACACTCATGTATTATCTTCTTCACGAAATCCGCATTTATAATATAATTCTTCGAAGTTACATGTGTAAGAGTAACAAATATTACATATTTCAAGCCTAGCTAGTTTCATTATATTTTCCATTCTTTTTCTCTCTAATTCTTGTTGAAAAGCGATTTCTCAACTTTCTCTTAAGGATTCTCTTCTTATCTCACATTCAAATTTATTCAAAACTCAATCTAAAGTTTCATTTTCATTAGAATTATCTCCGTATAATTTTTTTTTGTTATTATTATTTAATCCCATAAACCATTACGCTACAATTCGTGTAAATGAAGTTTTAAGTAATTTTATAGCTCTATTTCTATCAAATCCATTAAATACAAGTGCAATTTTCATAGATTTTACCTAATATGTTATAATTTTGTCTCTATTTTTAGAATAATCTAAATCTAACCATATTTCATCATGGTTAATTAGCCTTTCTTTTTATTCCTTTGGAGTTTTATATTATCTTTTATGTTTGCTTATTTTAAAATATTGACTTTGTTGTCTTTCATTTGTTTGTATCTCTTCTCTAGCATAAGAAGTTCTATTACTATATTCACCTTGTTCAAAAACTCTTGGCTCTTTTTGATTCATCTTTAGATGTTCAATTCTTTTTTCTATATCTTGTAAATTAATAAAAACATTCTCATCTATTTAAGAAGATTCTTCATCTTTAACAGATAGTTCTGTTTTAATCTATTATTAGTATTTTCATTTAGCATTCTTAAACGTATTAATTTCTCATTTCCCTTTATTTTATTAAATATTGGCCTTTTCATAGGCTGAATTTCAATATTTTTATTTTTATTATACTATATTATTATATCATATAGGATTTTATTTTGTTCCTGAATTATCATTAGTAATTCTTCCATGTTATTATTAATTTTTTGAACTTCAATTTTTTTTTTTAAAGCTTCCCATGAATATTTATGGCAAATTTATTACCTAATTGCTTCAATAATTTTTTCGATCTTATTTAATTGAATTTTAACCTTATATCTAATGAATTTTTATTTACTATATTTATGATTTTCTGTTTTAATATATCTTGATTTTTAATTTTGAAGTCTTTTATCATTTGTTTAATTTGATCAAATTCTTGACTCATTCGATCTCCTAGTCTTTTGATTTAATTTATATTTTTATTCTTAGACTCTTTAATCTCTAGTATTTCATTAACACTTTCTATATCATTTATAGTTAGGTTAGGATTACATAATCTATTCAATAAATATAGAGAAATCTAATTTAACTGATTATTTCTCCGCATATCTGAATCATTAATTAGATCAAAAGGTTAAAATCTTCTAAAGGGAGATCTTCTATGCCTATAAATAGAAGAGGAACCTAATAGCTTTTATGTTTTGTGAAATAACTAGTGATTCAAGTAATTTATTCATAATACTATCTGCATAGTATTTCATTACATTTTATTAAATATTTATGACATATAATGTCTCTTATTTCTTTGGGCATATGATTTTTCCCTAAGCTTTTATTTATTAGGCAGAGTTATACATAAATAAATTTTTATATCCTAATAGCATATTACTAGAATGATGATTTTTACTTCTGATCCTTTTATTGATCCAATTATATTTTTCTCTCTGCTTACAGGTAAAAGCCCATTGTTTCCAAGAAAAATTATTTCTAAACATTTTTATTCTTATTTTATCTAGTAAAAGTGGATCATGTTTAAATTTCTATTTTTTATTACTATGATCTCTTCAATTTTAAACTCATAAGCTTTTGATAAATACGGTTGTTTTAACTATTTAATATCTAAAAAAAGATTTAGAAGAATAATATTACATATGTATAGTAATATTACTCATCATAGTATAATTATTAATCATTAAATTATTTTCAAAATCTCCTATTATATAAATAATAAATTCTATTTTTAATTTTTTGAACCAAAAATTTGACCCTGATGGCAATTTGCGGAAATCCAAAAATCTAAGGCAAACAAAAGATGACAAAAGATGTAAATGATTAATCTTTAATCTTTTAAAATTTTTTTATAATTTTAATAAATCAAAGTGCAGTGTTAAGTGTGGTAAGAATATCTTTTTTCTAAAATGCTTGCATCTAAATGTTGAATACTTGATTTTAGAAGTATTATCTTACTATTAGCTAATTGAATAAAAAGATCACAATGGTCACTGCAAAGTTCCTGATTCTGATGATTGATTGAACGCTTTCGAAATATGAAAATATTTCCAGAAAATGGAAGGAAATTATCCACTTCGCTATATTCTTTATCGACTAATGCTATACATACAACACAAACGAAAAAAAAAAAATTATTGACTTGTAGTAAATTTTTCTATCACATAATTTTTTTTTTTTTTGTCTTCTAGTAATTTTGTACTATTTTTGTATGCTCCCTTTTATACAGATATCATTGGCATTCTTAGCTGAGAAGTGATGTATGGCCATGAAATCAAGTGCAACATCACATTGCTATGCAGTAAAGATATTTTACAATATAATATTTTTCGTAACTACACGATTAAAATAATAAATAATAAAAAAAATATGTTATAATTTTAATTAAATAATTATAAAAAAAAATGATCTACAATAAAATACCTCTAATATAACCGAATTCTTAAAATAACTTCTAAAATCGAAACAAAAATCTAGAAAAATATATTAGAATATGAAAACAAATAGAATACAGTATTTGACCAAAGATATTTTGAACAGATAACAATTAACGAGCCCCAAGAATCATTATTGTGGTAAAGGATTAATTTTTAAAAAATAAAATGGATAAAATTTGTTACTCAAAAAGAAAAGAAACCTGCTAATCATTAACGAGCATTAGAAGTTGCATTCTCTAAATTTGCACAAACATGATCGAAATAAGGACACTATTATCAGTAGTACAAGTATCATTAGCCATTACTATAAAAACTAAAAAGAACTGCCTCTCTTTCAGAGGATAGGTCAAAGCTCCCCGTAATGTAGAAATTATATATAACCCTGAAGGGATGGAGTCTCCATCCCCAAATGTCTTTATCATCACATTCACAGGTTAAAAAAAAATGAGTATGAAAAGGTGGTTCTATCAATGCCAATGTGATTTATGCTATTTATGCTAACTGATAACTCAGAGAGCAGACCTGGAGCTGGCTGCGTGAAACTGTATAGGTCTGAACCCCAAACAGGTAATTAGAACAGTATCTTGTGTTCATGCATATTTAGCACATTGAATCTTGTATCAGCCTTCTGCTATTACTGCTGTGATAATAGTGGAAAACTACTCCTCTTGTACCCCGTATCGGCATTTAACTTCCTCACCTTCCACAAGCCTCTCCACAGCATCCAAAGGCAGCCCAACCAGCTCTAATGTCTTCTCCCACACTTTATAAGAAGTCTCAATGTTGTGAGCTTCTTCAGAAGGATTTGTTGGACGGCAATCTTGAGAAATGAATGCACAAACAGGCCAATCATCTGCTTTCAGCAATTCACAATACTCCGGCATCTGGGGATCAGTTGCTGAGAAAAGAGTGCTCCTCGAACCTAGATTGATACATCATGCCAGGTTTAGCCTGTGATCATTCTATATTTCTTTATTACAATTTGGATAGCAGACACGGGGTACCAAGCACAGAACTTATTAAAATATATAATTTTTTAACTTGTAGGATTCATAAACCCTCCTCGTATCATTTTCCATTTTAAGTACATTAATCTTAAACTATTTCTAAAGATAGTATAATATGGTTTGATTATTAGCAACATAAAATATGAAATCACAGACTTCAACGTTCAAATCCTAAAATCTCACCATACAGATAAAACAGAAACACAAAAATCATTTAACAAAATATTTGTACGTTTAAATTCTACTGTTTGGAATGAATGTTAATATTATATATGGTAATCTATTTAAAATGAAATGTTTATGTTGAGATTTTTGAAAATCAGTCATGTTGATAAAATTTGATGACTCAACATACTTCTTGCTAATTGTGAGGAGTTTTCAGTAATCAGCGTGACATATAAAGTAAATAGTTACCCTTGTTTAATGTTTAAAAAGACCTAATCTAAATTGCTAGATGTGGCTTGATATCTTTTACGCATTTAACAAAAGAATTCAATTTTCTAGCTCCTTATCAACTTTTTTATTTGAATACATACTTGGAAAAAAAAACAACACTTAAGCAGAGTATCAAATATAAGAATATTCTAATATTCAGTAAAGGCAGATAACATCTCTCATAAACTGGCATATACAACCTCTCCACCATAATTTTGCTTTCTAGTTTTCTTGCAAATTTTAGTGACAGTTTACAAAGGATTGACAAGGTCAAAAGGAGAAAGAAGAAAAACAAAAGGACAAGAAGAATGTGGTTGGACTCTATAATAAAATTGAAGGTACGTTTGGGGCAGCAGCTCCAGCCCCTTTATTTCCATGATTTTCCATGAAAACAAAGGGGCTGGAACAGCTGCGCTGCCTGTCCCAAACGCTCACTGAAACAGATAAATATACAGAAAGATATTAATGTTCAACAAACAAACTTCACCAGGTTAAGAGTTGTTTCCATTACTCATGCAATAGACAATACAAAGCAAATAAGGTAGCATATTCAAAGACACACCTTCTTGAGGACTAAAGATAAAATAGGGTATAAGATGATAAGCAGCTTGCACAATTTTAGGAAGATCCCTTGCCTGCATTTGATGAGACAACTGTAAGCATAAAATAGATCAATCAAGTGTCGAGTATACTACTAATGTAAATTCAAGCCTAAATGACTGATTTGATTCCATTTCATCATTGCTAAATATTGACTAGTTATCTACAAATTAACAACGATCTCATTAAGTATACCACAAACCAGATTTAAGGCTGGAACAATATAGCAGATGGAAGCATTTAATTAGATAAGTAGGATTTAGCATAATGTCAATTGATCTGATTATAAGCATACAGGACACCACACCTAATAAAAATAAAGCGGCCTCTAGAAGGGCTGCAAAGCCCAAGATGATGAAATAGCTTGTATAAAAACCACATGTTAAAACCAAAGCATCAAGAGGAAAGGTCAAAGCAGTGTTATCAATATTATCATCTAGCCTTTCAAGGATAAAAGAAATTGGAAACTAAGCCCCTCAAGGATCTTTTCTAGCAATTCCTTTTCCAATCAGTTGATTGATGATCAAGGTCTCCTAAACTTTCAGCTGGCTCATATGAATTGAAATACTAGAGTCCTTAGTAAAGTTCAAGTTTTTGCTCAGTCATTGGCTCTAGGTAAACTTAGTACTGGTGATGTTATTCAAAAACAAACCCTAACGCATGCTTGTCTCTGTTTTGGTGTGTCATGTACTGGTGATGTTATTCAAAAACGAACCCTAATGCATGCTTGTCTCTGTTTTGGTGTGTCATGTGCATGAGAAATGGTGAAAGTGCAGATATTTGTTTTTGCATTGTTATCGGGCTGTTCAGTTGTGGCATAGATTACTTCAGGCAGATAGTATTTCTTTGGTGATGCCAGCTTCAAGGAATTCTCTGTTTTCCGAATTTATTCATGCTTTTATGAAAAGTGAAAAAGCTGGAGTGCTGGAAATGTTCAGTTCTGGCCCTTTTTTGAGTGATTTGGTTTGAAAGAAATAGAAGGTTTTTGCGATTACTTGCTTCTCTTTGGGCCTCAGTTACTGAGGAATTTCAAGATTCTTCTTTCTTCTTCATTCATCTAAACAGGGAAGGGGTATTGGCTTAAATTACATATTTGAGTTTGTTTTTGTTGTGAGATTTTATAGTCATATAGATCCTATACTACTAACAAAATCTGATCAATATTCTATTGAATAGATCTTTTTGTGATCTTAAGGGGTTCTTTTTTGTGAACACCTTTTCACTCTTTGTACATGTTTTTTTTTTCCCCCTTAATTCAAGTTTCTTTGTTTCCTAAAAGAAAAAAAAAAAAAAAAAAGTTCTTCCCTAAACCATACAATGTTATTTGTTAGCGTTTTGGTGAATCAAATAAGAAAACTCTTTTTCACATGTGCTAAGGCCACACAAACTAATCTCGAAAGCCCTTCGAGAGGCTTCGGGAAGACTAAAACCATCCAAACATTTGGCACCATGGACTCCCTGCTTTCACACCAACCACTGTATAACACACTGCCCATTAAACTATTCCCACCATCACCATTACCAATCTGCTATGACCATCCACCATAACCATTACCAATCTGCTATGACCATCCACCATCACCATTGCCAATCTGCCAAGACTATCCACCAATAGAGCACAGCAAGCGCACTGACATGTAGGATGCTACTAAACTTAATCTGATATAGGATATACCAGTTTCACTCGTAATAAACATGGATTTTTCAGAGCCTTGGGTAGGTTACTTGCAAACCCAATATCAATTAAGCTGGATTTTTTGAGTGCTGCCTTGGGAACTCCACAATATTTAATGGGGCATTACAACATTGTGGAGACAACTCCACAATTTTGTAAGGTGAATCACAGTTATTATGTCTATATCCTTTGCCAACAAGATAAAGGAAACCAAGATGCACAAAGAAACTTACAACATTTGTGGAGACAATTCCAGGTGATACACATACTACATTAATGCCAGATTCAGCAGGCAGCCGCTTCTGAAGGATGCTACTAAATTTAATCTGCAATCCAAAGGCCATCAGATTGTTAGTTTCTTCTTTGCAACTTAGAAGGTATATAATACAGGATATTAAATCAATTTTCATTACATGTGATTGTACAGTTTATATCAAGTTTTAGAAACAATCGACAAACAAAACGTACATTGATCTAGCAGCCTAATGCCAAGTACTTATATGGAAAAGTTGTAGTCGCCAACAAGTGAATACCATCAAAGAGAGTTATAGCATTCCTTCCTTCAAATTCAGTGTTGTCTAGTTAATTTTAAATATCATTAATGTAGAAGAAAACCGAATTCAGTGTTGCCTAGTTAATTTTAAATATCATTAATGTAGAAGAAAACCAAATTCAGTGTTGCCTGGTTAATTTTAAGTACCATTAATGTAGAAGAAAGATTTAATAAAAATTCCAAAACTTCAAAATGGAAGCACTAGCTAACAATGAGAAAACTGAAATGGATGAGAAATTTTTAGTTGTAGGACTGAATTGTTAATATTTTTTATACTTTATATTTATGTTGAGATAAATCAAAGAGAAATTTTTAATATTTCCATATACTTTTTATGAAATAGTACTACTGATTAAAGCTCAATAATTTAGTAGATAATTAACAGATCCTTAACAGGAACTAGCTCCAGCACGATTTTCTTCATTATCAGACTTACTTAAAAAATGAAAATGAAATAAACCATGAAACCAACAACAATTTTGAGTAATCAAATTGTTACTAACTTTTTGTTTCTAACTTCACCTGAGCTAACTTGCTGCCCGAGTATCCTATTAAGCTTGTATATTTTCTCTTCCCAGAAGCAACATTCATGTCTTCTGTGTCAACAAAGCCAACATAATGCATCTGCACTCAAAATTAAGGACAAATAACTTGGAGACACAAAGGTAGTAATGGAAAGGTAAAAGTATGAGAAAGACTCACATGCATCACAATAAATCAACAATTAATTTTGAAAAATCTCCCCAAGCTTCCCAATAGGTCTCCAACAACAAACCCCATACAGCACCAAAATAATCACAGTTTTCTGTTTAATTTATTCAATGGTATAAAAGTTAGAATTCAAAATACTATAAGGACACAAGTCGAAGTCAAGCACTTTCCAGTACCAATATTCCACTGAAACTCCATAAACATACATTCCAACATTTCCATGGCCATGACCATAATCTCCACACATGTCCAATTTCAATGTGTTACACACAATTGTCCCTTATAATCAATAGATATACAATACGATGGGAATACAACATCATTTTCTTCATCTTTAACAATAGCAAAGGTACAAATATGGAAGTATGTCATGCAAATATACATGCCCATGCACAAGCAAGCATATACAAAACACATCAGTTATAGAACTTACAACAGAATTGACATTAATAATTCGACTTGGAGAGCCTCTAATAAGTGATGGAAAAAGCAAAATTGAAAGTAACGCTGGAGCCAGATGATTCACTTGCATGTGCTCTTCATACCCATCTTTTGAAAATTTTTGTGGTTCTGTATAAAGCAACACAAAGCACATCAGCAAAAGACACTAGATATTGCAATCGATCACCTTAATGCTTTTCAATTGCAGTAGCTTATAAGGATGCCAAAAATTACAACTTTTCTACTAAGAGCACCTAAATCATTGGTAATATCATGCAAAGAGAAACCGATTGTCGTGGAAGGACAAGAATTTCCATGAAAGAAACAAAAAGAAATATGTATATTCATTAAGACACAGATTTTTCTAGACAAAGATCATGATCATGGTATCAACTTGATTATTGCCCAACATGAAATTATACTCACAAGGATAATAGAGAAAAAGGGTGGAACTTCATGCAGATCAACAAGGTTCAGCTGAGGGCCAAAACTTCGTTTTTCTCTTTTTTCACTTTTTTCCCCCCTTTTTCAAGGGAGGGTGGGTTAAGAAAGGATTGACAAGAAGTTTCTTCTTTTCTTTTTACGCTCTTATTTTTCAAGATTTACCTATCTTCTCTCTTTTACAGTACGTCATCTCTATGCAGTTATTACATCTTTGCACCATTTATTTGTGACATCACACCCCAAGTGATGAACAAGGAACTATAGCAAAAATTGGAGATGCCGCTACCTAACTAGTTTGACTGTAGAGATGATGGTTAAAACTAAGAAGCAACTTATTTAGCCATAAGCATCCTCTTAGAAGGTTTGACTACACTAACAAGTGAAATAAACAATATATTGGAATCCAAAAAATTTAGATGGTCTGATGTTGTGGATAATACATAACCTTTCGATGAAAGTATGTCATAAACAAAAATATTCCTCTGTAATTAATAAGAAAATAAGAATTTGAACAAATTCAAGAACTGAATCACCAACAAGGATGTAGAATTACACCTAATAGAATGGTCAAAATGACTAACCTCCAATGGAAAATATTCCTGCATTGTTTATAAGAACATGCAAAGGTCCTAAACGTGCATTCCAAGCCTCAGCAAACCTCACAACAGAATCCAATGACAGTAGATCAAGTTCCATAGCCTTGAGTAGAAGAAAAAAATTATCACATCAGCCATTTCGAACTAAAATGCTAAACTAGCTAGTGATGCGCAACTAAAGGAAAAAAAAAAAAAAAGTAGCCAGCATTGGTGCAAGAGTAACTATAGTTTTGTCTGCAGACTGCAGCTGAGTGAGACTCAAAAGCAATTTTGTTTTTATTTCGTGCTGTTTTCATTAAATATACAAACATATTAGTCATCTTTGCACTATGTTTCAATAAATTAAGCAGCAACAAACAGAGACTTATATTTAAATACCTCAATGTTGAGAGGAAGGCCCTTTCCAGACCATTCCTCCTGCCATTTCTGAATCAACTCATTAGCGGCCTTTAAGTTCCTCACTGCCATGACAACATGAGCCCCCGATTCCGCCAATTGCCTGCTCAAACACAATAAATGAGAAATTAGGGTTTCAATCCAACTGAAAGACTATAAATAAATTGAAACTGAAGTTAAATAATTTAATAATAACAATAGTTTTTGTACCGAGCGATTTCTCGGCCGATTCCGCTGGTGGATCCGGTTACAATGCAGGTGAGATCGTTGACAGGTGGCAAAGGCAAAGGATTCTGCAAATGACTGGCCAATATTCTTTGAAAGAGCATCTCGTATATGACGTAGAACCAGCCTCTTAGCCACTCCATCCATCCCAGGGCTTCCTTTTTCTTACCCTTGTTTAGGAGTTCCGCCCCTGACGGCGACGAAGATGAAGAAGAAGACGACGTCGTTTCCATCTCTCAGCCTCTATCGTTTTCTTATTAACTTTCTTAAGAATCTCAAGTAAGATCGGTCTGTTTCGATTCTGATCCTTTTGTGTGTGAGGAGTAGAGAAAAGCGGAGGAGCATCTTTTAATTTATTGTTTTCAAGAAAGTAATTAATAATAAGAGGAAAGTGACAAAAAGTATTAGAGTCTAATAAAGTCTTAATCAATAATTAATTTGTTATTTGACCTTTTGTTGAGTCTTTCTAAAGCCAAGAGGCTGTGCCCAGCGATTATTTTAACTGGACCCTTTTCGGATTGGGATTATTATCCGTTGATTCTAAATTATAAATATTTTTGAAAAATTAAAAATTAAATTTTAGTGTTTAAAAAAAAAAAGAAAAAAATCCACATGCATCATTTAACTCCTTAAATTAAAACTCACCGATTAATGTCTGAGGCTTAGTTTGGGAATGTGATACGACTGATGAAATAAAATATTTTTATTGAGCTAATAAAATAAATTGTCTAATGTCTATTATTGTGTTTTTTTTTTTTCTTTTAAAGGGGAGGGAGGTGAGTGCCCAAAGAGTTTTTACTTCTCCACCCCCAAGACTCGAACCCGGGTCGCTACGAATCTAGAACCGACTATGGCAGCCAACCCGACTACAACCTTGGGGGCTAATATCTATTATTGTGTTAATAAAATAAGCTTTTCAACAAAATAGTAATTAAGTGTTTAATAAAATATGTTATTAGATTGTTGTAAGTTTTAAAAGGAGAGTATATATATTTAATAAATTTATTATTAAAGTATTGTTTCATTATATAATCACTAAAAGTTATATAAGTTTAAGTTGCCTGTTATTTTTCAAGTAAATTTAATAAATGTTTTAGATTTTTTCTTTTTAAAACTCAAAAAAATTTAAATAAATTAAAAATCCAATTAATTAAAATATATCAAATGTTATAATATGTTATATAACATATGACAAATTTCATAGCCTAATACATTAATCTAAATAAAATAAATGATCAGTTTGGAATTGAGATGTTATAGTTTTTAAACTATAACTGCTGTGGAAAAAAAATTATAATTATAAAATAAAAGTTAATAATATATAATAAATATAATTTTTTAATAATAATTTTAATAAAATTATTAAAGATATAATATATTTTTCATCATACAAATAAAAAATTCAGAATAACATAGTTTTTAAATTACAGTAATTAGTGTTTACCAAAAAGTTTAGTACTATAACTTTTAAATTACTGCTATCCAACTTTAATATCAAATACACTCAAAAAGTAATACATAGTTGTGGTAATAATATGGTAGGGTTATGATTTTTATAGTAAGGTTTATAAAAATTTTTTATATAATTATTTTTTTGTTAAAATTATAAGGTTACAATAGAAATTTTAAAAGTATGTAGTTTTGAAAAACAACATTTTACTTTAAATGCTGCTATCAAAATGGAAATTTTAAAAATAAGCATCTTTTAAAAGTATTATCAAATACAATTTTAATTAATACTTATGAAATAAGTCACTTTTACCATTTCAACCATAATAATAATAATAAATAAAATAAAAATAGGGCCTAAGTGGTTAACTTTTCTTTTAATTGGACAAGTATAATATTATTGGCTCTAAGTCAGGTCGTTTAAACACTTTTTTTTTTAACTTTTGTGAATACTAATATTAATTTATAGGTCAATGAAATTCATGCCTGTAATTATATGTCTACTGAGATTTGAAGTCCTATTTAATATTAAGACCTACCTTAATATATTATGGTCAAACACCAAACAGGAGGCAAGGGAGTGCCTATTAAGTTGACTACGGAATTATTGGCAATATAATTTATAGAACATTAGAGGAGTTTAATGAAAGTTACCCTTTTCTAACTAGAGTTTGATATTGTTGAAAGATTTATTTCTAAAAAGATTAAAATTTTATATTACATGTCAATTTTCGTTTAAGTTTACCTTTACATAATTTAAGTTTACATGCATCAAATGAAACGCAGCGATGGAGATAATTAAAGGTTAGTGAGTGTAGATGTTCCTGCTGAATTAATAAACATTGTTGATCGCTAAGTCGTAAGTTAGAGCTTTTATTCTCTTGCTTTTTTAAAAAAATAATTCTTTAGTTTCTATTAATATAGATACATAAGGGTAATTTTTAACTAATTCCCAAATGAATTGGTATTTTTTTTTCTTTTAAAGGGAGGGTGGCAAGCCCAAAGACAAGTTTGAACTCCCTCCCCACCCCCAAGGACTCGAACTCGGGCCGCCACGGCTCTAGAACCGAGCATTGCGACCAATCCAACCACGGCCTTGGGGGCAAATGAATTGGTATTTTGTACTCCGCACTTAATAAAATTGACTCGTTGCACCACACCCTCAATTCCGTTAGGTTTTCAATTATTTTTAACGTCTTTGTCTGAATTTTGAGTTAATGACAAAAATGCCCCTTTATTTGAATTCAAATAAGTTTAATTACACAAAAATGTCCCTTCTTCTATGTTTCTAACGTTTGGCTATCAATTTCTTTTCAAGTAAATGATTTTATTTTAATTACAATAAAAAAATTTATATTTATATTGTCACCATTAAAATTGATTTAAGGTATGAACTTTCGATTTTACCTTATATCATTAAACTTAACTGAGAAAATGATAGAATTGGAGACGTGGTGCAACATGTCTTTTTTTTTTTTTTGTGCGGTGCAAAATATCAATTCATTTGGGAGTAGGAAAAAAATTTCTCAATATAAAAGGCCAAAACTAAGATTGGTAATGAGACAGGACGTGCCGAGATTTGTCAATCTTGATTATCTCGATTATCGAAATAAAACGTATAAAACATATGTTCTAAATTTTACATTGAACATTAAATGGAGATAAAAGTGTGTCTCGATCGTAATCATAAATTCTTATTGTATTCTGAATTATTTGGAATGATATAAGTTTTCTGTCATAAATTGTAAATTTTACCATAAACGACATATTTCTAGAATTAACATGTCATATTCTTATAACCGATATGTCAAATATATTATTTATAAAAATAACGTGTCATATATAAGTAACCGATGTATCATATATATTTGATTTATCAAATTGACATGTCATACATTTTTAAAAATTCAAATTTTATATGTCATTTAGGATTATCATTAAAATTTTCAAATGTCACGAATTTAATTCTAAATAATAAATCAGGATTTAGATTTAGTACTAAATCCTGACCTAAATAATAAATTAAAATAAAATTTTATAGTGAATCTTATTATAAATGAATTAGGATCTTAAACCTCGATCCGGATTCGAAGAATTCTAACAAGTTAGCCAAAACTCACCATCCCTAATTAGTATTTTATGAATAATTTTGTATCTGTTATTATTATTTAGAGTTACCTCCTCTAAATGAAATTTCTGACTCCCGTGAATGGTATTGTTGATGCGGTTTTTCGCGTGCCTCAGCGATGCTTGAACCTTCCAACGAGACCTCCAAGCAGCTCGAGCGAGGACGTCCGAACCTTCTGCTCGCGGATTCAAACAGTACCCGATCCTTCTACTCGCGACAAGCTCGAGCAGGATTGCCCCCTTTTGTCCGGGTCTGCTTGTCTTCTTGAACGATGATTTCCGGACTGCGCTACTGAAACCGGGTCGAGGGTCGCGGGCGTTTCCGCGAAAACCCTCCGACGCTCAAGTCGGTAATGGGGTTTCTCTTTTTGGTATCTCCCTTAGTTAGGGAGACCGGAAAGATGAAAGGGGTATTATATCGCCCCCCCTTTTTTGGATAAGTATGGTGTTTTTAGAGAGAATCAGATGAGAGAGATTTGAAAAGGAAGAACCCGTGAATTGGAAAATCCAACCTCTCTTTTGTGAATTCAAATGCCAACCAACCAACCTTTTGGAATCAAATTCTTCAACCTCTCCGTGAATTAGAGTTCCAACCCTTGTGCCGTTCTCCTTCGTTTCCTTTTATACTGCTTTTTCCGCTCTTTTCCTTTCCAGTCGTCCACTCCCACGCTAATGGTATCCGGGTCCCTCGGCGATCGGGTTTGGCGGAATATTCCCTAGGGATGAGCGTACGTTCCCTTAATCCGATGCACGTGGCGGATCACCATGTCAGGCAAGCGTGCGAGGAATGATGACACCTTAGTGGCACGTGCCGACCGCCGACAACAGTGTCATCTCTCCACCATGTGGGACCCTTGTCAGACATCAAAAGGTGTGCTAGGATTCTAAGATAACGGGTCGGGTTGCCCTGGGTCGGGTCTTGTCCAGCTGTGCTCGTGGATCTCTGCGAGCAGGAGCGATGTGCTCGGCTCTCGACCTTGACCAGCTTTGACCGGAAGGATGACCCCAAGCGGTAAGGAGCTCTCGACCTTGACCAGCTTTGACCAGAAGGATGACCTCGAGCAGGCAAGGAGCTCTCGACCTTGACCAGCTTTGACCAGAAGGATGACCTCGAGTAGGTAAGGAGCTCTCGACCTTCACCAGCTTTGACCAGAAGGATGACCTCGAGCAGGCAAGGAGCTCTCGACCTTGACCATCTTTGACCAGAAGGATGACCTCGAGCAGGCAAGGAGCTCTCGACCTTGACCAGCTTTGACCAGAAGGATGACCTCGAGCAGGCAACGAGCTCCCGACCTTGACCAGCATTGACCAGAAGGATGACCTCGAGCGAGCGAGAGCTCTCGACCTCGACCGGCTTTGACCGGAAGAATGACCTCGGCGGGCAAGGAGCTCTCAACCTTGACCGGCTTTGACTCGAGGGTCGCTCGGGCTAGGTTACCATCGGAGTCTTGCTTGAGTGGAAGGGCTTCGAGGGTTTGTCTGATATTTACCCCATAAACCAGGAAGGGCTTTTAGGGGCCTGTCTGATATTTTACCCAAACAGGTATTTCAATTTCATATTATATTAATGTATATTGTATATTGTATTTTATTATAATTATTTATTGTTTTCAATATTTATGGATGCCACGTTTTCACATCAGCTCTCACGCAGCAGCCACGATAGTATTGCTTATTATGTCAAAACGACATTGACTTTTCAGGAAACGAATGGACCTTCCAGTAAAATTGTTTGGAGCTAAAATTTTGCCAAATTCTTCGCAGAATTGCATCGTCAAATGTCGAAATATCCAAGGAACATTAAAAAATGTGAGTTATATAATATGCATTAATATTTTTTTTCTCACTAATTTATATTGTATATTTAAATAATAAATCTAAAAATTTACCCCACTAATATTGAAAGAGAGATGTGAAATGGGCTTATAATTCTCTAAATCATTTCATTTCATGCCAAATGAGAGGCTAGAAACTCAGTAACAACTAATATCATTTCTTAATAGCCAGCAGTTTATATAAATATATATCAGTCATTTTTCCAAGCATCTATAGTGTTTAGGTAATACCGAGCAAGTCTCATTAAAGTCAGCCCACCCCGAGCAGAAGACCTGTTCGCTAGCATGAAGACACCTCTGTTCAGTGTCAAAGCTGGTCGAGGTTAAGTGTTCTAAGGCTGGTCGAATCCTGATGTCCTCATCTTGTTCGGGTAAAAGAGATCCTCGACCACCAAGTAGGACTCGGTCATGTTACTGAGTTCGAGCAGAGCAGACCTAAGCATGACGGCCCCTCCCTCCTGACAACTTGACATGACGATCGATGTCTGTTACCTCCACAGTGTCATCATTTCATAAACGCGTGCACGGCACCGTCATTGGGCTGCGGGAACCCATACCCGCCTGACATCCCAAATTCCCAGGGTGTGCTGCAGCAACCCCAGCTGTCAGAGGGGCCCAGACGCTATTAATGCGGGGACGACTGTCCCGAAAGAAAAAGGACGGAAAACAGAAGGATAATATATCAGTCGAAGAGTAAGTTAAAAGGGTTCTTTTGCTTTTGATTCTCTTCTTCTTCTTTTTCTTCCCCTTATCTCCTGAAATCTTTTAGATTCTCTCTACCTTTATCAGAAAATCACTTCATTTTTCCGGTCTCTCAAACAAAGAAGGATACAAAAAGAATCACTCGATTACTGATTTGAACGGCGGAGGATTTTCACCGAAAAAACACTCGGTGACCCCTGACATTGTTTTTGTGAACACAGATCGAAGGAAACCACTGTTCCAGTGAACGGGGAAGAACGGAGAAAGGCAAGGAATCTAGCTCGAACATCCGACGAGCAAAAGTTTATAGCTTTACTTAGAACAAATAAAAGCCGCATCAACATATAATATAAAATAATATACATACACAAATCAGCAATGTTTTATAAGTTTTTTTTTTAAGAAAAATATTTTCACTTTTTGACTTTTGTGATTTTTGAATCTGTAATCATGTGTAAATATGATTTTTTAAATTTAAAGCAAAGTTTTTAGTATTTTTCTTTTATATATATTAATATTTCGTCAGCTAATATTTAGTACCATAAAAAACTAGAAATGCTTTAATATGCTTTCTGAGGGTTTAAAGCTCTAGGAATCAGGATTTATGATTCAGCTAAATTAGGACTTAGGATTGAAGATGCAAGTGTACACATTTCACAATTTTGTTTTCAATTCTTCTCCATCTCTCTTTTATTTACAAAAATTTTAAAGAAAATATCTCCGTTAAAAATCATAAATTATATAACAAAATTTTGTTCGATTTCACAATGATGCCTAGACTATAAGGTAAGCTACCTACGAATTTCATAATCTTTTTCTTCTTTTTTAATCTAAAAAAAGTTAGAAAAGGAAAAAAAGCGCTAATTGGGACATAAAATTTACTACAACATGAAATTTTGTTATTTAATTAATAAATTAAAAAAAAAAAAGAAAAAGAAAAAAGAATGATGTCCTTTGAAGGGAACGATCGACTGTATATAGAGACCAGAGTCCGTTGAGAAACGTAAAGCGCACGCGCTGGGTGAGCGACTCTTGACTGCTGCATGCTGCCTCCACAGCATCCAACATACAAACTAACCAGTAACCATCTGCGACTCTTTTCCCTCTCTCCCGCTCTCTCTCACTCACTCACCTCTGTGTGTATATATATACATGTATATATGTAAACCGTGATCACTCTGCTTCGCCTTAAACACCAACTCATTTTGCTCGATTCTCTTCTACTTTTCGCTGCTGTAGGTACTCTCTCTCTCTCACTCTAGAAACCTCTATTCTAATTACCACAGTCCGATCAAGCATTGATCATCAGCGACATCATTTTGTTCCTGACCATCATGATTTATGATGATCATCAATTCGAGATCACTTGATCTACTGTTCTTATAATCGTTTTTACTTCGTTAATTTCCTGCTCTGCTTCTTTAGCATTGTATATTTATATAGAGACACACACACACTCATGCATGCCTAATGAATGCATGTCCGTTGTGTTGTTGTGTTAATTAATTGGTACTGTTTGGTTGCAGGGAAAATATATAACAAGAAGGAGAAACTACTGGAGGTGATGACGATGATGCCATGCTGGGCGGTGAAGGCGATCTTACTAACTGTGATAATCTCCATTCCGTTTTCCTTTGTTTCTGCGACTAACCACACCGTCGGAGGGCCCACCGGCTGGGATCTCTCTTCCAACATCCAAGCTTGGTCTGCTACCGCCACCTTCCACGTTGGCGACACTCTCGGTACATACATTCATCTTCATGCACTTATTATACTGCTTTACTTACTAGTAGTGTTTAGCTGCTAGGTATGTATATGCATATACATATGTATATATATATATATATATATATATATATATATAAGAAATAACGGATTCCTTTCTTGATGATTAATTAGCTTAATTATCTCTATAATTAGCTTCAGTACTGTTTTCATTTTGTATTTGATTGTTTGGCTGCCATGAAAAATATCCATAAGAAAATCAAAGTACGGATTCCTCTCTGTTGATGTCAAAGAACTTAATTAACTGTCTATGTAACGGTGAAATTCAGTCGATTTGTATTTAAAATTACTTAAAAAGCCCTGAGGTGATGCTTTTGTCCTTTTTCCACTTGTTCGGCTGCAGTGAAAATTGAAAGAAAAAGGAGTCCTTTTCGTTTAATTTCGCAGCAGCCAAACGACAACGTTTCAAAAAATAAATTAGTGAAACATTCATAATTTTAAAATTTCCAAGGGGGCATAGTTGGTAATGGACCAACTGGTGTTTTTTTTTTTCTTGTTTTCAATGGAATGGAATGTGAACTGAATTTGTTCTTCTGTTGACTTAATTAACTAGGTGCGCTTTTATGTATTTTTCTTGGTTATCTTTATCTTTCCCATGGGTCAATTTTCAGTTCATTTATATTATAATATTACTTTAAAGCCCTGACCTTGAGTTGCTGCTTTTTTTATTTCTTTAATTTTATAATTTAGAGAGGGCATATTTGGAATTGAATTAAATGGTTATTAACGGAATTAGAGGATGTATTTTGGTTTTGTCGTGACTGGCGTGAGCAGTGTTCACATACACTCCGGTGCACGATGTTCTAGAGGTGAACCAGCTGGAATACACCACGTGTCACACGGTCAACCCAATCAGCGTCCACAACAGCGGCGACACCGTGGTGCCGTTGATTGAACCGGGTACCCGCTACTTCATCTGCGGACGAAACGGGCACTGCGCCTTGGGCCTCAAGTTCCGCGTGGACGTGCTTCCTCAGCTTGATGCCAACGTCACCAGCAGCACCCCGAGACCTCCCCATCGTTCTCCGCCTTCACCGGCAGGGCACCATCCCCTTCCTCCTCCTCCGATGAACTCATCGTCGAATGGAGGAGACACAGACATTCCTTCTGTTCCAGGCTCTGAATCTCCCAGACCTTGTGGGAACTCAGCTGTTGGTGGCATGATCACAGATTGGTTCTCATATCACTGGTGGGTCCCGCTGGCCAGCACTCTACTAGTCTCTCTTGACTTCCCAGACTTTAGCTTTGCTTAGCGTTTGATGATGATATATGCTCATGATCCCCATGGTAGTAAAACTTAACAATGTCTGCAAATAATAATTGGTGGATGTTGATTATCATGATCAATTTGTTGGACGGTGATGATTGCCTGTCGTTTGTCTGAAATGATTTTCAAAATTTGAGTGCTAATTTGGTATTTTCCTTTGCAAATAAGAGTGAATTGATTCTTTTTAAGCTTTCAATTTGATTGTTTATTAAAATAATAATGTTAAATATCTTAAATTTTTTTATTTTAAATATTTATATTAAATGATGTGATATTCACCAATTAGTTGATAAAAATAAAATAAATTAATTATATTATTTTATCAATTAATTCATAAATATCTCATCATTTGAGATAATTATTTAAAATAAAAAATTTAGAATATATAACATTATTCTTATTAAAATAAGACAATATTTTTACGAGCTTAACTATAAGATATATAATAAAGAATTTGTTAACTTAAAAGTTACATTTAGCTTAAAATAAGTAATTAGAAATGCGTAAACCACTCATTTTAAAAGAAATAGTAATTTACATAAATTATAAGCTACCGTGACTCATGTCAGCTTATTATTTTAAAAATTCTAAATTTATTTGTTTATTTTTTATTTTAAAATAAACAATCATACCCACAGCTTTGAAATTGGGTTTTATTTCTGATAAGAACTTCGACATTGTGCTGTAAAAAGATTCTTAATTCGGATTGGAAACAATCAGAAACAGGTGAGGGAATGTAATTGAGGATTTAAGGGACAAGCTTGAAACAGGAATTGTGAAAATTGAAAAATTAGCGTAGGAACACTAAATCCAATAGCTAAGGGCTTTAGTGATGGGTGCCCCATGGCCTACAGCGCGAGATGCGGGTTTTTGTATCCCTGTGAGAATAAAAGAATTGCTATCAACCATTTGCAAAAGAATTTAGCCTTCAGATCCTCGATTTATGAAACAGTGACCGTTTAACATCAGAAATAAGCCGTAAAACAATCAAACGGCAGCAACCGTGTCCTTCACTCTTCACAAACTTCAAATGAGACAGCAAATAACCATAAAAATCAAGACACTTCAGTTCATCCTCGAGGATCAAACTTATAGTTGATCCTATGGACAGCTCTAATAGACTCTTCGCTGTTAATATGCCCGGATACAATAGACTAAAGCAATAGAAACACAAGAAAGAAAAAGGTCGATACAGTAGCATAATGCTGATGAAAGCAGAAACGATACGCCATTCTCACCTCAGCTGCCAGTTAATTCATTGAAAGGTATACTAATTAATAGCTATTTATCAAAATGAAGAGACAATAATGTGAGAAAGTTGCGTTTACTAAATAGAAATTAGAATAGATTAAAATTGAAATGAACTAGAATAAGAATAAAGAATTGGATATTAATAAGTTATTTTATTGAGCCGTAAGAATCAGAATCAAAATGAATTAATGTGTTTATTTTATCTTTAAATTATAATTGATTATTACAAATTATTAGAATACTATTTGCTAATTGTTGTCCTTCGTATTAATTGCATATATTAAAATAATAAAAATTATAAAAATAATAACAATGATGATGATAAATAACGATGACAATAATTATAGAAATTAATAAATTTTAATAATAATAAATTAATAAATTTTAATAATGACAATATTAATAAAATAATTATAACAATAATTAACAATAATTGAAATAATAAAATTAACAATAATAATAATAATGATGACTACGACAAAATTATTGACAGTAATAATAAAAATTAAAATAATAAAGTCAATAAATTTTTACGGTAATAATATTAATGAAATTAATGAAAATAGTAATAATTAAAACAATAATATTAATATTAATATTAATGACATTAGTGATAATAATAATGACAATTAAAATAATAAATTTTAAGAACAATAATTTTAATACAATAATAATGACATATATATATATATATATATATATATATATTTGTAAATAATATAAAATTTATGGGTATTTTCATAAATTCTAAAGGGACCAAAATATAAAAATGACTGAACTTGATTGAGGGCAATTGGCTGATTATGAGAAATAAACAGGGGTAAAATAGGTAGTTTAAAAAATAAGAGTTTGATTCCCAATTCTCGAGAATGATTCCCAAATTAACATGGGTATCGAGATTCCAATTTTCGCTTTTACTTTATAAAATAGACACGGTCAATTATTTTAATTTTAGATTTCATTGTCAAACACACTATTATTTTCATCATTGTTGGCATGATCATTTATTCATATTATGATGACCTATAAGGATATCATCTGAACATGTATGACAAATCTAACAACTAGGCTAGCTTTCTCATATTGTTTTTTTTATTAGTCCAGTATCATTACTCTATTGATTTTTCATATTGTTTTTTTTCCCCAAACGACGTAGCAATGTCATTAGAATTTATACATGTACATGTCAGTATGTCACCATCATATACAATGTTTTAATTTTTTTCAGTGTCTACGAATTAATGGAGATGAAGATTGTGTCCAATATTACCACCAGAAACAAGTAGCTGGAAAATTTATTCATCAAATATTGTCTTTGTATTGATTTTGTATAAATCAATTAACTGCCCAAGACTTGTGAGTGATTTTTAACCAATTTTTTTTAGCGAGAGAAATAGGAAACTAAATAATTAATTTTAATTTGCACAGTTTCCTGTTATTGAAAAAAAAAGTACCTGATCAAATAATCACGTGATTTGGGGGAATCGAATTAATGGAATGTCTCAACGCCAGACTTGTCACATCTTCATTTGATAAACCAACACGTAGCTGCGTTGTATCCAAGGTTATGAATTAGGATGGTTTTGTTGGAAGTAGATTTTGAACGACTGAACGCTCTAAAATCGGCAGCAAAAGCAACTGCGTGCAATAAGTAAATTATGGTTGCTTTTGGTATTCAGGTGTCATGACAAAGCTAGACATTTACATTTGACTACAAAACAAGATTGCAAGCCTGATCAATTACGAAGACAATCGGAAATGCATGGTTTGAAAAGAGAATTTAATGCGTGGCGGCATTGGGAAGATTGATCAAATCTTTGGAACCCTAATTGCAACGCCCGATTCGGTTGATCTGTCAGCGGTTGGCATAGGTTAGGATGTCTACGGCGCACATTAGCAACAAGCAAATTCACTCCAGAGAGTGGGCCGCATTAAGGAAAGTTCACCGTTTAAAGAGAGCCTTTCGATTTCGATTTCGTGCACCAGAAAAATGAACTAATGTTATGCTCATCGCCTGTAATTTTATATATGTTTTATAATATTAAAATAAATAATTAATAATAATAATAATGTTAATGATAATAATAAATTAATTTACCTCTTACTCCGGCAAACACAAGCATTTGAAAATCAAACTTCAACGGCTATGTGTGGTTTTGGCGCCTCCAAGCCTTAACTATCACCTTCACCGCCAATAGCACGCGGCGCTTCAATTTTAAGCACCAAAATTTGCAAATTTCTTAACTGATAAACTCAATGATCACGCAACAAAATACCCGTTTCCTAATTAATTCAAATTTCACATACGCAACACAATCGCAACACTACTTGATTTCCAAGTTACTGAGAGAGTTTCCAAAATTGTGCGTTTTCAGTTTTGCATTCGGATTTCTCCTGCTTCTCGTTCATTCATCAACCAAAACTCTACCCACCAAAAATCTTCCTCAACCCATCTCATTCAATCCTGATTTTTGATTTTGTCAATCTTTTTTTCTCTGCCTCCCCACGTTGGTTTAAGATTTTAGTTATATCTCTACCATAGAATTACTCAAAACCCTCTTCTCCTAAGTTGGCAACGATATTCCAGTCAAAGATTGCAAATCTCTATGGCTGTCATGAGCCTAACTTGATTTGGAATTTGTATGGAGGAGACCAGTTAATGGCAGGTCAAGAGCTCTATTTCTTCACTCAGTTAAAGAAAGTGTCCTGAGGTTCAAGATTCAATGGAAAGATTGCTTATGATGCTTGGCAGGGTAAGGATGGAGCCAAGCCGGTTCTTGCTCGTGGCTCTGAGATTCACGGAGACAGCTTTAAGGTATTCGGGGGTTAGACAAATTTTTCTTATAAGGTTCCTTTTGTAATTTCAATACTCAAAGGGACATAAAAAGCATCAATTTTATTTCATCCTTAATTCTTAAATTTCAACAATGATAAAAAAAATCATAAAATACTTTAAAAAAAATAGTAAATAGGACATCTTTTTTTACTTCCATTACAAAATAGCAAACAACTAAATAAGAATAGTATTATTTTTTAAATAAAATATTTTGAATGATAGAACATAAGAAGTTGAAATAATAAATTGATGATCAGACAATAGATATGAACTTTGTATTTTAAAAAATTAATTTTTTTCTGTTTTAAATGAACAAATTAATGCAATAATTTTTTTTGTATAGAATAGAGCAATAAATTTTTTAATCTACTAATGCTTGATATTATAAAGTTCTTAGTAGAAACTAAAAGGAATACTAAAAATCAAATATATATTGTAACATTAAATAATTAATTTTTTAGGAAATTGAAAATGTAAATAATCTAATTTTTGTCTTAGAAAGACTACTAATGAATGAATTAATGGTTAAATAATAGGATTAATTATATCTTTTTAACACTAATTTTACCAAATAAGATATTCTTTAAAAATAATTCTTAATTATAAGATAATTATTAATCAGAAAGATATTTAATAGGCTTTCTTATTTCCTACAATATGTAATTTTTTAAAAATCTTTATTAATTAGAGAATTATTAAGGAAATATTCAAAAAATGAGGCCTTAATATGTGTTTTACTTAAATAACTTACTCGTATATACCTAAAGTCATCCATATGTTGGAGAATTTAAAAAATTAAACACTCAAAATACACTATTTTATTTCTTCAACAACACTCCTCAAATACTACAACTCTTGTTTTTAACTCTCTACAATTAAGAAGCTTTGTTGTTTTTCACTTAATACATAAATCAAAGGGGAGAGTAGATATTTATACTCATTACAACTTAAGTATAACCATACATTTATTCAACTAGCACATAAATCATATTCATTCATTAAAACATACCACTCACCTATTTCATCAACCACACCAACTTTACCTATCATTCATGTTTACCTAAATTATAAACTTATATGAAATGGGCTAGGCTTTATTTTTGGACTTAGATCAAAGACCAATTTATGATCTAACACCCCCCACCCCAAACTTTTTATAACACCCAATAGATTTCTTATTTTTGAAAAATCTTCATACTTAAGTGGTTTGGTGAAAATATCAGTAATTTGATCTTCAGACTTCACATAATCCACTTGCACTTCTTTTCTTGTGCTGCACTCCCTTATGTAATGATAACGAGTATCTATGTGTTTGCTTCGATTATGAAAGATTGGATTCTTAGATAAGGTTGTTGATGACTTGTTATCAACACAAATCTTGGTTGGCTCTTCTTGTGGTAAACCTAACTCCTTCAACAAATTTCTAAACTAAACTACATGACAAGCACTTGATGTAGCAGTTATGTTCTCATTTTCAAAAGTGGAAATTGTAATAATTGGTTGCTTGTTTGACATTCATGTGAAAGCAATATCTCTTATGAAGTACACAAAACCGCTGGTACTCTTTTGATCATCTATATTACCCCAATTGCTATCACTACATCCAATGAGCTTGTAATCATTAGAAACTTAGTACAATCAGTCAAAGTTGATTGTGGCTTTTAGATAACGAAGCTTCCTTTTTACGGCCTTGAAATTAGTGATAGTTAGAGTTTCATGTGACAATTAATTAGTCTAATAACATAGAGAATGTCAGGCCTTGTACAAGTTAAGTAGCGTAGACTTCGAGCCAGGCTCTTGAAAAGTGTTGGATATACTCTTTATCGTTTATCATGCTTTGACAACTTAACTCTACATTATATTGGTATGTTTATTGGCTTGTAATCATTCATCTTGAACTTCTTGAGAATCTCCTTTACATAACTTTCTTGTAAGATGAAAATATCATCCACATATTACTTAACTTCAATGCCTAGATAGTATGCTATCAATCCAATGTCGATAATCTCTAACTCTTTGGTTAGTACTCTTTTGAACTCTTCAAATAAACTTGGATTGTTTCCAGTGAAAATGAGATCATCCACGTACAAGCACACAATTAAAATGTCTCCATAATTATTTTTTTACTGAGAGAGCATGTTCATATGGATAATTGGTGAGGTCATTTTCTTGAAAGTACTCTTCAATTCTGTTGTTCCACGCTCTTGGAGCAAGCTTTAACCCATAAAGTGCCTTCTTTAATTTCAGAACTTTGTCTTAATGCCTTTTACTTCATAGCCCAACAATTGTTCAATGTAGACTTCTTCTTCAAGAACTCCATTTAGGAAAGCATACTTTATATCCAATTGATGAATATTTCATTTGTTCTGAGCAGCCAAAGAAATAATAAGTCTGATAGTTTCAAGTCAGGCTACAGGAGTAAATACCTTATCGCAGTCTATATCAGCCTTTTGATTATACCCTTTCGCAACTAGCCTCGCCTTGTGCCTTTCAATTTCTCCCTTTGCATTTCACTTCATTTTGTACATTTATTTTACACTGATTGGCTTGTGACCTTTAGGAAGAATAACAAGTTCCTAAGTGTCATTCTTCTCAATTGACTTGATTTCTTCATTCATCCCTCTTTTTCATTTTTCATTTTGTACAACTTCTTCAAAGTAGACTAGATCACAATTAGCAAAGAGGAAAAAGAAAGTGAGATTATCAAGTCTCTCAGTTAGCTCATAAAGATCTTAAAGACTTATCGTATATTCTTTAGTTCTTTCATTTAAGAAAGATTGCGGCAAATCTCCACGTAACGTTGATGTTGGTGAGATAGGTGGAGTAGTTGGCTTTTATTATTCTTTTACTTGTTTTATATGTATATGATCATCTTATTCGATAGGAAAGAAGTTAAAGTCATCCACACCAGAGGCAAAATGTCATTCTCCTTCTTCATTGAAGGTTATAACTCAATTTATCATAATCTTATCATTATTTGGATTGTACAATTTATATTATTTGGAATTATTGTCATAGCCAATGAATATGTACTTTTCATTTTTGTCATCCAGCTTGACTCTATTTTTCGTCTGGTGTATGTATATGGGCAATGCTTCTAAAAATTCTTAAATAGGCGATGTTGGACTTTCTTTACCTCATACGTCTTATGGTGTCTTGCCCCACACACTTCTGTTAGAGAACGGTTGGATAAATAAATAGACTGCATATGCAACAACTTTAGCCTAAAATTCTTTAGGTAATCTCTTACACTTAGCATGCTTCTTGCCATGTCGAGAACGGTTCTGTTCTTTCTTTTTGGAACATCATTTTATTGGAGAGATCTTGGAACTGTCAAAGGGTACTGAATTCCATTAGCTTCACAAAACTTTATAAATTCATTGGAAGTGAACTCTTCGCCTAAATTAAATCTCATAACATTTATATGATGTCCACTTTCTTTCTCTACTACAGCTTTGAACTTTTTGAAAGCTTCAAAAAATACACCTAAGATTTTCTAGAAAATCATTAATGAACAAAAGGAAATGGTTACTTTTACCAATGAAATTTGACTTGAACGAACCACACACATTAGTATGAATAAGTTCGAGTGGCTTCCGAGCTCTTGAATTTGACTCTTTTAGAAAGTTCTTTCTAAACTGCTTATTAAGTAAACATCCTCCACAAACTTGATTAGGATAATTGATTAAAGGTAGGTTTTTCACCATGTTCTTCTTTGATAATAGTTTTAGTACTCCAAAGTTGAGATGTCCATATCGAAGATGTCAAATGCAGGTTGGATCTTTTTTACAAGTCTTGAAATACTTTACAACATCATTTTGAATATTTAAAGAAAACATTTTATTCTTTGATATTCTCATCTTTGTAATTAGGTTTCCTTCGTCATCTCTTAGAAAAAAAAACTATAATCTTTTAGGTAGATATTATAACTCTTTTTTAAGAGTTGGCCCAAACTAATAATGTTACTTTTTATATTGGGCATATAGTAAACATTTGAAATTAATTTGTGGCTATCATCTTTTATACGAAAAATATTGTTACATTTTCCCTTTATTGACACTTTTAAATAATCTCCAAAAGCAGCCATTCACAAATTCATTCAATTCCACAAATATCCTTTAGTTTTTACTCATATGATTGCTAGCACCTGTGTCAAGATATCATGTATTTTCTTGACATTCACAATGCCACGAACATCTTTTTGTTTCCGTTTATGTGATTGCTAGCATTTATGTCAAAATACCATGTATTTTCTTGATCTCTGTTAGTGTCATTACGTTCAATTCTACGAACATTCTTTTGTTTTCGTTCATGTAATTGTTAACACATGTGTCAAGATACCATATATTTTCTTAACCTCTACTAAGATATTATGGACATTTAACTAACTTTAGAGTTTAAATTTTATTATAAAGTCTTAATCTCATATTAAATCCTTCTAAGAATCCTCTTAAAAAAATTTCTCTCCAATTTATTAAGCCATTCTATTGTACATGATACACACGAATATATCAATGGAATAATTTGAAATTAAAAATTTATGTTGAAATAGCCACCCAAGTCTATTTTGAATGTTAGGCTGCCCCCATCTTTGAAAGTATCCTAATTTAAATAAATAATTTTGATATTTTAGGAAAATAAGAGTACGTATCTAATAATTACCAATAAATTTAAAATAAAATAAAATAAACTTAACTTTCCATGGCTGTCGTTGAAATCTGAAACCTAAAATTTACAAAGTTGCCAAAATCGCATTCACCATTACTACCGGACCGAGACTGACGCCACGCCCGCGCAAGGCCTCACCACCTACGCGCCGCTGCCGATTTCAGCCCACCATCAGGTGCTTACGGCGCTCCTTTGTTGTCATTTCCGGTAATCCGTTTTTTGTTGCAACTTTTCCAGCTTTTATTATTATTTTTTTAAAATTCTTGATTGTTTCTGTTTGAAATTTTCCAGCCACCATATTCATGTTATTGTTTATTATTTGTGTAAAATGTAAAATTTTAGACATAATGATAATATTTTTCAAATTTACTTTTTCACTAATTTGATTGCATGTAAATTGAGAAGCATGAAACACTAGGTAAAAATGAAGTAATGTACAAGTTAGATCCTGCTCATCAATCAGCTGTAGTGAGTAAATTCATTTCATTGCAGTCATTGATGCCAATTATGGAAGGAGAAGAAATCCCAAATCGGCCAATCCCGGGCCAAACCTTACAGAAGAAACACCAGCTGATGATTGACCGACTCTCAGCTCGGCACCAAACTCGTTTAGAAACTCGCAAACCTGACTCACCGGACTCATCCTCCACCTCCGCTTTTCTCTCCCGTTTCAATGACCATAAGAATTCCATCACCTCCCAAATTCAATCCGCCACTGATTCTTCTTGTCTCACTGATATCTCATTATCAATCTCAGACCTCGAAAAACTCGTTGCTGAGAACTCGTACTCTCTCCCCTCCTATGAAATCCGAGCCTCTCTCAAAACAATCTCTGATTTGAAACAGAATCTTGATACATTGACTGCCCAAATAGTCCCCAAAAAGAAATTCTCATTTAAGAACAAACCCGTCAAAAAAGAAACCCAAATTATTAACCAAAACACAGAATGTAGCACTGTTTTGCTACCAGAGTTAAAAAAGACGAGTTTCTCAGTTCGTGATTCTCCGGGTTTTAGAGACAAACAAAGCCAAGTACTAGTGAAGAACTTTAAGGGTTCAGAAATAGGTGAATTTACAATATCAGGACTTGACTCATGTGAGGTGAAATTCGTTGGAAGTGTTAACGCGTTGTTTATCAACCGATTGAAGAATTGTAAAGTCTCTGTAGGACCGGTGATGGGTTCAATTTTGATAGAGGAAGTAGAGAATTGCCTGTTGGTTTTTGCGTCGCATCAGATTCGGATTCATTTCGCAAAGAGGAGTGATTTTTATCTGAGGGTGAGGAGTCGGCCTATCATTGAGGATAGTAATGAAGTAAGATTTGCGCCTTATTGTTTGAAGTACAAGGGAATTGAAGCAGACTTGGAGGCGGCTGGGTTGAATGAGGAGACAGGGAATTGGGCTAACGTGGATGATTTTAAGTGGTTGAGAGCGGTGCAAAGTCCTAACTGGTCGGTTTTGCCTGAGGAGGACAGGATTGGGACTGTTGAATTCGTGGATCTGGAATGTTGGAATGGCACAATTTAGGTAACTTATTGCTACATTGGGATTTTTTTGGATTTTTTTTTTCATTTGTGTTAATGTTTCTTCTGAATAGAAATGGAAAGTAATGGTGGATATTATTGTTATTATTTTTTTAATAATGTTGTTCTATATTAGCATATTGGATGAAATGTAATCGTTGTTTGTCTTCGTGATGGATTATGGAAATATGGGAATGAATATTTGACAAATTATGTTTGCAACTTACAGGTTTGGTCATTTTTAATTTGCTTTTGTCATTGCACCTGGCTCATGTTTTAACTTCACAAACTTACGTAGTTTTTGCTTGCATATTCTGTTAAACTTAAAAATTAAACTTCTTCCAGAGACTGAAGGACTTAGAACACAGCTGGAACAATTTGAATGATTAATCCTTCTGATGTTGTAGCCAATTTGTAATGCTTGTCTAACCGATCTGTTCATTTTTTTTTTTCTGAGTTTTTAGAGTTCTAGCTTATTGAATGAATATTGAGATTGTAGTTTTTCAACTTTGAGTCTATGCTACTGCATGAATATAGAATAAAGGTTATGCACTTGCAAAGTACTCTACATAAATGCTTTCTTCGCTCCTTATAAAAACAGTATGAATGGTGAACATATTGGGTTTGTTGCTGCTTGTCAGCTGAATACTAAGGAAACAGTAACAGAAAGAACATCTTTTTGTCTGTCTCTTTTTTTTTTTCCTTCCATTTTTTTGGCTAGAAATTTTAAAACTTAAAGAAGATAATAATCAGCTTAAATCATAGCAGTCATGACACACCATTCTTGATGAAAATCTTCCAAACTATCAACGGATAAAAAAAATTATCAAAACAAATGTATCACAATTTATTTATTGAGGTAGAGATGATTAATCTAGAAGAAATAATGTAAAGACCTCCAAAAATACTGTTACGGCGGCCAGCATTGCTGACATTTTCAATGCTAAAGTATTTCTTGTGTCGGGATATGCATGCCAAGAGTTTTCTGGAGCTTGCATCTTACACCATCTCTTAGCATGTTGAATTGAATTAGGTCTTCTCTTGCTCTGTATGACTTTTTATCAGTTATATTGATTCCCAAATCTTCATTTTTGGGCTATGATTTTGCATTCTTTTCACTGTTGACAGCAATTGTTCTATGATTATTATGTTTATGTTATTGTGTGCTCTATTTTAGTTTACGAAACGTGTTTTGATAGTAACTATTGCCAACGTTTACTGTAAAGACAAGCAGTTTGTGGTCCTAATAATTCTTTTATCAGAGATTTATTAGCAAGCATTGTGTGAGCTCTAATTAGTTATATAGATATTCATCGGCTCATCGGCTAAGTTATGCCTCAGTAATAAATGGAAAAAAGGCAATCCAATGGGTTTGCACTTATCCAATGGAGTTCATTGGCTATGTGATGGTAGAAGTCAACTTATAGCTAATATAAGATTCTTTGGAGAAGAAAGCAGAAGGGGACTTGACAATAATTTGTCAATAATATCTGGTTATTAACGTTTGCTTGGTGACCGGTCTATTCAGTGATTGAACTATATAGCGGAACTTTTTGTTTCTGACTTAACTAATAGTTGTTAAGTGTGTGGTGGGTGTTGATGACGTTTCAGGAATGAAGCAGCAGCAAATAGACAGAAATGTTGGTAGCCACAGCAGTATGCTGACCTGCTTCCTATTCAATATACTGTGCAGTATATATCATCCTCCACAATGACCTGGGCCAAACCATTGTGCAAACAGTTTACAACTTCTAGTTTCTGCTTGCTCCAGTCACCATCGCTGGGAAAAGCCGTGGTCCTCACTGAGCTCCCCTAGTGGAAAACAGAGAGGTGGCTCCAACCCTAATCACAGCAACGGGCCATTTCTAGTACAAAGGTGACTTTTCAGATTGCTGGCCATGGTATACTCCTTTGTCCTTCAAATTGTTCGGTAAGGGTTGGCTTTGGTCCAAAACTTAATGAATAGTAAACAAAATCAACCCTATAGTTGGCAGTGATAAAGATTAGTAGTTTGGTACTATTGCTTGATATCATTTTGACACATTGGTTGAATATGACAAATCCTATTTAGAAATGGGGATTTGATGAATCAAATTTGGTCTTGGTCTTAATTGGCGCTTTTGAGTTTGCAGTGGAAATGGTGACTGAAATTTAGTCTGTTGAGTGTTTTCTAGATGTTTGGAGATTCGTCTTGTTGGCTTGGTTATTTTTTGTTGGGTTATATAGTCTAGAAATTTTGCAGTTTTGTGTAATATTTGCTTTTCTCTAGATTGAAAGCAATTTGCTTTCACGAGCATAGGGATCACAATTACTATGCTCACAATTAGTGTCTGTTTTTGTGATTCTTAAACGATAGATGTTGGCCCTATTTTGTATTGAAATGTATAGTTTTTAAATTATAACAATTATGAAATAAAAATTATAATTATAAAATAAAAATTAAAAATGGAAAGAAAATATAATTTTTAAATAATAAATCTGATAACAATATTATAAATTTTTTAACTACAAACGATGGATTAAATTAATTTAATTTTTAAATTATAGTCATGAGTGTATTAAATATTTTAATGATATAATTTTTTAATTTTAATACCAAATGACCGATGTTGGGTTAGACCAAAACCATAACACCAGGAATTTCAAAAGTGTTTACTAATCTCATTTCTGAATTGATTTGATGGTAATGAGAGGAAACTTATTTATCATTGTTTTGTTCTTTTTATTTTTTTCCTCTCTCTCTCATATCCACTCATGTGACAAACATTTGGTAAATTATTGATATCATCAGATTTTAATTCATTGTCGAGGGTCCAAACTGACTCTCTTTACTTTCTTTAATATCCCCAACCAGCTGATTGAAATGATTAAAATTTGGTGAGTGGCAGACAAAAAAGGCTTTGAATTAGGCAAATTTAATGCTAAATTCTCTTTTATTTTCAAAATTACCAAAAGCTAATTTTAATTTTCATTGGCAAAAGGTAGGGGCCAGAAAGATCATACCTTGTACCAAATGTGGGATCAGCACTACCCTAGCCACAACAATAATAATAGGATTTGATGTTGGAGATATAAAGTTTTATGATCTTAATCATTCAAATTCTGCTTCCAACTGAGTAAAAATAGGTTTAAATTCAGGTATTATTAAAAAATAATAATAAAATTTAAAGCCTAAGAAATGCATCTGGGTTTTGATTTCCTATTTTCCTTTGCTGAGTGCTGGCCCAAATGCTATGGAAAAATAGAATCCATGCAAAAGCTTTCAGCAAAAGCACTTTTCTTTTCTGTAAAATTTGACATTTTTTGTTCTTCTGAAAGACAAGCATGTTTTGTGAAAAAAGAAACCCCATTCTGCTTCTGGAATGGTTTGTCTTGACTTGAAAATGAAAATGATAAAAAACCAAAAGGAGCTTTTTTGGATCAGCTTATTGGTGAACCAAACAGAGCAATGGCAGGGTCCCCATCTCACCACACCTACTGCAAAAGCAAAGGAGCTTCTTCAATTATGATTCCATTTCATCTTCTATACGACAAAACAAAACACATTCAAAATATAAAATAGAAAATGAAATAGATTTAACAAGATTGTAATATCCATTATAAAATAGAAAGATTCTTCCATTGAAAATAGAATGGAGTGACATATAGACATGTCAATGTGTCCTTGAAAGTATGTCAAAAATTTTAATTTTTATTTTTATTTCTTCTATTTATTAAAAAAATTATAAGATGAAATTATTTGAACTCATTAATTTTTATATTATATCATCTTTTTATTTAAATATTTTATTATTAAAATAAGTTTTGATAAAATTACTTAATTAACTTCTTTCTTCTCTTTCTTTTTACAATTTCACAAATTCTTATCAATTTATTCAAATGTATTATTTTAGTTATAAATAATTAATATTACTAACTAAGAGAAATCAAATTTATCATTTAATATTAAGTCAATAGCTATGTTAAAGATAACAGTAGAATACTTTTTCATAATTTTAATAATATGATTACGAAAGAGTCTCACGGTAACTAGATCCTAAAAATAAATATCAATAAATTTAATCATTTAAAAAAATTAATGAATATTAAGAATTAATTTTTTTAACTACAAAAGTTAATAAATATAAAAAATGTATGAAATAGAGATAATAATATACAAAGAAAAGTTAAAACATAAATTAAAATGAGAGTTAAATTGAGCTTTTAGTTTAGAAAATGGGAGAGTAAAAAAATACATATAATTATAAGAAAAAGAGATTAATAAAGGGTAATTTTGAAATTTTAATAAAAAATTTATTTTAAAAATAATTATAGAAAAAATTTAATGGATTAAAAATAATCCTATCAAATTTTATATCATCATTGCACTGATGAAAGTACACAAATACCCTCTAATCTAGTAAAATGAAAAATTCTCTAATCTCGAGAGTTTCTCATTCCAATTTTTGTTTATTTTGAACCAACCCTCTTCGTTAGCATTCAATTGTAGCATTCAAAATTTGAACATATTTTTTACAAATAGAAGGTCATTGGGGTATGAACATAAAAATAAAAATAAAAATAAAATCTAGTAGAAAAAAGAAATTAAAAAAGAAAAATATTGCCATTACCATTCAAATAGTCACACAGTAAAAACATTAACAGCAAAAGGTAGCAATAAAACTTTGCGAATAATAACAAATAGATAGATGGATGGCATTTTTAAAAATTCACCATAAAAACCAAAACAAAAACATAAAACTATTACTAATTACTAATTACTAATTAATTAATCTAATTAAACACCTCGCTTAACCATTTCCATTAAACGCTGATCAGATTCCAGCCTCTGCAGCCTCATCTCATTGTTAAATTTCTTGATGAAAGCTTCAACCCGCCGATTCAACTCATCTTGACTCATCGATTTCTCTCTCCTCAACGACGTTCGGTCACTGAACGTCTCAGATTTTCTCAGTTCACGTTTTGCCCAAGCCGTCGCATCATCCTCTTCATTATCACCACCATCGGCGGCGGCGGCGGCGGCGGCGGCTGCAGCCGAAGGCGGCACATCCCACGTGTCACTCTTCTTCAGCTGTGGCTTCACTCCCTTCCCTTGGCCTTCCGTTATCAACTTCCATGTTTCCTCGAGACTGCCGTCATTTCCTTCCTCTGTTTCTGTTTGTTTCTCGGGGAAATCTTCCCCTTTTGAGGCTGTTTCTTGAGATGGGTATGTTCTTGTTTCGGTAACCGAAGTGGGTTTTCCTTCTTTTGCTTCATCTTCAACGATCACGGCCAGTGTAGAGTTTTTCTTCGTGCCAATATTTTGTTGCTCCGGAGTTCTGTATGTTTTGCTCATTGGTTTGGTTTTGGTGTGAGTGTGAGCTTCGTCAGATGGGTTGTTTTGGACGTGGTAAGTAGAAGAAGCAGCGATGGTGATGATGATGAAGTTGAGTATGATGTAAATGTACGGGGGTGATAGCCAGAACCTCAAAGAAAGCAAGAGGCTAGGGATTGTTGATACCTTGGAACAAATGTATGGGATTATTGCCACTTTAAACAACATGAAAGTTGAAACAACCCCAGCTGACAAAAATACCAACTTTGCTGCCCACATTACTGTCTCTAATCTGCTTGATTTTGGGTCTAAATTCTGAAAAAGATCCCCCATTTTTCAAATTTCACACAAGAAAAAGGGAAAAAAAAAAAAGTAGCTAGATTTTTTCAACAAGAAACAAAAAAAAAAAAGAATTTTGAAAGGATTTTTCAGGCCTTGATGGTCATTAAAATGAGACCCAGGGAGCCATTGAAGCTAAAAAAAAAAAAGAAGCCATAGATTATATATATTGCTTTGCTTTACAAAATCTTACTGGCACCAGAACAACAAAAAAAAGTGCCATTTGTCCGTACAGAGAGACAGAGGTAGAGCAGAGGCAGAGGAAGGGTTAAGGGACTATTAAATGGGCAAGTGAGGTTTTAATTTAAGCAAAGAGGGATGATTAAAATTCTTTCAACTTTCTCGGCGTGAGATGAAATCGTGACCGTCTAATGGTTATGATGATCTTCAAAGTGTTGGAGTGATAAGTTTGCACAGATAATGTACACTATATCACACATAAAATGGTTTGATTTTATTTTATTACAGATTAATTTTATTAAATAAATAAGTAAATATAGATACAGAAAGTGAGTGAGTGAGCAAGTGGCTCAAAATAGTTGCATTAACGCCGCTGTGTAATCCGCGGCGTTTGTCCTCATCATTTGTAATTGAAAAGCTGATTTAAGATTTAAGAACAGTACCTTTCGAATATTTTAAGTTTGGTCACGTTAAGTTACCTTGCGCGTAATTTATAATTTTTATAAAATTTTATGAATTTCACTCAATTATTATAATATTTTTATATAATTTTACGTGAGTTGTAAGTTACATTTAACGTAACTTAATAAAACACTTTAAATTAAGGGACAAGGGCCATTGGAAATTTGAAATTTTAGATGGGAGATTTAAAGATAATTTTAAAAAATTAAAAGTTAATTTTAATATTTAATAATTTTGTTTAAAAATTTTTTAATAAAATTATATTATCATTAGATTTTGAAACGTATAAAAAAATTCATACTTTTTAAATTTAATTTTAAAAATTAGTGTTATACTTAATATAATTTTATAAGTAATGATGAAACTACAATCACTTTGTACAAATAAATATATATAAATTGATGTGGTATGAGGAGACTTATTTATATGAAACTATCAAGGACCCACAAAATTTTTTTAAAAAATTATTATCACTTTTTAATTAATTTATTCATGCCACATTAATTTGTATACATTAGTTTATACAAAACAGTTTGTAACTCTATCATTATTTTAATTTTATATATATTCTCATATATATTTTAAAAATTTAAAATTATCCTTATTAATTAAGAAATAAAATTATTAATTTTAAAGAGATTATTTTTACCATAATTGAGATAATAAATAAAAAGTTAAAATTTTAAAAACTAAAATATTTATTTTAGTTATTAATTATTATATACACAATAACAAAATATATATATATATATATATATATATATATATATATATATATATATATATTATTCAATATTATGTTTAATTCAGTCGTTTATATTCTTACAACAATTTAACAATAAGATTTATTATATATAATTATTTTTAAAACTTACAATATTTTTATAAATAAATTTTTTCAAATATTTAACTGATTTTTTTATAACTGATTATTTCTATAATATAATTAATAATAATTATTTTAAAAATTATAATATTACTAATCTGGGACATAGCCTTTGATTTGTCTCTGTAAGCCTTTTGTAGCCAAAATAGGTTTAAACAAAACAAAAACTTTCTATTACATCCATTAGGCTTGATCCTTCTTCAGTAATTACATGCATTTTTTAAATCCAACAGGTACAAGTGTTAAATTTTTATTTGACATGACACAGAGCGATATGCTAACTTAAATTATCATTCTCAAATCTTATATTAACATTTTTATACTCTGTAAAAGAAATGCATCTTCTTCTAGGATAATAATTGTCATAATTTAACTTTTTTAATAACTATATTTTAGCTAATTTATGAAATTAAATTGAGAAAAAAAAACTAATTTTTTTTAGTCAAATAAGCAAATTTTGAAGGTGAGATAAATAATTTTTTCAACAAATACCATAAACCAATTTTTTTTAAAAAAAAAAAACTTAATTGTCAGAAAAAGAGTAAGGGATGTAAAACGCTCAAAGTGAGAAATCTAAAACTGTTCAAAAATATTTAGTAAAAGTAGGGGTGTGCAGTCCAATTATTTTCCAACCAATTAAATTAATGTGCAATTCCATTCAAACAATAAAATCAAATAGTTCATAAGTTTTTAAATCAATTGATTTTTGTTTGATTCGGATTAAAATGAACTAAACTTAAAAACTAAACAATTAAGAGAGAAAAACTAAAAATTTAAAATTTAAAATAAATTTTATAAAGTAATTGATTTTCGATTCAATTCTGGTCCAGAAACCAAAATAAACTAAATAGTATCCAGCCCCATGTAAAAGAAAAAACAATAAGCTTTTTGGTTGAATGCACTTTTAATTTGGATACGTCTCGACTCTCGAGTCTCTTGATTACAGTCCATTGACTGTTGTTCTATTTTGACTGTATCCTCACGGCCAGTACTCGGAAGAACAGAATTGGTAGCGCTTGGCAAGGCTCTTTTTCCCAAAATTTAAGCAAAAGAATATTTTATATTATTATTTATGGCCATTATTTATTATTTATCGTTTGTCTGACCCCAGGAAACAGCTAAGCTATGGTACCAAGCTTCTCTATGCCCACTTTTTTCTTCCCATCACCAATCATTTGAGTAAAATTTTTACCAAATATTTTTTGTCAATTGATACGATAGATTTACTTTATAGTAGATATATATATATATATATATATATATAAAATAATAAATAATATATTATAATTTAAATTATATGATTAAAAAATATATTTAACTATAGAGTTATTTTAATATAATCGAATTCATATTTTTTTTAATAAATCTTGACTAAGGAATGATTATTGTTATAAAATATTTACTTTATTAGAATGAGGAAAACAATTTCAGTTGAAAAACCTCTTTAAATTTTCAAAATTTTTTCTTTGTTCTTATCTCCAACTTATGATAAGGAGTGTTCAGAAATTAACTCCATCTATTCAATCTACCTAATCTATAAAAATTTAATTTATAGATTGGTTGATTAGATTAAATTAAATATTTGAAAATCCACAATCGATGAATTAGTTATTAATTTACTTATATAAATTTATAAAAGTTCTTGAATTTGTAAAAATATAAATATATATATATATATATATATATCATATTTTTATTTAATTAGTTTGTAGATTATATAAAATAAAAAAAATAATCCATAAAATAATGAATTGAATATAAATTAGGTCAAATCTATATTCGATCTGCAGACATATAGATTGAATTATTCATCAATTTATAGATTGAATTAGATTAAAACTTTATAATCCACAAAATCGTGGATCATATATAAATTGGTCAAATTTGCATACACCCTAGTTATGATATTATGATAGAGTATTGATTTGACTTAGAATTTTAAATTTTATTAAAATTTAAAAAAATTATTAAGTCATATAATTTTATAGAATATTATTAAATACTATTAAATTATATCGCTTAATATTTTTTTAGACTTTAATAAAATTTAAGATTTTGAATTAAAATATTTATAATTATGATATTTTGTACGTATATTATCAATGAAAATTGTATAATCTCAGAAGAGACCAAGGGAAAAATGTTGTAGCACTCATCACTACAATGAAGACGTACCCAAATACTTTCGTGGGAGCAGTGGGTTGAGAAGAGATGTTCTTTAAATTAATTTAGTATATGATCAATTTTTAAATGCACAATAAGCATTTCGGGATTATACAAATGTCGATTATATAAACTACTTTTTTAAAAAAATTCAATGAATCAATCAATTATCTTCTGAAATTATTTGTGAATTGTGATTGTGAGATCACAAAAAAAAAAATCCATGCAAATCAAATTGGAACCTATCAAAAAAAACCAAGTACAGTAAACCATCATTTCTTGCTTCAGCCACAGTACCATTTTTGCATGTGCTTGCTAATTTTGCTATCCTTTAGACTTAATTTTGATGGCAACGTGCCTTGATACAATGACTTTTAAAAAGATTGGCCTTACCATTGAATGTAGAAAGTTGCGAGCAAATCAGAAAGTGAGAAAATGACAATTTTTTTTGTTTGAATATTTATTTAGATTAAGGCCGACTTTAGACAAGTTGGGGCTGGTGAATTATTCTTATGAGATTTTTTTATATAATTTTAATGTTCGAAGAAATATAAAAGATTTTAAAATTTATTTTATATTTAATTTTTAAATTTCAATAACAATCAACAATACCTTAAAAAATTTCAAAAAAAAAATCTAAAAAAGTAGTGAAGAATATATTATTTTTAATTCTATTTGAACCATTACAAAAACAAACAAACAAACAAATAAAAATAATATTATTTTTCAATAAAATATTTACAAATGCATCTAATAAAAAGGTTAAAGATAATGAATTGAGATATCAAATAATGGATATGGACTTTGTATTGTAAGAAATTAATTTTTTTATTTTAAAATGAATCAATGAATATAATAATTTTTTTTGTAAATGAGATTTCAAGAATTTTTTTTAATCCATTGATTTTTGAAATTATAAGATTTTTAATAAAATTAAAATGAATACTAAAAGTCAAAAATTCAAATGTTAAATTTTCTTAGAAAATTGAAAAGGTAAATAATTTAGATTTTTTTTTTGGAAAGACTAATAATGAATGAATCAATAGTTAGACAATATTATTAATTATCTCTCTTTAATACAAAAGTTATTAAATATAAATAAACTTTCCTACAATACATACTTTAAAAAAACTTAATTAATTAAAGAATTATTAAAAAAAAGTCAAAATATGAAGTGCTGCTAAAATATGATAACTTTTTTTTTTTCTATACTTAAAACCACCACTGATTTACATTATTACACAAAGATAATCTTCTACAAGCTTCTACTACGCAAAAAATAGCTTATTGTCTCCTTCAACAAAACCTTAATTTCATTGGTCAGTGTTCTTGAATGATCCCTACTGTTTATCAAAGATTTTAAATCCTTCTTTTTTTTTTTTTTGTAGGAAAGTAATACTTTAAATAATTCAATACTGGGAATTTATGAAAGATTTCAACAGGAATTATTTCCAGCAGAATCTTTTCAAATGAATAAAGCTAATTTAATTGTCAACATTAAAATTTAAATTTATATTATTTATTTAACTAAAAAAGATTGAGAGAGAAAAAAAAATTAAAAGAGAATATTTCTTCCTCTATAAAAATTAATATACGATGGACACACCATATCTTCTATGTATTCATCTAATAATATTTTAATATATATATATATATACACTATATTTTTTTTCTTGGACGATCGTATATATGTTTTTCTCATGTATCCCTTGATAAATTTTTGGGAGTTAAGACATGCTTGATGATAAGTGGATGGTGTGGCTGGCACTTGCATTAATGTATTACTTGACTACAATAATTTTATTATAATATGAACTTCTAGTAAGAACAGGGACTTGTAACACTGGTAACAGCCATGAACTTAATTTATAATATGGTTTATTCTTACCTTATTTCATTAGAAATGTTTAGATCAATCTTAAATATTATTGTTAGGACACTTAGGTTGAAATTTTATAATGTTTAGACCAATCTTAAATTTAATAAGCTGCTTATGTATTAATATGAATTTTTATAATATTTTATATAACAAAATAGGAAATTCATTAGATTTTATTTACTTGAGATTTTTTTTACTTTATATAATTTTATGTGTTTTAAAAATAAAAGGCATGTCTAAACATTATTAAATATGCTTCAAAAAATAAAAGGTAATTTACATATATATCTATTATTATTATTATTATTATTATTTAATAAAACAACACTTCTAAAATAAATTTACCAAACACAGAACTTTCTTTTTCAAACTCACAGCAACACAATAATACAGTTTATTAAACATCAAGATACTTTTTTAATCAACAGCTTATTTCATCTACCACAATATAAGCAACTTAATTAATTAGTCACCGCAATCTTAAACTAGCCTTAGACTTTTCAAATTAAGCTTTTGGATAGGGATGATAATAAAATATGGATCCGGCCAACATTTACAAAGATCCGGAAGATCTAATTTTGAAAAATTTTGGATTTACATATTAAAAAATATGAATCCAGATGCTAAGAATTAGAATATGCATTGACTCCGATCCGGATGTAAGAACATCTAGAAAATCAGATATTCGAATCCGATTAAATTATAAATTAAATTAAAAATATATTATTTTTATGTTTGGTTTATGTTGTGATATTTTTATTTATAAATTTGTGACGTTGTTGTATGTTATTTATGTTGAATTATGATTTGATTTGATATTATTAAATAAATTATTGAGTTTTAATTTATGAGGATCCGTATATTCAGGATATTCGCACACAATCCATATAAATATTACCCATGTCCGAATATAAAATTATCAATTTAAATCCAAATTTTGTCATCCATACTTTTAGATCTAATGATTTTCTCTCCATGATATGTAAGTTAATATCTCAAATTCAAATGGCCCTGCGCACAAACGCAGTGCAATGTTAAAAGCCCACAGTTCTTACGGCCAGTTGATACTATAAAAAAAGCTTTTAATTTACCATATTTTATACAATTACATCCTATTACTTAAGTATCAATGACCTGAGTCTTCCAAAGCATAAAAGCAAATTAAGGGAAATTCTAACACAGCAGCAGGCTGTGTTTGTCCTTTCGGTCAGCGTCACATGTCTTTCTATTATCATTCAAAATCAGAGTCGAATCGTTTTGCTTGTTTTAGGGTTTAAATGACAAACTCAAGCCATAGAATATCTCTCTGCCTCTGCCCTCTGCCCTTTCCCATAAGTTCGCTTTCAGAAAGCATTTTTCAGAAGATTCATCCAAACAAACAGGGTATTACCAGCACACAGATGACCAAAATCTTTACCAAACCGCCTTCCACCGGTCAAATGAATGTATTTTTCACAAGCCTTGAATTTTATAAATTATTACGGAAGAATTATGTTTGACATTTATTTTAACCACTGTAATGATATAATTGTTTAACATAATAAAATTCTCCTAATTTTAGAATTTTATTAGTAAAATAAAATAAAAATAACAAAACACTTGTAACATTTCAATTTGAAATTAGTTTTATAAGTAGGAACATTGCCAAATTCTATTTACCTCGCTGTTTTTATAATAGCTAATAATGAGTAAAATAATTATTTTACAATGTTATCTTTTGTTTTTTAAATATAATTTTATTCATATTTGTTATTAATTAAATAAATTAACAATAAAATAAAATGTTTAAATACTAAAATAAAATAAATATTTTTATTTAAAAATAAAATAAAATAAGTATCTTTTTTTAATTTTATATTTTTTTAAATTACTAAAATATCTATCAATTTAGTTAACGTTTGATGTGAAGAGTATTAAGACCATTAGACCGTGCAGAGCCAACCCTTTTTTAAGAAATTAGGTTTAAAGAGACAGACAAATGAGACTCAGGACCCAATTTCACTTAATTATTTTATTATTATTTTTTTCAAACACCTTGAAAGATTATAAATACACAGTATACGTACAGTAGCAAGACAAAAAGAAAAGGGTTAAATCAAATAAGATCCACCTACGTTACAATAATTGAATTATACCATATTTTTTATCTGTATTTGACAGAGTCGTTAGATGCTTTATTGTTCAATCGCACGGCTTCAAACAATTTTTTTTTTACTAAATAGCAACTGGTCAGTGATTTAATCGGTTGCTTTACACAATCAAGGTTCTTGTCTTGCTACCATCATGGCGATGTATAAGTCAATGGCCAACAGGCACCAAATTCATGCCAAGCACACCAACAACCACTTATTAATGGCAAACTTATTGTTTTAAAGTTTAGAATTTTGTAGACACTTCTGGTTTCATTCACTGTTAATTCACCACTATCGCCAATTTCATTAAGAAAAATAAGTGTTTAAGAGTTTACAAATTAAAAGTATAATTGATTAATATTATAAAATAATTGAAAGTGTGATCTTTTTTATATTAATATGCTGGAAGTGGTTAAATTTATAGATTTTCATTAAAATTGAATCTAAAAATATAAATATTCTATAAATTCAGTAAATTTTCAATTGAAGTCTACTAATCGACAGAATTAATAATTTTTTTTAAATACCTATTATTCAGAGATGCACTTGCTACCGTATCTAATTCAAGTATTAAATCATCAAAAACCAATTTAATTTGGACTCTTCAATTTCAATTTGACGACTCCACTCAAAGCCATTTAACAACAACTCAACAACTGAATCAGTCGTCTTAATAGCATAACAGTCTAATTGTCAGTTGCCTACTTGTGAGAGGCCATTTTCTTGCTCATGATCGGAATTCTTGAATTAATTTTACAATTATCTTATACCAATTTTCATCTTCTATATTGCCTCAAGAAGTGAAGATCGACGTCGGTTAAACCTAATTACAATTACTTTCAATTTCACATAAATGGTGTTTGCGATCCTCGTATTTATGTTCGTCAAATCCGCGATAGTATGGCGAGTTGGCGTGGCTGTGTGTGCGTGCGGTGGTGGGTGGTGGGGCTTGCTTGCTGGAGGTGGTGGCTAGGGTTTGTTCTTTGTTGGTGACGGTGGTTAGGTGTTGGAGATGATTGGCAAGTAGGTGGTTATGACGGAAGTCAAGTCTGGTGAACTAACAGTAATGGTTAGAGTTTGTGAATGTTTGTAATGGTGGCTACGATTTGTAAGTGGTGGTGGTTGTGAATGACGATTGTAATGGTTGTTAGAGTTTGTAGATGATGCCTAAGGATTGCAGTGGTGATAGTGATAGTACAGGGTTGTGGGTGGCGACCATTCCTTTTGTTTTTAAATCTTGATTACCTTTCAGCTGTAATTGGATCATCAACACTAAAGCAACTAGTTAAGCTGTTAATTGGTTGTTTGATTAAGAAAAAGTTATTTACAACCGTTAGATTGAATGATAAAATATCCAATGATTCTATCAAATACAGATAAAAAGTGTGGTATAATATAACTGTTGGAAGATAGGTGTATCCAATCAAATAATCAATAATGAAAAAAAAAATCCTGAGAGCATGTAGATATGGACACAAAGAGATGTCACATTCATAGGGTTGAAGCCAAGCTAAGTCTAAAGCTATATATGGTAAGCTAATACTTGTATGTTTTCTGGCAGCAGAAAGAGAAAATATTGTTGCCACTAGTAGCCAAAGTGGTGGTGATAATGGTGGGTGCCACCAGTCGGCGCCTTGCCCTGCCCTTTTTTTCTTTATCTTATCTTTTCTATGGAACGCTTTTTTTATACACTTGTTGTTTATTCAGGAAATGTCACATTGAAATTTTGAAACTCCCAATCCAGTTAATCAAGTGTCATTTTGATTGGTCCCAATCAATAGGGCACGGTCTCTCCGGCACTAAGCATGCTTGGTATTTGTGATCATTTGATGGACGGTTCATGCATGCTTTGCTGCTAAGCCAAGCTAATTGCAATTTTCCACCCTCATATAATTTCAATCATACCAAAACACTTTTATATATTTTGTCATTTCTTCAATAAGTTTCTTTAATCGTCGTTGATAAGGACATATTTAAGATTGAAACTTCGAGTTGGTAGGTTGTATCCATAATTTTGCAACATAATTTCGAAGAACTTTTGAGAATTATCGTATAAAAAGGATAAATTTTATTTTTATTAATTTATGACCACGAAATTTTAATTTATATAAACATTTGAAATGTGAAAAAAAATATAATTAACATAATTTAAGAATAATAATTTATTAGTAAACATAGAGTCAATTAATTTTATGTTGATTGAAAATTAATTTTTTTAATTAATAATTAAGATAAATATAATTAATCATTTGATTGACTATTTTATTTTCATCAATATTATTTAAATCTTATTAAATTAAAGAAAAGTCGTTTAATATATAGGTGATCATGTTATTAGATAATTGAAGGAAAAGAAAAAAAATCTCTATTAACAATCTGTTGCATTTTTTTTGTTGGGCCTTTTATTATTATTATTATTATTATTATTATTATTATTATTACTACTTTAATTAACTGCTAATTGATTGTCTCTAAAGTAAATAATTATGAGAAACTAGATTGTTTTTGTTTCAAAGTCTTGGATCCAAAACATAACATCAAAACCTTCCTTAATTATACGTTCATTGTTCAATCATATTGTTAAAATAAACCCACTTATTTATTTTGGTTTAGTTTCTTCAATATGCTATCAAAATTTTAGTCCATTTTATGTCCTGATTTTTGTTTTCATTAGTGAATCTTTAATCTTCTTCTTTTGACTAAATTTCCTACTTACGAGGAGAGATGGTGGTGCTTGAAGAATTTTAATTAGGCCGGAACTTATTTAATTAAAGAACAAATTCAATTCAACTCAGCAAAGGGATTAGGAGCATAAAAAATTTTTGATATTTTTGTTGATATTCTTCCATTTTAAAAAAATAATATTCTTTTATATAAACAAGGATGGTTTATTTTTCAAATCAATCATTGCTATGGAAACTTCCATTCTCTAGTGTATATTTTACTTATACATTCTTAATTTATACATCCCTTTCTTGTAATTTAAACACATTGTTTTGTTAATTGTTAGCACTTTCGAAAAAGTTTGCTATATATTAAGTTTATTATAGATGTGAAGGGGCAACCATGGTGGGTAAAAGTATTAAAGGATAATATAAAAAATAAAAAATAATGTAAGAGAGGATTAGGTACATCTTGACCATAATTTTGAAGTTCATTTAGATGGAATTAAATGAGCAAAAGCTTCGGTCTTCATCCCAATAAAACATGAGACATAGACATTACTATTAAGAAATCAAAATGAACTTTACATCCAATGAATTATGTGTACCAACCAAAGTGTGTGCACATGACTTTGTCTCGTTAATTAATTATAAGGACCATTTGATTTTTGTTATGATTGATAACTACATGTACGATTGATATTTTTTCTAAATATCAACCCAATGCATGTTTGATCACCTCACTATAAAATTTTATTTACTCGACCGCGTAAATAAAAGTCAACAAATTTAAGGATCAATTTTCTTCACACCAATCTTAATGAGATTGAGAAATATTTTCTTTCCTTTTCAAATATTTCATGAGTTACATCTTACTTTTTAGTTTCTCCAATTCTATATTGTGAGAATTAATACTTTTATTATTTGTCACAAAAATTTGAGGTTTTTATCATGTTATTGAGATGTCAGATTTAAGTATCGTGATTTTATTTTATTTATTTTAATTATTATTTTTTATATAATAAATGGGTAAACTTTAATTTATCCACCATATATTTTAATTTCTCCAACTCTATATTGTGAGAATTAATATTTGTATTATTTATCACAAATTTAAGAGGTTTTTATCATTCAATTGGGATGTCAAATTTAAGTGTTGTGATTTGATTTTCTTTATTTTAGCTATTATTTTGTATACAATAAAAAAGTTAGACTTTAATTTATCCACTAGATAGAATGACAATCTTCATTTATCTTTAAAAAGTATGAAAACTTCAATTTATCCTCACTTATTTAAGAAGATTAAAAAAAAAAGTAATGCTATATATCTTTAATTTTTTTATTTCAAATAACTATCTCAAATAATATGATATTTATTAATTGATGGATAAATTAAAATGAATTAATTATATTATTTAACTTATCAATTGATGAATGTCACATCATTTAAAATAGTTATTTAGGATATATAGTATTATTAAAAATAAATTCATCACTACACCCATTTACTATAATCATTTGAAAAAAAATTAAAATATTCATACTTTTAGGAAGTAATTTAAAAAATATCATTCTATTTAGATTCTATTTGGGTGGCGAATTAAAATTTATCCTAATAAAAACAACATAAGTTTGATTTTATATCGAAACTAGGCCATCAATGAGTTGGTACTCGGTAGTCTTTAACAGAAAGCATGAAAGCTAAGCCTAAAAGTTAAGAATGTTATCTTATATAATTATATAAGGTATATAAGTGATTTACAGTCATTTAATGAAAATTTAATTTAACGATCGTAAAAGTAATAAATTTTCATAATCATTAAATTTTTTTTAAATAATTATAAAATAATTATTTATTTTATATAATTATGTAAGGTAATTACTATCATGAAAGGATATCTAAAAGAATTGATGGAAGAAGGAATGGAAAGTGGAAGAAAAATTTAACAATAAAAACAGTTGAGATGTCATCTCATATAGATATTAATAATAGCTACGTTATTTTGAATTTGCTTCTACATCTGGAGGCAAATGGGTCAAGCCCTTTAAAACTGGACAAATCAACAAACATTCAATTTATTCGATTCAACATCTTCTTTGGAAATTTAAACAAAAATATACAATATATTAATACACTATACAAATTTATCTAGAACCCCATGATGAGGTGTCCTAAGCATTGAATTCGAACGCATAAGTGAAGAGTAGTATGATGCTAATTAAACTGACCAAATAGATTATAAAGAGAGAAAGGAAATAATAACGTTAATTAAATTAATTTATGTTAGGGAGTTGGAGTTATGTTAATATTTGCAAAATACATATATAATAACTAGAATGGCGAGTAATGTACTCTTAATTAAAATTTTATTAGTAAAACATTTATTGATCGATTGGTTGACACCTCTTGTCTTATTTTTTAGGTTTATGGTTTAAATTTTTTTTATGTACTGCAGATTTTTTTTTTAAATAGTGTTAGTAGATTTGATCCATCCTGAATGTAAATATTTAAATTATTTTGTAATAGAGCTAATTAAAAAAGTTTCAGCATAATTCGATTGTCAATAATTGTATATTAGTTGTAATATAATTAAGAAAAAATGCTTTTATTAAAAAAAATTAAGAAAAAAAAATCTTTTATTCAACTTTTGTTGATAAGATATGAACTGTGTAGACTTCACTTTAAAGTCTAGAAAGAGTAGGATATTGAAAAATTAATCAGTGACTTGCAATGATAGCTAGTTTGATAGTGCAATTTTGTAGTGGAATTAAAGGAATAGATTCTATGATGGAGCCCGTACCAAAATGAAAGTATGGAAGCTGCAAGTGCCTTCTTTAAAGAGCTAGGCATAAGAATCCAAATTTCATTGGATTTATTTTTGGCTCTTTTTTAATTTTTTTTTTTTAGTCTTTGCATTATAATTTATGAATTAAAAACACATTGGTTGGTTGGTGCTTGGTGGGCACTTAAAGAAAATTTAAATAAAAAGAAGAGGGAAGAATGGTGCCAAAGGGCAAATAAAAGGACAGAATCCCAATGAATTGGGCATTATAAACAAAAGGAAAAAGGTTGGATACAACTTCTTGTTGGTCGTGATCTTAATTGTTTATATATAAATCAATAAAACATACTAATAGATATCATTATTTTTAAATCAAGTATGCATTCTTCATTTTATATGCACATGCATTGCTGGGTTTAGGCACCAGTACTTGCGGTGGATAAGGTTTGATTTTGGTTATTTACTTGAGATTTTAACCCCAACAACTCCTAGTGAACCCACCAAGTGGCTTTTAGCTTCTTTATTTGTCTAATCATTTGAGTTGTAATTTTTTTTTTTAAATTAAAATTATGTTTGGACTTTGTTCACATGTTTTTTAATTTCTCAGGTATGTCTACTCTATAATATTTTTAACCAACCTATCAATTCATGTAGGTTTATAACTCAATTTGTACGAAAGAGTTTCTATAACTATTTGCAGCTATATCATTAATTTTTTTTAGAAATTTGATGATAGGGAGCACCTCGGGCCCATTTTAAATTATTTTTAGAGATTTAAAATTGATTTTGCAGTATTTCGTAAATTTTTTTAGAAATTATTTTTGAAAAAATCACATTAATCCTATTACACATTTAAAAAAAATATGAAATGAGTAATTTTTCAAAATTTAATTTTGAGAATCAGTTTTATATTTAATATGATTTTATATATATTATAAAAATATAAAATTATCTTTATTAAATAGGAAATGAAATCATTATCTTCAAGAGGTTACTATTATTACATATTATATTGAGATAACAAAGTAAAAGAATAAAATTAATAATATAAAATATTTGTTTTAGTTATCAATAATTATATATTCACAAAAAAATTATATACATATTTATAAATGTGTAAATAAATTTTATTCAATATTATATACAATTCAACCATGTGTACTATTTCTACAATTTAATAATAAAATTAACTAAATATATATAACTGTTTTTAAAACTTAAAGTATTTTTAAAAATAAATTATATTAAATGTTTAATTGATTTTCTTTATACCTAATTATTTTTTTAAAACAATTAATAATAATTATTTTAAAACTATAATATTATTAAATTGGCCCTAACTGGTACCAAAAAGCAACTTACATAAAAGGAAAACTGATGAAATGAGAAAAGCAATTTTTGTGGTTTTATAGCTGACTATTTTGAACGAAATCGATCTTCATAAAATTTCTTAGAATCTCAATTAGTATGTTAGTTATTGTGATAACTGATTTTCGTTTGATCGCATCACGTAAATGATAAAATAATCTGATAAGCGATGGTACGTTTCACCTGTGTTTAAGATCAAAATTCAAAAATCTAAAACCAAAAATAAAAACAAAGCACTCTTAAATTATAAAAGAGAACAAAATTTTTATCATTATTTTTTCCTAGTGATAAATTAGGGACAACAACATTTTAGCAGAAAAGAAGTTGAAAGTGGATTTTTATTTTCTATTTTGAATATAAAATATTAAAATAAAATAAATTTCATTTTCTATACACAATGGCAGGGACTTAGAAATTTTGGGAGTAGTTCAATTAGAGGTACCAAAAAAGGCCATTTTTGTGGTATTATGGGTGGCTATTTTGAACGTGACATTCATCAAATTCAAAAGCGTGAGTATTTTGTTTAACTTTTATCTTTTAAAAATTATTATCATAATTAGTAATGTTGCTAAATGCAGCACTCATTTGATTGTAATAAGTGATGGTACATTTCAAATGGGTGTTGGTTGTCAAATTACTCGAGAAGTTAATTTAGCTATGAATCAAAGTTTTATAACTCATTTTTTTCTTATAGGAAGATAATGATTGATTTATCTGGCATCACTTGATATGATATCAAGTTAATTTTTTCATATTATAGACAAATAACCAACTCATTTGTATATATGTTATCCCTTCATCAAGTTTAGATGGTAGATTATACGTATTTTTGTTGATGCAGCTTTTCCCGCGTGCCTCAACAGTGCTTCGAACCTTCCAACAGTACCTCCAAACAGCTCGCTAAGGAACGTCTCGAACCTTACGCTCGCGGTTTTAAGCGATGCCGATCCTTCCGCTCGCGATAAGCTCGAGCGGGATTGCCTCCTTTGTCCGGTTCATTGTCTTCTTGAGCGGTGATTTCCGGACCGCACTCACTGAAACCGGGTCGAGGGTCGCGGGCGTTCCGTGAAACCCTCCGACGCTCAAGTCGATGATTGGGTTTCTCTTTTTGGTATCTCCCTAGTGAGGAGACCGGAAAGATGAAAGGGTATTATTTGCCCCTTTTTGAATGTAAATGGTGTTTTTAGAGAAAGTCGGATGAGAGAAATTTGGAAAGGAAGAACACAGTATCCAGATTCTGGAGAATCCAACTTCTCTTTACGTATCAAAAATCCAACCATTGTGCTGTTCTCCTTCGTTTCCTTTTATATTCTTCTTTTCCAGCTCTTTTCCTTTCCAGTTTGTCCACTTCCACGCTAATGGTATCCGGGTCCCTCGGCGATCGGGTTTGGCGGAATATTCCCTAGGGATGAGCGGTCGTTCCCTAATCCGATTCACGTGGCGGATCACCATGTCGGGCAGCGTGCGAGGAATGATGACACCTGGAGGCGCGTGCCGACCACCGACAGCGATATCACCACTCCACCATGTGGGACCACAGTCGAGCATCGAAAGGTGTGCGGGATTACGAGAAAAGCAGGCGGGTTGCCGCAGGTAGGGTCTTGTCCGGTGTGCTCGGGAATGCATGCGGCGAGGAGACACGCGCTCGGTTCTCGACCTTGACCGGCTTTGACACGAAGGACAACCTCGGCGGGAAAGAGCTCTCGACCTTGACCGGCTTTGTCACGAGGGCGACCTCGAGCGGAAATGAGCTCTCGACCTTGACCGACTTTGACCGAGGGACGACCTCGGCGAGGAATGAGCTCTCGACCTTGACCGAGCTTTGACACGAGGGACGACCTCGGCGAGGAATGAGCTCGACCTTGACCGGCTTTGACACGAAGGGTTGCTCGGGCTAGGTTACCATCGGGAGTCTTGCTTCGAGTTGGAAGGGCTTCGAGGGGCTTGTCGATATTTATCCCATACACACGGAAGGGCTTTGAGGGGCCTGTCGATATTTTACCCAAACACGGGTCCCCGGTTTCTAGTCTTTTGAGTGAAGCGAGATAAGGCTGAAACTTCGATAATGATGGGCGATTGCGGCCTTTTACTCTTCCCATGCTTCCAGTGTATCGCCACTTGAATCGTTTCTCATTTAAGGCGGGACACGTGGGTTGATCCGTAGCGTATTTGAAATTCGAAAGGACGCGACCTAAAGGTCGTGTCCCTCGAACACTACGCCGCCATTCGAAAGGACGCGTCTTCCACTTTAAAATCCCGACTTCTTCACTTGTTCCCTCTGTTTGCTTACTTCTCATTCGAATTCAAATTCATCCGCTCTCCTCGCTTATCGGTCTTCTTCTTTCTGTCAAGGCGGCTTCCGGCTACCCACACTTCCCTTTGTGTCCAGGTACCACTCAATTTTCCATTTCACCACTCTGTTTCTTCCTCTGCATCTTGTTAGTCCATTCCCTTAAAAATGTCGGACCCAGTGACCCGGTAGGATGTCAGGAGGACTCTTCCTCTTCAGTGAGGCCTGACCTCCGAGTATAATCCAGTGAGGGATTCTAGTCCAGGAGGAATTACCATGGTGAGACCCGGTCGCATCGGAGGATGAGGGCCGGCCGGAGGTCCGGCGTGGGGAATACCCGTTGACTATTTAGAATGTCAAACCACTCGATCGAGTTGAGCAGGACTTAGGAAACCTACCACATTCCGATAGTGTAATTACGAGGTTGCCGGGCGGTGAAATCCCGGTAGTCCCCATGGGTTTACTAACCTTCATTTGGAGTGCTTCGGATGGGGGTTAGGTGCCTCTCGACCTTATTTTGGCAGGGTTTTGTCGGGTTTCGATCGGCCTGCAGGCAGCTGAACCCGAATGGGTGGAGAGTCCTTTCAGGGCTCTTCGTTTTGTGGAAGCAGCTGCGATCTGGATGAGCCCTTGGTAGGGAAATCAAACACCTCTACCGAGCTTAAGTGTAGCCGAAAGGATCTTTGGTTGGTATTATCTTACCTCCGGCTGAAGGGTAGAAGCCCATCAGCTGATCTCCCACCTACGGTGGCAGCTGGAAGAGCAAATTCTTCTTCGTTGGGGAGAGTGGGGGCCTGCTGCACTCGTAGCGAGGAGTTCCTCCGATCCGCGGCATTTACGCATTCAGGTCATTTATCTGCCTTGTGAATTTTACTTTTAGTTTCTCTACTCGCGTCTGTTTTCATTGTCTTGCTCTGGTTGTTTTTGCGGTCTCACGGGGTGCTTATTCGATTAATGATCGACTCGAGCACGTGTGCATGTTGCTCTTACAAGCGCGAGCTCGTGCGGAGGCTGTTGACACCTCGAGCTTTTAGAGTCAATCTAGTTCCAGTGAAGAAATGAGTGGCGGGATCGCGGGAGTTGCTGCAGTGCGTGGGGACAAGCTGAGGCTGCGAGTACCTCAAAAGACCACGAGTCGAAGGAGGTGCCCACCTCCACTGACTCGAGCTTCGCTCCTTCTTGACTCGGCGGTCGGCGTGCGAGGCGAGGTCCTCCTCGTAGGAGACGGAGGGCTGTTCCCCAAACCGACGATGTCAGGGAGGCGAGTCGGCCCGGTCGCTCAGAGCACTTACGAAGGCTTTTAATGAAGAGGCGGCCGAGCGGGTTTCTGGATGAGATAGAATCACTGTTCTCCTCGGTGCTGTCGCGGTATCTTCCAGTGACTCTCCTCTCGAGCATTGGTATCTGCGACCGGGCTCGATGAGATTACTACGAGTTCCGGGAAGAACTCAGAGCAAAGGTTCGAGCTTGGGCGAGGCTTTGAATGAGCGAAGGAGGAGAATCGAAGCTGCTGGATGAAAATATAAACTTTGCGAGAGAAAGCAGCGGTGGCAGACTCGAAGGTCTCGGGCTTGAAAGGGAGTTGGTCGAGGTCAGAGCAGTGAAGCACGCTCGGAAAGACACGGATACTCGGAAGTCTTGTTACTGAGCAGCTCGTGGAGGAGAAGCTGCTCGTCTTGAGAGCAAATTGACACTCTGAAGGTCCGACTTGCCACTGAGTACAACATTGAGGCGGACTCAATTCTGACGCCTTATGTATGCTTTTGGCAAGGCATACCACAGGCCAGACATGTCCGAGGTTGAAGGGTATGTGGCGAGTACATGAGCAACCACAGTAGCTACTTCATCAGAGCCCCGAGGTGTGGTCGGTGGTAGGCTCCCTCTTCTTCCAGTGCCCCTCCTGCTGGTGACTTTCCTCCTGCTGAAGCTCCTGCTGAAGCTCCCGCTGGTGTCCTTCCTCCTGCTCCTCCTGCTGTTGGTCCTGCTGCTGCTGCTGATGTTCCTGCTGCTGATGCTGCTCTTCCCCCTGCTGTTGCCGAATAACTTGGACACTTTTTTTTTTTTTTTTTTTTTTTTTTACATATGTAATCTTTTCACTTGAAATAAAGAGATACATGTTTTGAACAATTCTATTGACTGCTAGTGTACACACATTCTCATCTTCTATGTTGAGTTAACTTTGAATGTGCTTCTTGAGTAAAAATTTTCTAAGTATTGGACATCTATTTTCATTCATGAATGCATGGTAGAGTTTTGCTCGACTTAGGCTAAAAAGGCCTTATGTCAATTTTGCGAGCTCATTTGACTCGCTCGAGCTGCATTTGGCTCTTGCTGAGACAACGTCACGCCTCCAACTTAGGCCTAGGGACTTTTGGACAAGGGGTTCCTTTGAACTCCGGCTCGGGCTTGTAATTGACCGGAGCTTCTTACCATATTACTCCTGCTCCGGTCTTGAATGACTCGGAGCTTGGCACGATCCTGCCTAATGAGTTAGGCTTTGGGACTTCTTGCATAGGAGCTCTTCTTCTCTTCGAGCCTTTTAATCGACCGGAGCTTCGATGACACTCCTGCTCCGGTTTTCAAATAACTTGGAGCTTGGCACGATCACTCTAATGAGTTAGGCTTTGGGACTTCTGGCCAGGAGCTCTTCTTACGCTCGAGTCTTTTAATTGACTCGAGGTCTCCTGATAATACTCCTGCTCCGGTTTTCAAATAACTCGGAGCTTGGCGCAATCACGTCTAATGAGTTAAGCTTCGGGACTTACGTGCAGTGGAGCTCTTCTTCCAGTTCTTTATTTTGAACTTGCATTATAAATCTTGTTCTTATTTTACATACATTTGTACTTTTACATATCCCGTCTTGGGATGAAATATTTACATTAGCATTTCAATACAAGAAAACCTATTGAAAATACTTCCTCGGGAGTTCTGGCGTTCCATGGCCTCTTGACCTCTCGTCCATCTGGATGAGCCAGTAGGTATGCTCCGGGTCCTGCTTAGTTGAGTGACTCGATATGGACGCTTCCGGTTTGGTCCAGTACACCTTGTCTTGGGTCTTTTGTGCTACGGTTGACTTTCGTCGATACCCGATCACCCACTGGAATCGGCGAATGTGTACGCTTCGATTGTAATAACGAGCCACTCTTTGTTGATATTACGAAATCTTGGCGGCTATCCTTTCTCTTTTTCTTCCAGTGAGTCCGAGCTTGCACACATCTGCTCGTTGTTTTGCTCCTCGTTGAAGTGTTACGTCAGGTGTGTCCCAGTTCCTATCTCGGTAGGAACCAGCTGCTCGTGTCCAAATGCCGAGGAGAATGGGGTCTCTCCGATTGGCCGTTTGTGTGTGTGGTTACGTAGGCCCACGAGACACCGAGCGACTCATCCACCCAAGCCCTTTTGCTCGCTCGACCTTGTCTTGAGGCGTTTTATAGTTTTATTCGTGGCCTCTGCTTGCCCGTTGGCTCGTGGGTGTGAGGAGAGCAAAACTTGACTCTATCCCAGGGTTACGGCGAAGTCTCGAACTTGCCATTATCAAGCTGCCTCCCGTTATCGGTGACCAATGCATGAGGAATCCCATACCGCAAATCACATTCTTCCAAATGAAATCGGTGGTTTTACACTTACGTGATCTTGCTCGAGGCTCCAGCTCGACCCATTTGGTGAAATAATCAATCGCGACTATAGCATGGGTGGCGGATGCTCTCCGCTTCGGCGGTGGCCGATCAAATCTATTCCCAGCTGAGCGAATGGCCATGGCGAGTTCATCGCCGTAAGGTTCTCCGGAGGTCGAGTCGGTGGTTAGCAAAGCTCCGGCGGCTCTTGCGACTTCTCGTCTTCTCACGAGCATCTTGGTGCATGCGGGGCCAAAAATACCCTTGCCTCGAGGCCTTGAAAGCCGAGGACCTCGAGCCGGAGTGATTTCCACGAGACTCCTCGTGTATCTCTCGGAGGGCGTAATCGACCTCCTCTTGGTCTAAACACTGCAGCGAGGGAGAGTGTACCCCGTCCATATAAGACCCCAGTCGATGAGAGTGTGCACAGGCTGCTTTGCACCTCGATTTCCTTGCTGTTTCTTGTCGGTGTGCATTGTCCCTTCGCTGAGGTAGGAGATGATCGGCTGCATCCAGGTGTTGCTCGTTGTTAGGTTCATCACCTCGTCCTCCTGCTCGATACTCGGCGGGTTTTGACTTTCGAGAGGGATAGATTTTGGAAACTTGGGGTCAGGGTGGGCTGCCATGCGAGCTATCATATCTGCTCGAAAATTCTTCCCCTCGGGATCTGTTCCACCTCGACAGTTCGGAAATTTTTCATTAGGCTGCACTTACTGAAGGTAGGCATCCATCTTCTCCCTTTGCACGAAAGCTCTCGTCGAGGTGATTAGTTATCAGCTGGGAGTCCGTTCTAAGCTTTATTTCCTCTGCTTTTACTACTGAGGCGAGCTTGAGCCAGCTATTCTGACTCATATTCGGCCGATTGTTGGTGACTTGAACTCTAATCTCGACGTATTGCATCTCGCCCCTCCGGACCTTGAGCACCACCCTGCTCCTGCTCCACGACTTCCACGGGATCCATCTCTGTGACTACCCGTGTTTTGGTTGAAGCACGGGAGCTTGGCGAGGTTCGCTCTCAGTCTCTTTTCCCTCGCGGTGCACTCGACCACGAAGTCGGCTAAAGATTGTGCTTTTATGGCTGCTCGGGGTTGGTAATTAAGGTCAAACTCAGCTTAACTCCATCGACCATTTAACTGACCTTCCGGAGGTCTCGGGGCTTGTGTAGAGTTTGCACGAGGGTTGGTTAGTCGATACCAGCTTGAATGTGCTTGAAAATAAGGCCTCGACTTTCGGGCCGCAGTGACCGAGGCTAGAGCCCACTTCTCCATGGTTGGATCTGGGGTTTACGCTTCGGCAGCTCTGCTCGTGTAATACAGCGAGTCTTGTACTCCGATTCCTCCCTTATCGAGGCCGAGGCTCGTTGCCCGTTGGGATCTGGCCAATCTGAAGCAGTACCTCTCCTGCTCGAGGTGTTGTGATGCTGAGACTTTTAGCAAATACTCTTTCAGTTCTTTGGAGCAGCCTCCTCGCATTCGAGGCGTCCATTTCGTCTTCCTGCCCTTCTTCGTTTCACGGAAGAAGACTCGGCATTTATCGGTGGCTCGAGATCACGAACACTGTTGAGGGGCCAGCTTGCTTAGGTCGGACTCTGTATCTCGCTTGAGGTTACTGAGGGACCTCATTTCTATCATCTGCTCCGATCTTCTCGGATTGGCCTCGATCCCACGTGACTCGCCATAAAGCCTAGGAATTTTCCGAACTCACTCCAAGCACATTTTCGGGGTTTAACTCATTCGGTACTTCTTGGGAGGCGAAGGTCTCCTCTAGATGCTTTACATGCTCCTCAGCGTCTACAGACTTGGTGATCATGTCATCTACATATACCTCCATAGTCCAGGCCGATCAATGGCTTGAAAACCTTATTCACTAGTCTACGATCGTTGCCCTGCATTCTTTAGGTCGAAGGCATGACCTTATGTGATCTGACCTCGATTGGTGATGAAAGCTGTACACTCCTCGTCGATTGGTGCATGGGAATTTGGTTATATCACGAGAATGCATCCATGAAGCTAAGCAACCGTGCCTACTAGTAGAGTCCACCGGTTGATCTATCTTTGGTAGTGGAAAGCTATCTTTCGGGCGAGGCCTTGTTCAAATCTGTGAAATCAACACGCATTCTCCATTTCCCGTTTGCTTTCTTCACGACTCGCATTCGAGATCCGTTCGGGGTAGGACACCTCCGTATGAATCCAGCTTTCAGCGACTTTTCAACCTCGCGATTGATGGCTTCGTATCTCTCCGGTTCACGCACCTCCTCTTACGCTTTCTGAGCTTAGCATCTCTCCGTCTTGCCGACTGTGACCACGCCGCCTCGGGTTGATCCGGGCGTATCATCGTGCGTCCATGCGAACACATCTGCGTGTGCTCGCGGGCATTCCATGACTTTTCCTTGACGGCTCGCTAAGGCTCGAGCCGATTCGGACTTCTTCTCGGGGTCATCTGTTCTCACTCTCGAGCTCCTCCGAACTTCTCTGCGGCTCTTGCCTTGGTTCCTCGATTACGCCCTCGTGTCTAGCGAGGTGATCTGCGTAGTTTCTTTGGCGGCTCTTGCGTAGCGACTCCTCGCCACCCTTTGGCTGCCTTTCACGACCCCTATAGCCCCGTTTACTCGATACTTTAGGGCTAGGTAATGGGTGGATACCACGCGTTGGGTGATCCTCGTAAATGGCCTCCCAGAATCGCTCTGATATGGGTTGGTTTCATCTACCACCACGAAATCCGACATCGTGTTCTTCTCGAAAGGTTTTGAGCCCATGGTTCTGCCTGACTTGATGATTCCTAGAGGTATTAGCTTTCCTCCCGAACCCTTCGAGGAGTGCTCGTATGCTCGAGGCTCGCGCTGCTATTCCTAAATCCTCGAGTGTGGATTTAAAAGAATATCTACAGAGCTCCCGAATCGACCAATATTCGGTCAACTTCGCTTATCGCTACATTGGCTTTAACCACGGGGCATCTTCGGTGAAGTCTGGCACCCCTCTTCATCTTCATACATCCACATGATTGGCACTTCGCGAACCTTGGCCTTCTTGGCGCGGGAGGCGATGAAGCAGGACTTCTCGGCGGCGGTGGCATATCTGCAATAATTTTTCAGGACCTGTTAGAACTTAGGCCATCGTTGGACCACACTGAAATTACTCTCGTGGATGGCGGTTACGTATCTATTTCATAGGCTCGGTCACCTTCCTCGACTGTTGTTCACTACAGGGTGCCCTCGCCCTACAAACTCGTCCAGGTATCGATTTACGACTAAATCTTCACACGGTTTTCAAATCACGAGCACGTGATGTGGTGTGACCATGGTCTTCATGGAAGCAGCGAGCGCCCACTTGCTCACTTGCTTGGTTGGCGTGGTCATCGGCGTTAGAGGGCTCGGCGATCCAGCTCCTCGACCACTGAAGTATCTCTTGAGATACTTTCAACTCAGTATCTTGTGCATGGCGGGGCTCGTTCCACTACTTGGACTGCCTCATCCCTCGGGAAGCTTCTTGGTGGGGGTGGCGATGGCGATCACCCTGTTATGGCTCGCTCAGGTCTACTCGGTGGTCGGTTGCGGGATGTATGGCCATCGTGGCCTGGTATTCTCTATGATCCGGCACGGAGACTGCGGGGTGGTTGAGGAACCATCCGCGGTGGGGAACTCTACGATCTGGGTTATGCAGGTGCTGCCGGTCCCTTGCTGCCTTTGGAGCTCGTGTCCCTCGAGGCGGGACTCCACTTTCTCCTTCAGTCTTGCTCCGGTGACTTGTTCACTCCTCGAACTAGCGACCTTTCTTCTTGATTACCATGTCCGGTTTTATTTGTTCGTGCAGCGTCCAGAATATGAGCGGATCGAAGGACTCCATGAGGTTATACCATGGTCTCCCCATCAGAACACCCTCTTTTAATCCACTTAGAGCTTGGGGATGGTTGAGCGCACCGAGATCTGGGGCCGATCTATGGTATCTTTTGATAAACTCCGGAGGACTCCCTTCTTTACGCCTCGCCTCGGCGACTCCATCATGTCATCCTCGAGGTCACTGCGCCCGAAATTGTTCCATGAACTCCACTGCACATCTGTTGAAACTCGAGATACTTCCCGGTAGGAGTCTGCGGTACCGTTCTCTCGCCGCTTCCCCGAGTGAGCGGGAAGGCCCTGCGCTCTCTGTCTTGCGGCGGACCTTGCACTCTGTCGGGTCGTTGAGCACGCTACATGTGTACTAATGGGTCACTCTTTCCAGAATATTGCGGATCAGGAAGCGAAAGTCACGTGGGATCGTGACACCCGTAATCTCCAGGAGAGAGGAGATTCGTTGTCCGGCGTTATTCGCCGACTTGGACTCTTTCGGTTCCCGAAGATCTTCCATGACTTGTGCCAACTGCGTACCTCTCCTTCCGACTCCTCACTTACGAGAGGTTGGGGACATCTCCTGCAAATGTTGGCGAGACCCCCTTTCCTCCATGTTCGTTTCTTCTCTTCTGTAACATTCGATTGCAGAGGTCTTTGGGCTTCATCTCCGCATTTTCCGAACATGAACATTCCCTCAGTTGGACTCAGGGATATCGTTGCATGCTTTTCTCATCCCTCCACAGATTCTTGTAACGGGGAGGTCATTATTCGATCTGTTTTCCATCAGATCCATCCTTTCCGGATCTCCACATTGCAGGCCTCGTTGGCCACTTCTCTCGAGTCATCGATTCTTGGGACTTACACCTCTTGGTTGTTTCCCTCGTCGTTGTGTTGTGTGTCTTGATGTATTTGGAAATCGGGCTTTTGTGTCGATTCCGCGAGCGGCGCAAAGATGTTGATGCGACTTTTCCGCGTGCCTCAGCGGTGCTTGAACCTTCCAGCAGTACCTCCAAGCAGCTCGGCTGAGAGCGTCCGAACCTTACGCTCGCGGTTTTAAGCGATGCCGATCCTTACGCTCGCGATAAGCTCGGCGGGATTGCCTCCTTTGTCAGGTTCACTGTCTTCTTGAGCGGTGATTTCCGGACTGCACTCCTGACCAGGGTCGGGGTCGTAGGCGTTTCCGTGAAACCCTCCGACGCTTCAAGTCGATGGTCGGGTTTCTCTTTTTGGTATCTCCGCTAGTGAGGAGGCCGGAAAGATGAAAGGGTATTATTTCGCCCCTTTTTGAATGTAAATGGTGTTTTTAGAAAGTCGGATGAGAGAAATTTGGAAAGGAAGAACACGTATCCGATTCTGGAGAATCCAACTTCTCTTTACGTATCAAAAAATCCAACCATTGTCTAGTTCTCCTTCGTTTCCTTTTATATTCTTCTTTTCACTCTTTTCCTTTCCAGTTTGTCCACTCCACGCTTAATGGTATCCGGGTCCCTCGGCGGTCGGGTTTGGCGGAATATTCCACAGGGATGGCGGTTGTTCCTTAATCCGATTCACGTGGCGGATCACCATGTCGGGCAAGCGTGCGAGGAATGATGACACCTGGAGGCACGTGCCGACCACCGGCAACGATATCACCACTCCGCCATGTGGGACCACGGTCGAGCATCAAAGGTGTGCGGGATTACGAGAAAAGCAGGCGGGTTGCCACGGGTAGGGTCTTGTCCGGTGTGCTCGGGAATGCATGCGGCGAGAGACAGCGCTCGGTTCTCGACCTTGACCGGCTTTGACACGAAGGATAACCTCGGCGAGGAAAGAGCTCTCGACCTTGACCGGCTTTGTCACGAGGGCGACCTCGGCGAAGCGGAAATGAGCTCCGACCTTGACCGGCTTTGACCGAGGGCGACCTCGGCGGGGAATGAGCTCTCGACCTTGACCGGCTTTGACACGAGGGGCGACCTCGGCGAGGAATGAGCTCTCGACCTCGACCGGCTTTGACTGAAGGGTTGCTCGGGCTAGGTTACCATCGGAGTCTTGCTCGAGTTGGAAGGGCTTCGAGGGGCTTGTCGATATTTACCCCATACACCGGAAGGGCTTTGAGGGCACTGTCGATGTTACCCCATACACCTGAAAGGACTTTGAGGGGTCTGTCTGATATTTTACCCAAACAATTTCTAAATTTTATAAATTAGATCAAAGTCATTTATCATACATGATTACAATTTGATCATGTTTTGAACTTGAGCTTGTAAAGATCTTGTGTCATGTATTTAAATTATTACCTAATGGCCACTGACCATGATCTTAAATTTTGTTAAGGAGTTAACGGATTATTATTTGGTTTCACACACACACACACACACACATATATTTGTTTATTTATTTAAAAATACTTTACTTGTTGGAAAATTCAACCGAAATTACTTGATATTTTCAAATAAAATGTCTAAATTCATTTAAGTAGTAAGAAATATTAGTAGGGACTTGTATTTGGATCTAAGCAAAATCCAACTTGCTCAAAATGTTAGTTTTATTATTTAAATGAAGAAGAAATTAAAATATTTTTAAAAACTTGACTCTAATACCATGTTGAGCAAATGGCCTTACAATGAAATTTAAGTTAAATGAAAACCAAATATATAATTTTGAAGTGTGTATTCATCATGTATGTATACACCCATCGAAAAAATTTAACCCAACAGGAATATACGCAAGGACTTTGCTTCAACAATAAATCCATGCAAGCACCCAAAAATATAATTTAAATTTTACATCAACAGTACAAGCTATATATCGATTAATGTGCTCAACAAAGAATGATGATTTTCTATGATATAAATGTATAACAATAAAAGAAAAATGCTTTTTCTTAAATATTGTTCCATGGGGGGATTTCTCTTTTGCTTTGTACTTCAAAATAAAAACTCTTAAATCAAAATTTCACTGATTCAAGAACTTTCCATGATGTTAAGGATATGAAGAATGTCACCAATCTTTGTTGATTTGTGCTCACAGTCCAATTCAATCTGTGAACTCGTGACTTCTATGCCATTTGTGTCAGTTCAATTGTTCCTGCAAGAAAAAATTCCATTTGAAATTCAGAAGCACTGAATATCATGAAAAATGCAGTACCCTTTATGGCCAGTTAACTAATTAAATGGTACACAAAGTTCAGAACATTAACTCCAAAGCTGATTATTGTATCATATAAGAAAAAAGAACCTAGATTTGTTCAATATTTTAAAGAATCCAAAACCATGATCCTTCCTGATAGTGAGTCGGACAAGAATGCCATTGTCACTACTTACATTTGAGGTGATTTTATATTTTATCAATATAAACTACTATGCAAATTTTATGGAGCTTGAATTGGATAACTATAATGTTCTCCAGCGTTCATAGAAAAAATTTCAAATGAAGCATGCTTGGCAAGAAGTTTGTGTCTTACAGTCAAAAGTTGCCCAACGTGAAGGTGGTGCAATAGTATATTCTTGTTGCACATTGTTGACATAAAGCAAAGTGTAAAGGTCTGTAGTCCCATTTGTATTCTTGGTGGGTACTTGTACTTCTGGCACTGATGGTGGAACCCTTGGTGGAATTGGAGCAGCAGCCTTGTCATTCATATCGAAAGAACCCTGCATAAAGAATATTCATCTAGTTAACAAAGCATCAATGTTCATAGATGGAGACAAAACATATAATCAATACATTGAGGGTATATCCAATCATGACAAGTAGCTTCCTAGCATATTGTCCTCGACCGACTTGCGACAAAAATGTAATGAAGTTTCTTCACAAACCATGCAACAACTATGATGAAACAGAACATATCTGGCACCCAACAATTGCTTTATTAGTGGAAAAAAATAAACTATTGGCAAACAGAACCATTGTCATTACCCCTCGAGACCTTCCAACTGTCGGGGGAGGAGCTATTTGAGCAATGTGTTTTGTAAGAATCTCTTCCTCGAGAGAGAGAGTCCTTGTTTTTCTTGGAATACCTCTTTTGAGACCTTCTAGAAACTTGTTAACGTTGTCGTTGGTTTGAGCGGTCTTTATAGTTGGTTGTGTTGCACCCTTTCTAACCCATTTTCTCTCCTCATACCTATAAATTAATCCACAAAATATCCATCAGAAGAAGATGATCATGCCCAATCCTATCTTCATGTTCATATAAAAGAGAATTTACTTGGTACGGATGAATTTCTCGATCCTACTTCTGTCAAACTTTGGTGGCAGTTCTGCTTCCCAGAACTTGTTCGACTTCTCATTACCCATAGCTATCAACAAATAAGCAATTTAAAAATAAGATTACCATGGAACAACTTGGTAAATGGCCAATATGCTTATAGAAATGCTTCAAATATGAGTAGGCCATGTTCGGTCATAATTTTCAAATAGCAAGCATGTTTGTTGGACAAGAAGGTAAAAACCAATCAACAGTATCTGTTCGTTTCTCTAAAACATGATATCCTAGGTGGATAACTATTAGAAGTCACATGCATGGAACCATGATATGTATCAGCAGGTAACTGATATGTTTCACTGCATTTATTCTGTAGAGTCTACCATTTCTTAAAATATACGCTTGTATTGAATCAGAGGAGTTAGATCATGTTGTATAATAAGTTCTTTGTATTTTAACTCACATTAAATCACTAGAAAAATATTCTTACACTGCATAAAAGCAACCTGCTCCGGAAGCCACGTATCCAAAGTAGTAGACCGTACCTATTTCCAAAATCGAAAAGATCAGGCCATCATCGGGACTGTATTAGTGATAACAGGAAAGAGAGTATTGAACTCAATAGAGTTGTACCCCAAACTGGTAGCATATCAACGAATAAATGGAAAAATTTTGTGAATATATTGAATTGAAAAAAATATATAATACCCATAACTGCATTTGTTTTTCCCACTTACCTTTGTTTAATTAAGTAAATCATGCGAAGAGACCAAACGGTTACATACGCAAAGAAGAAACAGGGCTGATAAAGGAACTTTGATAAATAAATATCCTTATGTGTTTAGTTCATTGTTTGAATTCCTTTTCCTAGTTACAATAAAGTAAAATTTTACAGCCTAAAGAAAAAGACATTGACATACAGCCTGTACTCTGTCAACAACACCAGGGAGCTAGAAAAATTGAATACATCTAATAGATTACAGAGTGCAATGAAGATTTTAAATCCATCTCATCATCATAGATCAGCAATACATGATATTTCTGGAAAGTGGCCAAAAAGGTTGAAGTCAAAACTAGTTATATGAGCACTCCATTTTTTGAATAACCAAGAATCAAGTCTGTGCAGAACTTACTCGTACACATAGTGGATATGAACCTAACGTTTATATCGTGTTCTGCATAATCTGTTGAAACTAATAGAAGTTTCAAGACAATGTTCTTAAGATGATAATTGAAGGCAATGCTAGAAGTATTTACTAAAATTTGATGCTATGCAGAAATAAAATAAACAAGAGTACACAGAGTATACCTTTGAAATATGCACTCCAAGACTCCGATGGATTCCTGAACACTGCATGCATATAAATATTCCAAGGTTCACACTTGCCCATCGTGGTGCCCTGAAATGAAAATATATCTATGATAAAATGCTACAATGTCAGATGATTTCTTCTTTTAACTAAGTATCTAACTGCTCAGAACAACCAATTTAAAACTTAAACCAAAAATTTCCAACTGTAAGCATACTTGAACTGTGAAAATGAAGAGCACAGTGCTAATTAAGAGATAGGTAAGAAAATGACATTTTCATGGGAACAAAATCAACTTTGGATCTAAGAATCTCTGTATAATGGGGAGTGAGAAATTTTGAGTATAGCTCTATAGAAAGTATTTTCTTATTTGTTTTCCCTTTTTCTTACTAGTGCTCCTCTTGTACTACAACATATAAATAACGTGCCAGAACAGCTTAAACGTGACGTTTAGCATTAAGGTGAATAGGCTTAGTTAACAGTACAATTGTGATCCCAAACAAAGAGTGACAAAACAACATTGCAGATCCAACAATTAAATGTTATTAGCTAAATTGATACAAGATATTGACTGGTCTTGAATGTTCATCTCTAGTCTTATGTGATAGAGAAATACTAACTTGCTTAAGACTATGCTGACTAATATGTAAAAGAGACAACAAAAGTCTGCAAAAGCCATCATAACATAAACATCACAATTTAAATACCCCAAAAGATAACAGAGATTAGAAACGGTGAAATTTAACATTATCAGAAACATCAGTAGAGGGTCTGAAATGCATACTTGCTCCCACAATCTGCACATTCCCTGTTTTCTGGTAGCTTAAGAAGCCCCTCTAAAATCTGCATAAAACAGTGACAAAACAAGGATGAGTATAGCTTAACTTTTGTTAGTAGTCCCCCATATGTTTCTTTTTCCACATTAATAGGTAATTATAACCAATTTAATAATGTGTGAATAAAGTCACAGTTCAACAGCAAACCGGGTATCAAATATTGGCCAGTTTCTATCTCATCTTGCAATATTTGCAGCCCGACAATGGCTGATATCATACCGAATATACATTTTTGCATCACTTTTAATTAACTGCATAATGCAAAAATTTATGCTTATTTTAAAAGACCCTTTTAAAATATTTTGAGGTTTTTCCCAAAAATTGCATTTTTTAAATGCTTTTGCAAACAGCACTTGCAAGCAAAAGGAATTTTCATGCCATATTGGGTTATGGGGCTTCAGCACAACCGAAAGCACTTGCAAAAATTTATTCTTAATTAATCAATAGAAATTCCATTTGGGTTCACAACAAATATCTGAAACAACTGAAAAAGGAAAAAAAAAATGAATAAAGCTTATTTGATTGAATCAAACCTTGGAATGCTTGGCATCGAGCTCTCTGGAAACGGAGGCCTTGCCATTGCCGTTGCCGTTCATCTTAGCCTCCGATGCCAAGCTTCCAATTTGTAACAAAAAATAAAAAAATGAAAATAAAAGTAAAAAATTCTGAAATTGACAATCACATAAAAACAGGAGGAGGGTCGCAATTCTCTCTGTCTATTTGTAGTTTTACGCGGCGGAACTGATTCAAAGGAAATGAAGGAAAAAAATAAATCAAAATAAAAAACCGTTAAAATAAAGCTAAAATTAGGCGGGGCATTTATATTGTTTTATAATTTATATGTATAAATATATTCCTTTCAGGAGGTGAGGCGACACCTCATCAATACAACCCTTTCTTATTGTTTATTATTATTTATTGTTGTTAAATTCTGGCGGGAGATTCCAACCGCATGCTTCAATCTTATCGTGTTTTTCTTTTGGATAAATTTCATATTACCCCTATTCATAAATTCATTATCTTCAAACTATCTTTTTGTGTTTTAGAATCCCAAGTCACCCTTTATAATAATAATAAAAAAAATTAATTGATAATATTTTTGATTTTCTTAATAAAAAAAGAAAAATTAAAATTTTCAAAAACAAGAGGAGTGATTTAAAAATAATCAATTTATCAAGAGATAATCCGAAATTAATTATTTTATTTTTATACGATATCAGCTGCCACGGCCATTTCTTCCACCTTTTCCACATTCAAGCTCATCATTTCTACCAACTGGTTTTGGGCAGGAGGAGGAGGAGGAGGACAAATCTGTCAGTTATGACAAGTTCTTGAGGTTATTAATAATTAAATTCACCATACGCATGTCTGTAAAACTGTAAATTCTTTCTCAAATACCACTACTTAAATTTCTTCGGACCATATGCACATGAATGGGGAGGCCATCATCGTGACAAACATATGAATGATTATTTGATTAGGGCACTCACTAGATTACGTCTATTCCATGATTCAACAAACATAAGCATGTGAATATAAGCCAGGGGCAAAATCTAACTATATCTGAAATTAGAAACTTACATATAAGACACACTTTCAGAAAAAGAAGACATTAAGATGGAAGAAGATCTGCCCAACATTCTTCGGTTATAAAAAAAATTCCTGCCAAAAGTTCAGTTTGTTGTCAATAAAAAGAGGTGACAGCAGAGACCATATCAGTGAGAAGATGCAGGCATTATATACCCAACCGTTTGCTAATGTTGGTGGAATCAGCTTTCTTCTACTGCCATCTCAAGGAACTGGCATGCTGTAGCATTGGAAAATCATTAGTTGCCTGCTCCATGAAGCAGGCAGGCATTAGTGACTGTTAAAAAGTTTTCAAGTGGTATAAAAAGATTCAATGTTTCAAAAGCTTACTCTGGATCTAAATATCTGTGATGAACTCAAAAAAGTATTCACAAATCATAACTCCTAAACTATAATTCCAAATCAAATACTTAAGTAAAACTCAAGTAATGACCACTCGAATCTTCAAACATCATCTGGAAGTTGCACGACTGTAACAAGTGTTGAATACCAACAAAAGTATGGGGCAAGAATGTGAATATGCCAAATCAGAGTTCATGCACCCATCATGATAGAACCATGCTTTATGCTGCCAAACGCATTATCAGTAATCCATTTAATTATATAACAAGGCAGTTCCTAAGTTACGTTTGATGTAACTTACAACCAGCCAGTTTCCTGCATTGGATTGAAATTCAACGGTTGAAAAATTGAATTAGGCTGTAAGTTACATTAGGTGTATCTTAACAAGACCCACAGAACAAAGGTAACTGATGTTTGGCACATCAATGACACAAGCAGATCAAATCAATCTAACATAATTAAAAACAGGTCTCCCAAACACATTTAAGCATATATTGATTTTTGAAAAAACTTATCACCATACACATATATTACTAATGACTTGAAAAAAAAAAAAAAAAACAGAAGGTGAAGCCAAGTAATAAAATAAAGGCCTAGAACATCATCAACAACAAGGTGGGATTTTATTCAAGTTGAGGAACATAAAGAGGAAAAGGGAAATTTCAACCAATGTGGAAGAAAATGAGACATGATTGATTGCTCACATGTTTGAACATTATGGCCTCGGACTAACTGAATGGTAACCAGGCCTCTCTCGAGCAACATGAATCGGAGGTAATGTTCACTTAGAATAAGCATTTGTCAGTCTAGTATGAAAAGCACACAAAAATACACCTCAAATATATAAACTCAGCTGAACACTTAGCATTAGTCATAAGTAGCAATCTCTGCCATTCAGTTCATGTAGATGAGATTACTAACAGTAAACCAGAGGCCACCATTGCATGAAATTTCTCACAGAACCAACGTAGACTCAGTTACACATTTGTCTTGCTCTGCTGTTTTATTATTCTTACCCTGGAATGAAAGAGGAATATCACCTCCTTATTGTGCTTAATTGGACTCCAATTTGAATCAAATCACCCACTCTTACTACCTAATGCACTGCCCTTAAAGAAATTCACAATGACAACATAGGCTAAAATACCATCTGAATAACCCCAAATACTGGCAAATAATTATCAGATTAACAATACACTTGCCACTATGATATTAAATGCGTACAAATAATATATCGATAGGAAGACACCAACCAGTTCCCAAACTGCGAGTTTACAAAACACTCATGTGCTTCATGGATATTGCATGATTTTAGCCACGAAAAATAAAATAAAAGCAAAACCCTTTTTTTTTCCCCAAAATAATAATAACACTAATAAGTTCATTTCCCCAAATCCACTGAAGCTATCTAACAAGTAACAGACAGCTAATCACTTAAATTAACACCACATAAATAATCACTACTCAAAAATAGCAAAATTTTAAAAAATAAAATTAATAAAAAAACTATTTGAGGGCAGCTTCTGGAGGGGTTTTTGCGACGATAGAGAGGGCGTGCAATCCGGAGTTGAGTTCATCTGACAAAACCTGATAGACCATTCTGTGGCGGTTGACGAGGTTCTTCCCTTCGAATTTCGGTGAGACGATCTTCACGTCGAAATGAGTTTCGCCAGAATTCGAGTCCTTCACGGCGGCGTGGCCGGCGTGCTTGTGCGACACGTCGTCGATTTCTATTACGGTCGCTTCTAACGCCGATCTCAACTTCGTTTCCATTCTCATTGCCCTCGTTATTACTGCGTTCGCTCCTCGCGAAGCCATCTCGATTCTGATTACCAAACCCTAAATCACAAATTTGGGTGAGACTTAGTGAAGAACTTGAGACTGACTAATTGAAAAAAAAATAAAGCAATTCTTACCTTGAAATTTTATTTACCCGACGTCGTTTCGATGAGGCTCGGAAAACAAAATTAAAATTAAAAATTGATATAACAATGAGAAAGAAAAGTGGGAAAAAACGAAAGAGAGTAAATTTTGGAAACATATATAAATTGGCTTCTTTTTTTTTACATAAAAAAGGGGATTTTTAATTTGGTGGGACTATTTGTACTTTAAAGATTCTAATTTTAATGAAAATTTATTACAAAAATACCTAGCACATGAATTACTTTTAACGTTATTTATTATAAGTCGATATTACATAATTAATTTAGACACTCGTATAGCACACTCATCATTCAATGCACAAAATTTTTATACTTTAAATTCTAAAATTTTTAATTTCAACATCTTAATTAGTACTTGATGAATAATAATGAAATCAATAATTTTATTTTTTGATAAATAAAATAAAATTTGTACTAATTATTTATGGAATATATCTTGTTATTATTTTCTCATTGCAAGTTATTTTGGGTGCAAAATCTAATATTGAACATAAATAACAAAAAAAAATTAGTAACTATAATATTGTTACATAATTTGTTTATGACTTGACTTGATTTTATTGTTGTAAAAATTTGTTAAATCTCTTGAAATGGGGTGTATTAAATTGTTTTGTTGATATTTTAAGTAAATAAAATTAATTAATTTAAATAGTTTGAGTAAGGATCTTTTGGAATTTTAAATAATGCACAAAGTAAAACTTAATTTTTTAAAAAATTATTATATAAGTATACGAAGTAATAGAATGTTCAAAATAATTTTTAAAATGCAAAATAATTCCAACCTTTTAATTTTAAAGATAAATTAATAATACAAGTGATGATGTGATATTTATGTATAAGATGATAATTTTTTTTAAATACTTATTTAATATATTACAATCATATCTCAATGTCTTTATTGATATTTACTAGGGTTTATCTACATTAATTCTCTTAGAGCACATTCAACTTTCTACCCTCAATAAATTAAGGCTCAGTTTGATAATGTTATAGATTTTAAAATAATTATTATTAGTTGTGTTGTAGAAATATTCAGTTATGAAGAGATTATATAAACGTTTAGTAAAATTTATTTTTAAAAGTGTTGCTAATTTTAAAAATAATCATATGTATTTGATAATCTTACTATTTAGCTATTGTAAGAATATAAATAACTGAATTGGACATAATATTGAATAAAATTTATTTAAATATTTATAAACATGTATATAAAATATTTTTTATATGTACATAAATTGATAATTAAAATAAATATTTTATATTATTAATTTTATTTTTATTTTGTATCTTGATATAATTAGTAATAATAATAATATCTTTAAAGTTAATAATTTTATTTCTCGATAAATATGGATAATTTTAGATTTTTATAATATATGATGATATATATGACTTATATTAAATTTAAAAGTGATTTTTAAAATCAGACTTTGGAAAGCTACTCTTTCCTTGCCTTTCAGAATTTACTGTAAAATAAGGTGATTTTTTTAAAAGTATTTTGTAAAACATTTACCAAACACTAAATTTAATTTTTATTTTTTTAAAATCACTTTTGAGTCTCCCAATAACAATCCCAAACAGACCCTAAGAAAAATATTTAACTCTACCAATAAATTATGAAATTATAAGGATAATTTTGGATTTTTATAATATATATGATAATATATATGAAATTATATTAAATTTAAAAGAGATTCTCAAAATTAGATTTTGAAAATTTACTTCTTCCTTACCTTTCAAAATCTGCTGTAGGATGAGGTGATTTAACCAAAAATATTTTATAAAAAAATACCAAATACCAAAAATATTCAACTCTACTAGTAAATTATAAAAGATCAATTTTATATTTTATAAAATTATTCATTACTTTATCTTACAACACACGATTAAATTTTTACACTGCATTTACTTGTCAGTAATCAGAATGGGCTAAAATAAAAATGAGCTAAAATGAGAATGAGAAATGAAAATCAGAATAAGTTATTTACTTGAGTTGCAGGAATCATAATCAGAATCAGAATGAGTTCGAATCTCATTGATGTATTTACTTTATCTTGGAATCAAAATAGCTATTATTATTATTATAAAAGTGATTATTAATTAAAATAATAAAATAAATAAAATTCAATAATAATAATAATAAATAAAATAATAAAATTATTAATAATAAATGTTAATGATGATAATATCAATAATAATAATTAATAATAATTTTAAAAAATAAATATAATAATAATATTATTAATATTACTAATATTGACATTAATGATAGTAATAATAACAATTAAAATAATAAAATTAAATAAATTTTAATAATAATAATGAAAATAATAATAATTTAAATATATGCCATTATTATTTTTAATATTATTTTATTTATTATTTATTAACAAAATTATATTACTTATGATTAATTATTGCTATTATTATTATTAATATTATCATTATTAATTTTATTATCATCATCATCATCATTATCGTCATTATTAATATTATTATTATTATTATCAAATAACCTATTTGTAAATAACACAAAATTTTTAGTTATTTTCATAATTATGCAGAATATAAAAATAACAAAACTTCATTGAAGGCATTTTGAGAGTCTTGAAATTTTAATGGGAGTATAACTAAAAGTTGAGGAAATGAGAGTCCCATTCTCAAATTCCTCAAGGGAATCACAACTCTATAAATCATTCCTAAATTTGTATGGAACCCACGAAACCTATTCCTATTTCTAGCTTCAATTTAAAAATAAAAATAAATTATTCATTTCAATTCTCTTATTACGGTTCTCATTTCAAGTTTCAGGAAGCACAATATTAATTTTGAGAATATACCTCACGAATCATTGCAATGTTATATTACATAGTATAATATAAATAAATAAAACTCAATATGTATTGGAACATCTTCCACGTATCAAAGTTAAATAATATTACCAAGCCAACTCCACTTGCCTGCAAATCTTAGTATTAATTAATACTGAATTTGACATTCACTTAGCGTGTCTACAGTGAAATTCTTAAAACTTAGTTTTAGTGGTAATTTTTTTACCTTGCATCAATTTTATTTTATTTTATTTTTATTATTATTTTTAGTTGATTGGATGGTTTACAGACAATTAATAACCATAGCTTATAACTCTGTTTGGGGGACAGGATTCAGGAAACTCAAGAATGGAGAAAAAGAATCTGGAAAAATCTTTTTATTATAGTAATATGGGTTTCTTTCTTCATCTTATTCTTCTTATTCTTCTTTTTTATTTTTTTTTCATTTAAAACATTGGTACATTGTTTGGTTTTGTGGGAAAGTAAAAGAAAGTTTTATAAATAAAGAAAGGATTATTATTCAAAGAAATATGCATTGACTTCTTTTTTTTTTTTTTTGGCTATTGAGTGATTGTCAGTTTATCTATTATTAAAATTATTACTTGCCACTTAGAATTCTACTATTTTTATAACACCCATAACAAAAATTTAGGAAAATTTACACAAATAACTAGCTTCATTTTGTATTTTTCACGAATAACCATTCTATATTTTTCCTATCATAATTAGCTAATTTCTAATTTTTCAGACCAATATACCCCTGTTTCGTCACTGGCTAAAATTTTCGCATAGCGTTCATCGACTTACGAGATGACGATTGAGACAGGAGACAACCGGAGGACAAATAACCTTTCTGTAATTTTTTTTTTAAAGAAATTCGGGCAGCCATCGGCGCGGTGCTGCTGGCACCACGCTATGGCAGCCTGCCATCGCACCAAATCTGGTGCGACGGAGGTTTGGTGCGACGTTACCAGTTTCAGATTCTGGAATTTAGTGCGACGGATGCCCGCCGCACTGAGTTTAGTCGCGACGGTACTAGTTTCGATTACGTAATTTGGTGCGACATGCGGCAGTCAAACTTGTGCGACGTGCATGTCGCACAAGTTGTAATTTCTGGAATTTGATGCGACGGTATACCTGTCGCATAATTTTTGTGCGACAGGTGTTCTGTCGCACCTGTAATATTTTCTGAAATTTTATGAAAGAATTTTATTTTAATTTTTAAATTATATAATTGTAATTTAATAATTTTATATTTGTAACAGAAATATGGCAGATTCTGTGTATGTACCAGGCATGATGCAGATACCTTACGCTGCTTATTTTCCTGGGCGTATTACAAGTATGTGTAAGTTAGATACAGTCGTAAAAGCTATTGATGGTAAGTTAACAAAATGACAGTTGCAATTATTCAAAAAGGATATATTTGGCCATTTCTTGGAGTGTCGAAGCTTTCCATTCAGTGGTGTTATTATGCATAATTTGTTGCTAAGACAAGTGGCCTGTAATGAGACAGATCAGTTGTGGTTTGAAATTGGTGAGCATTTGATACGCTTATCAATTGGAGAGTGGTGTTTAGTTACAGGACTTTGTTAGGGTGAAGAAAGTGTGCCAAAATTGATAAAAAAGAATCATAGGCTGCTTAATACTTATTTTGATAGTCTGTTTCGCAATTTAAATCTCGTGAGTTCGACTGAAAGGTTTAGTAACTTAGACTTTGACGCTATGGACGACATTGATGCAAGTAAAATTGCACTCTTTTATTTTGCAGACAGAGTTCTAAATGGAAGAAAAGTTCATAGTTAGATAAACTTTTCATTGTTTAACGAGGTAGATGACATTGATCACTTTCGAAACCGTCCATGGGGTCGTTTGTCATGGGAAACAATATACGACAGTCTTGACAATACATTGTATGGTAAAATGGAGAAATTTAAGAAGACTCGCTTGGAAAAGCCAAATCATAATATTGAAAAGTACAATGTTTATGGCTTTATATCTGGAGTTCAGGTACGTTAAAATCGTACTACATTAAAATTATATTCTTTGATAATTGTTTGTTAATAGTAAATATTTAATACTTTTTTAATATTGTCATTTTACTTATTGTAGGCATGGATGTTCGAAGTTATTGGAGGGCTGCCATCACAGTGGGTCGTGAAAACAAAAAAAAAGATTCCACGCATTGTACAATGGAAGCCCATCGCTTCCTCCAAAATCAACTTCACTGTTGTGAATTCATTGTTTAATGATAACTCTCGTCTTGTAAGTAATATTACTTTGTGCAGTTGTATATTATTATTTTTCATATTAGTAAATAATACTATGATTCTACTAACCTAAAATTTAGGTTGAATTATTGTAGGGAAATGTACTATAAACCATCGAGCCGAACTCTAAAGAGAAAGCACAAAAATATTGGCAAACTATAAAGGATTATGTTCCATATATCCCAAGTAGGGTTTGTAATGTGAGTATCTTATAAGTAATGTTACTTTGTAAATGATTATTTATGTATTTATAAGTAATGTTACTTTGTGCAGCATTAACCATCCATCAACGCACCTCCCATTATGGCTGAAACAGAGGAGAATCAAAACATCGCAAGTGCCGCTAGCCCAACACTGGAGCCGCAAGGTCTCGTGGAGGAGGAGCTTCCAGCAGAAGACCATCATGAGCAAACACACGAATCTAATGACACATATGATTCAGAGGTTAAAAATCATTTATTTTCTATATATATATATGTCATTAAGAGGTTATATATATTTATTTAAACTTATAATTTTTTAAATCCAAACCAGTCAAGGACAAAGTTTAATAACGATTATATCATTCGACGGATGGACAAGATTGATCGTTCTATATGTGAATTGAAGTCGACCTTTGAGGCGAGCGTAAAGAACACAAAGAATTTGAGAAGCGGTGATGGGATTTATTAGTTCAGATATCTTGAGCACTCACACGACCCTTATCCGACTACACATTCGTATGCGGTGAGCAAATTTAATATGTCATTTGTGCGTTCTTTTAGCTTTTAATCCGTTATTTATTAAATTTATTTATCCTGACAAACGGATAGGTACCAGATGATTGTGGAGTGTATACTGACGTAGATAATCAGATGATTTTCAGTCCTATGTCATTATATACTTTTTATGGGGATGTCAATGGACAGAGCGGGCAGATTCTTAAGGAGGCGCCGCTGGATATTAGTAAGTTTGGCCGTCCATATAGAAGATCTTATGTCTTTAATAGTCCATATTTGATTCCGTCATTCAAACGAGGGAGAAACATTAATCCTGTGCCTACACTTCAATTAGTGGATCGCCAGATCGATGAACGAACGAGTGTAGATATAAATCCACTTCGAGGATTACAAGATCCATGTGTATACAATGAGTTCGACGAGTGGTTTGCTGGTAACATTACAATGGATCGTTCAGTCCCATACTTGTACTCGTTTTTTCAAATACTTTTAGGTCATACTTCACTGGGATGGCTAGGTGACGAGGTAATTTTTTTTTAACATCAAACAATTGGTTGTATTTGTGTAGTAGGACTGTTTTCTAAATTGACCATTGGTTTGCTATTCTTATTTCTTATGTACAACATATTCATGAGTATTATCGCTTGATCAGCGAGAAGCAACGGCAGTATCCAAATGCATTGTCTCAGCGGGTCACGCATACAGACACATATTTTTGGGTACAGTGGTTTACTAAATATATATTCGTTGTTTTTAAAATTATATGTTGTATATTTCTGAATTCTAGTGTATATGATATTGCAGGTGTTCGTTAAGTAATTATGGAACAACGGAAATTGTTCGGTCGAAACATTACAATATAGTGATAATTTTAATAGCTATATTCGTGGGCGGGAGTTCATAATATCAAAGCAGCTGACAGATGTGGATATGGTATGTCAATATAAAATTTATATTTTTTTACTGTGTTAATTTGGGTGTAAGAAATACTGAATTCAGAACAATATTTTTATGTGTAGGTTTTCATTCCAGTTAACCTTGGCGGCGATCATTGGGTACTAGTCAGAGTAGACTTTCGTAACAACAAAGTATGGATTTATGACTCATTGCTTACATTCCACGACGATAAAACGTACAAGGATCAATTTAGGGCATTCAAAGTCATATTCCCTCGATGGCTAGATCATGTTGGATTCTACAGTATTCGACATGACCTACAGCGTGCTGAATACTGGAAAGTCGTTGCAGTTAAAGGTGTCCCACAACAAGAGCCTGGTAGTTATTGATGTTTACTATGTATTTAATGTTTGGACTTAGGCTCGATTTCAACAACAGTCATGGGATGTATTTTAGGAAAAAGATTGCTGCAGACATATTTAATGGTGATATTATGTTATAAACTATTGTATTCAATATAAAAAATAACATTGAATAAATTGTTTTACCAATATATATATTATGCAATATAAAAAAAAAAATTTAATACTCAGTACAATATTACTTGGAAGAATGCAACTAATTTTGGTTTGATACAATAGGATTTTTACATCGTTTACGGTTATGACCCAATTCGTTGCACCGCCCACATTTCACAGTTCTTCGATTTACATCCTCACCGGCAGAGGGTATTCTCAGCTCTTTACGACGACCCGGTGGTGGTGCTTCTACTGGTGGATAAACTTGCATCTCTTGAATTTCATCTGGCACTTCCCAATCGATTACGTCACCAACTGGCTCCACTGGTTGTGCATAAGCCTTTACCAATGATTCCTTGGTGTAAAATTCGAACAAAGGCTTATGTAATCCACGTGGACGATTAAACAAGCAAGCAATTGCATGCGCATGCAGCGAGCTGATCTAAATCGAATACTCTACATGTGCAAGTTTTTTTCTATGTCAACTAATCCCTCATTCACACCACCACCCAAAACATGAAATCGATGTGGAGACACGGGACGGACCATCATCATTTCGACCCAGATCTCATCTCAACTACTATTTCATCTGCCCAAGTTGTTAGCCGAGTACTCATCGATTCAGCCACAAGTTTTCTATCATAAAACAATTGCTGCATTGTTTTCCTAAAATGATTAATAAGATGAGTAATCGGAAATTTTCGTGGTTCCCTCATAAAAGAGTTCACGCTTTCTGCGATGTTCGTGGTAAGAATACTATATCTCCTGCCTTCGAACTCAGACCTTGCCCAATTACATATCCCCACATTATTCTCCAAGTAATCAGCTACACTGGAATGGAGCATCCACAGAGCCTCAAGTTGTTTTCTAAATTCTTCGTGCCCATATGCTTTTGCGGCTTTTATAAAGATCGGCTCGAAATCATCTCAAACAGCTTGCGACATCTTGAATTTTGCTTTGATATTACCTTTCACATGGTAAAAACAAATGCCATGAGCAGCATAACGGAATACTTTAAGAACGACTCTCTTGATGGAAGTGCATCGATCGGAGATAAATACTAAGTCTGGCATATCACCAATCACTCCATGTAACTTCATCATAAACCATTCCCAAGCATCATTATTCTCTGAATCCAAAACTCCAATGGCTAATGGATACAATTGATTGTTTCCATCTAAACAGGTTGCAACAAACATACTTCCTCGATATAGATCCTTTAGATGAGTACCATCTACCGCAATCACCGGTCTAATATATTGTTTAAAACCCTTGATGGAAGATCCAAAAGCTATAAAGTAGTATAAGAAATTACCATCTGCATCTCGTTCAAGGTGAGTAATTGTACCCTCATTTGCGGCCTTCAAAACATGAGAATATTTGGGTAGTAAGTTATATGACTCGTAGGATTCCCTCTAATAATTTCTAGACCAACTTCTCCGCCCGATATGCTTGCGATATGTTAACTCGGACACCATATTCCTGCTGCATGTCTACTCTGATATCATTTGGTGTGTATATCCTTTTTTCCTAAATATATTTTTCAGCAATAATATGACCAACAACCCTGCTCTTTACTTGGTGACGGCCGTCCGATAATACCTCATTATGACATGTATGTACATTATCAATTCTCCGAACTACCCAATAAACATTTTCCTCGTTCGAAGGTCTCGTTGCTCGAATACGCCATTTACATGATTCCGAAGAACAGTGGGCCTCAAAACGTGTAGTTGTGGACCTTGCAATCTTAAAATCAAACTTATTCGAAGGGCAAATTTATGCAGCTCAATATTAACTCATTCTTCTTAGAGAACAACTTACCCACACTAATATCATCCCAATTACAACTTCTAATAAAGTCCGAAGCAAGCAAATTTGATGGCATAACCGGAGCAAGACTTATAAGAGGGTCAACAATCGTCATCATCGAATCGGTCCATTGGAGCGATGAGATCGATCGTTCGACTATTAGCAGCAATATCATCCTGACGCTCGTTCTCATTGTTAGAAGGAATATCAATAAGATCAACACCCCTATCATTAACACGAACATCATCTGCTTCTGTATTGCCCATGTTATTAATAGGTTCACCATGTTGCTCTAAAGATGTTTCTACTGATAACATCTCTTCTCTAACATCAGGCAATGCAATACCATTATCATCAATAGTGTCATTATTGTCATGGATTGGAGAGTAATATTGCTGCAACGATATTGTCCTTGGTAATACTTCTTCTTCAACATCTGGGACAGAGACTGATTCTACAAGTGCCTCAACATCTTCAACATCTTGGGTTGGAACTCTAGGAGATGTGGTAACAAATATAGGAATACATCCAATGTTGGCCACATTAGAGGCTAAATGTAATACAACCTTCACCATTTCGTCATTACATATGTCCATGGGTAGTGAACATGCATGATAGGTTGTGTTATTAGACTTCAATGTTGTCTTCAACGTGATATTATATTCATTAGGATTTATCTGTAAAACCTCTTATATTCATGATAAAAACTGAACAAATAAACAATCTTTTCCAACCAAAAATGCTGGATTCTTAGCATTCACATAATCCATCCGACCATTTGCCGATGTCTCCCACCAACCATTATAACAGAGTTCAAGTACAACTAAGTCCATTAATCCTGACATGATTGAAGAAAATAATTTTATTATACTGTTAAAAACATAATCACTAAAAAATAAAATATATTAAAAGTAATAAGTATACGACAAGGTGCAGACTGTGTAGTGAGTGCGACAGACTGACTGTCAGCGACTAGTACTTCACTGAGTGCGACAGGCACTCTGTCAGCACTCAAGCCTCGGTGAGACAGTCGCCCGTCTCACCAACTGTCAAACAATCCCAAAATATAAAGCCTAGCTCACAAACGATACAGCACATAAATTCATAACACTTATATAAATATTTAATACAATTATATTACCTTACACGCAGTTAGGTAAAGAAGCTCTGATCTTCAGTTATTGAACGGTGTTTGTAGTTTGCAAGAACGATGATTAGCTAGGGAACGGGTTGGCAGTTGCAGGAACGATGTTTTAAATTTATAGTTCTGTAATAAAAATTAAATATGGAGGGTAATTAAGGAAATGTAAGTTTTGATTGGCTATATTTGATAGAATATAAAGTGAATGGTTATTTGTGAAATTTAGAAATTGAGGCTGGTTATTTGTGTAAATTTTCCTAAAATTTAAAGAAACAAAGGGATAAATGAATCATTTGCTTAATATTTGCTCTTAATAATAAAAAATATACGTTTATTATAAGAAACAATGTTAAAAACTATATTTGTTGCAATTTATTTGAAAAGAAAATATGAATTTAAGGTTGAAATAATTTTTAAATTTATTTATTTATTAATTTTATTTTATATCAATTTAGTTTAAATAAAAAATAAAAAATAAAAAATATTAGAATAAATAAAAATAAAAATAAGAATTAATTAAAAAAATTACAGTAAGAATTAATTTTCCTTTTCTTAATTGTGTAGCTATTGGCCTAAACAAACTACATATAAAAAATGATAATTTGATCAATCTATATTTCATTATTTCACAAGTTCTTGAAAAACAAAAATCATTCAAGTAAGATCAAACTCAAGACAACCATAAACAATGGCATAATCGAAGATGAAATATAAAGGGTACTAGCTCGAGTAATTCAGTTTTCTGCATTTATGATAAAGTTAGTATAATTTGGTCTATGCAACCATGCATGATTTAGTATTTTAAAAGCTTAAGATATCCATTATGATTTTGATAATAATCATTTTTCATAAACCAAATTGATTTTATAATTACAAAGCAAAAAATTTATCAATTTGGTTATTTTTCAAAGTTATGGACTAATTTGAAAAGGTTTGAGTTTTGAAATCAATTAATGATGTTTTTAAATTCTGGAAATGAACCTATTTGAATATGTTTCAAAGTATCAGAGTTATAGTATAATTTCTGAAAGATTTTAGGACAAAATTTTAAATATAGAAAACAGTTCTTTAAAAACAGAAAGGTAACAGTTAGCTGGCTGCTTGACGCAACTAACCGTCTGCACCCACAAATTTGAATTTCTCTCTACTGGTAATCCAATAAGTTAATTAGCTGTTTGTCAAAACATATTTATAATGATTAGTCTGAAGTTTTAAACTATTTAAATTCAAATTCAACTCGAATTTAATAATCTTTTGAATCTCATTTAAATTAAAACTAATCAATACAACTTTTCTTGAACTTTTTCATTTTGTTAATTTACATAAACAAAAATTTCTCATTGTTATATACAACATCTATTCCCATTTATTCACAGTCTTACCTCATTTACCATTTTTTAGTGATTTTTTTTTTGGGTCAAATTTTAAGCAAACGATAAGTTACATATGCATAAAAATTTGTAAACGCATAATATTTCTTTCATTATACTGACTTTTCATTTATTTTAGTATTTTAGTTTTACTCATTAAATTATGCATAAAAATCTTTTTAACTTTTAGACCTTAAGATTAAATTGGTTAAATTATATTGTGCTACATCACATGGGCATGCAGGGGCAATTTTGTAAATGTAGCTAAAATATCTAAAACTTATCAGTATATTATTATGATTAACAATTCGAACGAAATTAAGTGAATTACTCTTTGATTGGGACCCATCACCCCCAAAGAAGCTTAGAAACCGTTTGACCAAAATATGATTAAACCAAAACACCCAAATTACGGTGCACCGAAAGGACACCAAAACAACCCATTTCTTTATCTGGCGGTGTCTGTCTCATTTTGTGTCTGCAAGAAGTGACAGTCTTTGTTTGGCATGCAAGAAAATCACTTTTTTTTGAATCGCATGCAAGAAAATCCTTACAAAAGAGCATTTTGCTTCGGTGAAAGCACTTGTGAGCTCTGCTTTTTTGCATTTAGTTTTTAAGGTTTCTTGGGTAAGCAAAAGTTGTCGTCTTTTTTATGTGTATTTCTTACTGTTTGATTGATTTTATTTTTTAATCTCATTATAACTTTTTTTTTTTTTTGGTTCTTTTGTTTTTTGGATGGTGTTGTTCATTAAAGCTTAAAACTTTGCTTGGAGGACCAGAAAAGTTGAGAGAAAGAAAAGGAGATGGGAAAAAGTTTTTACTCGTTTAGGCAAATGTTCTTGGTAGTTGGTAAATGGGTTCATCTTTTTTATTTATTAACCGAAAAATTCAAGCTTTGAGGTTTCATTGCAGGCTTTCTTCAGCTCTGTTTGGTTATTCTGAAGGAAAATAGAATGTTTATTAGAAATATTGCTATAGAGGGTAAAAGAAATGAAAGTGAATGAGTGTGTTTTTGGGTTCCTCTTTTTTCTCTATACTTTTTTAATCATGGGTTTGGAACACAAACTCTTTTTTGTGCCTCTCAAATAAAAGACATTGTTTTTAACGTGGTCACACATTAGTACAACTTTTTATTACTATTCTATTGCTGTGTTGAATTGATAAAAAGGCTCTTGTTTATTGTTCAAGGGATTGAAAATCTTCAGTTTTGAACGATGATTGCCCATTTCATGCATGTGAAATTCTGCATTTCTAGTTTCTATTATATTTGTGTGGAGTGAGTTATTCGCATTTTACGAAATATAAATTTCTGCGCATGTGCATTCGTAACTCTTATGTAGAATTCAAGCAATTCAGAAGATTCGGACGTCCATGTTTGAGAGAATGTAAATAAGCATATGCCCTGATCTAACTCATTTTATACTTAAATATGCTTGTAGTTGTCTTAGTTCATGTATTTTTTCTGATCATTTCTTCTGTAATGCGTTTTTATCACAAAACAATCCATTGATATCGTGGAATGGCAGAGAACTTTATAATTCGTTTCTTTATTTCAACATTACAGGTTTGACTATGCATTTAAGGTTTTTTTGCAAATGCTGTTATGCAAGTGGCTCTTACTATGTTAATAAATTTTCACTGGGGATATCCTAAACAAACAGCTAACCCAGAAATTTTCTCGATTGATATAAGATATAAAAGATTTAAATTTGAAATCCCTTCTTTTACCCACTTCCCTTCATACTTTCTCGGCATTAAACAATTTTTTAGTTCTGATTGTTGGTTTTTCCAATACATTCAGGAATCAAATAGAGGATTGAAAGTTAGTCAGGCTTAGAGTTTTGTTTAGCATTATCGTCGTTATTAGCCTCCAGGATAACCAGTTATTAAGTTCTATAGATTACATATCATTTGTTGTATTTCGATTTCATTTTTCCTCGTACCCTTCTAAGTTAATCAGATGCAAAAGTCAATGCAAATTGGAATGGAGGTTCTAATCGATGAGATTCTATAATTTTGCTAGCTTTCGCTTTAAGTATTTCTGAGAGAGATTTTTTATTGCTTCTGTGTTTATAATACATTGCAGTCTTATTGTAAAGTTTATCGAGAAGAGAAGAAGCATTTCTAAAGCCAGGGCATAAATAGAAAATTTGTTAAAAGGGGTTTATGCATGTATGGAATCGGAAAGAAAAAAGCACAAGGTAAATAAGTTTTAGTCACGGATTACTAGTCTGATTCTCATCACTTATTCCATTTGACATGCTGCAATTAATTACTGCAAACACATTAATTTAGCAGAGAACTTTGTAGTTTAAAAGTAACATTAAGTCAGAACAATTAGCAATATGCAGGGAAAAATTATGTTTATTATATGAGATTATGTTACATGATTAGGGGCTCAGAATATGTTATATTTCTTGCATTTGTTTTCAAACACATGATAGGTTCTGATTTCTTGTATTCATCACATTCTTTTTGTATTTCAGGAAATTGAAAATTTTGGGTTGCTGTACGATGATGTTTTCTTTGATGTGCTTTCCCGGTTGCCAGCAAAATGCTTGCTTAGATTAAAGTCTGTTTGTAAAGGCTGGTGCCGACTTATATCGGACCGCATTTTCATCAGGGTTCAGTCACAAAGGTTGGAATGCATGTCAGGTTTTCTCATCCAACAGAGGTTCCAATGGTGCTCGGATGATATCAAAATTATCACACACATTCCTGTTGAATTGGGAAGTGCTGCACTCCAACAGTCGGTCTTTAGCTTCTTACCAGACGATGTTGTGGTGTTGTCTTCATGCAATGGGCTGGTTTGTTGTCGCAGCTGCTTCCCTTTTGGCGATCCAGCCATCTATGTGTGCAACCCAGTTAATAAAGATTGGATCAAGCTAAAGTGGACCAAACCTGATAAAGAAGACAGCATTGTTCTAGTATTTGACCCATGTCAGGATATGGTAGAGTGTTCAACTGATTTCAAACTGGTCAGAGTGCGGCAATTTGAGACTGCATCAGAAGATTTATACTTTTCGTTTGACATATACTTTTCTAGTACTGAAGCCTGGAGGGTATCTCAAGAGATTTGTTATTGCAGTAACAAATTACTCAAGAACAAAGGCATATATGTTGGAGGGGTCTTACATTGGTTGACCGATGGTGATGAAATCCTCACGTTCAATGTAGAAAATGAGCTATCTTGGTTGATTTCAGTTCCGGTTTCTGCTGCACAGATTGAGAGCCATTCTCAGTCATGTATCGGGGAATCTGATGGTCAACTGTATTATGTGATGATCTCTGAAAATGGACTTCAGTTCTGGTTTCTAGAGGATTACTTTGAATTTAAATGGAATCTCAAGTACTCAAAAACTCTTGAGATGTTGGAAAAAGAACATCCAAATTACCTCTGCAATTTACATGAGAGAGTGAGACGGCGGCCTACTATTGACTCAAACCCATGGATGGATCCCTTGGCTTTCAGAGATGGAATTTTATTGATTAGGGTTTGTGCCAAGATCTTCCTCTACCATGTTGAGACAAACAAAATGAATGAAGTTTGCTATGTTTCTAGTTTGGGCACTTACTCGTCGTATCTTCCTACAGTGCTGCCATATTCTCTGAGCTTGGTTCGTTTAACATAAGGTATCAAACATGGGTTTCGACTTTTGATTTTCTGGTGCTCCAGTCTCTATACCTTTCTCCTTTTTTTTATATTTTCCACGTGGAGGTCTCTAATAGTATAACAGTTGGTTTTTTTATATTTTCCATGTGGAGGTCTCCATAGTATAACAGTTGGATGTGTTATGTATCTATAAAATATATGGACAGCTTTTGAGGAATTCTTTTTCTAACCCAAGCAGCACTGAAAGACTTGCTTTAATGTATATGAACTACAGCTTAGTTTTCTTAATCTCATTCGCTCGGACCATCGATTTGCTAGTAGTTAATGCTTTTTAACTTGTGCCTCGTGCACCTATTGGAAGTAACCGCTTTCGTTTCCAGCTCATTTGCTAGCGAGCCCAAAAGCAATAACCTGTCCTTGCAAGTAAACTTGACTCCAGTCTCCAGGCATCAACTTAGACTAGAGCACGTTCTAACCGTTAACTAATCATTAGAGGCATCAGCTTAGCCTAGGGCGGAAAATTTACATTAATAATCCGAAATATTTTATTTTTTTCATAAATAATTTTCAGAGATTTTAGCTATTATAATTAGCCAAACATAAAATTTTAGAATAAAACTGCCCCTGTTATCTTCACTCATTCTTGACCAAAATTCTCTCACAATTCTTCGAGTTTCTCACAATTCTTCGAGTGATTTACGATCTCAGTCTCACATCGATTAACAGAAGGCGTAATCTTGTAAGTCAGACATTTAAATTTTTTTTTTTTCTGAAATGGGTGCTGCCCGGTGTGGTGCCTCGTGATGGCAGCACCTAGGGTACCCATCGCAGGAAATTTAAGATTCTGGAAGTTTTGTGCGACGGACTACATGTCGCACCAAATTATTGGGTTGCAATTTCTAGAATTTGGTACGACGGTGTGCCTGTCGCAAAATTTTTGTGCGACAGAGTGTCTGTCGCACCTTTGCATTTTCTGAAATTTGGTGTGACGGTTGCCTGTCGCATATGTTTTGTGCGACGGGTTGCCTGTCGCACCAAATTGCTTGTTTGTTACATTATGTTATAATAATATTTTTAATTTATGATAGATTTGTTTAATTTTTAAATTATATAATTGTAATTTAATAATGTTATATTTATATGCAAATATGGTAGATTCTAAGCTTGGTGAGACAGGCTTGGTGAGACAGGCAGCCTGTCTCACCAAGCTTAGAATCTACCATATTTCTGTTACAAATATAACATTATTAAATTACAATTATATAATTTAAAAATTAAACAAATCTATCATAAATTAAAAATATTATTATAACATAATGTAACAAACAAGCAATTTGGTGCGACAAGCAACCCTTGGTGAGACAGGCTGCCTGTCTCACAAAGCTTAGTGAGATAGGTAGCCTGTCTCATCAACTATCTGTCGCACAAAAAATATAAACCCTAATGCTCGGCGGCACATGAACAGCAAACAATACACCACAGAAATTGATAACACTTATATAAATATATAATACAATTATATTACCCTACACACGGCTGGGTAAACAAACGATTGGATATGAATGTATCGTGTGCTGACTTTGATCTTTAGTTACAGAGAACGATGTTTGCAGGACGGACAATACAAATTTATATGTAAAGGAGTAAAAATTAAATATGGAGGATAATTAAAGATACGTGAGTTTTGATTGTTTATATTTAATAGAATATAAAATGAATAATTAATTTTAAAATTCAAAAATTAAATCTAACTATTTATATAAATTTCCCGACTAGGGCGCGTTCTAACCATTAATTAATCATTCGATTTACAACTCTGATAGTGTGTTACATGATTTTATGATTATATGCGTTTTTATTGGAAACAAAAAAAGGAAAACAACATAAGAATGTTCATGGCTTTAACCGAAAATAGATTTCCAAGGTTTTAACTAAAAACTTGAAACCAATAACCCAATTTTTTTAACCTGAAAGTGTTATTATCTGCTGGGATTTCCCGTATAAAAACAGAGAATTCGATTCTTTTGATCAGCGCAAAAGTGAAAACACTTCGCAGCGCAACAAGCACATGCAACTTCAAAATGAATAAAAATGTAAATTCAATATTTCAAAAGTATAAATTGGTCCCACGGTAATAATTTCTCTTTTCCTTTTTCACAAATATGCAAGCAAATGATGCACATAAAACTTGTCAGAAAATGTTGAGCTGTAAAGAATTTTCAATACTAACATCAAAATGCACATTTACCTATTGATTGTTATCCGAATAGTAAAACTGCACTTGTAAACTAATAAATAATAACAACTCTTCTCTGTCACCCACAGTTGCAGTATATGAATCGCCTTTCATCCCTGCCAAAACCAGAAAACCAAATGACTTTGTCTACTCAAAGTTCACAAGAAGCTATCAAAGTATTTTTGTCGTATAGCACATAACAAGCCACATAAATTTAGCACAACAGCAGATTTAATGAGAAAAATTGTCCATACAAGAGACTGTCGTAAAATAACAGGCATATCAAATATTTTGCATATACCCCCAAGGTATAGTTCACCATCAATTGAGCAAAAGATACATGCACCCACAAGGCCAGATTTATACAAATTCTAAGGCCACATTACTCCACATTTAAAAGGATACACAAAGTTGAACATAGTAAAAGAAAAAATTGAAAGAGTTTGGATTCATAATGCATGCACACAGAAAAAGATGAAAACAAGTGCACGAGAAAATGATTCTCCCAACAGAGAAAACAAGCCCGAGTATACCATGCATTCAGAACTCATCTATCTGGGAATTCCCTAATGGACACCCAGTTTAGACAATGTAGGGTTGAACTTCACTTCTAATTGAGCCAAGCAACTGCTATCTGGCTCAAAAAATAAGGTTCCCCCATAAGGATACTAGTATACTAGATTATATAATGAAAATCTCACATAACAGTTGCTGCTCATATAAAACATATTCATATATACGTAACAAGAAGAAGATGTGTTCATGTACTGGCTCATTGTGTAGAAATTATTAATGGTAGTATGGAGAGCTTGAAGAGAAAATGGAAGTGATAGGAAGCACTAGAGTTTCTGGGTTGAGAGGTTAAATGTGAACCTAGTTTGCATACAATATTGATCACCTCAAAATAGCAAAGTGAATCCTCCATACTTGCCTATCACTTTTTCTGTCAACTAGACTATATGATGGAATACAAGCCACAATATAGATGAAACTTAAATCTGTAAATGTTGAGTCACATTTATTTCTCATCTTATATGCTTCCACGTTTTGAACTTCATTTTCTAGGTCCTCTTTTACATATTTCCCGATTCCCATTTACCAAACCTTGCAGCAAGCTTTATTACCACTCCTTTCCTCTAATTAATATTAATCCTTCCAATTAAAGTAATGTTTAACACAAAGGAAAAAAATGCAAAATCAAAACCAATTAATCTCAAAATACAGTACTGGCACATAAGTTCACATCAAGCAAAGCTCTTGAACACAGGATCAATCCAATTGCACAAATTGAGTGGGAACAAAGTAAATATAAGAGTCAGCTGTCATCTGAACAAATGAAAAGTAAATAGAAGTGGCACAGAGGCTATCAGAAAAGAAGTGTTAAATTTCTGGGAGAAAAATCAAAGAAAAAACTTCTGTTCATTATGGAGAGGTCTTTACAATAAGCACTCTACATGAATGCTGCACAGTCTATGAGACCCATTCCAGAGTTTAACCATGGTACTGAACGAAATCAACAAAGCACAGCATTTTCTAATCGGGTAGTACTATAGTGAAAATGATGACAATAATACCAGAAACATGCTAAGGTAAGATTTCGACAATCTTTGCAATGAGGATGACGGATATCTGCATTTTTTTATTAGTGACATTTGAATTAAACACTAGTTCTCATAGAAAATGTCATAACTTCACAAGGATTACTCATTCAGAAATTAATTATGTTTTGCTGAATTCTTCCAACCTCTGCCTTTACATTTTACATCTGTCATTCCTCTTGCCTGCCTGGTGTTCGGTAGTTGATGTATCTTTATTTTCTATTTCACTCAAGGGAGAAGATGCGAACAAGCGTCCACGAGAGCCGCATTAGTTTCATAAACAGTGACAATTAGCTATTCAGCAAGATTTTATGCAAAACTTGAACATTGTCAAATTATAGAAAAGGTTTCATAGCTGTGCAAGAAAACTATCTGTGGTGGTTAAGTCTACTACTTTGAGAGCAAGATAGAAGTCTAGAGAAGCCATGACAACCATGGCATTCAAATAGTCATAGTCAAGCCTAGCGTGACCAATAGAAAGGGTCAATTTGAGGAGATAGATTAATGTCTTCTAGGGTTTGAATCATGGATTGAGGGTGAAAGGTCCCTTGAACATTGTTGTTAATGTGAAGTAGAAGGAAGAAACCATCTAAGTATCACTGTAAGCTATATGGGATAACAAAGAATGTTAAACACACAATTCAGCAAACTAGCAATGCCTAATTGTGTGTGCCTACTTAATTTACAATAGGAACTTATGAGTGTAAAGTGGAAACCTATTTGTGGGGTCAGGGATTTTTATTGAAAAAGGGGGAGTGAGGGTCACCAATATGTAAGCAAGTTTTGTGGATGTTGCAACAATAATTTTGAGCCACAGGGAATAGTGGTTTTTATGACAGCTTTATACAAACCTTCCTTAACCTAATGGCAACTTCAAGTACATCGTGAGTTTCATTTCAAGCAGAAGATAAAATGCTAGTTCTGTCTCAAGAATGTTAAACAGAAAGATGTGCCACACTGAAAAAAAAAAAAAAAAAATTAAGCAAGTTGAACCCTATGCATCAAAAGGCATATGTACAGCTCCCAAAGGATACAATTTAGTGCCAATACACAATCATGAGTAAGAGTCCCCATACTTGGATGAAGAGGTTTGCCAATGGAAAAGAGAATAATTTGACTCAATGACACTTAAATAAAAAAAAAAAAAAAAAAGCATTCACTAAGTCATGCCCAATCATTGAATTAGCTCAAGAATGATTCTTTACATCAATGATAGATCCAAGTCGCATGTTATAAAAATTGATTGATGCATGTTCTCTAAGTTCCAGGTGCCAATAAAAGGATCTCTAATTTCATCGGAAAATTAAAGCTAAGCAAGCGAAATACCAAACAGCAGATCACATCCTACACCACAGCACAGAAACTAACTTTTGTTTTTGTGGTTAATTACCAAAACCCAACCAGCCACCATACTAAGGAACCCTTAAAATGAAATTACAAATTTTACAAGGAACAGCAAAAGGTGAATTTTCACTTACAATAAAAGAGAGAAAAAATAAAATAAGCAAAAATTTAAAGGCAGTCAACTTCTTTGCTTACTATCATTTAAGGGTTGCTGTCTAATTCTCCAGAGGTTTCCAACAACGGCAAATTGTTTATCTTTGATCCAATATAACATTAAGCTGTAAAACAGCAACACAAACAAATTTACTAATCCTCCAACAGAATAAAACTGCCCCAAGCATTCTTAGTTAGGTGCATCCAATTAAACCTCCCTCACTACGATGGCACAAGTCCCTAAACTTCAACCACCAGTCTTCCCTAGTAAGATATTATTAATCACTCAAATTTTTGTATGTGGGAAAAAAAAATTAGACTGACCTCACGTAATCTCATAAACAAGCCATCTTCAACTTACAATCCATCCATTAGACTAGGCCACTATAAATACACGATGCACAATGCAATCACAATCACCAAAGAGTCTGCCATACAAAACCCTACTCTTCACACCAGCAACCTGGCCCTTCGTCCTGAAAAAACCATCACCTTATTGACTCCACAGCCACCACAAACTAGCCAGATGGAAAACCCCTATTGTAAAGAAACCAAACAATCAAAAGACAATCACTAAAAGATTCAATTATCCCCAGACAATAGAAAAATTAATTCACTAGAAATTTGGACAATCCCATGAAAATCGGGCAAGGCATATAATGCAAGTTAATACTTGCAATAAACAAAATAACTACAACTGCAATGTCACTCGCTGCCCACCTTCTAGGCTATAAACTATAGATTGCACAACAAAATTACCAGGAACAATTAACCATAGTTACAAGCAGAGAAAGAAAAAATAGACAGGTATTAATTCTGACAATCAAAACAAAATCTATCAACAACAATGAAAGTAGCAAGTTCTAAGGTTACAATTGCAATACCAATGCCTTCTTAATCAAGATCTTCTTGTCTGGGCTCTGATCCCCTGTTTCCTGAGTTGGAATCTCCATCATTGGTGCCACCACTCCCACTGCCACTGTTTCCACTAGTCTCCGCACGAGAAGCAAATGCATTGAAAGGCCACGGCAATGAGATTCTAAGCCTACGTTCCACAGTCCTTGGAGTCTCAGCATTCCCTCCACTCCCACCATCATTACCACCCGACCCACCACCACCAAATCCAAACCCCAGATTGTAACTCTGATTCATACTGTTGTTATTATTACTATTATTATTCCCATTCCCATTCCGCCTTTGTTCATAATCAGCATCATCAGTTGGCAATTCATAACGACAAACAGGACAGGAATTATGCAATTCAAGCCAAGGAATAATACAATCCGAATGATATATATGCTTACAAGGCATCTGTCTAGCTTCTTCATTCAATTCAAAGCTATCCTTACACACAGCACACTGAGACGAATCCGAACTCATCATTGCCTCGTTGATCTTGATATTCGGCAGGGCCTCCACGGCAGATTTCGAAGCCGGCGGTGTCCCGTACCGGTTCGGATCATTCTCAGCCAGCTGTTGGATCAACTGCTCGAGGCCCGGTCCGATGAAGTAGTCTCCAAGATTCGCCGGGAGCCGAAACGCAGCGCCGGCGCCACCGGCAGTTGGGTCGATGTTGGAGTTGTTCTCGACGACGAACTGGATGCTGGCGCCGTTCGCTCTTAGGTTTTGAAGATAGTTTTGAAGGAAGACGAAGGGATTGAATTCGGAGGGGTCGTTTAAGGAGCGAGTGGGGCCCATGCCTAAGAGGGTCGAGAGATCGTCCAAAAAAAGGGCGTCCATCGGATTAGGGTTAGGGCTAAGGCTAGGGTTAGGGGTTTCGAGTTCTTCGAGGAAGCCACCGTTGCAAGAGGGGCACACGAGATCGGAGGAGGGGGACGGAGTAACCCTGACCGTACGATTGCACTGGTAGCAGAAGTACATCTGCGGTTGTTGTTGTGGTGTTGCTGCGGCGGCCCCGCCACCGAAATTTCCGCCGGAGAAAGACATTTGAACGAAACAAAAGGGGAAAGTGATTTTTGTTTTTGTAATATTTTCTTATTATTGAGAGAGAGAGAGAAAGAAACTGCGTGGATTTTGTTCAAGAACTTATATAGTAGGTAAACAGGAGATATTAGTCATTCCAATTGTTATTAAACTAATAAGCCAATGACGTGTAAATATTGAAGTGATTAAACTAATAATACATTGCCAGACTGTGACTAATAAGAGCAGATTCTTTTGTCCAATACTTGGGGATTACAAAATTCTCCAAGGATTTCGGGTTCTAAATGACATGAATTTTAAATATTTTTTAAGAATAAAGAAAAAATTAATTTTTAAAATTTTAATGAATTGAGATTTAGTTTTATACTCCTCACTTTATCTTATTTTAATTTTTATTATATATAAATATTTTTAATATTTATTTAATAATTTTTATTTTATTAATTACAATATTAATTAATAAAATTTTTATTTATTTTCACATAATATAAATATATTATAATTAAAAAAAATCCTATAATATAATTTTTATTTAACGTTAAAATATTATTATGTTTTCTTTTTTTCTCTTAAGATGTTGCATTCTTTAAAGATCTTATAATTTTAATATTATTTAAAAATATTATTTTAAATTTTTACAGATTTTTTAAATAATTCAAATGCTTTATAATATGGTGATGATTTTATTTAAATTTTAAATTTTTAGTTTAATAAAATTATGTATTTATATTCACTATAAAATAAATAAATAAGGAATAAAATGTGGATGAAGAAACTATTTTTTATCTCTACTCCTTTTAAATTTATTAGGATAAAAGCGAGTGTAAAATTTTTAATGAAATGAGAAATAAGGTAGATCTTTCTACCTTCATCTTATTCTATTATCATCTATAACCATATGACAAGTGTAAACTAAAAAAAAATAATTAATAAAAGTAGAGTAACTTGAAATTTTCATGCTTTAGAAGGTAAATTCAAGATTGTGACAAATGGAACATTGTCATTCTATTGAGATTAATTGAATTTATCCAATTGCAATTTCTAAAACTTTATTCTCTAAGCCGAACCAAAAACAAAAACAATCGGTTCACTGATCGACAATTATTATTAATTTGTTTGCAAGATAATTTTTGCCTACACTCATGAGTTTCAAAAAAAGTCCCACGAATTTTGACATGTCATCAAATCATAACAATCTATTAAATTTTGTCTTTACCAATATAAGACTTGAATGAAATATGAGTGTGATCAGAGGTGATCAACTGAGTTGTGCCGGCATCAAAGCGAGGCTCTGTTGGCCGACACGGCACGGCACGACCTGCCAAGTAAATCGTTGTCCCATACCTTTTTTTTTTTTTAATTTTTTTGTTTACGTCGGATGGGACCCAATGCCGCGGGTCGTGCCAAAAAAAAGCACAGTAACATTTTTTTTTCTTCAAAGAGGGTCTACCTAGCGTGCTTGGTATGTATATATAGTTATTAGTAAAAAAGACAAAAGTTCGTTTGTTTAGGTGGAAGCAGGCTAGGTAGGAAATATTTAGTGAAATATTAAAATTTGTGTTGTGCTCCTGTGGAGCCATGGAGGGAAGCGAGAGGTTCCTTAGAAAAAGCTATTAAATTATTAAAAAAAATAAAAATTAAAAGAAATGATGAATATAAAATAATGTTAAATTGTGCAAACAATTTGACTGAATTGAGTGCACAAATGCTCACAATTTTCAATTAAAAATTGCATTGTCCGCGTAATTGCACATAATTTTCAAATTTTACGGACTAAATAAGTTGAATTGATATTACTACACAATTTACATGAGTCATGAACCAATCAGAAAATAATTTTTTGATTATTTAATACAACCATGCACAATTCACACGGGCCAATGTTACTCCACCAATGAAACGTGTTTATTGCGAACTTTTTCACCGGTCATATTTTAGCCCACGTCTAATCGTGTTGTGTTTTTAAGACATATGTGCCTAAAATTCTCAACACAGCCCAATTGTGTGTGTGTTTGTATCATGTCATATGTCCTATCAAAATGTGATTGTGTCATACTGTGCCATGTGTTACCTAGCCTGTTGGCTATTTCTAAGTGTGACTTAATGATGTTGACCTATAAGGTTATACCATCTATCAATTTTAATGATTACAAATTTTGTGTTAAGGATAAAATAGGTAATTAATAGATTTTGCAATCATAATAGTTCTTGAAGGACAAATATTATTCATGTGAGAATTAGCTCAAGGTCATCAAGACAATAACAAGTATTAAGTGAATTAAGCTTTGGAAAATTATTTGGGTATACTTCTTGTAAAGCTCATCTAATTTAATAGATGATTTTAAGCACTAAATAGCTTAAATCCTTTCATAACATTTTTTAAAAAATATATTTTTAAGATAAGAGATTTTATGAGAAAATTGATTTTGTTAAGTGTTTTCAAAATACAAATTTGTTAAACAAATGTGTGAACTTTGAAAAATATTTGAAATGGATTCATTTGATTCTTTATAAAGACTTTTAGGTAAAAATAAAATTTCTAAAGAACTTAGTGGTTAACCGTTTATAAGAAACAACTAATTAATAAATTTGGGGATTATTTTGGATCAAATTGGTGAATTATTTATTTCAATCGGTTAACCGATATCTTTGAAAGTGATTTTGAAATTAAAAACTGTGAACCGTTTATTTAAAACACCTAACTAATAAGTTTGAAGAAGTTATTAGATTTAAATAGTTAATTTTTTATTAAAAGCGGCTAATCGATAATTTTTAAACGGTTAACCGATTGCGTGAAATTTTCAAAACTAGCAACAATGATAACTTACTACATAAACAAATGGCTATTCATTTCATATGAGAAGGTTAATCGATAGTGCACAGAAAATCAATAACAGTTAGCTTTCTTATTCAAATTATAAAAAGCCAGATCAAATTCATTTAATACAAATTTTGCAAAATCTATCAAGCAAGAACTGGCTTACATAACATCAATCTTGAGCTCTTATTTGCTTATTAACACTCATTGAGACATACTCACAAAGGGAGTGATATTGTAATCTTTAGCTTTATATTTCAAGATTGAGTGTTTATGTGTGTGAGAAACACTTGAAAATGAGTATCTTCATCCTAAATTGTAAAGATTTATTGATTCCTTAGAAGTCAATTGTAAACATTTTGAAGCCTTGATTTGTAAGGTTTAAATAGTAAAATCCTCAGTTTTGGTTTACTTAAAGACTTGGACGTAAGTGAGTTTTGCTGAATCATGTAAAAATCATTTGTTTGATCTCTTCTCTCTTATCTCCTTATTTTTATTCATTGTTGAATTTATATTTATAAAAAATTTTAAGACATTAGTTTGAATTGTTCTATATTCTTATTTATATAATATTTTAAATACTTAATTCACCCTACTTATAAGTTGTTTACTTAGAATTTCATATGACAGGTTGAAACTTGTGGAGGTGCTTTGAATTTTTATAGAAAGTTATGGGTATCGGCAGAAAATAACCCTTTTATTTTTATTTGACATCATGTTTAATTTAATATGATCATATTGACTATTACGCTCTCTTCTCTTTAATGATGAAATTTGACGGTTGGATATGATTTAATGCCATGTGGAAATTTGTCGGTGTGTATTGACATTTATTGAAACTTATGGACATATGCAGAACTTAACCCAAAATAAGGACAGTGCCTCACGACAATTTTAATTTTTTTGTAGTAGAAAGAAATAATTAACTTTCTTCACGTAAATAGAGACTGGTGTTGATAGCATATCAAATAATAGAATTAGGCGCGTTTAGTATTATTTTTCAATTAGTATTTTCTAAATTTAGTTTATAGAAAGAAATGATATTTTTCATTTTCAAATAAAATGGAGAATGAAGGGTCCAGATTTGGTGTTTTAGGGAGGAAACTGAAATGGAAAATGATATTATGGAGTTTTCGAATGCCCATCGATAATCACAAGATGACCGTTGCTCCCCTAAAAAATAAGGTAAAAATCAACCCGCTTGATTCTAATGGATCCACCAAAACGATGCCGTCTGGAGGCAAGGGTAAATCTATGACACGTAACAAGATTGCAGCCACGTCGAAATCCTCAATTCCCATATCTATACATGAACCACGTACTAGCCCCCCACAAGTAACCCTAGCTGGTCTATTCAATGCCCCACTGTTTCCATGCAAAAAGATTCTTTCATGTAAAACAATAACAATTTAACTTAAATTAAGTTTACTTTTGAAATTGAAGTTAGATAATTATAATTTTTAAGTTATAGTATTAAAATATTTAATAAATATTAACTATTATAATTTAAAAATTATGTTAATATAATTTTTTTATTTATATGATAAAAATTTATTACATCTTTAATAATTTTTAAAATTATTATTTAAAAATTATATATTATATATTATTAATTTTAATTTTATAATTATAATTTTTTTTACTAACACTTCAATCTAGCTTCTTGAACCAACTTTGATTCGCACTTCTTTGGACTCTAATCATCAGTCTGCGGTATCAGTTAATGATAACTTCGAGAATGGACCATCCAAGCCCCACTTTCGGGTCCCTCTAAACACAACCCCAATGAGAAGTCTCCTGATTTAGGTAATATGGATATGGAGAATTTGGAGGAGGACTCATCTAATAGTGATTATACGGAGGAATCAGATGATGAAGAGTCTGACGAAGATAGCATGGAGGTCTATCAGCAGGGCTTTGAGGCCTTGGAGTAAGTTCTCCCTGTTGTTTTAAATTTTTTTTAATAATGAATTTGTCATTTTTGTTTTGGAATTACCAGGGGGCGGCTTCGTAATCCTTTCGACGAATTTTCAAGATGTTTGTTCAAAATTATAAACTCATGATAATGGCTCTTTGTGAACCTCGAATTAGTGGCATTAAAGCTGATAATATATTCGTTTCAGTGGCTATAATCGATCCCACTGAGTTGAGGCGACTGGTTTCTCAGGGGGAATTTGGTTATTATGGAAAGTAGGGTTAGATGTCACCATCCTTATTAATCATAAACAATATATTCATTTCCAGGTGTCTGATACGAGGGGATTAAGCACTTGGGTCACTGCAGTCTATACGAGACCAATTCCAGTTCTTTGGAAGTTTCTTAGGGATGATTTAAACTACTTGGTTGAGAAAACTCATGGTCCGTGGATGCTAGCGGGTGATTTTAATGCCACTCTTTTAGCCTCTGAGGGTAAAGGAAGTACAAACAATCACCGTCGGGCTTGTAAGAATTTTCAAAACTGGTTCCATAACCACGGTATTTGTGATCTCCAATTTACTGGTCCAAAGTTTACATGGAAGAGGGGATCGCTTTATAAACGCCTCGATAGAGCTATTTGCAATGATACATGGTTCAACACTTTTAGCCAAGCAACAGTTTTCCACTTACCAAGATTGAGGTCTGATCACCGTCCTATCCTTGTTAGATTGAACAACGAGGGGACAGGGGCCAAAGGTTTAAAACCATTTAGATTCCTTGCTTCGGGGCTTACTGATAATCGTTTCTCTAGCTTTGTTTCTCCCCGCTCTGCGGGGATGCCCTCAGCGCCGAGGAACATGTACAAGAGTGTATGTTCGACTCGTTTCAATCATGGGCTGGGACAAAACAAAAGAAAGAAAACCTTTTAAATATCAATGATCAGTACCTGTGAATCGGATAGAATAGAAGAAGAAGAACTCCATTCACTATCTAAAAAAAGATTGATTATATGAGTTCGGTCAAGAAGTTTACTAATCAAATTGATCATTGGAATAAGAATGAATTTGGTGATATTTTTAAGCGCAAAAGAAAAATCCTAGCTAGACTTAGTGGAATTCAAAAAGCATTGGAGATGCACCAGACGAGAAATCTTTTAAAGTTGGAGACTAATCTTAGTAAACAACTTGATGATATTCTCAATCAAGAGGAGTTGTTGCTGTTTCAGAAATCTCGCAGTGACTGGATTCAATTTGGAGATAGAAATACTTCATTTTTCCACCAAAAAACGATGACTAGGAGAAGACACAACCCTATTGTCTGGATTAAAGATGACAGGGGCCAGTGGATTTCGAATGAGGATGAGCTTAAGGCTCATGCTATTGATTTTTTTGCTAATTTGTACACAGCTGATGCTATTTCTTTTAATAGTAATTTTACTCCTAATGATTTTCCTTGTATTGATTCTGATAGGATGAACATCATGGAGAGACATGTGGATGATGACGAAATCAACGACACTATTTTTAGCATGAAACCCTTAAGGGCTCCGGGAATTGACGGCCTGCATGCTATTTTTTTATCATATTCAATAGGAGGTAGTGGGCAGATCAGTTTGCAAGCAAATTAAAGATATTTTCAATGGAGCAACTGTAACTGATAATTTTACAAAGACGTTGATCGTTCTTATCGCAATCAATGTTAATCCAACTAGTTTAAAGCTTTTCCGTCCTATTAGCCTCTGCACGAATGTATAAAACAATCACAAAGATTATTGCTAATAGGTTAAAGAATTTTCTCCCTCATCTTATAGGTCCGCATCAAACAAATTTTGTTCCAGGGCGGCATATTACAGAAAATATTATCATTGCCCAGGAGATTATTCATAGTATGAGACGAAAGACATGGCTATCAAAGTGGTTTTGGAAAAGCTTATGATAGGTTAAGCTGAGATTTCATCAATGAGACTCTGAATTTAGTGGGTCTTCCTATTAACTTTATACGATCATCATGGATTGCATCACTTCATATTTCATGCAGCTGCTCTTGACTGACGAGTTGACTGATTCTTTCAGGACTTCCAGAAAGATTCGCCAGGGGTACCCAATCTCTCCTTATATCTTTATTGAAAGACTTAGCCACATTATCAACCATGAAGTGCAGCAGAAGCGATGCAAACCCACAAGACTCTCTCGCCAAGGTATACCTCCTACTCATCTTTTTTCGCTGACGACCTTCTTCTTCTTGCAGAGGCTTCATGCAAGCCGGCTAAGGTGATCATTAAAGTCCTGAATAATTTTTGCAATATGTCAGGAGAAAAAGTTAGCAAAGATAAAAATCAAATTTATTTGTCAAAGGAAATCGGTGAAATAAGTGGATTTTCAGTCTCCAAAAATTTGGGGAAGTATTTGCGTATGCAGCTTCTTCATAATCAGGTGACCAATAATACTTATCAAGAGGTGCTGGAACAAGTGGACAAACGGTCTTAGGTTGGAATGCAAAGAGCCTTTTTTTTTTGCTGGAAGGCTTACTCTTGCTCAAGCGGTGATCCAAGCGTTGCCGATTTATTCCATGCAAACCACAAAGATTCCGAGGGGCACTCAATAGAAAATTGATAATGGTGAGAAGAAGAACATGTCTATGGTTAGTTGGGATAGCAACGTGCCATCAAGAGGAATCTGAAATATCGTGCATGAAGTCACGTTTGCATGCAAGGACAAGATCATGCATGAAGTCACGTAAGCATACAAGCATGCAAGCATGAAATCACGTAGGCATACAAGCAAGCAAGGGCTTGAAGGATAATCTCTAGAACGTGTCATGGTTCATATTGTCTTTATTATTTGAATTTACTTTATGATAGTGATATGGACCTTTAATTTCGGCTATAGTGGCTGAAGTTGGGTAGTGGAATAACTTGTATTTATGCTTATTAGAATTAATAAAAAGAGGATCGAACAATTTTTAATTCAATTCCTTGTGTGGTTTGTTCTCACCTGAAGAGAATATTTGCCATCATAAACAATCCTTTAGGTTATCTGCTATGCCTAGGAATTTAAAGAATTGAGCTTCTCGATTGAACTAATTGTTGTAATAAATATGAACTTAATGTCCTTAATCTTGCATTTTCAATTAAACACATATTTTAAGAAAAATTTGAGTTTACCTTGATTAGCCATGAATCCAAGCTTAAAACCTCGTTATGGAGCTTGTATGGATTGCCAAAAAATTGATCAAAGTGCTGCAAATCTGCTGCCTTCACTTTAGATCGAAATTGCTTGAATATACTGTGTATATGAATAGTGAAGTTGGGAGAGAAAAGAGAGAGAGAGAGAGGTACATTGCACTCATTCTCCAGATTTTTCAACAGTTAACTCCCAATGGACTAAAGTCTCATATATACTGTGGCTGAGTACAGGTACCCCTTATGTGTTAGTATAAAATTATCCATCCCATTATGAGTTATAATAATACAATTAAAGGTTATACTTGTCTATAATATACTACCATATATGGTATGACAAAATCAGACTCATTAACACAATATTTGATCACTTAATACATGAGTCTGTTAAAATTGCTCCTTAATATTTGACATTAGTCACATATTAATTCGGTAAAATATAAAACAATTAAAATAATTTATGCTAGTCCATAATATATGAGAAATAAATCTAACACCATTCAGTCGGATCTTCTCCATAGTATCGGCGGGAATTCTAATTTTGCCATTTTTGGAAGAGAAGACCTGTCTGCCGCTGTCATTTCCCTCATGGTACGAACGGGAGGATCTTTCTTGCCCATTGTTTTTGTTGTTAGGGCCTCTTGAGAGAAGATGGTCGTGTGGTGACATAGGAATTATTTAAGGACGAGCAATGGGCTCATTTTGGACCAACGGAATGTGAAGATTTTGATGAAGCTCTGTCCAAAATTAGACAAGTTGGATCCCTTCGTGATTACCAGAAAGAGCGCGAGAGGCTAGGTAATCGGGTTAATGAGTGGTCACAAAGGCACTCGTAGGATCATTAATGGGTGGTTTACAGTAAGAAATTTCAAAAGCAATTCGTATGTTTAAGCTTAAGACTTTGAAGGAGGCAATTAGCTTGGCTCGTATGAAAGACAAATAACTACAGTGGCAAAGGAGGTTCTCACGCCCATCATTACCCCCTCGTGCCTTGCCGGCTCTACCAACACCATCAGTTTCACCTGTGAAGAGACTAACATGGGAGGAGATGCAAAGAAGACGTGCGTTGGGACTTTGTTTTAACTATAATGACAAGTTTACTGCAGGACATAAGTGCCAGGTTCCATGATTGCTATTGTTGGAGGGCCACACAGAAACCAATGAGTTAGTAAGTGAAGAAGTTGTGGCTGAAAATTTGACAGAGAACCAAGAAGATGAGCGAAATGGACCAGAATTTTCTTTGCACGCACTCACTGGTTGGTCTATCCCACGCACCATGCAGGTTAAGGCTCAGATTGGCCATCACCAACTGGAAGTGCTCATTGACAGTGGCTCCACACATAACTTCCTCAGTAAAAAAATGGCAGAGATACTACAACTACTGATTATTCTAACGAAACCGTTTGTAAGAGTAGCTAATGGCAACAACCTCAAGTGACAGGGAAGATTCAAGCATGTGCGAGTTCTCTTGCAAAGCATTCCCTTTGCATTAACCATTTATTCTCTCCCCCTTACAGGTTTTGATCTCGTGCTCGGAATATAGTGGCTTGAACAACTTGGGCCGGTGATGTGTAATTGGTAGATAATCAAGCCATCCAATTTGCATCATTAAATACAGTTTCGAAAGAAGTCAGGCAATGAAGTTCAACATTTGCCATCTATTTACAATTTATAGATGGGGTGGCTATGGACAACATGCAATCGAACATGCAGAGTGCATTAGAGGCTTAATGCAGATATTTTTAAAGAATCCACATAATTGCCCCCAGTTCGTGAAGTGGATCATTGCATTCCCCTCAAGGAAGGAATTGAGCCCATAAATGTTAGACCTTACAGGTATGCCCATTTTCAAAAGTCTGAAATTGAAAAACAAGTTCAAGACATGCTTAAATTGGGGCTTATTAAACCTAGCACTAGTCCTTTTTGTTCGCCGGTTTTACTAGTTAAAAAAAAAATGATGGTACTTGGCGATTTTATACTGATTATAGGGCACTAAATATTGTGACTATTAAAGATAAATTTCATATTCCCACTATTGATGATATGCTTGATGAGCTCCATAGGGCTACTTATTTTACTGAATTAGACTTGAGGGCAGGATACCACCAAGTAGGGTGAATCCAAATGACACCCACAAAATGGCCTTTCATACACATAATGGACATTATCAATATATGTTTATGCCCTTTGGCCATTGTAATGCCTCTTTCACTTTCCAAGCTATTATGAATTCTATTTTTCAGCTACACCTTAAATTTATATTAGTATTTTTTGATGACATATTGGTTTATAGTCCCAATTGGACCATGCATCTTGAGCATGTTATGAAAACTTTTAAAATATTATGGAAGCACAAGCTTTTTATTAAAGGCAGCAAGTAGGTTTTTGGGCAATAAGAACTGGAGTATCTTGGCCACATTGTGACTAGCCCAGAGGTCAAGGTGGATAAAGAAAAAATTGAGGTAATGATCAATCGGCCACAAACCTCATAATATTTCAGATTTACGTGGGTTTTTGGGCCTTACAGGCTACTATCGGAAGTTTTTGCGAGATTATGGGCTCATTGCACCTCCTCTCATTAACTTACTGAAAAAGGGGCAATTCCAGTGGAACAATGAAGCTGAAGATGCCTTTCTTAACCTCAAATATGACATGACCACCACTCCCATTTTGGCCATGCCAAACTTTGACGAACATTTACAATAGAGACTGATGCCTCTGGAGAAGGAATTGGTGCAATACTGACCCAACAAGGCCGGCCAATTGCCTTGATGAGTCGGGCCCAAGGAGTTATTAAACTTTCTTGGTCCATTTATGCCAAAGAAATGTTAGCAATCCAGCTGTACGTACTTGGAGGCCATATTTACTTGGTACGAAGTTTTTCATTCAGTCCGATCAACACAGTCTCAAGTACTTACTGGAGCAACGGATTGGGACCCCAGAGTAACAAAAGTTGGTGGCCAAGCTCCTGGGTTACGATTATGAGATAGTGTACCGGCCAGGGCATGAAAATTCAGCGGCTGATGCACTGTCTCGGGTGTCAGGGAGTCCTATTCTTAATGCTTTGTTTATGCCGTAGGTTGGATTATGGGAAGACATTAAGCTAGCAGCTAAAAATAATCCATATACGGACCGTATATATCAATTAGCTCACACTAATCCGGGAAAGCCTTACTCTTGGCAGAAGGGGTTAATTTTTACAAGAATCGGGTAGTGGTGCCGCCTAACACGCCATTGATTCAGCAGTTGCTTAGGGAATTCTATGACACAAGAATAGGTAGTCATTCAGGGGCTTTACGAACATTCAAGAGGCTAGCACAACAGTTCTATTGGCTTGCCATGCATCGCACTGTCATAGAGTATGTTCATTCTTGTGAAGTTTGCCAACGAAACAAAGCTGATAACCTATCTCCTGCTGGACTCCTCCAACTATTGCCTATTCCTTATCAGGTGTGGGATGATATTGCAATGGATTTCATTGAGAGGCTGCCATCTTCCTATGGAAGAAACACTATTTTTGTGACCGTTGATCGTCTCAGCAAATATGCTCACTTTCTACCCTTATCTCATCCATATACAGCAAAAATTGTGGCGGAAAAATTTGTTGAGGGTGTTGTGAAGTTACACGGAATGCCGCAATCTATTGTCAATGATAGGGACCCCATATTTATCAGCAAGTTTTGGCAAGAATTCTTCAAAATGTCTGGTACACAACTTAAGATGAGCTATGCTTACCATCCTCAAACGGATGGTCAATCCGAAGTTGTCAACCGCCGTGTGGAACAATATTTACATTGCTTTGTAAGTCAACAACTGCGGCAATGGAGTACGTTTCTACCTTGAGCTGAGTTGTGGTACAATACTGCCTAGCTCTTTATGGGAGACTTCTCCCAAGTATTCCATTTTATTCAATAGGGTCTACACCCGTTGATGAAATTGATCATAGACTGGCAACTCGAGATGCATTGTTGAAAGATCTCAAAGCGAACTTAGAAGCAGCTTGTAATAGAATGAAGCAACTAGCAGATCGAGGCCGCAAATATGTTACATTTCAAGTAGGTGAGATGGTTTTCCTCAACCTACAACCGTAACGTCAACAATCAGCTTTCCAACGTGTTCATCAAAAGCTTGCAAGCACGTATTATGAGCCGTATCCAATTGAGGAAAGAATAGGAGCCGTCGCATATAAGGTGAAGCTACTTGATGGTGTACGCTTACGCTTGCATCTAGTCTTTCATGTTTCGCTATTACGGAAGAAGCTCGGGGACGGTTCTTCGATCAGTTCAGAACTTCCACCAATTTCCGATGGGGGTGCAATTGTAATTGAACCTGAGGCCATATTAGATATCTGCTGGGTGAAACGTGGGGCTAGGTTTATAGAAGAAAGGCTAGTCAAGTGGCGGAAGCTAGATGCTGCAGAAGCTACGTGGGAGAGTACCACTGAGCTGTTGAAGCGATTTCCCAACCTGGACCTTGAGTACAAGAGTCCACTTGGAGGGGGGAATAATGATGCGACTTTGCAGGGGCGACGTCGTTCGCAACGTGCCATCAAGAGGAATCTAAAATATCATACATGAAGTCACGTTTGCATGCAAGGACAAGATCGTGCATGAAGTCACGTAAGCATACCAGCATGCAAGCATGAAGTCACATAGGCATACAAGCATGCAAGGGCTTGAGGGATAATCTCTAGAACGTGTCATGGTTCATATTGTCTTTATTATTTGAATTTACTTGTAGTGATATGGACCTTTAATTTCGGCTGTAGTGGCTGAAGTTAGGTAGTGGAATAACTTGTATTTATGCTTATTAGAATCAATAAAAAAAGGATCAAACAATATTCAATTCAATTTCTTGTGTCGTTTGTTCTCACCCGAAGAGAATATTTGCTATCATAAACGAACCTTTGACCGGGACCTATCAATCTGTCAGCCTAAAATAAAAAGTAGTCTTGGCTTTAAAAATCTTATCCATATTGTTGATGCTAATTTCTCTTGCTTCTACCTCGAGTACTAGTTCTCTAGCTAGCTCTGTCTCTCCGATCAATGGAATGGTGATGCCCTCTAGCATGTGCTCACAAGAAAATGTTAGAGATCGTTGGGTGTTTTTTCCGACACTCAGGTTAGTAATCAGGCTAACTCTTAGAAGAATTCTCTCTTAACGAAAGAAAGAAAAATACAAGATAGAAAGATAGAAACTGACTCCTTTTTTTTTTTTTTTTACTATTTGTTCTCTTTCTTTTCTGATTTTCCAAAATCTAACCTCCCATTTCTTCTTTTTCTGAGGTATTTATTTGCCTCTACCGTTCCTTACAGTTATTCTCGTAACGCACGTTCTCTACTTCTCATGTACCTGTCTATTTTGGGACGGTTACTTGGTCACCATAATGAAAATTGATCGTGCGTGGAAGTTATTCCCCTATTCTCGGAGAGAGTTGCTTAATCATCTCTCACTGTGGGTTCAGGCTACCACACTTAAGTTTGGCTCAAGGACTGGTTTATACCTGTTCTTGGTGCTGCCTATAATATAATGAGAGCTCGCTTGACTATAATGAACGTTCCTGCTCTTTCTAGCTTAGCTCGAGCAGACTGAGAGCTCCTACTCTTGGTTAGCTTGATATCGAGTAGGAATGCCTTTATACTCCCAAACACATATGAACGAGGCTTTATTAATGAAGATTGGATGGTATATTAATGTGTCCCCTACAAGTTTGTGGATTAAAGTTTTATGTTTGAAATATGGCATCGAGAATGATAATCTCCCCACAAAGTTACCTACGAAAAATGGTTCTTATGTGTGGCATGCAGTGGGTACAATTTGGCAAAAGGCCTTGAAGGTTGTTCGTTCGCAAGTTGAAAATAAGTCAAAAATCCATTCCTGGACTGATTGTTGGGTGCTAGAAAATGTGACGTTGAAGGATTGTGAATTGAGGCCGGTTCCGAGTAATCTGCTTGATGATTCCGTTGTAGCTTATATTGATAATAATGGGTAGTGGAATTAGAATGCTTTTAATAGATATCTTTCCCATAAATTAGTGCTTACTATTGCTATCATTAAGCCTCCAAGTGTATAAGCGAGTACTGATTGTGTCTTTTGGGGTTTCTCGAGTATCGGCAAGTTTACAGTAAAATTAGGTTATCATAGCATTTAAATTAAAGACCAAAGTAGAGCTTGCTAGAAGACATATTTTGGCAGAGAGTCAAAGTGATAGGTCCAAAGCTAGTAGGGAAGATTCTTTACATGCTCTTAGAGATTTTGTGGCAGCCAAGCATATTTGGTTATTTCTTGCAATGGGGTAGACTAGTCCTGGGTGTTTGGTATAGCAATTTGGAGTTTATGGTTTTGGCGAAACCAAGTCTTTCTCAAGAATGTGTAGAATAAAATTTATAGCATTTGTGTGGATATAATGACCAGAGTTGAAAGTTCCTATAATACTATGATGAATTTGGTCAAGTCGGGGATTTCAAAGGTTGAGAAATACTTTGGCTTGAAACCACCTCCTAATAATGCTTTCAAATCAACACAAATGGTGCTTGCAAGAAGATGAACATGGCAGCTGCTGATGGGCTTATAAGAAATACTAATGAGGATTGGGTTGCTAGTTTCTGTGCGAGAATTGGTTTTGTTTAGGTTACTAATGTCGAACTCGGGGCTTATTTTATGGTCCTCATCTAGCTTAGAATAGGGGGATTCAGAATTTACTAGTTAGGTTGATAAGAAGTGCACTATTCAGCTGATTGCAAACACAGGTAATAATCCTAATAACTATTTTTCTCTGGTTTAGAGCATTGGGGAACTCCTCAATAAAGATTGGCATATGAGCATTGTTTGGGAAATAAAGAGCGCGCCTGCTCAAGGTTATGTCAGCCAAAACAGCAGCACTGGTCGTTAGTATAAAAGCACTCCAGCTCGATGTCAGATTAGCTAAGTCAGGTGCCTCACAGTTTGCTCGAGCTAAGCGAGGAAGAGCAGGAATGTCCACGGTAGCCAAGCGAGCTCCCATCATATTATAGGCTGCACCAAGAATAGGTATAAACCAGTCCTCGATCCAAACCAAAGCATGGCAATCCAAGCCCATAGTGTAAAGCGGTTGAACCCTTCTCTCTAAGAATGAGGGAATAACTCTCACGCACAATCAATTCTCATTATAAAGACTAATAACCATCCCAAAACGAACGGTTGCGTGAGAAGTGGAGAACGTGTGTTACGAGAGTAATGGCGAGGATCGGAAGACCCAAATAGATACCTTAGGAAAAATAGAGAAAAGGGTTGGATTCTTTTTGAAAGAAAGTGAAAAAAGAAGAGTCAATGTTTTTCCTGAATTTTTCCTTCTTTAGTTAGAGAGAATTTTCTAAAAAGTTAACCCAATTACTAACTTGAGCCTCGTAGGGTTTTCGCCTGAAAAATACCTAACGATTTCTGACACTTTTTCTGTGAACGCAGGGAGCTAGAAGGCATCACTGTTTCAGTGATTAGAGAAAACCGAAGTTAGCTGGAGAACCTGCTCGAGGAAGGAAAGACCAGAAATTAGCATCAACATTTTGGCGTCGTCTGTGGGAAACGAACGAAAAGCTAAGTTTTGTTACAAGCCATAAAAGCAGCATAACAATATGAGGCAACAATCCGAGAGAAGCCAGTTTTGAAGAGTCGATGACTCTAAGGGAGGTGGCAGGGATAGAGCAGTGCAAGATAGGATGGATCGGATGGAAAGACAGATAGAGATGTTGTCATCCATCATTCAGGAGCTTAGGAACAGACCGAGGAGAGCGAGCTATGACATTCCTGAGTCCAGTCATAGAGCAGCTCCCATTGGACAGGATGTTAAAATTGGAGCCTAGGGGCTTAGGGTGCAGAGTATGGTGGAAGGGTGGATGCAAGCCTGGAGAATAGAGAGTTAAGGCAGCATCTGCGGGACACATAGCAAGAACATGTGCGAGTTGTAGCATATAATCCCTCTTGTGCAGAAGAATTAGAGGGAGAAGTTCGCATGTTGGCCGAGGTTATTGACGACATCCGAGGGCATGAGAAAGCTCTGAGTTAGAGGATCATGTTAGATAATGAGTCCCCACTCTCAATGGAGATTATGAGAGCCACAATTCCCAGAGTTTTCACTTTCCCGGCTTACAATTTTCAAGGAAAGTGATTCTTTGGTGCACATTGAACGCTTGAACGATATAACCGGGGTACAATGCCTAAAGGTAGTGGAGAGATGTATAGCATTCTCACTTACCTTGGAGGGGGGAGTATGCGAGTGGTATCATAAACTGCCCTGAGGAAGCATCCAAAGCTTCGAGCAAATGTGTACAGATTTGTAGAGTAGTTCCGTGGGGCAGCAGCTCTGAAGACGATATGAAGGAGCTAGTTGAGATCAAGTAGGGTGAGGGGGAGTCCCTTTGGGAGTTTATCAAAAGGTATCATCGAGCAGTCCTTGATCTCAGGGCATTCAATGACCCCCAAGCATTGAGAGGGTTGAAAGAATGGGTGAAAATAGGAAGACCATGGTATAATCTGCGTAGTCCCCTAGTTCGTTCATATTCTGATGCATATTTGTAGATAAATAAGGATATAACAATTGAAGAGGAGAAAGTGGCGAAGTTGAGAAGTGAGCAGATTGACGGAGTAAGACGTAAGAAGAGAAGAATCCAAAAAGGAGGGGGATTACTTGGGTCAGGCCAGGGGTCATTAACTTTCAGAGAGGCGGGAAACTGAGCTGCTCCTTACCACCATTTCGTTCCATAGGTCACCGAGCAGAGACCAAAGGGATTACCATCAACTCAGCGATAGCCTATCCCGTAATGTCCCTGTGAACTGGTACACACAGAACCATGACAGAGTTATCCGTCTGCTACCACCATCTCTGGGAAACTTTCCTAAGGATAAGACCATGCAGATGATTGACCAGATTCCCACTTATAAGTAGTATACTCCTTTAAAAGTATTATTAGAGGAGATGCTTCAAATCGTAGAGGAAGGAGGTCTGCTATGTTCTCTAATATCCATGTCTAAGCCAGCTAATAGGAGGAACATGAGTAGATTATACAAATTCCACAATGATCATGACCATTCAACATCTCAGTGCCACGATTTAAAGAACCAAGTAGAGGATTTAGTGAGAAATCGGTACCTCGATGAGTTAATTACCGGTGGATAGCTAGTAGTGGATCGACAACATGCAAAGGACGACCATATTGGTGGTATAGATTGGGAACGACTTGTTGTAAGAGTGATAGCAGGAGGGCCAACGATGGCAGGAGATTCGAACAGAGCTAGGAAAAATTATAGCAGATATGCATCTGCTAATTGAGAAGTCATGCTCAACATGCCTGGAGCAAAAAGGGTAAAGACCAGGCAGGTCTCGATCATATGGACAGAGGAAGATGAGGAAGGGGTTTTATATCCCCATAAATATGCCCTAGTTATAAAGGCAAATGTTGCAAATAGAGAGCTCAACAAGATTCTAGTGGACTCAGGAAGCTCGGTGGACATACTCTTTAAATTCACCCTGGATGAGATGTGGATAGCAGACGTAAGACTCGAGCACACAAATACCTCTCTAAAGGGATTTGGTGGAGGAAGGTTAACTCCTTTGAGGATTGTGAATCTGCCGGTAACTATAGCCTCGAGACCCTTCGAGAAGAATATGATGCCTGAATTCGTGATTGTGGACGTAGTTAGCATTTACCAGATGATATTGGGGAGGCCGTTCATACGAATTAGTTTGTCGGTAATGTCAGTGCATTACTTGGCATTGAAATACCGAATGAATGGTGTGGTGGGGGTTGTAAAAAGAGATCAAAGAGTCGCAAGAAGCTACTCCGCAGCAGCAACTAAATAGGAAATGCAGATGATGTTGTTGGATGTCAGGAGCGATTAAAGGAAGGGAAGACAAGAGCCTGCTGAGAAGCTAGAGGAGGTTCTAATAAGACCAGACGACCAGGAGAAGAAACTTAAGATCGGCTCGAGCATAAGCAAGGAAGTGAGGTGGAGCCTGATCGAGTGCTTGTAAGCACATGCAAACGTGTTCGTCTGGTCCCATAATGACATGCCAGGGATTGATCCGAGGGTGGCATGCCACAAGTTAGGATTGAATAAAAAGGTAAAACTAGTGAGGTAGAAGAAGATGTGCTTTAACTAAGAAAGATATGACGCCATGAATAGTGGATGGAGAAGCTACTAAAACCAGGATTCATAAGGGAAATCAATTACCCCGAATAGATCTCGAACGTGGTATTGGTTAAGAAGGCGAATGGCAAGTGGAGAATGTATGTGGATTTCACGGCCCTAAACAAAGCCTGCCCCAAAGATAGTTTTCCACTACAAAAAATAGACCAGTTGGTTGATTCCACAGCTGAACACGACTTGCTTCGCTTCATTAATGCATTTTCTGGTTATAACCAAATTCCAATATTTGGTCAGGATAAAGAATGAAAGCCTTTATCACCAATCAAGGCTTATTATTCTATAAGGTCATATGCCCTTCGGCTTAAAAAATGCAGGAGCAGCGTATTAGAGGTTGGTGAATAAGATTTTTAAACCTCTGATTGGACGTACAATGGAAGTCTATGTGGCCGACATGATTACTAAGTTCAAGGGTGCTGACGAGCATGTCAAGCATCTGATAGAGACTTTCACGCTCTTGAGAGAATACAGAATAAAGCTCAATCCAGAGAAGTGTACTTTTGGGATAGATTCTGGAAAGTTTTTGGGCTTTATGTTCAGTTACAAGGGGATTAAAGCCAATCCCGAGAAGATAAGGGCGGTAGTAGAAATAAAGTCCCGATGTACTTTGAAGGAGATACACAGTCTTACGATAAACTCGGAACGTTGAATAGGTTCATCTCCCGGATGACAGACAAGTGCCATATCTTCTTTCAAGAGATAAAAAAAGGGGAGGAAGACAAAATGGACACTAGAGTGTGAGGCGGTGTTTCAGCAATCGAAGGATTATTTGCTAAAAGCTTCACTGCTGTTGACGCCACGAGCAGAAGAAGTCTGTACTTATATTTGGCCGTATCACAATGGGCTACGAACTCAGTCTTAATAAGAGAGAAATCGGAGGTTCAACACCCAGTGTACTAGCATGAGCAAAGCTCTGCTAGAGACGGAGACTCGATATCCACAGGTAGAGAAATGGGCACAAGCCTTAGTAACAGTTGCTCAAAAGTTGAGGCCTTATTTCCAAGCACACTCGATAATAGTATTGACAAACCAGCCACTTAGATAAATCTTGCACAAGCCCGAGACCTCTGGACTGCTGGTGAAATAGTCGATAGAGCTCAGTGAGTTTGATATCAATTACCAACCTCGGATAGCAATTAAGCACAAGCTTTATCAGATTTTGTAGCCGAATGCACAGAATCGAACAGGAGTGCTGACACCGAGCAAGCAATGAGCGAACATATTTTGGGGAAGTTATAGTTTGTCACGGTAGATGGATCATATGGGGACAAAGGAGCTGGAGCTGGAGCCAGAGTTGTGTTACTTAGACCTGAAGGTGTAGACATTCCATACGCAGTAAAGCTCGAGTTCAAAGCTACCAACAATCAGGCTGAGTATGAGGCCATCATCGCAGGGTTAAAAATTTCATTAACAGTAAAGACAGAAGAAGTGAAGCTTCGAACAAATTCCTATCTAGTAGCAAACCACCTCAATGATAGCTTCTAAGCGAAAGGGATAGTGCCTGCTGACAAGAAGCAAACAAAGAAGCTGAAGTGTCAAGCAGCATGATACACGCTGATTGATGGGTAATATACCGACGACGATACACCTTACCGCTACTATGCTGCTTGAATGAGGATGAAGCAGACTATGTGCTCAGAGAAGTACATAAGGGGATTTGTAGAAACCACTCTAGTGCTAGGTCTTTAGCCTTTAAAGACTTGAGGTAAGGGTATTTCTGGTCCATAATGCATCAAGACGCATAAGAAAAGATCAGGAGTTGTAAGAGTTGTCAGGGCTTCGCAAATTTCTTAACTCAACCAGCAGAGAACCTTACAGTGATGAAATCGCCATGGCTATTTGCTCAATAGAGAATTGACCTGATCGGACCCCTACTAAAAGTACGAGCATCCGTAATACAAGCAGTGGTCGCAATTGATTATTTTACGAAGTGAGTCGAGTTGGAGGCTTTGAGTATGATAATATAGAGCAAGACAATCGATTTTATCTAGAGAAATATGATATGCAGATATGTAATTTCCTATACTTTGATTACAGGTAATGAAAAGTAGTTTGACAATAACAAGTTCAAGGACTTTTTTGAAAATATGGGAATAAAGTTGAAATTCTGCTAGCCATCATACCTGCAGGTAAACGGGCAAATAGAGGCTGCAAAAAAAAAAAAAGAAAACCATAAAAGGACTCTTGAAAACCAGGTTGGGAGAGTAAAAGGGAGCGTGGGTTAATGAGTTATCAAGTGTATTGTGGGTTTACAGAACCACGTATAAAACAGCCGTGGGAAAAATATCGTTTGCCTTACCTTTTAGACATGAAGCTGTGGTCCCAGCAAAGGTAGGGGTGGGCACTCATCAGACAGAGTATTTCAACGACGAGCAGAACAATGACCAGATTTACGGGAATTTAGACTTGTTAGAAGAGAGGAGGGAAAAATCGTCAAGGAAGATAGCAAGTTACCAACAAAAGGTGACCCACTATTACAACCAAAACGTGCACATTAGTCGATTTAAATTTAGAGATTGAGTGCTAAAAAGGGTCAACCAGAGCACCAAGGATCCAAATCAGGGAGTACTAGCACAAAATGAGGAAGGTTCATACAGGGTCATGCAGATGGCATGTCCGGGAGCATACAGGTTAGTTTACCCTGATGGACTAGAAGTTAGGAGACCATAGAATGCAGAACACTTGAGAAAGTATATTCAGTCTGATAGTTTGTGAAGTAATATTAATGTATTCAGTTTTCTTTAATTTGGAGCATGTAATATATTGTTTATAAATAAAAAGCAAGGATGAATGCTTTTGAAATTAACTCAATTCAAGTAAGTCAGATCTAAAAAAAAAAATTTTTAAGGCCAGAAATTTCAAAGCCTGCTCAAGACAAGACAAAGAGCCAAGTAAAGCCAAAGATGACTCGAGCAAAATAAACTCCCAAATAAGCTAAGGCTAGATGTCTCAAAGCCTGTTCGAGGTGAGATAAAGAGTCAAGCAAAGCCAAAGATGGTTCGAGCAAAATAAGCTCCCAAAATAAGCTAAGGCCAGAAGTCTCAAAGCCTGCTCGAGATAAAACAAAGAGCCAAGCAAAGCCAATGATGACCTGAGTAAAATAAGCTCCCAAAATAAGCTAAGGTCAGAAGTCTCAAAGCCTGCTCGAGGTGAGACAAAGAGTCAAGCAAAGCTAAAGATGGCTCGAGAAAAATAAGCTCCCAAAATAAACTAAGGCCAGAAGTTTCGAAGCCTATTCAAGGTAAGACAAAGAGGCAAATGAAGCCAAAATCAACTCGAGCAAGTTAAGACTCTAAAAGTGGTCAAGATCAGTAGTCTAAAAGCCACGTATTCATGACAAGATGAGTAGCCAAAGTTGGTAAGAGTTAATTCGAGCAGATCATGTATTTAAAAGCGAGCAAGGTAGATAAAACAAGTTAAAGTCTGATAGTTTATTTAAAGTAGGACAAAATTTGAAACTTGCTGAAAGCTTGTTTGAGTTCTCAAGAATACAGAATAAACTAAAAGTCGTAAGAGAAAGAAAAAAATAAAAAATTTTCTCTTTTCTTTTTATTCAAGGCAATAAAAGCTAGAGTTTACAATACCAAAGTAAAAATTTACAATGGAAATTAAAGAGCTTGGGCAGACTGGTCAGTAGCTTGATTAGTAATTTGTGTAGAAGGAGCAACTTGAGGACCCTCCTCGGCAGAAGGAGTAATTTGAGGATCCTCATTGGCAGAGGGAGCAACTTCTTTAGGGCCTATAGCAGCAGCTTCCATATTTGGAGTTTGATCTCTCGGCTACTGACTCTTGGCATCCTGCTCGCTCATGTAGGCATCTACACTAGCCTCGAGTTTAGTAATATCTAGGTCGGGGTATTCTTTGCCCAGGATAGATATGATGTACTCACAGTAGAATATTAGCTTGTTGTTGTACTCATCAGCAAGCTGCTTGCCCATGGAGTCCAACCTACCTTGGAGTCGCGAAGTTTTAGCTTCCATAGTTCTTTCGAAGGAGAACCTTTGAACGTTAAGATCTTTCCTGCATTCAAAAGCTCGTCTCTGACTATGGATAATTCCTTCTCGAGTTTGAATACCTTGGAGTCAGCCATGGCAATATTCTCCTCAAATGGAGATATCAGTTTGAAGCCTTGCTGATTCTTCATTCTCTTGCTCCAAATCTTTTTTCAAGCTCTAACTTTCAACTTTAAGTCTCCTCTTGTAGCTAATGATTCTTGATTTAAAAGTTATGGAAGTAGCACCAGCCTCACATACAGAATGTTAGAAGGAGTTGACCAGATTATTAAGACTAAAGGTCTCCAACTCAGCAATAAAGTCTTCCTGCATATGCTTCATAAACTCCTTGACATAAGGTTCAGCGAAATAAGCTGGCTCCCTCGGACGCGTTGATCGGGACTTGGCAGGGACAATAGTAGTGGAGTCCTTCGAAGAAGCTTTCTCGACCATTTTCTCGCCTTCTGAAGAAGGAGGGAAAATTCTGATAGAGGAAGCGATAAGGTCAACCCTTGTTTTCTTCGTTGGAGTAAAGGAGTTGCTCGGACTGTCAACAGTATTGGAGCACTTCTTTAATCGGGTGAAGATGCTGTTTATTTTCTCTTCCTCGGGTGCTAAGCCAAACTCGACTAGATTATAGTGTGTTAGCAACTTTTTCACGAGCAAGCACTGTCCAGAGCAGTGTTTACGTACAGCTTCAGTTCCTCCCTGATATTATACGACACACTCCAAGACACTGCAAAGATCAAAAAATAATAATAAGAAGAGATGAAGAAAAAGACCAAATAAGAAAGCATATTGAGCAGCAAATGACTTGGATACAAAAGTGAGAAGAAATTTGGGGAACTTCTCCTGATGTAGAACCTGCTCGCCCTTAATCTCCTCCGACGAAAAAGAATTCCCTTTTCTAATTGCCACCAGACGTAGGGAGACTAGTGATGAGTTTTTTTATCCTTTGAGCTAGATGTGAAATAATACCAGCCCACATCTTTTAGACTACTTTTTAGTTGATACAGATTTTTTTATTTTATCCACCATAGGTTCATCCATGTTACACCAATTTCATAAAATAAAGAGGCCAGACAAAATCATCTACCCGTTAAGATTTAATTGCCCTAGTGCTAGATGCAATTGGGATCGAATTTGGGCAAAATAAGGTTGTAGAGGTAACCTAAAATCCTATTTGAAGCACTCGAGGTACAGGGTAACATACCCTCGAGGAAGGTGGCTAGGAGTGCTGTTTTTGCTGGGAGATAAAGGTCAATACTAGCAGGAATGCAGTATGTCTCCCTAAGTCTATCTAAATCATGTTGAGAGGTCTCACACCTTATGTGGTCAATGGAAAATGATTCAACTTCCGACCTATAGCCAGTCTTTTGCTTTTTGATTGGCCTGGATTCCTTAAGGATGTCGTCCTCGAAACATCACTGGCAACAACATCAGTTTGACCAAAACGAGGGCTTCTCACCGCAATTTCTTTGTCAGGTTTGGAATCACTAGAAGAAGAGGATTCCTCAGTGGACACTCTTCTGGGTTTTTGAGTGTTAGACATTTCCCTACAAACTAATAGCTTCCCCACAATACACTTCTGCTAGATCTCAGGAATCTGAACTGTGGCAACAAGGAATCTCAAAACAAAAGATAATATAGGACAAGAGGAAGAAGTCGAGGGATTTATACCTGAGAATGATTCGATGGGAGTTAAATGTGATAACTACAATTAAAAAGAGGATTTCTTACAGGCAGCAAGAGTTTAACTTTGAGCAATGTGAAGAGACAAAGAAGTAAGAAAGAGACGAACTTAGGAATTTGTAAAGGAGGCAAAAAATCACTTCAACAGACAGCATGTTACACAAGGGAATGCGTTTGTTCAGGGAGCCGCCTCCTCAAATTCAAACGAGTGTCCTAGAGCAACCCACGTAATTCACATTAAATATGAAGTGACTAAAGGAGTGGGACATGTAAGGGCATGACAGAAAAGAGAAAAAGGGGGATGCGTCAAACCTGCATGAACAGATAATTTATAGTCTTGTCATATTTCACTCTCGAGACTAAAAATTGGGGGACTAGTGTTTGAGAAATAAAGAGCACGCCTGCTCGAGATTATGCCAGCCAAAACAGCAGCACTGAGACTAAGTGCTCTTAGTCTGCTCGAGCTAAGTTAGGAAAAGAAGGAATGTCCATGGTAGCCAAGCGAGCTTCCATCATATTATAAGCTGCACTAAGAATAAGTATAAATCAGTTTTCAAACAAAACCAAAGCATGGCAATCTAAGCCCATAGTGTGAGACAGTTGAACGGTTCTCTCCGAGAATGGGGGAATAACTCCCACGTACAATCAATTCTCATTATGGAGACCAAATAACCGTCCCAAAACGGACGACTGCGTGAGAAGTGGAGAACGTGCGTTACGAGAGTAATGGCGATAATCGGAAGATCTAAATAAATACCCCAGGAAAAAAGGAGAAAGAGGTTGGATTCTTTTTAAAAGAAAAAGAAAAAAGAAGAGTTAGTGTTTTTTTTGTATTTTTCCTTCTTTCAATAGAGAGAATTTTTTAAAAATTTAACTCAATTACTGACTTGAGCGTCAGAGAGTTTTCGACAAAAAACACCTGGCAATCTCTAACACTTTTTTTGTGACCACAAGAAGTTAGAAGGCATCATTATTTCAGTGAATAAAGAAAGCCAGAAGTTAGCCTTTTATTGTAAAGAGAATTTCACTGCAGATTTTCTCGCCAGTTACGTATGGGTCAATCTCTTGGGTTCTAGTACCTTCACAATTCTCACAGTGATATGATCGTTTGGTTGAAGCATGATATGTACGGGATTGTTTTTCCGTGCTTTGTTTCGACTTAGCCTTATGGGCTCCTTTTTGTATTAAAAAAAAATGATATTTTGATAATATGCTTATCAATATAAAAAAGCATTTGCTAGCTTATTTTCCTATCAGTATATGACAATGAAAACAATAAAAACGTTTTAGTTGTTTGTTTGAAGATATGGAGATAATGAAATATAATGAAAAAAATAATTCAATTTTAAATAAATTTTCATAAAGTTTAGAGAATCTAAAACTAATAAATATAATATGGTACACTTATTTATTTCAATTAAAATGGATTTAGTTTTTCTTGCAATAATGACATTCTTTATAAACCAAAATAATAGTTTAATTATAAAAAATAAAATTAATAGTAATTTTTCAAGAATTTTGATAAATTTTTTAAGGATTTAATAAAATTAATTGGAATTGAGAAATATTTTTAAAAAAAAGCCTCAACCAATCAAAACCAAAATAACGCATATATATAGAGAAAAAAATAGCACATTATGTTAATTACATGGGGAAATAATCACCAATTTTCAAAATAACTAAATAAGAGTAATATATAATTAAAATACAAAAGCCAAATAAAATAATATAATATATTACCAATGGATTTGACAACACATGGAGCCCTAGGTCCAAATAGACTCCAATAACTAATGAAATAAGTTGTTTCTACTTATTAAAAATAAAATAGCCTAATATCTGAAAATTATGTAATTATAGTTATTGTGAATTTGAAAATTTAAGTATATGCGTTTGATAAATTGTATTATTAAAGTATTATTTTATTATATAATATTAAAATAATATAAATCTAAATTATTTTTTATTTGTATATTAAGATTGTATAAAAAAGTAAGATATAATTAATTTTTTACTAAAATATTAAAGTTATAATAAAAATTTTTAAAAATTACAGTAACTTATTTAATAAATGTTCATAAAAATAATCCCTTCCTTCTAAAAGTAATTGTTAAAATTGAAAAATTACGAAATAAATAATTTTTAAAAAATTTATCAAATACTATTTTCTTTTTAAACTTATAAAATAAATTGTTTAAAGTATTTTAACTACAATTCCAAACATGTTTTTACTCGTAATAATATTCTTTCAACTAGCTTAACTTAAACTGAAAACTGAAGAATATCTCATTTTCTGTTTTCCAGCTGTTTTCCACTTTTATGCACTAAAAGTGAAAAATAAGAATATCTCATTTTCTTACAAACGCAAGGTTGGGCGGGGTAAATGCATTAAAAAAGATCGAGCTTTCTTTTGATGGAAAAAGAAAGAAACACAAAAATTGCGGCAATCAAGTGCGTTTTCTCACTTTTGTGTTTTCAGAAAACTGAAAATGGCAGATGAAAAACAATACCAAACGTCACCCTTAACTTCTTTAACCATTCTCATTCATCTTATTACTTCCATATTATATAATCATCTATATTTTAATGAGTACAAATTGTGGAGGCAAAGGCCATGCTCATTTAGTGGAAATGGAAATCTCTAAAATTTTCTGGTCACTGGTAGTCTTCATATTTCCGTCCTTGTGATCATCAGCAGCAGCAACGCTATCTTTTCTTTTGCCCCAAAGTACACAATAAAGCCCCGCAACAATGAAAAATGCCCCTATCAAGCTGCAAAATCAATTGCCAATTGGATGACACAAAATTAATTAAGCATATTAATTCTTGCACATGCATGCATTTTCCAACAAGCTGACCTGCCCAAGTGAAGTCTCTCTGCAAAAGCAATTGTAGAGAATAGAGCCACAATAACTAGCTGTAATGGAATGAACATTGCTGTAAAAACTGGTCCTTTGACGCTAATGCACCATGTTTGTAGGTAATAGACTAACGCTGAGTTGAATAGACCCTAAAATTAAATCAAACATAATTATTAGTTTAGTTATTAGCAAAGGAAATTAAACAATTAATTAATGTTTCATTTTTAGAGCCAAGTTAACTCACACAGTACATGACTGTAAGAAATTGTACGTTCCAGTCCAATTTCCATATGCTAGGGTTTCTTCCAAAGAACAAAGCAAGGAAAGAAGTTTGCAACGACGTGAAGAAGCAAATCAAAGTATTCATTGATAAAGGAGCTGGGTATTCTTTGAAGACCTTAGCCTATGAGAAATTTAATTAAAAACCGAGTCAAGATTCTCTCGTGATTGAAATCGAAGAAATAAGTACTTGCTTACGAAACGTATATACCTGAAGGATTAGCCATGAACTCAACGCAATGTGACTGGTGAGAATAAGGGCAGAACCTTTTATCCAATTGTCTTTACCATGATGCCTCAAGTGATCGGCATTGTTGTTATAGATGTTTATGAGGGGCTTTTGCACAACGCTTTTGAATAGGTATCCACTTTTCCATAAGGTAAATAATAACGACCCACCAATGCAAATAATTGTACCTAACACTTTTGCTCTACCTCGACCACTTGTAATCTTCACTTTCTCCATCCTGACCGAGGATGCATGAATTTGTAATTAAGAATTCATATTAAATATACTAATACATATGTTTGTGTATTGCATACAAGGGTGGATCTATGTATAGTAGAGGTGGCAAAAATATTCGTTCGGCCTAGATCCGGTCCGGAGTTATGTGATGTAGGCCGAGTTCGATTATCACTTGAGAAATTCAGAATTTGGCCCAAAATCCATATTTTATAAAAAAAAATTTATTTTAAATAATTATATTTTTAATATATTTATTCAATATATTTAAAAATTTAAATATTTAAAGTTCATATTTCAGGTCTAATTTTATTAAAATAAATTTAAAAATTATAGAATAAATAAAAATATATTTATAAATATAAAAATTTAAATTTCATATATATAAAATTCGAGCTTAAAAAACCCGAAAAAACTCGGCCTGAAATAAATCAGGGTCAGGTATTAGGATAACCGTCATACTCGGACCTAGCCTGAACTTTTGCTAGCCCTAATGTATAGGCCTAGACTTTCCTGAAGTCAAAAACAAATTTTAGGAAAATAAAGGTGTACAGAATTGAAAATTTACAAACTCTGTGCTTGTTCTATGTTTGGGCGCCCGTAATTTTTGTGTATCTCTTGTTATTTGCTACTAAGATTAAAGTATCATGAAAAGTGTTGCCTTCAACTGTACATATTTTACCCCTGGTTTATAGTACCGATCCCTTATAATACACATCGAACCAAAATTTTTGTTGCATCCATATAGATGTACACACACACACACAAAAATTGACATAAAATTAATAAAAAAACTGTAAAATAAATATGTTTATCGTGTAAATTGTAAGAGGTAAATATTTAATTTGTCTTTATATATTAACTTAAGTATTTGTTTAATCTTTATATTTAAAAAAAAAATACTTCAAGACATGCGTTCCTGCAATTAAATATATTATCTTCTCTTGTACTTTTTATTCACTTTTACAGTAATACTCTTACAACAATATTATTGACATTAATTAATTTATCTATAAATGAGTTGGTTAATTAGTAAATTAATAAATAAATATCAGTATAAAAAACTAATATTGTTTATATCCTTACAACATCTTACTAATAATTATTTATAAAAAAATAATTTTTTAAATTAATCTTAAAAGTAAACTAATAACATAAAAATTTACACTAATTTTTACTTTACTTTTAAGCCTAATTTGTTAAATTAATATTTTTTTTCATTAGTATCCCCAAAAATATTGCTACAAGGACATTATTATAAAATGAAAGAAAAAGTGAGGGGAGGATTGGAACATATTTAACTTGTTAGCAACACTCTTACTAATATAACTTGTTTTAAAATTATTTTTGTCAATGTTCTATCAACCTCTAGTTTCTTCAACATTTTTCTATCCAAACAAATTTACTAAAGAAGAAAATTATTAATACCCCAGAAGAAACGCCAGGAGGAACGTGAAACTGGGAACAACGTTGCCCAACGCAGTAGCTACCGTTGGAGAGATGTAGTCTAAGCCAATGTAATACACGTTAATATGAATGGTAGCACCAAGTAATGCAAGCACAAAAATCTTTGCCATCACTGCAAATGAGGGCTTCGGGCGTTGTTTCCTGCTTTGCAAATACAATAATATTAAATTTCAAGACATCAGTAATATTGATCAGTAAAATCAAAGACTCAATAAACTTACAAGAGTAATGAGCATTGCTAACCTTTCGAGCACATAAGCAAAGGGGCCTAACAAAAACATTGCAATCACATGCCGGTAAACTACAAAGACTAATTGATTGAGTCCCCTTTCAAGGGCAATTTTCATGAGGATATTTGACCCAGCGAAAGCAAATTGATTGAATATTATTGCCATATAAGGGATATAGGCTTTCATATTTATTTGGCAATTCATTTTGCAATTCACAAGGGGAGTTTCATGCTCCTGTTTTTTATATAAAGGATTGGAGAATCAATCTCAGCCACTTCTTGATGTATTCGCATACCTTTTATTTTCCTGTTTATTTAAAAGAAAAAACTAATGGATTACACATCTTATTACTTAGCTAGTGGAATTCATAATCATTCCATTCTGCATTATCGCTTAATGGAGCAAGCCATGGATGACAATTGGAGAAGATACCAAGTCTAGAAAGCAACTATTGAGAAGTAAGGGTCATTGTGTCTATTTCTTCTCCTTTATTCCTTGTTCCATAGTTTTTTAGTACTAAATTTTGATAGCATATTTCCACTCAAACCTACTTCCATTATTTGGCAAAAAGCTTTCATTTAAAAATCAATCAGTTTGAGTTAATTACTTAAATAATTAATGTACTCTCAAAAACTATTTAAAAAGTTTGTATTGTGTATCTATTTTCATTCAGATCTTGTTTGAGATTGAGGTTGAAATGATATAAGTAATTTATTTCATAAGTTTGGACAAAAATAGTATTTGATAAATTTTTTAAAAGCTACTTATTTATTAACTGGTTTTTTTTTTTTTGTCTGAAGTCTTAATTTGGCTTAATTTAAGATATTTTGATATTTTTATTTATTTGTTTTTGTATCTGAAGTCTTATTGTAAGACATTTTCATCTAAATGAAAAAATTAAAATTTCTGTCTTTTATTTGAATGATAAAATATCTGAATGAAAAATTATTATTTTTCTCACAAATAACCTCATTAAATGCATTTATTTTCTTATCTATTAGATATTAGATTAGAATTTTACTTGATTTTAAATTGTAGTTGTATTAAATACTTAACACACATTAAATTTGAATTTTAAATAAATTCTTTTATTATTAAATAACAATTTTTATGTATAAATATTATGTTAAATTATAAAAAAATAATGTTATCAAAATTATTTTTCATAAATTATATATCAAATGCTTACTTTATAATCATTTATAATATATAAAAAATATTATACTAGAAAATATTGTAAATATATACTTATTTAAACTTAAAATATATTTAACATTTTCAAGGTCAAAAGCGTAAAAATATTAGAATTAAGATATTTGGAGCTTATAAAAACAAACAACTTACCATTTATATTCAGACATCAAAAAATAAAAAAACAAACATATTTTTTCAGACATGTGCATTCAAACCTATTCAGATTTCAGTATTATTCAGATTCATTCAGATTTCAGATAAAAAAAGTTGTTAAATTTGTTTATTTTTAAGCAGCTTAATAAATAAGTTAAAATATTTGTTAAAAGTTTTTAGTATAATATTAATATTAAAAGGAAAATATAATTATGTCACTTTTTTCATAAACCCTTTATATAATAAAAAGGCAATTTAAATTTATACTTATTTTGATCATTACATAAAATAACTATAAATTTATAGTAAAATTTACTAAATACATGTTCTGTACTTTTTAAATTTAGAATAACCATAACAAAAATATCCACGTCGTGTATCTATTTTTGTTAAATCTACTTCATTATTTTCTACTTTTTAACTACTTGTTGTATGTTTGGCTTGTTAGAATTTTAAGTTATATCATACAAAAATATTTTTTTTATCATAAACAGTTAAATCCTACCACTATACGTGGTTGAGTTGCTTTCAAATAGCTTTATTTAGCTAATCCTCTAAATTTAAATTCAAAAAAACATAAGAGTTAAAAATTATTTTCGACTTTACCTTTGCCTACCCCTTAATTTCATTTTTCTTACATACAGTAAATAAAAACAACTTTAGAATTAGCAATATGTACCTGTTAACCAACTTTAAAAAGTAAAAAGATTAATTATTAATTGAATAATTGACTTAAACTACAAGTAATAAAGGAGTATTTTTTAAAAAAACCAGTAATCACTGTCACTTGCACGTCATTAACTCCAACTCTGTTGAACGTGATGCATGCACTTCACCACTCACATGCTAATCCTTGTCAACAAATCAAAATCAGCCATGCTTAATGTTTTAAATTAAGAAATAGTAAAGATTCATGTACGGCCATGCTTCTGCCTCCTAGTCTTGCTTGCCACCAATCACGTGAAGCCAAGGAGGCCGAATTAATTAGGAAACTGAGAATCGGTCAATAGTACTAATAATATAGGCAGGCTTTCTTCATTTTGTAATCATATGCCCCAAATTAATTCAGTGGATTTCTAAGCTGTATAAACTCAGGCCTTACTTGATATCGAGATACTTTAGTATAAGCTACGGTTGTTTATAAAAAAAAAATTATAATTATAAAATAAAAATTAATAGTAAGTATTATATATAATTTTTAAATAATAATTTTAATTAAATTAATAAAAATATAATAAGATTTTTATCATATAAGTATAATTTAACTTTTAAGTTACAATAGTTAGTATTTACCAAACGCTTTAGTCTTAGTATTTCATTCAATTTTAATTTCAAATAGCACCTAAGTTGATTAATTATAAGCTTGTAGTATAAATAAAAATAATAATTTTAATTTATTTTATTGATGCAAATATCAAAATTACCAATTTTTATAAAAGAAGAAAATAAAATATGTTATTCAGATCAATTTCGTCTTAATTAATTATAATCTAGAACCGTTTCATGTATAGAAGGGAAAAAAACTATTTTAGTAAAAGATAATACTTATTTTATTTCAAAAAGAAATAATTTGGTTGATAGGATGGACATATAAATTTAGATTCTATTTTGTATTGAAATACTGTATCTTTTAATTTATAATTATTGTAAAAAATTATAATTATTAAAAAAGATTAATAATATATAATAAATAGAAATTTTAAATAATAATTTTAAAGTGGTAAGAAGAACTTACAAATGATGAAAGCAAATGTTAATTGTTCCATGAATTTTTTTTTTTTTTTTTGATAAGAATTGTCCACGATTTCTTGAAATGATAAGTGTGGCACAAGGAAAGAGATGCGCCATTACCACAGGTAGTGGTGACGGTAAGGCTAAGAAGACCTGATTCCCGAAATTTCAAATTGCCATATGCTTAAATCATTTCAAGAACCAGCAGCCACTTGAATTTATAAAAAAATCTGAAATCCATTATCATTTAATTTTGAATTTTGATAGCAATTGTCCCACTCAAAACCCATCTGAATCATTTGGCACAGAGCTTCGTTTAAAATTCATCAGTTCCCTTCGTTTGAGTTAATTACCCAAATTAGTTAATAAATTTTTAATAATTATTCAAAAGGTCCCTGTTGAAAAGCTATTTCTATTAATTAAAATCTATCTTCATTTCTTAAAATAAAAATAGAAAAGAAAGAAAAAAAATTAACTAGAAACAAAGCGCTTAAAGAAATACTAAGTTTTTGGCTTTAGATCTTGTTTTTGAATAAATGAATTTACAAGAGGTTTGCTTAGGGATGCCGATGGTATTTGCAAATTTAAAAACCCACTCACACTCACCCGTCAAAATTCACCATCTGCGGGTAATTTTATAAGTTATAAGCAGGTTTGATATCACAAATTAAAACCTTCTCTAAGTTGTATTGGGTTTGTTATATGTCAAATATTTGACGAATTCTCACATGGGTATCTCACTAACACGCATTTTTTTCAATTATTTTTAAATTTTAATTAAAAAATATTTAAATCTAAAAATGATTGAAGTCACTCCATTATATTGGATAGGTGCTAATGGTAATGAATGAAATGAAGATCTTAACTCTTAGATATTGTATTGAATGAGAATATGAGATGTAATTGTTGTTGGTGCAATACTGCTACTTTTGTATAATTATTTTACTACTTTTGGATACTAGTTTGTAGTTTTATTTTTAATAAACATGGTAATTATCTATTCTATATTGGAGAAGATTATTTATACCATATAGAAGACTAGTTTGATATTACTATAACTTTCAGTTGTTTGTTATACTGTAGAGATAAGTAGCTATGAAAAGAGTTAAGTAAATGTTTGATAATGTTTTTTAAAAAAAAGAGCTGTGCATTTTAAAAACAATCATATGTGTCATATTTGTTTGGTAAATTTTATTATTAAACTGTTGTAAAAATATAAATGACTAAATTAGACATAATGTTAAATAAATTTATTTAAAAATTTGTATATATGTATACAAGATTCTTTTTTATTGTGTACATATAATAATTGATAAATAAAATAAATATTTTATATTATCAATTTTATTTTGATTCAGTGTACTCGATCCGGTAAGGGTACCGCGGAGGGGGGAACGGTCGTATCGGAAAAGGGGAATATGAAAAGGGGAAATAGGAATTCGGAATGGGTAGGTTGAGTTGGGAGTTGGTTGTTGAGTTCAAACTTGAGGAGTGGTGAAAAAGAGTATCCCCTTAGTTGAAAACTGTTTGTATGGCTAAGTTTGTTTAATAGAATCTGGAGTTTAAGGCCCCTTCTAATGTCTCACATTAGAATTAAATTAGCATTCGATAAAGCGAACGCTAGACCCTGCATAATTAATATATGATATATATATTGTTGTATTAATTATAAAAATGATTCTCAAAATTATATTTTTAAAAACTACTTATTTTTTACTTTTCAAAATATACTATAGGATATGGTGATTTTTGTCAAAAGTGATTTTTTGAAAAATTTACAAAACATTAAAATTAACTTTTAGCATTTTAAAATTACTTTTAAGCCTCTAAAAACAATCTCAAATGAACTTAGTCTAAAAACCTTATCTAATGTGGTAAGACCACTTAAAATCTTAAATGCATACATGTCCCAATATTTTCATTCCAATTGGCATTCACCCATTAGATTATTAGTAAATTTAATTATAACTTCATTTGACTGTCTAATATATCAATGCCACCTCAATTGAAATGATAATGGATGGGATACTAGTTGGGAGCATTACTTATTCTTGAAATTTAAACTTTAATATTTTTCTTCCTAACCTCAAGAAATCTAGTCAATCATAATAGGAAAAGAAAGAAAAATGGTGATTAGCTTTAATAAATTTTCGTCGATGACAAAACCTATGAAGATGCATTAATTATTAAGACTAATATAAAAAGGCCTAAATGCATCTATGAAGGAGCTGTAATTTTCACCTTCACATGAATTTGTAGTTATGGAGAACTTGACGTTATTGATTAATTTTAGAGCTAGCATAGGTATCTACAAAAGGCAATCCCATGTCAAGTTAGTATTTGTCTAAAGGCTAAAGAAGAAGAAAGAAAAAGTAGAAGAAAGTGGGAGATGATGAGTTTTTCCCTCCAAGTGGACAATGTTAGACAAGTGTGTTGATATTTCAAAATATCAATATCCTACATTGCTTAGACAAGAGAGCTCAAGTTAGTTTATTAATAGAGACTAATTTTAGTATAATAACAAGCCTATTAAGAGGAGGCCCACGCGCACAAAACCAAACTCAAGAGAGGAGCTCGTTCTAGTAATCTATTAATTGAACTGGGTGCTCGAGCCCAATAACTCACGCGCAACCCTCTAGGGTGACGGGCATGTTTGTTGTTCTCTATTTTCATCATTGTACGTTTGCTGTTCTAAACTATGGTGTTGAAGTGCAATGACATGATAGTAGTCATTGTATCTTAGAGATGGAATCGCCTGTTTCAGTCCTTTTTATACTGATATATTGTATCTTGAGATGCGAAATTTAGTCTTAAGTACAACGCTATCTCACACCTTGACTGTTTGCTAGTTTTCACCAAATTCCCCACTGTTTTTTGTCCTAAATTTTTACAATCTTAAGATAAAACATGAGTAATATTCCATCACAAGATCCCTGTTCATAAACAGCTCCAACAACCACTAGACATACTGCTCCTACAGCCCTTGGACATACGATTCCCACAGCTACTAGACGTATTGCTTTTGCCAAGCTTTCTACTGCTGACCTCTTTACTAGTAATCTTCTCGCAATCACATTTGCTATCATTAGTGGAAAAAACTTTCCCAATACTTCTAAGATTAAACTATTTAATGACAAAAATTTCAAACGCTAGTAAGGAAAGGTCTTCAACATGCTGGATGGTCACAACCTTGTTGACTATCTACAAAAATCACCACTAGAAGAGGGCACTAAAAATTATAATAAGAAACTCCAGACTTGGAATGCTAGTAATAAAGATAATAAACATCATAGAGGGAACTAGCAAGAATATTCAGTATTGTGTATTTGCATACCTTATTACTAGCATTAATAGTAAAGAGGTCAGCAGCAGAAAGCTTGGCAGAAGCAATATGTCTATGATGTTTTTTATCCTTATAAGATTGTGCATGAGATGTGGCCACTATTTAAGAAAAAAAATGTGGTTAAAGATGGTGGGACCCAACAATATTATATTAAGGATTTTCTGTATCTTCGGATGATGGATGAAAAATCTGTTTTTAACTAAATCCATGAATATCACACATCGGTTAATAATCTTAAAAAGGAGAAAATATTTCTCTCTCAACGATTTGTAACTGGAAGTTTAATTGAGAAACTTCTAGAATCATAGAAGGAATATATTAAAACATCCAAGCATAAGAAAAAGCAAGTGACTCTTAAAGATGCTATAATACATATGGATTAAGGAGAAGAATAAAATTAGAGATGCATCTGACAAACCAAAAGAATTTTATTCCAATACAAATATAATAGAGAACACTCCTTAATCTAATAAAAAGTAGAACAACCCTAATAACCCCAAAAATCCCATTACAAAGAAGAAATGTCATTGTTTTGTTTATGAAAAAAAAATTAGGCATTATACTAATCAATGCAGGTATAAAGCTTAGCAAGAGGGAGACAACAAAAATCCTCCCAAAGCCAATATGGTTGAGGGAGAAGGAGATGGAATCATTGTTGTTGTTGTTGTCTCTGAGGTTAACATGGTAAATGGAAACAAAGATTGGGTGATTGATTTTGGTGCTACTGGACATATATATAGCTACAGAAACTCATTCTTTGATTATACTCTAGTGAGGGAAGAAGAGGAAGTTATTTACCTTGGTAGTTCTCGGTCTACAATAGTCCTAGGCAAAGGTAAAATTCTACTCAAGCTTACATCTGGGAAAACCATCTCACTAAGTAACGTACTCCATGTTCTTGAGATCAGATACAATCTAGTGTCTATTTATATGCTGGGTAAAGCTGGGACAAAGTGTCCTTTGAAGGTGATAAAATTATAATGACAAAAAATAAGATTTTTGTTAGAAAAATGTATTATTCTGGAGAACTCTTCAAACTCAATGTATTCAATGTCATTGATCTTTGGCATAAGAGAATTGGTCATGTGAATTTTTCATATGTTAAGAAAATGAGAGAACTTGGTTTACTGTCTAATTTGAGCTTTTCGTCCAATGAAAAATACGAGGTGTGTCTGGAAGCCAAATCCATTAAGAAGCAAGTTCAACACAGAGAAATTGAACTTTTTAGTTTAATTCACAGTGACCTTCGTGATTTGAAATAAACTATGACTAGATGAGGCAAAAGATATTATATTATCTTTATTGATGATTTCTTAAGATATACAAAATTATATCTATTAAGAAATAAAGATGAAGCAAGAGAAAAGTTCTTAATCTATAAAAGTGAAGTTAAAAATCAACTTAATAAGAAAATTAAAAAATTAAGAGCGTGACTTCTCTTTATTCACATGAATCTAATGGTGTAGCTGAAAGGAAAAATAGAATTTTAAAGAACGTGGTAGATGCTATGATAATAAATTATTGGGCACTGCTGAACTTGTGGGAGGGGAAGGTATGTTATCCGCTTGTTATGTTTAAAACAAAATATCTTATAAGCAAAATGGCAAAACACCCTGTAAGTTATAGAGAAGTTATGAGCCTAATTTATTATACTTCAAAGTGTGGGGTTGTCTTACCAAAGTTCTCAAATTGGATCTTAAGATAATAAGATTGGGACAAAAATAACCAACTGTATATTTATAGGATATTCCCACAATAGTGCTGCTTATAGGTTCTTGGTATTACAGAATAAAAGTACCTTATTTAAGGTTAATACTATTATTGAGTCCAATAATACTAAATTCTTTAAATCTTCTTTTAAAAAAAAAAAAAGACTAGCATTGAGAAACAATTATCTTATACTGAGTCAACAATTGATACTTTAGAAAGCTCAAATATTGAACTAAGGAAAATCAAAAAAATGAGAAAAACCACTAATTTTGGTGGTGATTTTTATGTTTTTCTTGTTAAGAATGATCTTTAGACTTTCATAGAAATTATGACTTATCTAAACACACCATTGTAGAAAGAAGCTATCATCAATGAACTAGATTCCATCATGGTAATCATGTCTAGGAATTAGTTGACTTACCTCCAAGTACAAAACTTATTGGGTTTAAGTGGATTTTCAAAAAAATAATTAAAAGCTAATGGATTTATTAATAAATATAAAGCAAGGTTGGTGGCCAAGGTCACATAGAAGAAAAATATAGATTATTTTAACACTTACGCTTCTGTAACTCAGATTGCATCCATTAGATTTTTTATTGCTCTTACAACAATTTATAATCTATATGTGCATCAAATGGATGTTAAAATAACTTTTCTCAATGGAGATTTGGATGAGGAGATCTATATGGATCAAACAGAAGGTTGTGTAGTTTCAGGTTCTGAGCATAAAGTGTACAAGCTAGTTAAGTCCTTATATGGAATAAAACAAGCTCCAAAATAACGGCATGAGAAATTGGATCAAGTATTGTTGTTTAATAGATATACGATTAATGATTCTAATAAATGTATCTATTTTAAATCCATTGACACGAATACTTTTGTCAGTATATATCTCTATATTGATGATATGTTGATTCTAAGTTCAAATATTGGAATTATTAATAAGACTAAGAAGATGTTTGCCTTAAATGTTGAACATAGTATTGATTAAGTGAAGTATGCTCAAATAATTAGTAGCCTAATGCATTTGATGAATAGTTCAAGACCTGACATCGTGTATGTTATAGGCAGATTAAGTAGGTATACTCAAAATTCAAATGAGAATCATTGGATTGTAGTAGTCAGATTGGCTAGATATTTGAAAGGCACCAGTACTTGAAAGGTACAGTGATGCAAATTAAATCTCCAAATCAAATGAAATCAAATCCACTAGTGGTTATATTTTTACCCTTGATGAAGGTGCAATATCTTGAAAATCTTCCAAGTAGACACGTATAGCTCATTCTACCACGGATCCTAAGCTAATTATTTAGAAAAAGCATGTTTTGAAACTGAGTGGTTGAGAAACCTCTTGGCAAAGCTTCCCAATTCTGCTCACTTTCATACTGTTATGCCAATCCACTACGGATTGTCAAGTTGCTATTACAAGAGCTAGAAGTAAAATATATAATGGGAAAAGTACACACATACATATAAGACACAGTATTATTAAGCAGCTGTTGGAATCTGGTATTGTGAGCCTAGATTTTATAAGGTCGGAGTTGAATTTGGCTGATCTTTTAACAAATCCACTAAACAAGAGTTTGGTAGAGATCATGTCGAGGGGAATAGGACTATTATCTCAATCAGAAGAAAAGAGAGATGGCAAACCTACCTATGTGATTGAAAATCCCTTGAAGTAGATTAATAAGAGTAAAAATAAGTTACTTGCTGTCTTGTAGCACTATCGATATTATATAATCATATTTCATTTAATAAAGATTTTCTTTATTTATGAGTCTTCCTTATGACGAGATAGTGCTTATTGTAATGATTTAGGTTGAGCAATTAAGCTCTTAATGAACTTCATACTCCACTTTTTATGTATGGTAGTGTGTCAAAACTATATAACACACTTGATAGAGGTTCACCTATGTGAGTATGGAATTGGGTTAGTATCTATAAGAGTTAGATAGGCTTCTCTAGAGCACTCATAAATCTAGGGGCACAGGGCCATTAAAGTGCCAAGCCGTAGATCAGCAAAACATTGAGAGAGTGTAATGTGAGCTTCTAATCCTCTACTTCACATAAAATAAATATTAGTTCATAGAAACTATAAGTTTCTCCATATTCCTGTGAGACACAGCTAGCTATTCAATGGCCGGTTCATAGTTAAAAGGCACCAGTTCATATGCATTAAACTCTATAGAGTAAAATAAAGATGACAAATATTGAGTATTTTGAAAAACGTAGGGTATTGTTGGACAAGTATGTTGATATTTCAAAATATCAATATCTCACATTGCTTAGACAAAAGAGCTCAAGTTAGTTTATTAATAGATACTAATCTTGGTACGGTAACAAGTCCATTAAAAGAAGGCCCACATGCATGAAACCTAGCCCAGGAGAAGAGCCCATTTTAGGAATCCATTAACTAGGTACAAGGTGCAGGGGGGACACCCCCTCCCCTAGGGGTGACATCCATGTGCGCGAGTTTAGCCTCTTTTTGTAGTTTTTCCCTTTATATTTAATTTTTTATTTTAATCCAAATTAAAGTAGAAATTTGATTCCAAATCAAATTAGGATTTAATCAAATCCTTGTATAATTATAATTTGATTTTATGGTGGAAAAAGGTTTAGGGCTTCTGTTTATAAATATAACCAGTTCTATCACACAATTTTCATCTAAAAGTCTGCTCTCTTTTCGTTGTTCTTTATTTTCATCATTGTGTGTTTGCTGTTCTAAACTATCATGTTGAATTCAGTGATGCAATAGTAATTATTGTATCATAGAGATCAAACCGCCTGTTTCAGTCCCTTTTGGATTGAGATATTCTATCTTGAAGCACGAAATTTGGTCTTAAAGATAGTGTTGTCACATGCCTTAATTGTTTGCTGGTTTTCATCAAATTTCTCGTTGTTTTTTGTCCTAAATTTCTACAGACAATATCCTTACAATAGCTTTCTACTCCCTTTCTTTGGAAGTATATCTCTATTTATAAATAATAGGTGACATGTGATTTAGAATATTGTGTTTACCCTAATCTTAAGGAAAAATGTCAATCGTTACTATTTGTAAACTTGCATATAGATTTGGTTATGAGGAAATATACATATTTGTTCTATATGTACATATTTTAGGTATGTTTTCCTTAGACAATGGCTTCCAAAGCCATCATGGGTTTAGTTCCTCCTTCCATCCGGAATAATTCCTTCTTATTTTTAAAAATGGACAAATGACAAGACTTAGTTTCTTAGAAAATTGGGTACCTACAATCTTGAAGGAATCCACTTTCATCTAATTATATAAATCCTTTCCCATATCAATTTGTCAATAGAGTGGAATTAAAGCAAGCAAAAATAAATTTCGCAATGAAATAAAACAAAATAGAAAATATGGTATTTAGCAATTTTAACTTGTTTTAATATTAATTAATCCTAAGTCTTAACCACCTAATATAAAATGGCACAAATGCATATTTTTCATACTATTATTAGTTTATTGATTGAAGGAAAGAAAAGAAAGTCGATTTAAACAAAAACAATGAGAAAAATGAAAACAAAGAAATTACATTGTTAATTTTTATGGGTTCGGAGCAAAAAAAAGAAAACTAAAATACTTAAATGAAAATGAAATTAATTTATAAGGGTATTTTTGTAACTGTTGATGTGGTTGCTCCAGTGGATTCAAAAAATTGAGCCCACATCCTTATTGAAGAAATTAAGAAGTGAGATCCTCTATAAAGGACTGCTCTATTCCTTAAGCATGGCTTTATCAATAACGTTGTTTATCTAAGTTTTTACTAATTTAATGGCATCGAAGATGAAGATATGATCAGTTGGCATGACCAGGAGAGTGCAAGTGGGTTAAAATTTTATTCTAATATGATAAAATCAAAATTACCAAATTAGTCCCTATAATTAATAGCTTGTTAAAACCTAAGCTCTTTGCTAGTTATGTAATCCAATAAATCCTACATGAGCCTATCGTGGCAATACTAGGAATTCAATCTTGCAGGAGCTAAGTTCAAATAATAGTATAATTTGAAAAATGGTTAACAAAAAATAAATATCAAAATAAAAATTCATTAAAATATTTAATTCAATACATTTATAATTGTCCCTGATATATTTTTATACGTTGAAAACATTAAAGAAAAACATCATCATTACAACTACAAAATATATCTTTCTCTATATATACAACAATATTATAATTCAATCCTTGATATCTCATCTAATTTTACAAACAATTTTGTAAAAAATTCATAGTTGAAAATGTCTTTCTACTGTAGTTCTGACAACTTCTAAAATCAATATAATTTATTCTTCTTAGCATCAACTATTTTTCTTATTAACTCACCAATCCCTTTTAATCTTGAAAAATTGCTACTAGAACCCACATCCATAATGCAAATATTAAGTTGAATTTCAAGTGTCATAAAATCCATGAAAGAAAAACCACTAGGATAAAACTCAAAGATGAAGTAGTTTTTGTTTTTTTTGTACGAGGAGAGTTAAGGCCTTAGGGATTTCAAAATAACAATATTTCTTTGTGGGTTAGAAGTATAAAAACAAATATATGATGTTGATGTATAAATCGGGTCAGCCACGTTGTTGCGACTAGGCTTCCATGTCAACACTTGAATTAGTTTTTCCTTATAGGAGACGTCATTGTTTGCACTCATTCACCTTGAGCAGCTACCAACTCTTACAAACTCTTCAAGTCAAGTTTACTTGCATTCACAGTAAAAGATTAGAGGTCGTCAGATGTTTTTTCTACGAAAATCTTTTGACGTTCAAGTCAGTAATTGGGCCTATAAAGAAAAACCCACACCTCTTGTGGTTTGATTTTTATATATATATTTTTAACAAAATTGAACTCTTTCACTTAATTTTAGAAGAATAAAAGAAGGTTTTGTATCCAAAGTGACATAGTTCAACCTAGTAATTTTGTGTTCCACTTTTTATCCTGGATTTTATGGGGCTTTTATAGGTAATCGAGTATGCAGTGTCAGTTTCTATATGTGGATGTTATTAGATTGAATGTGCTGCTTGAATGATGAGTTAATGCGTTAGTTACAAGGTAGTTATTAGGTTGTTGTTTGAATAATGAGTTAATATGCTGGTTATAAGGTAGTTACTGGGTTACAAGTTGACCGTTTGAAAGTGCACGAGTATCATGCCTGAATTCTCTAAAGGAGCTCGCTAGTCGATCTTTAACCAAGTCTTTAGATCGACCTGATTCTAGTCTTCCCAACATAAATTGTCTGTTTGACTTCATATAATTGAGCTCAACTTTTACTTTTGTTTCAACTCAAGGAGGCTTTAAAACTTAAAGCCTTCCTTATAACTTTTTGAAATTGATCGCCTATTCGACTTATTCTAATAGAGTAAATTTGGGCAAACTCTAACTTTTATCTCGCCTCGAGCAGGCTTTGAAACATTAAGTTTTTATTTGCCTTAGAATATTTTTTGTAACTAACTGCTTGCTTGACTTTTTAATTGAGCAAATTTGAGCATATGTTGACTTTTGTCTCGCCTCAAACATGTTTTGAGACTTCAACAAGTCTTTATTTTCCTTAGAATATTTTTTATAACTAACTTCCTGCTTAACTTCAACTAATCGAGCAAATTTGGACAAACTTTGACTTTTGTCTCGCCTTGAGCAGACTTTGAGACATTAAATCTAAATTTGCCTTAGAATATTTTTTATAATAATTATCTGCTCGACTTTGTCTAATCGAGCAAACTTAGGCAAACTTTCACTTTTGTCTCACCTCGCCTCGAGCAGGCTTTGAGACTTTAAGCATTTTATTTGTCTTAGAATTTATATATAGACGAAAAAACTTTACTGAATTAAGATGGTCATACTTATTTGCTTGTAATTCATAAATTACAAATCATAAATAAATGAAACCATATCATAATTATAATAAATCAGTTCATTATAAGGAGAATGCGTATTGAAAATACTTCTTCAGATACTCCACATTCCGTGACCTTTTGACTTCTCGTCCATCCACATGAGCTAGCTTGTATGCTCTTAGACCAACTGCTCACAAAAACTCTGTACGGGCCTTCCCAATTATGACCAAACACCCTATGACTTGGATCTTTAGTATTTTGATTAACTCTTCAGAGCACTCAATCACCATTTTTGAATTGTCGTATTCGCACATTCTAGTTATAATACTGCGCAACTCTTTGCTGTTATTCAGCAGCTCTTTGTGACACAATCTCCTTTTTTGCATATAGCATGTCCAGATTTAAGTACATTGGCTCACAATTTTGCTCTCTGTCCAATATGCGCCCATTCCACTCTTTATTAGGACAATAGTCTTATGACCAAAAGCTAAGGCAAACGGGGTCACTCTTGTGGCAGTCTTGTATGTAGATCTATAAGTCCAAAGCACGCAGTGCAGCTCATCAGCACATACATTTTTTTTCCTCTCCCAACCGCATCTTTAGGAGCTTCTTGAAGACCTTATTTGCTCTTCCACTTATCCATTTACTTTTGGGTGAGCAGGTAAGTAGAATCTTAGCTCGATTCTAAATTTTAAGAAAAAAATCCTTGAAATTGTGGTTATTAAATCTCTACTTACTTTATGAAATAATCGATCGCCACAATGGAATGTGTGGCTGCTACTTGCCTTTTAGACAGAGGCCCAATTAGATCGATTCCCCATTATACAAAAGGCCATGGTGAATACATTGTAGTGAGCTTTTCTGGCAATTATGAAAGGAAGTTAGCGAAATTCTGACAATTCTTGCAACTCCTAGTTTTCACTTGCACACCTTGGTGCAATGTCAGCTAGAAGTATCCCTGCCTTAGAGCTTGAAAAGCCAAGGATCTTATACTAAAGCTGACAAAATTTAATATGACCCAGTAACACAACATGAACACGACACAAATAAATGGGTATGGGTCGTCAAATTTAACACGATTATTAATATTACCCATTTATCCAAAAATTGACACAATTCTATTTTCTATTCTAAATTAATTTATAAGTGATTGGCATTAAAACTTAAATATTGCACATGATTCTTTTTTTTATTTTTATCTTTTTTAAAGGATGAACATATATACAATATTTCATTTAAAATTTTTTATATAGATTAGAACTTCAATAGTTTAAATGTGAAAATTATTGTTAGGCATATATATTTGATGATATTATTATATATATATATATATATAATTAAAACTTTAATAGTGTAAATGTTTCATATTTTAGTAGATATGCATATTTTATATTATCGATAAATTATTATTATTATTATTTAAACAGTGTGCAAATATTTAATATAAATTTTGTTAAATATATAGATATTAAGTAGGTTATTAGGTAATCTATTTATTTTTCATGTTGGGTTAGGGTTTCAATATTTTGATACGATTATTAAATGGGTCGTATCGACTTAAATTTGACAAGACATGAACATGCCTGTGACCCGTTTTTCTAGTTTTAGATCTTATTCCTAAGTAGTTTCTATAAATCTCCTCATATTTCTCCCTTAGTACATAGTCTTCTTCATCATCATTCAAACATTGCAGGAAGGGTAAAGTGTACCCTCGCTGATATAGCACCTCATCAATCAATGTATATCTAGCTGCTTGACATCTCAGCTTTCTTACATGCTTTTTATTCATCAAACTATCCTATTTCAAATGTGGGAGACAATTAAATCCATCTATGAGCCCTTCACATGATATTCATCACCTCCTCTTCTTGCTTGACATTCGATGAGGTTTTGACTTCCATCAAAACAGACTTTAGCATTTTTACATCTGCTATTACTGCCATCCTTGCGAAGATGTCTACTCGATAATCTTTAGTCCTCGATATCTGATCTACCTCCACTACTCGAAACATCTTCATTAACTGCCTTGTCTTCTGTAGATATGCCTCTATCTTTTCACTTCTTGCTTAGAACCTCTCGTTGAGATGATTGGCTACAAGCTAGGAATCTATTTGAATATTTACTTCATTCCACTAAGACCAACTTCAACCTTGCAAGCCTGGTTGTTGGTTACTTTGAACTCAAACCTTAAAGCGCAGGGAATTTCTAAACCCTCTAGGCTAACCAAGATCACTTTATTCCGACTCCTGCTTATTATTCCCCACAAGATCTATCTATTGTCATTGTCCAAACCTCGTTATTGTTCTCATCATCTGCCATCTGGTTGTTATCAGCCTCTCTATTTGCCTTAGTACATTCAATAACAAAATTAGCTAATGCATATACTTTAATTGTTGCCTTGGTTTAGTAACTGATATCAAACTTGCTTACCTCTACCAACCATTTTACTAGGCGACCAAAGAGGCCTTATACAATATCTTTCTAAATAGTTGGTCTATTATCACGATCACTTGATACACTTGAAAGTAAAACCTCAACTTCCGAGCAGCTGTTATCAGCACAAGTGTTTATTTTTCCATTTTCCGATATTTGGTCTTATTATCTAGTAAGAATTTTCTCATATAATGCATTGGATGCTGAACTTCCATATCTTACCTTGCTAAAATTGAACTCGTGGCCTAATGAGATACGACCAAGTATAAATACAACATATCACCTGCTCATAGTGTTGATAGCAGTGTAGTTTTGAGCAGATAATCCTTCAGTTTTTAGAATGCCTAATTGCACTCAGTAGTTCAATCAGTCTTTTCCTTTTCCTCATGATTTGGAAGAAGACATGGCAATTGTCCGTTACTCGTGAGATAAATCGATTTAGTACAGTTAACTTGGTCGTGAGGCTCTATATCTCTTTGAGTGTGAGAGAAGACTTCATTTCCATAATGGCCCATATTTTCTCAAAGTTCACCTCAATGACTCACCATGACTCTAAAAAATTTATTAGAATTTACCACGAATACTCACTTCTCGGGTTTAACTTTATTTTGTATTTCCTCAGTAACTCAAAAGTCTCCTCGAAGTGCTTTACATGTTCCTCAGGATACTTAGACTTGGTGATCATATCATCTACATTTACCTCCATTGTCCGATCAATCAAAGGTTTGAAGATTCTATTCACTAGCCTCTGGTAAGTTGCACCTACATTCTTAAGGCCAAAAAGCATTACCCTGTAACAGATAAACTTTGATTAGTAATAAAGGTTATATACTTCTCATCTTGCTCATAAATAGTATTTGATTGTAACATGAAAGGGCATCCATGAAACTAAGCAGGCTGTGACCTATCATAGAGTCAACCAACTAGTCTATTTTGACGAAAAACTATCTTTCATGTAAGTCTTATTTAAATTAGTGAAATCTACATGCATTCTTTACTTCCTGTTAGCCTTCTTGACCAGAACTACATTAAAAATCTATTCGAAATAAGTAACCTCCCTAATGAATTCTACTCGTAACAACTTTTTCACATAACTATTTATAGCATCGTACATTTTCTAGTTAGAATACCTCTTTGCTTATTGTCAGTTTATGACACGTGACCTTTGGATCAATCCCCCACATATCCTCATATGACCACACAAACGCATTCATATATGCTCTAAGCACCCGACCAAATTCTTCCTCAACCCTTCTTCTAAACTTGTTATAATCTTTATAATTTTTTCTGTATTGTCTCGCCTTACTTCTACTTCTTTTACATCTTTTTGTGGTTTTTGCCTTTCTTTCTTCAAATTTCCTCGTGCATCAAGTGAAGTTATTTGCATAACCTCTCTGGCTGCTATTTCGTAACAGCTTCTAGCAATCCTCCGGTTACCTTTCAAGGCTTTAACTACTTTATTTACCTTATATTTAAGAATCAGTTAATGAGTAGACATCACAGATTAGTTAATCTTTATAAACGATTGCCTAAGAATTATTTGATGCGGACTGTTTTCTTTGACTACCACATAGTCCAACGTCATTGTCTTTTTAAATGGTCATAGGCAATTCTACAACCCCTAGAGGTGTTAACCTCCTTCTTCAAACCCTTTTAAGAAGGTGTTACTGTGCTCCAGCTTCAAATCCATAATTCCCATCTCATCTGGTTGGACTTGAAAAAATATGTACCGAGCTTCTTGAGCTAACAAGTACCTGTTGAACTTCCTACTTGTTACATTAGCTTTTATGACCTGAACATCTTCATAAGGATATAAAACCCCCCTCATCATCCTCCTTTGTCCACATAATTGAGGCATATCTGGTTTTGGCTCACTTTACTACTAACATATTGAAGAGTACTTCCCGGCTGGTCATTGCATATCTACCATAACTCTTTTTGGCTCTATTCGAATCCCCAGCCAATATGGAACCCCCTACAATTACTCTAACTATGGGCTGCTCATGACCATATCTTTAGTATTCTCCTTCCCTAACACATACTTCGAATTTACTGTATGATATGCACCGTTAATAAACTTTTCAAAATACTGATTCCTTACAAAGTTCTCTATTTAGTTTTTACGGTCACGGTATTAAGCCGTTGTATGTCCATAAGTATCATGGAACTAACAAAATCTACTCCTATCATGCTTATTAACTGGTTTAGTAATCAGTGATAGTGGATACAGCAGACCTCGATCTCTTATAGCATAAAACAGCTCCTCTAATGGAACTTTTAAGGAACTGTACTGTTTATAAGTAGGGCTCTAGTCAATCATTTGCATAAATCTATCATTGGAAAAATTATTGTTTGTAAGTACAGATGGTGGAGGGTTTGATCTGTTAAACCTGCTATTTTATGTTTGATAGTTTATTGGGTTGTTTTAGTGAAGGTGATTATAAGTCTATTGATGATCTCTCTATTGATCTCTAGTTGAAGTTCGAGAAGGTGGGACTCAGCTGCAGTAAGACTGAGGTGGCTTTTGATTGTGATTATAAGGAATGACTCTGCTACCTTCCTCTCTAGATTCTCCTCTCCTTTCACCTTAATTCTTCTACCTGCTTACTTCTAACCCTTACTACTTTCTCCTCCTCAATCTTAATATCTCTCTTCACCTGCTCATATACAAAAAAATATAATGGAATCACCAGATTTCTCAAGTTATACCACGTTCTTCATATCCTCGTTCCTTATTTCAATCCTCTTAAGACATGATTAAAGGTTCCAAGATCAAGAACTGTTCGATATTATCTCTTCACAAACTTCTTGGGAGGCTCCTCTTCTCTTTGCCTAATCTGTATTAACTCTATCATATCATCTTTTGAGACTACTGTCCCACGACATTATTCTGCAAACTCCCTTTATAGTTGCTCAAAACTTCTAATGCTCTCGAGAGTTGTATCACAAATTACCTCGCTATCTAACATACTACTCACGTGCTCGCTCTTCTTAGGCTAGCGAAAAAGCTCTATATCTTTGTGCTTATGTCAGACCCTAGACTCTTGTCATGTCATTAAAAGGGGTGGATGTGCACTAACAAGTTACTTAAAAAAACTTGAGATCAGAAAAGAGAAAATCCTTGAGTATTATAGCACTCATGATCTTTGCTGAGAGTGGAGACTCGCTATCTAGCATAATCCTCTAACTTAGAGCTCTTTCTCAACTTTGCATCTCATTTATAACCTAAGCCAGTCTTCATAATTCACCTTCCAATTATATTGCTCGAGCTAGATTTTGTGCTGCAACCTACTTGCGCTCTTGTTTGGCATCATTTAAATAATGTCTAACCTCTCTTTCCTTGAGGCTTGCCCTTACTCTGTCTACTGGGTTTTGTTCGCTACGTAACTGACCTCTTATTCCTAGGTCTCATTCATTACTCATCCTTCTATTACTTGACTCTAGTATATCTCGATTTTTCTCTAGATTTTCGTACTTGACCTTCTTTGTTCATTTCTTAATTCATGCAAAATTGTCATCAAACGTTCCATTTGCTTCTCCATTCTTTTCATCTTTTCTTGTACTGCTCTATCATCAGCTTCATTTGATATCTCCCTCAGCATAACGGACTTTCTTAGCCCATTTCCTCGTGAATTGCTATCTCCAGTACTCATGTTTTCCCTATCTACAACTGCTATAACTTTCTTCTATGATCTGGCGTCGACAAAAGTGACTTTTTGCTCTAATTCTCCACAAACGACGCCAAAATATTCATGCAAAAATCTGGTCGAGCTCGTTGTTGTGACTAGGCATCCATGTCAACACTTGAATTTATTTTTTCCTATAAGAGACATCATTGCTTACATTCCTTCACCTTGAGCAACTACCAACTCTCACAAACTATTCTTGCCAAAGTTTACCTACATTCACAGTAAATGATTAGAGGTTACCGAATGTTTTTCTGGTGAAAACTCTCCGACGCTCAAATCAATAATTAAGCCTTTAAATGTTGCAGCTCTTGTGGCTGGATTTTTATATTTTTCCGATTTTATGAAATTTTAGAAGAATAAAATAAGGTTCTATATCCAAAGAGACAAAGTTTCCCCTATTATTTTTGTCCTCCCCTTGTTATGCATTTTGTGGGGCTTTTATAGGCAGCCGAGTATGCCGTATCAGTTTCTATACATGTATGTTACTAGATTGAATGTGCTACTTGAATAATGAGTTAATATGTCGGTTACAAGGTAGTTGTTGGGTTGTTGCTTGAATAATGAGTTACTGTGTCAATTACAAGGTAGTTATTGAGTTGCGGGTTGACCACTTGAAAGTGTGTGGCTGTCGTGCCTGAATTTTCTAAAGGAGCTCGTTGGTCGGCCTTTGACTAAGTCTTTGGATCGACCTAATTTGGTCTTCTCACAGACTCTTCGGCCTACCACATGTATAGGACTATATGAGTATCTCCTTGGAGAACTATCTCTAAATCAAAAGGAGTTTAATCTACTCGAGTACTGCTGCTATTAATAATACCCCAAACATATGATATTTTAGTTATCTTAAAAATTCAATAGGAGCTTTTACGTAAATCAAATAAAAAATGAGAACAAATATCAAAATAAATTGTAAATTTTGCAATGCCCCGAGTGGCACTAACACTTTGAGCCCACGCATCCCTTAAGTAGAACTTAGCCTTAATAAATTTACTAGATAATTTGCCTATCTTCTACACCACATCTCTCATAATGAGGCCCGAAGGAATGGCTTGGGTCCACTTTTATTGCATAAGAAACAAATTTATCGGTTAACGAGTGATATAATGTACAGCATACGAAACGAGATATACTTTTGCATGACATCGATAATATAAAGCGTACTACCTTAATTTTTGCATGTATGTTCATCACATGAATTTAAGGATTCTGTAAATACATTTGCATGTCCTCTGTAATAGGAAGAAAAATTTTTAGTTAACTTGCATGTCTGCATTGCTTGATTTTACAGGTGCAGAATATTACGCTGCAATCGCATGACCACTTTTTCATGAGCTTATGTGGCCTGCTCCTGTAGCCACCTATGCATGATAAAGTATTAGTTCTGTCGTGTATTAAGTAGACCATCAGGGCCTTTCATAATAGTCTCATTTGACTGCACTTTGACTAGAACTCAAATCTAATTTGTCCTTATTTCGGTCCTGAATTTCATGGGGTTTTTGCTTGAGTATTTTATTTTAAGTGAAATTAAAATTAATTCATACTATTTTTTGCATTTACATACAAGGTGTGCAAAGTGTGTGTGTGTGTGTATATATATGTATAATTTATTTGATGAGTGTGTTGAGAATATTAAAAGTGTTCAAAATATATTTTAAGATGCAAATAACTTACTCTTTTATTAATTGCCCTGTAATTAATACGTTACATGTTAACACGAGTCGAACATATTTGTGGTTTATTTAATTTTTATTATTATTTTTGTCAAATTTTTCTTTTAGTTAACAACTCTTGCAATTGAAGATTTAAAATGAAAAATAATGTGAAAAAGTGGTTTAAAGACAGAGAATCTTGAAACAAGGACTTAATCACTTAAGGATTAGTTTATATGTGCTGCCTCTTCATGAAGCAACAAGGATTGTTATGTAATAACGACCAAACAACTAAATAACTTGTTGATGCAGTTTTCTGCGTGCTCTCGAGTAAGGTTGTAGACTTCTGCTCGCAGGATGCTCGAGTAGGAATCCCTGCCAATCTCGGTTTTCCTCTATTCTCCGGAATAGCGATTTCCTTGAGCCTGTGCTCAAAAAACAAGGTCATGGGTCGCCGAGTGTTTTTCCGGCGAAAACCCTCCGACGCTCAAGTCAGTAATCGGGTTATTCCTTTTGTATCCCTCTTTGTTCAAGAGACCGGAGGGATAAAATAATCTCTGGATAAAAAATGACCAGGATAGAGAGAATCCAGAAGACCAAAAAGAGAATAAAGAAGAAGAAGAAGAATCTAAAAAACCGAAGAACCCCCGCCACTTACACTTCGATTCATACTTATTGCTCTGTTTTCCCGCCATTTCTCTTCGGAGTCCGCCATTCCCGTATTAACAGTGTCTGGGTCCCTCTAACAGCTGGGGTTACTGTGGCACACCCTAGGAATGCGGGATGTCAGGTGGGCATGGATTCCCGTAGCCTAATGATAGTATCGGGCATGCGCGTATGAAATGATGACACTCGTGAGGCGTGTCTAGCCATCGATAATGATGACGACACCATACTGTGTGGTGTATCGGCCAGATATCGATTTTCGTGTTGAGTTGTTGGAAGAAAGGGTCAAACTATTTCGAACCGGCTATGCTCGAATCTTGCATTCTCTCCGTGTCGTCGCTGGTGTGACTGAGTCATGCCCGGGGGTTTGAAAACCTCGAGTAGAAGAAGGAGCTCGGATTTCGACCAACCCTATGGCACTCGACCTTGACCAGCTTTGATGGGGTGACCTCGAGCAGAAAAAAGAGCTCGAGGCTCTACCAGTCTTGGGGCACTCGACCTTGACCAGCTTTGACGCCTAGTAAGGTCGTCTTCGTGCCAGCGGTCAAGTCTTCCGCTCGAGCCGGGTTGACTTCGAGGGGGCCTGCTCGGTATTACCCAAACATAACTTCTTCAGGAGGCAAGAGATGAACTCAAAACTCAGAATATGTGTAAAGCAAATAATGGGAAAAAGAGCGAAAGCCCTTGTTGTTTGATTAAATTAATTAAAACTCTCCTGATGTTTTAATACACATTCAATGCCTCCTTGAATGTCAATCTTTTTACTGAACTTACTATTTTACTCTTGGTGGTTGTTTGATGTTAGAATATAGATTCCTTTAATTATTTAATTAATTGAATGATTTTTTAGTCATTATTAAATACAAAGTCATTAGAAAAAGTAAGAAAACTGTCATAATTGTTAATTACCCAAAAATCTTTCTGAATTAATTAAAAAATTAAATGCAAAATTAATATACATTTACTATCATAATTCTGATTTTTTTTTGAATTTATTAAAAAATTAAATGTAAAATTAATAAATTGAGTGTATTTGACAATAAAAATAATATATATTTATATATATTTTCAACTTTTTTATTCAAAATATTAGTTAAATTCCCTTAATTTTTTCCCATATTTTTAAATTTAATTTTTCAATTAATTATGATAAAAAAAATTTTAACTAGTTAAATAATTGAAGTATTCACATCCTTAATATCAAACAACCACCGATGATAAAATGGTAAGATCAGCACAGAATTAATTATGAGAAAAAAAGTTAACAAGTTAAATAATTAAAGTATTCATATTCTTAATATCAAACAAACATCAATGATAAAATGGTAAGATCAGCACAAACTTGAATATGTTTTAAAACATTTGGGGGGATTTCAGTTAGTTTAGTCAGCAATAGCAGGCTTGATTTTTTTTTTTATTCCCAGCAAAGAATTAATTTGATAAATTGGATCTCACAACTGGATTTTTATCAATATATTCCTTAACTAGAATACATCTAAGCGATAAATAAATTTGACAAATACGTACATTTACAATGTATAGTTATTCTTAATTGTTCCGAATGAATTCAATACTGTGGGGATGGAAATCTCTCAAATTTTATTATCACCAGTCTCATTTGGGTCCTCCTGTTCATCATCAGTAGCAAATCTATCTTTCTTTTTGCCCCACAGAAAGCAATAAAGCCCCACAACGATGAGAAATGCCCCGATCAAACTGCAAAATTGCCAACATGACACAATATTAATTTGTTTTCAAATTTTAGCATATATATTGATTAATTATTAACTGTACATGTTTCTGAAAGCTGACCTGCCCAAGTGAAGTCTTTCTGCAAAAGCAATTGCGGAGAATAATGCCACAATAACGAGCTGTAATGGAGTGAACATTGCTGCAAAAACTGGCCCCTTAACGCTAATACACCATGTTTGTATGTAATAGAGCAGCGCTGAGTTTATTACTCCCTAAATCAAATTAATCATATGCAGCTCAATTAGCTATATATATACATATATATATATGATCGATGCTCTAGTAATAATGTCCATATTTTACAAAATTCGTATTTGAACTAGAATCAGAGTTGTATAGCGTTGTATAACTCTAATTCTAATTCTAGTTCATATCCGAACTTTAATTACAAAACCTGAACGTCTGAACATGAGCGAGATTTATATCATTAAAAAACAAATGAAATAAATTTGTGTTTGATGTTAAGTATATATAATATATAAAATTAATTAGACTCACACAATAGATTATGGTCAAAAGTTGTACGTTCCAGTCAAGTTTCCATAATGTAGGGTTTCTTCCATAGAACAAGGCAGCGAAAGAAGATTGCAAGGATGCAAAGAAGCAAATTAAAGCATTCATCGATAATGGAGCTGGGTAGTCTTTACAAACCATAGCCTGTAATAGTAAAACATATATACAAAAATATATACTTTAGGTATTCAGATGATGAAATCATTGACAGTCAAGTATAAGGTGATGGTGAACATTTATACGTATGTATCAAAATTTTTTAACAACTGTTACTCTTAGTGCACCTGAAGGATAAGCCATGCACTCCATGCAATGTGACTGGTGAGAATAAGAGCAGAACCTTTGAACCAATTTTCATTACCATGATGCCTCAATTGATCGGTATTGTAGATGTTTATGAGGGGCTTTTTCACAAAGCCTTGTAATAGGTATCCTCTTTTCCAGAAGGTGAAGATTAGTGAGCCACCAATGCAAATAATTGTACCTAACACTTTTGTTCCACTTCTGCCACTAGTTATCTTCACTTTCTCCATCCTGATCCAATATGCATGAATTCGTAATAATATTTGCTAAAGTAGCTAAGGCATGTGTTTATTTTGTCAGATAAGTTTTTTGCTTGAAAGAAAAACTTTATCCAAAACATGTCCGTTCAATATCGGTTTCGGTAAAAATTTATTCAATTAATTATTCTCTATGTTAGAGAAATTGTTTGACTCAAAAAGTTTAAGCTAATAGCTTATATATTAATTAGGGTTCAACACTAGTTTTAAAAATAAGTCTTAATAGGCCTATTCTTGTGAAACGTGAACTAAGACGAAGCTCACCCATTAGTTGAAAAAATACAGTTTAAAAGTGAGTACTTATAAAGAAATAATTGAAAGAGTTTGCATATAGTATAGAACTTGAGGTTTAACTCTAATATCACGTTAGAGAAATCGCTTGACCCAAAAATTTTAAGCATTTAAGATAAATCTTAAAGCTATATATAATTTCAACTATTGCGTTATATCAGATTTATTAGAAATTTTAGCTATGTCAAAAAAATATATTATTTTGCCATATTGAAAATTTATGTCTAATAGGTATGAAAGTAACAACAAAGACATTTTGCTTAAGTTTTGAAAAAATAGTGATTAACTTGATAATTGTCCCGTATCCAAGTGATTAAAGGAGAATTTACCCACGTAAATACTGAAGTCAAGGAAATTAGATAATTAATACCCGAGAAGAAACGCCAAGAGAAACGTGAAACTGGGAATAACATTATTCAACGCAGCAGCTACTGTTGGAGAAACGTAGGAGAGGCCAGTGTAGTACACATTAAGATGAATGGTAGCACCAAGTAATGCAAGCACAAAAATCTTTGCCATCACTGCAAAAGAGAGCTTGGGGCGCTGCTTCCTGCTTTGCAAATGTATCGACATTTTTTCAAACAAGATCTATAACTGTGCTGATTGAATTATATTGATTTTTTTGTGTCATATTTAATCATAACAATCTACGCTTAATATTTAGTTGCTGATTTATTTTTATGTAACACTTACTAATCATATATAGTTGTCTGAAAAAAAATCGCAAAAACTCATATCAGCAATGAATCTAAATCCTGAATCAAGAAGACATAATATACTCAACTAAGAATATGAATTGATAAATGCATACCTTTCGAGGACATAAGCAAAGGGGCTTAACAAAACCATGGCCATTACATGCCGGTAAACTATAAAGACCAGATGATTTAGTCCTCTTTCTAGGGAAATTTTCACGAGGATGTTTGATCCACCGTAAGCAAATTGAAGGAGCGTCATTGCCACATAAGGACTATAAGCTTCCGTGTTTATGCACTTCATTTTGCGATTCATAATTAGGGGAGTTTCATGCACCTTGTTTATAAAGGATTGAAGAATCAATCTCAGCCACTTCTCTTTACTATACGTACGTAGGCCTTTTTTTCTTTTTCCTTTTCAGTATTTAAATAGCATTAATGGATTACACATCTTATTACTTAGATAGTGGAATTCAATATCATTCCAGCACTATGATGATGATGCTCCACAGCCACTGTTTGCATGCATACACCGCTAGCACAAAATTGTTAAAACTTCCCTTAAATAATATTATTGATATTATTGATTTCTTACCTATCACAGATCAGTTAATTAAAACAAAAATAATTATTCTTTACAAAATTTGGGTGCTGTTCGTAGAGCTAGAACATTAAGGAGAAATTCTACATCCACTAAGAATAAATGTTGGGCTAAGAATTTAATCTTAAGTCAATTTTGACTGCTAAGCTAATTGCATATGAGTTAGCACCATGAGTGTACATCCAACTAATAATTAGTTTTGGACCAAATATATAAACTTGACACCCATTAACCATAGAAAGATCACCTTGCACACGATAGGAGGTGATAAGGAGAAAATTTCACACATTTCAAGACTAAGAAATTTTAGGAAAAATATATTACATTTACTGAGTATTGAATTTAAGTTAAATATATAAGAATTAAACAACTCTCAATTCTAGAGCTAGTTTCTAAGTTGAGTTAGGCTTGTAGGCTTCTACATAGTATGGAGCCAGACTCATGCTATTTTACTATGTGACAATAACAAGTTAAAAAATTAGCCTACACATAATGGGAGGTTTTAGAAAAAAAAAAAATTTCACATCGATTAAGTATTAAATTTGAATTAAATATATAAGACTTAGACGACCATCAATTTTAAACTTAATTTTTTTGAGTTGAGTTAAGTTCCTAAGTAATCACGGACTAAATAAATAAGCTTCAACCCACTACCTTCCACATGATAAGAACCATGGAAAAAAAAATGACATAATCTTAATTTTATGGTAAGCATATAAATTTAAGGCAGCCCCGTAATCTTTCAGTTAGTTTTTTAACATTAAGTTAGACTCCTGAACTTGTACGGTGAAATATATAATAGTAATAAACAAATAAGGTAATTGTTAAGTTACTTCGAAAGTAACTTATTTTTTGCACACAATCATACAAAAAATAATAACAAAATATATGATTTATTTATTTTTTGTGAGGAGAATAAGTTACTTTAAAAGTAACTTAGCATGACTCAATAAATAATATCTTGCAAAAAAATATGCGACCAACCTTTAAAGTTTCAAAATTGGGAAGTAATATTATATCAAGGCAATATTAATTTCCTTCTTCACGCCCACAGGCACATGTACAGCCAATCGAATTAGCTTGAATCCTCTCTTGATGTGAAAAATATAGTAGCCTACATGCATGACGATTGACAAGGATAAAGTAGACATGTTCGGCATGCCAAGTCTAGGAAGTAACTTGAAATTTGAAAAGCAACTGCCATTATTTATTAGGCCGTGTTTGGGGATTGACTGTGCCGAAATATTATAATTTTTAAGTTATAATTATTATGAAAAAATTTATAATTATATAATAAAAATTAATAATATATATTAGATATAATTTTTCATCATATAAATAGTAAATTAAATCAATTTTTAAGCTAAAAAATTAAGTCCCAATATTAAACTGGACTAAATATTTCTTCTCTTTTATCACTTTTCTCCTGGATTTTTTGTTTGTTTTTATTGGTTTAAGTTTGATAGCACTTTTCTACTTAAACCCACCTGAATAATTATTTGGCAAAAAGCTTGATTTAAAAATCAGTTGCACTGGCAGTCTTACATCATTAACCGTATATATTCTATTCTATATTGAATGCTCAACCTAGCTGAAATGTTCGCTATTGTTAATTGTATGCTGAACCTTGCCGTCAACTTTCAATTTGCAGAACATGCATGATGCACATTTAATTGTCCACTCACATTTAAATTAATCAAAGTTCAGCCACTTTCTCCCACTAATTGAATTCAGTCATGTTATATATTAACAAGTAAAGAAACATGCGGCCAAGCGCTTGCCAACTAATCAGATTGAAGCCAAGGTGGAACTCGGAAACTCGAGCACTATCGGCCAATAGCGGTGCTTCTTCATTTTGTAAATTATAATCACATGCCATTAATTTCCTAGTGCGTTTACTTTTCGACTGAAAAATCAGAATTTTATTCCTACATAAACTTTATAAGGAAATTTATCTACCGATCAGCTTTCTTTTTCTTTTTTTTTAAATATATAATTCTTAATTTTTTTTATTAAACTCTACTTTTAATTATATTTTTTTTATATGTCTACTTTTGTCCTTAAACTATTAGATAACTAACGAAATATGAGATAAATAATGTCAGCAAACCCTTATGACATTAATGAAATTATAACAGTTTGTTAATAGAAATAAACAGATGAAAAAAATATAATTTGAAGTGGAGTTCAACTAAAAAAAAAATTAAGAATTGTGTATTTTTAAAAAAATAAAAAAAATAAGTTGTTGGTAGATAATTGTTCATTTTATAATCGTGGGGCTATTTAAATTCATTAAAATATTTTCTAATCTATTTATTAATAATTTTTTAATACAATAAACCCATTAAGTAATTTACTGCAAAGGGATATTATAAATTAAAAACAAACAATTTTATTCATCCAAACTCGGGATCAGCAATTTTTCTACCTTAAAAAAATTTTATTCGATATCAATCATCATTATAATGCGGGTAAAGTTCTTATCATGAGTGTTGTATTGATGGTGATTACTAAACAATTTCTTCATATATATTTACAGCATTTGAAAGCCCTTTTTCTCATTTTATTCTCTTCACAATAATATAATAAACTGGTAATATTCTTCTTAAAAGTAGCATGTTCAATTGTGATTTGATTGAGGGAGAGAGAAGTAATCTTCCTATAGAGAGAGCAAAAGAAGAGAAAAAAATATTGTTTAGAAATTTTTTTTTTTTTATTTTAGCCTAAGGTAATTTTTGGCATTTAACTAGATGCATAGAGTAAAATTTAAAATTTTAAAATACCATAATCGGTGTAGTGAATAAAGAGGGAGATTCTCCCTTATTATATTCAATATGTATTATTTACCTTCTTACTATTTTTTTAATAGTCAATAACCCCTCTAACAGCATAAGTTTATAAATAGAAATTAAAATAAAAAACTAAGTATTAAAAAAAGAAATATATGTTTTATTATGAATAAAAAATTAATATAAAATATTTTTTCTTGAACTTTTTTCTTTTATAAACATTTTCTTATAATAAATATTTTTAAAATTAAATGTAAAAAGCACAAAAAAATTATTATTTATTTTATAATAATTTTTTATTTATGATTCAAGTTTCTTATTATAATTTTTTATATTTTTATCATTTTTTAATAATTTTTTTATATTTATCATAAAAAATATTTATAAAATAAAAAAGTACAAGAAAAATATTTTATTTTTTTATGTTAAAATATATATTTCTTATTTTTAATACTTAACTTTTTATTTTAATTTCTATTCATATGATTTATTTAATTTACAATAAATAGAATAAAAGTGTATTTGAGAATAACGGTAATATTGTAAACTTATATTGTCAGGGGAGTTATTGACTATTAAAAAAATAGCAAGAAGATAAATAGTAACATTGAATATGATAAGAGAAAAATTGACAATCTCCCAAATAAATATGTATAAAGAGTATTTTAGTGGGTTTAAATAGCCGGTCCAATTTATAAGCCTAATTTTGTTCATCGTTTAAATATTGAAAAATAAAAAATTTCTTAATCAACCAAACTTTAATCAATTGAAATCAATAGTGACTATTAATTTTCTAATTGCATCCTTATTGCTTGCCATCGTCGCTCATTGTTGTTGCTCACCTCTGCCCTTACATCACCATCACTCATTGTTGTCATTTAAGGATGGCAATGGGTCGAGCTCAGGCTTGGCCAATCCTTAACCCGATTCTCTACATGATTTATTAGACCCTGCCCCTTAAAAAGCTCAACCATTACTTGTGTTTATTTGTTTTATTTAGAGCTTTTATTTTATAAGGAGGTATTGTGCATTTAGACTTTTTAGAAGTGTTTTTATAGTTTTATTTTTAAGAAGATGGTGTATTTAGAATATTTAAAATTTTATTTTATTAATATTTCGGCCCAAGGATCGGGCTTAAGCTTTTTCATAAAACCCTTACCATGTCCCGAACATGATTGGGCTCAAATTCTTGAGCCCTAGCCCAACCATTGGCCCTAAAATTTTGCCCACATCCCCACCAATTTTGGCAATATCAATTAGGCCTAGGGTCGGGTCGAGCAATTTTGTCATCATTGCTAATATTGGATTGCCGATCATCTATTAGGCAATCAGATAAATAAAAACCATAAATCAGATTATTATCATTATCATCATCATCATCACCGTTGTTGTTGTTGTTATAAAAATGGTGTCCAACTATTAAGAAGAGATGTTAAGAGTTTTGTATGGAAAAAAATGGGTGTGGCGAGGTTCACAATATATATAACAATAATTTTTTAAATAATGGTAATCACAATAATTAAAATAAATAACGATGATGATAACAATGGTTAACAAACAACAATCTAATGCATTTTGATTTTGATTTTAAAATAAAATAAACGCATCAATAAGAATGTAACTCATTTTGATTCTAATTTCTACTGCTCACAAAAATAATTTATTGTAATTCTCAATCCTCATTATGATTTCAGCTCATTTCGATAAATATATTACTAAATTCTCTAAACTTAGGGTGAAATATAAGGTTAGCAAAAAAGCCTGAGTTGACCCAAGTCTAGCTGGGCCTGGGCTTTAAGCCCGACCCGCATGTAAAAACCTTGAACATGGGCTAAAAATTTTGAAGCTCATTATGAACGGGTCTAGATAAGAGCTTTTATAAAAAGTTTGGACTCAAGCTCGCTTTATTATATATATATATATAGTACTTTGACACTAATTGGATTAATTTTTAATATTAAGTTGAATTAGATTATATTCAATTAAATTGAACTATATATAATATTATCTTTTATTGTGTAATATTGAATAAGATTTCATTAAATTTAATTTAATTTAATACATTAAAAATAATTCTTTAAATAGTTCAGTTATTTTCAAATTATATTATTAATTGTTGAATTTAATAAATAATATAAAATAATATTATGATGAATCAATTGATAATTTTTTATGTTTAATATTATTTAATAGTTTATATAAATGATTGAATAAAATTTTATTATTGTATTAGTTTGTTTTCAATATTAACATTTGTGGGTTATTGTGTTGTGCTGTTAATATTTTGTGTATTAGATAATCGTGTATAATTTAATTTTTTGTTTAGTTTATAACTTTATTAAAAAATTATTTAAAAATAATTGATAAAAGGTGAAGCTTGGCCCCTAACTTGGTCTTGGTCCGATTAATATGAATAAACTTTTTTAAAATTTTGACTTATTCTTGAATGTAGGGGTGGACAAAATACTTGACCCGAAGAAATTTGGGTTAGGATAGGTTCGGATGAGTGCCACAACCCGATCGGATTAAATTTGTGAAACCCGATCGGGTTGTGTTCGGATCGGGTTTGACCCGATCCGATCCGAAAATTCGATCGGGTAAACCTAAAAAAAGAAAAAAATTCAAAATCTATAAACCGGATTTTACCCGAATTAACTCAACCCTAACTCAATTTTACCATAATTGACCCGAATTTAACCCGACCCTAACCTGATACTAATAAATTTTTTAAATCTGATCCGATCCGAATTCAATTCGGATCGGATCGATCGGTTACATTCGGGTTAGAGACTACGATTACTGAATTGATTGGTCGACTAACTCGACCTAACCGAATTGTCCACTACTTGAATGCATAAGTTTGGTGATCGGATCGGACGGGTTGCATTCGTTAAGATCGAATCTGATCACCCGATTACCGAATTGATCGACTGAACCCGACCTAACCAAATTGCCCACCTACTGAATGCATAAGTTTGGGCCTAGACTTGCTTGCAAGCCCAGCCCATACCCACAAATTACCCATGCTAGTGAAGATGCGAGTTTTCAATTCCGAAAATGAATAAATTGTCCGTCATTGTCATCATTCATCAAACTCCAAAAATCCAACCACATAACTTGGGAAAAAACGCGCCATCCAGTTCGGACCTAAAAATGATTTTTAATTTTTTGAAATATTAAATTTAAATTTAAAGGCATAAATCCCTAAATTTGAAAAATAAAAATCCTAACCCTTAATAGAAATTGAAATAAATTTGTTAATGATATAATATAATTGAAAATTAAATCAATTTTTTTCTTTTGTAAATATAACTACTTAATTAGTTTAAGGAAATTAAATATAAAGTTAAAATGGTCCATTACAGAACTAATACAACCTACACAATTTATCTTCAACATAAGAATGTATAAATTCTTTAAAAAAATTTAAAAATTCATTTAAATTTTTGAAAACGTGACTTATGTTCACATCTCAAGCCCGCCATGCGGTCGAGTTGGCAAGTTTTATAAAATATAATTATGTGATGAGTTAAGCTCATTGACGTAACTCATGCACTCAAGGCTTGAGTGCATGGGTTCGATTGGGAAAACATAGAATTATCTTCTCAATAAACTAGGATAGAGTAAATAAAAATTTAGATCAAGTTAAAAGTAGAATTATTAAAGATAATTTAGATAAAATTCTAATTTTCATATATCACTTGATGGAACTCTCATGGTAACATCCGTCTATTAAAAAAAAAAATTTTTGGCTATGAATTGGCTAGCTAATTAATTAACCTCCGTGCATCTTCTTTCCTTGGACAGTAGCAGCCCTGACAAAAACGAAAACACAGACACAACAAATCACATCTTGTGTTCAAAATCAAATCTACAAAAGTCATACTAATGCTTTCACTCAAACATCATGTAGCCAAAACCAGGGCTCTTGTCTCCTCATTACTTCTCATAAACAACAACAACATCGAAACCATTTACATATTCTCTCATTCATCTTATTCAACGGCCTCCCCCGAAGCAACAAAAGCAGAAACAGTCGTCGGCGGAAGCTCCAGGGACGTGGTGCTTTCATTCAAAGAATGGTTCGGCTTGAAGTCCCAAAACAGCGCCGTTTTGGATCGAATTTTCCAAATCTTGAGCACCCACGACGACGAGGACTTGTCCTCTCGCTTCGCCGCCGATGAGGCCCTTTCCCAACTGGGTATTCGCCTCACCGAATCCTTCGCCCTTGAAGTCCTCAATTACGGGAAAAAAACGAAGGACGTGCTGTCTTGCCTCAAGTTCTTCGACTGGGCTGGCCGCCAGCCTCACTTTAACCACACGCGCGCCACGTTCCACGCCATTTTCAAGCTTCTCAAATATGCTAAACTCACGCCTTTGATGGTAGATTTTCTTGATAATTACAAGAAAGATAGATACTATTATCAGGTGAGGTTTAATGATACCCTCGTGATGGGGTATGCGCTCGCTGGGAAGCCCGACATTGCGCTCCACCTGTTTGGTAAAATGCGGTTTCAAGGTATGGACTTGGATGAATATGCTTATCACGTGCTTTTGAATGCTTTAGTTGAGCAGGGTTGTTTTGATGCTGTTGCTGTCATTTCTAAGCAAATTTCAATGAGGGGTTTTGAGAGTGATATTACTCGTACTATTATGTTAAAGAATTTTTGTAAGCAGAAGAAGATAGACGAGGCTGTTGAGTATTTTCAGCAATTTGTGAGTGGAGGGGAATGTGTGAGCGGGTTTATGATAGGTATTGTTATCGATGCACTTTGTAAAAGCAGTAAGTTTGAGCAGGCAGAGAAGTTGTTGGAGGATTTTAAGGATTGTGACGGCGTTGTGAAATTAGAGAAGGCTTATGGTATTTGGCTGAGGAATCTTGTTCTGGCCGGGAGGTTAGATGGAGCCTTGGAGTTTTTGAAGAGTAAGAATTCTTTGGAGGGTTATGTTCCGGAAGTGTTTCAATTTAACTTTTTGGTGTCCAAGCTTTTAAAAGAGAATCGGCTTATGGAGGTTTTTGACTTGTTCACGGATATGAAAGATGGTCAGATTTCTCCTGACAGGGTCACTATGAATACTGCATTGTGCTTTTTTTGCAAAGCTGGGATGGTGGATGTTGCAATTGAGTTGTACAAGTCAAAGTCGGAGTTTGGCCTCTCTCCTAATGGTTTAGTTTATAACTACTTGATTAATTCTCTGTGTGGGGATGGGAGTACTGATGAAGCTTATGGGGTGTTAAAGAATTCCATTGATCAAGGTTTTTTCCCTGGTAAAAACATTGTCTATACTTGCTGATGCTTTATGTAGGGATGGAAAGTTTGAGCAAATGAAAGATTTGGTTATTTTTGCCTTGGAACGGAATATTATGCTACGTGATGTCGCATATGATAAATTTATATCTGCTTTATGTAAGGCTAATAAAGTAGAAGTTGGATATTTGATCCATTGGGAACTCAGTAGAATGAATAGAGTTGCTTCTGAAAATACTTACATCCAATTGATACATGGTTTTAACAAATCAAACAAGGCTGATATTGCTGCTAGACTTCTTATTGAAATGCAGGAAAAGGGTCACAAACCAACTCGAGCATTGTACAGAACTGTTATTCGTTGTCTCTGCAATATGGAAACTCCAGCAAAGCAATTCCTGCAATTGCTGAAGATGCAGTTGTCTCATCAAGAAACCAACTTTCAAATCTATAATTTCTTCATTGATGGAGCTGGGCATGCCAAACGGCCTGATCTAGCTAGAGCAGTATATGAGTTGATGCAGAGAAGTGGACTTGTCCCCCAATTGGGTTCTAACATTCTTATGTTGCAGAGTTACCTAAAGAGTGGAAGAATTTCTGATGCTCTAAATTTTTTCAATCATTTGCACCTTAAGGAAGAGAATGGGATCTCCAAAAAATTATACAACACCTTGATTGTTGGTCTCTGCAGGGCCATGAAAGCAAATATTGCATGGGGGTTCATGAGGGAAATGAGACATAATGGAATGTATCCTAGCATGGAATGTTATGAAGAATTTGTAAAGCTGCTGTGTTCCACTGAAAATTATGATATGGTGGTTCGTGTTATGAATCATTTGGAGGAACATAGACGTCAGGTTTCATCCTTTATTGGTAACACGCTTTTGTTGCATGCTTTGAAGACCCGAGATCTCTATGAGGCTTGGATTCGGCGGAGAGGTATGCTGGTTAATGAGAAATCTAAGATTTCATTGCTTGGCCAGCTTATTGGAGTGTTTTCTGGTTGCATTAAAGTGAACCAAGATGTTGAAGACTTACAGAAAATGATTGAGCAGTGCTTCCCGCTTGACACCTACACTTATAATATATTACTGAGACAATTAAGCATTAGTGAGATAGATAATGCTTGTGAATTATTCAATGGGATGCGTCGTAAAGGCTATGAACCCAACCAATGGACATTCGACATCTTAAAATGTGGTCTTTATAAATGTTTGAGGACGGATGAGGCAGAGAGAAGGCTGGAGGAGATGTTCTGAATGTGCTTGATTGACTCACCATTTGGAACAATTCATTTCATGAGGGATTGTTAGACTCAAAGTTTCAGCATCATGAAGCAGATCGATCCAAAACATTTATACAGACAGACAGACAGAATTTTTAGGGAAATAATGTCCCTTGTGCCTCAATTTGATTGAATATGTGAAATATCTCATTGCTCTATGTATATTACCTTAAAATTTTTCTTGCTTAAATAATCAATTGAGATTATAGAATTTTTCGAAGTTGTTAATATTTTTCAACTAATGAAATGGCAGTGTGCTTTTCAAGTTCATAGTGTTTCAGGTAACTGTAATAACTCAGCTCATGTACTAGCCAAGATATTTTTTGGTAGCTGAAGATAATGTATATAATAAAAAAACACACATTTTGCACAGTTGCACAATATTATGAACTAGGCTTTAAAGGAGAAAAACATAACATAAACCGTATAGGTAGCCAAATACTCAATGAGATTGTGAATTTGTGAGAGTTGAAATTCTTGTAATGTAAAAAGCTAAATGATATTTTGTCGAAATAAAAAGAAAAGCAAATAATAATAATGATATAATTCTTTGGATGAGTATTCGCCTATTCACATTTTGGTTGCGCAAAACTTTTACTAGTTCTAAAGTAGTCAACTTGTGCTATTTCTAAAGATCCATTAATAATACATACATATTATGAGTTATGATCTTAAGTGACAAACTATTATCCTATCATTCAATAAAATTGATTTAAGATTATTTCTAAGAAGCTCAAAAGTAATTTTGAAAAGTTAAAACTTAATTTTAGTATTTAATAATTTTTTTTAGAAATCACTTTTAGCAAAAATCATCTTATTATACAATAAATTTTTAAAAGTAGGAAGTAGTAGTTTTACAAAATCTTGACTTTGATAATCAATTTATACTTAATACAATTTCATATATATCGTCATATATGTTATAAGAATTTAAAATTATCCTTACTAACTAGGAAATTAAATTATTAACTTTAAAAATATTATTATTTTTACCAATTATGTTGAGATAACAAAATAAAAAAAAAATAAAATCAATAATATAATATATTTATTTTAGTTATTAATTATTATATATACACAATGAAAAATATTATATATATATGTTTATAAATGTGTAAATAAATTTTATTTAACATTATGTTCAATTCAATAATTTATATTTTTATAGTAATTTAATAATAAGATTTATTAAACATATATGACTGCTTTTAAAATTCACCACACATTTAAAAAAAAATTTACTAATGTAACATTTGCATTTTTGTTTGAAATCTGAATGGGTTTGAAATTGATTAAAGTCTAAATAGATTTAAATACATGTATCTAAAAGACATGTTTATTTTGCCCCCAAGGCCGTAGTCGGGTTGACTGCCATAGTCGGTTCTAGATTCAGTAGCGACCCGGTTCGAGCTTGGGGTGGGAGGGGTAAAACTCTTTGGGCTTGCCCACCCTCTCCTTTAAGAAAGAAAGAAAAAAAAAAAAGACATGTTTATTTTTCTTTTTTCAATAATGAATATAAATGTTAAAGTTGTTTTTAAAAAATAAATCACCTAAAATATCATACATACATATATATATATATATATATATATATATATATATCCTTCTGGCTAAGGCCTAACTCACCCCGAAAGAGCTCTCAAGAGGTGAGGGCTACCAAGGCTTTATCAATCGGCCATTGCCCTCACACTTAGGCGATGTGGGGTATCATACATACATACATACATTTATATATATATATATATATATATATATATATATACTGCTAAGGCCCATTCACCTCCAATACATCCGACTAAGGCCTAACTCACCCCAAAAGAGCTTTCAAGAGGTGAGGGCTACCAAGGCTTTATCAATCGGCTATTACCCTCACACTTAGGCGATGTAAGATGGCTGCCTCATACACTTAGCCCCTTCTCATGCATTTGAAAGAGGAATTACGCACTTGTCCCCTGTTCATACCTAGTGTTTGGCTCTGATACCAATCTTAAGCCCATTCACCTCCAATACATCTGGCTAAGGCCTAACTCACCCCAAAAGAGCTCTCAAGAGGTGAGGGCTGCCAAGACTTTATCAATCGGCCATTGCCCTCACACTTAGGCGATGTGGGATGGCTGCCTCATATACTTAGCCCTTTCCCGAGCCTTTGAAAGAGGACTTACGCACTTTATTTTATGCATTTAAATTTTCGCATTTTATTTATTTAATTTATTGCAATTTTTTAAAGTTTCTTTAAAGTTTATGCATGATCTGTAGACTGATCTTCTATATCAGATCTACCATACAAATTGATACATTCCTCTGAGGTATAGAGACCGGATCTCTCCCCTCAGTTGTATTCTCTTCTCCCCTCATCCAATCAGAACACCAGATCTGAGATCCAGATCTTGGTACTGTCTATGAGCCTTTGTATTGCTTAGGTTTGATTTAAAGAATAAAAATTGGTCTAAAGATAAAATTTAAATTTAAAGATCTATAAAGATATATAGGCTGGAAACCCAAACGTGCGGGCTGATAATTGTTCAGTTCTAAGCTCTGAACTTGGGCCCTAAGGCAGATCTATCTGCATCGATCTGGTAGAACAATGCCAAGTACCCATAGATCTATAAAGTTTTATTAAAATCTTAGATTATCTATTCATTTTATTTACACATCCATCATTCGGTCTTATTTCCCTATAAGATTTTAATAAAAATTTATAGATCTATGTAAAACAAGTTGGGCATCTTGAGTGTGGTACTGAAGGTTTCACATCCAAATCCAAGGAAGAAAGAGATCTGTACAAAAATAGAAAAAGAGAAAACCTCTTCTTAGACTCAGAAGGGACATAATGTGCTTTAAAAAGGTCTAGACAATTTTTGGCATTGGGCGTTAGAATTTTTGGACAAGGACCAAAGTAGTTCCACCATTGTTGGAACCAATTTGGAAGGCTTTGGGCGGTTATTTTTGGGTTAAAGAAAAATAACCGTGAATGGGTCTTTTAGGGTTTTGTAAGAAAATGTGTTAAACCAAGCTCATTGGTAGTCCCGATATGAGAAGGACCGGTAGTGGTTTGAACAGGTTTCAAAACTGGTGAGAAAAAATTTAAAATTGTGGAGTAAATCACCCCACTGTTTGGACTCAGAACCTTTAAAATTGTGGCAGCATAGTATGCCGGCTTAGAATGAGACTCACTAAGAAAGAAGTGTTTGAACTTGACAGACTCGGTGTACTCAAGAATTGCTTGATAGTAAGGCTGAGGTTTTATTAAATCCCAAGGTTTAAAAAACCAGCCTTTAGGAAAAAACTTTGTAAGAGCTTGAAATGGATCAGAATGATAAAACCCATCTTCAATTGTTATAACATTTTGGTGATAGGCTTTTTTAAACCAATCCAACTTTTGAGAAATCTTTTGTTGTGAAACAACAATAATTTGTGAAGAAGAGCTTTTTTGTAGAAACAATTTCTTTAGAAGAAGAAGGTTTTACAATTTCTTTAGAAATAGATTTTTCTTTCTTAGGAACTTGAGAAAGAGCTTTAGATTAGAAAAAGCTTTGTGAAGCGAGCATAAGCTTAGGAGATTTTGTAATGGATTGCATCCATTCTTTTACCTATTCCTCAAAAGAGGTAGCTTTGTACTGAGCACCTTGCTACTCAACCATGTCAATCCATGATTTGATTGGCATTGCAACGGAGAACAATTTTTGTTTAGAAGAGTATAGACTACATCCTTTGAATCTTTAAGAGGGGTTTACCTTTGTCCTTCCTCTTGGGATGCATTATCTATTATGCAAAAATTTTCTAGTTAGAAAATCAGGAATAGAGTTTTTATCACCTTTAATAAATTCAATATCAAAATCAAAAATACTCAGAATAGCTTGCCATCGTACAAAAATTTATTTTGATATAATATTTTGAATATCTTTTTCCAAAACATGTTTTGCAGCTTTGTAGAGTCAATCCTAAGTAAAAATTTTTGATTTAATAAATCACTTTGACACTTTGTAATGCATAAAACAATAGATAAAATTTCTTTTTTAATAGTAGAATAGTTCCTTTGGGTTTCATTCCAGTGAGCAGAAACATATTATACTATTTGTTCTTTATTATTCTCAACATGTTTTAAAATTACTCCATAACCTAAGTCTGATGCATCAGTCTCAACAATTTTAGGCAATGCAGGATTAGCTAAGAATAAGCATGAGATTTCCTTTACAGTGTTCTTTATTAATTTCACAATTTTAGTATGTTCATCTGTCCATGCAACAGGGGTTTTCTTAAGTCTGTCATGCAAAGGCTTAGATATCATGTTTATGTTAGGACAAAATTCAAGAACATAATTCAAACTTCCAAGAAACCTTTGCAATTAAGTTTTGTCAAGAATCTTATCAGGAAATTTATCAGCAAATGCAAGGGATCTCTCAATAAGCATAATTGTTCCTTTGGATATATAATGTCATAGGAACCTGACTTTAGTTTGAAATAAGAAGATTTTGGAGTTTGAAACAGCAAGTCCAGCCTTTTTTGTGGCATAATAAAATGTCTTTAAATGTTTGAAATGCTGATCAATTGTGTGAGAAAAGATCAACACATTATCAATATAAACAATGCAGAATTCAGAATAAGGCTTGGAATTCTGAAGGGGCATTCTTCAACGTAAATGACATAACAGTCCATTTATACTATCCGAATGGAACAGTGAATGTAGTTTTATATATGCCTTTAGGATGAATCTAAATTTGCTAAAATCCAGATTTCATGTCAAACTTTGAAAATATGAATGCAGAATGTAATTTTTGAAGCAAGTCTTTTTTGTTAGGTATTGGATACCTAATCCATTTTAAAGCTTTATTAAGAGATTTGTAATTTATAACAAGTCTTGACGTGTCTCTTTCTATCTCAGAATTTTTATTGACATAGAAAGCAGCACAAGACCACGGAGACCTGGACTTAACATTAAGTCCTTTAGACTCCAAATCTTTAATTTCATTCCTCAGTGTTGTTCCAAATCCATATTCATTTGGATTGGACGGGCTTTAGTAGGAATATTTTTCTCATCAAAAGAAGTTTCATAAGGCAGATCTACTAAATGTTGCTTTCTATTCCAGAAGGTAGTTGACAAATTAACACATATTTCTTTTTCAATGAGGGCTTTAAAATCAGAAATCTTTTGTTTTACAAAATTATTCTGAAGTTGACTTTCAATTCTTTGTAAGTTTAAATTATTTTTCAAACAAACCAAATTGTTTTGTTTTATTTTAAGGAGGGTATTAATATGGTTCTGATAAACAGAACATGCTTTAATAATGTTTAAATTCCTTGTTTTAGGCTTTTCAATGAAAGGAAAAACAAGTTCTTTACTCTTGGACTTAAAAGATATACTATCATAATTGACAGTATAAGGAGTAATAAGGTTTATAAATGATGTTCCTAGAATGACAACATGATGTATATCATTTGTCAATAGGATTGAAGTTTTGAATTTAAAACCACCATTATAAACAGAGGCATCAACTTTAGATTTGATTTTGAGTTTTGAATTGTTTGCTGTCGAAAGTCTCTCATTTGTTTTCTTATGAAAATATTTTGGGACAATATCTTCTTTAATACAATTCAAATCAGCACCAGTATCAAAAAGGGCAATGGTGTCTATTTCAAAGTCTTTGAAAAATATTAAAGTGATTTTGATTAAATATTTTCTTGTTGTAATTTGTTTAGAACAAATAGAAAATCATCAGGTACAAACTCGATGTTTTTAAGGCTTTAATCATTTTTATTACCATCATCATATGCTGGTTCTTTATGCGAATCCTCCTGTAATTGTCTTTGTAAAAGAAGTTGAATTGTTTCAGAATCATTCTTCTGCTTTTCTTTCAACTCTTTTATTTCAGCCTTAATGTCTTTAATCTCTTTTTGAAGATCTTGAATATTGGAAGTTGACCTCTTGGTTTTCTTCTTATCCAAGATTTCAGTAAGATTTTATGTGTTATTTCTAAGAACAAGGGCTTTAGATGTTTCAGTTTTATCATTAATTTCTAAAGTCTTTAAAAGCTTATTAAGATACTCTCTTTGAAGGGTAGGATTAGAAATGTGTTTAACTAGTTCAAGGAAAGTTTCTTGATCTTTAGTCAACACATTGACTTTCTTTAGATAAGAATCAGTACTAGTAGAACTATTGTATTATGTTTCAGAATCAGAGTCTACTAGTTCATCAATTTGTAGAGGTTCATTGCCTCCTGTCATAGAAGACTCAGAACTGGATGATTCAATTAGCAAAGGAGCTAACTTTGCTAGTACTTGTTCATCGAGGTCAAGCTCATGGAGCCTTCTGCTCATGCAATATTGTGCAGTATGGCCTTTTTTACCATATCTGAAGCAAGTAGATTCTTTGTAATTGAAGGAGGCTTTAGGTTTGACTTTGTCTTTAGAGAACTTTTTCTTTTTATAAGGCCTTAAAGGCTTCTTATAATAAGGTTCTCTAAAGTCTTTTAAAAGTTTTTTTATCTCTTTTAGACTTGTAATGTTTTTTGTAAGGTTTGGAGGAACATTTACCATTACAGTCTCTAGAGGTAGAGGCTTTAAAGGGATCATAATTAAACTGCTTGCAAAAGCTTCCCAATTCTTGCTTAGATCTTCTAAGTTCCCATTTAAGTCTCTTTTGAAGTTTTAAGTCTTGACATATCTTTAAACCTTCCTTATTGACAAAGCTGACAAGTTCACCAAAAGTGAGATTGTCATAAGGGATTTGGTTTTTATATAAGGCTTTAATGGAGTTTCTAACCTTTTCACCCAAGAAGGTTGGTAGCCCTGCGAGGAACTTTTCTTTCCATGTGACATGATTTGCATCATCTCTCAGAAAGAGCCTGGTGAAGAAGGTAGATTTATACTTTTGAAAGTCACTAAGTTTCTTGCATCGTAAGTTATGCAATAACTCAGCATTTTTATCTCTTAGGTGAGAAGGATCACCTATGAAATGAAGAGAAATTGTTAAAATCAGGGTAGCAACTGCATCCTGAATTAGATTATTTAATTCATCACATATGAGGATTCCTTCTTCATTTGTTTAAATTGCATTTAGAATATCAGATTGTTGCTGTTTAGTGAGAAGGTGATCCCACCAACTTTTTTGTTGACCAGTAAACCCAACAATCAGGATTTCTGCAATAGCCTTGTCAGAAGTCCCGGATTGGGTTTTATAGGCATTGACTGCCATAGTCATTTATTGTAACAACCCAAGGATGTTATATTCAGACATTCCATCTATCTTCTATTCATAAATAAAAGATGCATTAAACCTAGCTGGTTTAAAATACTTTGTCTGTTGTCTATAGCCAAATCTAGTGGAGATCTGACTGTGGGAAGAGCTAATTTCCAATGGATTTTATTTGCTTTAGGAAGAGATTCATCTTTAAATGCTTCTATTTCAGAAGAGGCAATAGAAGACTGATCATAATCCAGTACACCAATCTTGCTAGATTGTGCACTGTCTGGTGCAATTTGAACTTTACTTGAAGAAGAAGAAACTTATATTCTATCAAGTTGTTCACGAATAGCTTTAACAAATTCTGATTTAGATTCTAAAACTAGTTTTTGGCTAGTCTTAGAAACTTGTACAGGCTCAAAAATATGCTTTTTAAGATTTTTCTCAGTATCAAACTTTGTTGGCTTAGAGGAGGAAGGAATATGTGAAGGAATAGGAGAAACAGTTATAGTTGATTTTTGGAATTGATTTTCCAATCTAGTCAACTGCTTTCCTATTGTATTTAAATTAGCATTACAGAAATTATTCTGTTGGATAATGCTATCTAAATCAACCTATGGATCTTCAGGCTTATGAATTTTATACGGTGAACCTTTAATTTAGATAGGAGGATCACCATGATCAATGGTTATACTCCTAAGAGGTGGATGTTTTGCTTCTATAGTTCTATTGCTATCAGAAAGGGTCCATTCAGGAACTTTCTTTCTGGTAACAATAGGATTTGATTCTTTGAATGGATAATCAATATGATTATCAGAAGCATACATCTCAAACCAATAAAAAAGAGGATATGAACTTTATACAGATTCACAAACTCATAATAAATTTGTTGTATTTCTTTTCTTTGGTTTAGGAAATGTTTGAAAAACCAAAGTCTTTTCTCTTTATTATTTTCAGAATAGAAATCATTATGAAAAAGGGTTCTATCAACTTCAAACTCTTTCATGATAACATTTAGTCTATTCTTTGTAACAGCAGAGAATGAAGGAGAAGTAAGGAGAGAAGGTTTTTTCTCTTCCTGTTCTTCATCCTGATGCCTGCTAGTGTATATGGGATGTGGTACACTAGTGGTATAATCAACAGAATGAATAGAAAAATGAGGTATATCCGAGGTGGAAAACCTAGGTTAACTCTTTACAGGTTGGAAATGAAGATTTATCACGGAAGGTATCTTTGAAAATCTTCTTTCCACGGAGGGATACTTGTGCTTAAATCCTTTTCAGAGAATCTAGAGGATATAGATCTCCTAAAGGATAGTTTGACTTTACCATCAGAGTACTAGAGTCACATTTTGCAACTCTGTATTGGGCTCAAGTTGTTTTGGAATCACTGGTTCAATGGCTCCTTCAAGGATCCATTCCTCTGAAAGATGGACATCTTTCCATTGAATAGGCTTTGGAATGAAAGTATTGGCTTTAGACAGGTCAATCTACATGAGAATAGTCTCGTCTCTTTTTTATTGATATTTATGTTGTGTGTTAAATGCAGAATGCATGACTTTATATGAGATTTTAAAAATTAATGCAACTGGAATTGATCCTTCAACCATGTGATAATTATAGGTTTTGATTTGAAGAATCATGCTCTTTAAAATATTTTTATCTTTGAGTGAAACTGTTATATTGGAATAACAGCTGAATTAAATGGGTCCTTTACAGAGACTTGATTCAATGCTACTGAGCAAGGAATCATCAAAGGAGAGAAATCTCTCATCTCTGAGGACAGCCAGGATTGAGGTATTCAATCCTTATTTAGTCAGATGCTTTATTCCCACATGGATTAGACTAATATGGACATAATTAAAATCCTTTTCTTTTAACTTCTTTAAAGATTGTTTTGAGAACAATTGGATTGTCTCAAAGGGCTTTGAAACGATTATATCATGCTCTTCAGTTTTAATAACACAATCATTTTTTAAAAATCAAGTTTTTTAGTTTTATAAATCATTTTTTTAAAACCTTTGGTAGTTCCCAACAATCAATAGCTTTACTAAAGTCTTCAATTATAAATTCTTCTGAATTCACAAGATGCTTTGAATCACTAGTCCTTCCAGAGGAAGAGGTAGAAAACGATGATACTTTACAGAGTAAAGAATTCATTTTAGAAACCTATGGTCAAGTTTTAGACAAACAGAAAAGACTACAATCCACGGCTAAGAATTGGTTTTACTGCCCTTCAACCAATGGGGACTTACGACCAAAAACTACCGCAGCACCAAGTAGATAACACTCACCTTTCCTACAAGTGTTCAACCTTTACACAGACTTCTAACCTAGATGCTCTAAACTATACAACACTATCCTCCCCTTGGCTCTGATGCTAGTAGGGAAATAGGACCGGGGGCTAAGTGTATGATGCAGCCATCCCACATCGCCTAAGTGTGAGGGCAATGGCCGATTGATAAAGTCTTGGCAGCCCTCACCTCTTAAGAGCTCTTTTGGGGTGAGTTAGGCTTTAGCTAGATGTATTGGAGGTGAATGGGCCTAAGATTGGTATCAGAGCCAAACACTGAGTATGAACAGGGGACAAGTGCGTAAGTCCTCTTCAAAGACCCGGAAAGGGGTTAAGTGTATGAGGCAGCCATCCCACATCGCTTAGGTTATAAAGTATATATATATATATATATATATATATATATATAACATCATAAATATTAACAATACTTATATTTTATTGATTAAACATATGACAAATTATAAATAAATTAATTGATTAGAAAACAAGTTTGATAATTTTTACCTTAACAAAGCACAAAAAACAATGTAACACAATTTTTTTTTACATTAATATATGATACTTACAATGTTATTTTTAGTATATTATATTGATATGTTTTCTTGTTAATTATATAAGCCAATCAAGAATTGTTTTATCATTTGAATTAAAATTAATGTATTAAATAAAATTCAAAATCTATTATAAGAATAGTAAACATCAATACAAAGGGATAGACTTATTACAAAACACACATACCCCTAAAGTTTTATTATATTTAAAAGTTACATTAAAAAATCAAATTAAATACACAAATATAACAAAAAAAGGGATAAATAACAAGAATAAAAGAAATAGAAAAAAATTCATTGAATAGAGTTATTAATGAAAGAGAGTATTAAAGTTTCATTTAAATATTTTGTTATTCTGCTAAAAGTTAAAAAATTTAACTTTTTCTATTCAAACCTAATATCTTATAATTAAACATAAATGATATAAAATAAACAAATTAAAAATGTGTAAGTATCTGAAAATAAGTAAAATTCATATTTTAAATAAAAAATAAACAACCTCTAAATATTTATTTGATTCTTTCCATGACTAGTGATTTCTCTAGCACATTTGATATTAGTTATTTTAAAAGGAGTAATGATAGAGTCACAATTATTTTATACAAACAAGTGTGTACAAACTAATATGACATGATGAGATTTGTTTATATAGAACTATCACGAGTCCATATAATTTTAAAAAATTATTATTATCATTTTTAATTAATTTATTCATGTCACATCAAGTTGTATATGCTAATTTATATAACACAGTCTGTGACTCTAGTAGTGTTTGTTTTTTTTTATCTGAAATCTGAATGGGTCTTAATATTACTGAAGTCTGAATGAATCTGAATGTATATATTTGAAAAATATGTTTGTTTTTTATTCTTTGATATCTGAATATAAGTGGTAAGTTGTTTGTTTTTATAAGTTCAAAACATTTTAATTCTAATATTTTTACACTTATAACCTTGAAAATTTTATATATACTTGAAGTTTAAATAAGTATATATTTACAATGTTTTATAGTACAATAATTTTTATATGTTATAAATGTTTCTAAGGTAAGCATTTGATATATAATTTATGAAAAATGATTTTGATAACATTATTTTTTTACAATTTAACATAATATTTATATACAAAAATTTGTTATCTAATAATAAAAGAATTTGTTTAAAATTTAAATTAAATGTGTGTTAATTATTTAATACTAAGTACAATTTAAGATCATGTGAAATTCTAATATAGTATCTAATGACTACATAAGAAATAAATACATTTAATAGGATTATTTGTGAGAAAAAATAATAATTTTTCATTTAGATAAAAGTCAATAATTTTTTTTCATTCAGATGAAAATATCTTACAGTAAAACTTTAGATACAAAAACAAATAAATTAAAATATTAAAATATCTTAAATTAAATCAAATTAAAACTTTAGAAATAAAAATAAAGAACCCTCCATCATTGTTGTTTTAAAAGTTACAATAATATTACACTCGATCAAAGTAAACAAAAATGCGTGAGAAATAAGATGTTATTTAAGGACTCACTTTGTTGAAACTTTGGTATTTTGTCCTTATCTAGTATAACCTTTGGATTTGAAAGCAACAAATCAAACGTTTCAGAGATGGCCAAGTTTGTGTTAAAGAATACCGAGGAAGCCAATTAAAAAAAGATAAATTTAGATGTGACAAAATCACTGACTCACATCTGAAATCGCATGGTGATTGTTATGTAAAATGACATATGACGAATTTATAAAGCTAAGGTGATAATTAAAATAAGCCCTCGGCAAAGGCCAAATGGATGAATGAATTGATTCCCAGAGGCGATAAATTCAATTAGAGGAAGAGGGCAATGCCCTAATTTGGGGAAGTACTGGTCTGCCGACGAGACGAACACTTTTCACAAACATAATTATGATCTTGAGCGATACCTGTACACGCGGTTGCAGGTAATTATTCAGATTTATTAAATGGTACATTTGCTATTAGGAATTTGGAATATCTGTTAATTAGTTTGGATTGATTGGAATATAAAGGTTTGCAATGTGAAGAAGTCGTTTGCACCTCTACCACCTGACCTTTTGGGAGTCCACGAATGTTGCCTGAGGCAATTGCTTGGTGAGATTTGGATTATCTGGTGATTACTAGTGTTGATAGAGATGATTTAGCTGATCAATGAATTGGTAATTTTGCTTAGACGGTGTAGAAGTTGAAAGAATTGAATCAGAGTATGCTCATTGAAGCATTGGGTATGAATTCTTAGCATGCAAATGTCTTTGTTGTATGTGGATAGTGCAATTATCTTAACTGCATTGTGTTGATCGTGTAGTTCCTGATTAACGCAGAAACAATGGGTGGGTGGGGGGAAGTTGCCTAGTCTGGTCCGTATGATTTTGCTAATAATATCAAGACAGTTGAAGAGTTTTGAAGCGCTGTGACGGATGACTGTGGTAACTTTTGATTTTGCAACAATAACTTTTGATTTTTTTTTTTTATCATTTTTGCATGCTGTAATTTGTATGTGATTATATACTTTTTCATCTTTGAAGAGCATTGTATTTGATATTCACTTAGGGATTTGGAATGTATGTACTTAGCGTTCAGTTGAATCCACTCTGCCTTCTGAACGAGGAGTTTTTATTTAGTCACACTGAATTATTTTGTTTAATTTTGGTTTTATAGAAAAAAATATTCAATGGTGGGAGAGTGGTAGTTTGGACTTGTGTGAACTTGTCTATGCATTTGAATTGAGTTGTGCCATTCCAGTTCTGTCGGGTTGGTAGACATGTGTAATAACAAGGGAATGCTAGAGTTGTTGACATTACGTGTTCTTTAAAATATATTGATTTTTTAATTAATAAAATATTTCAAGTATTTATTCAAATATTTTGAATTGTATTAATATTTTGAGTAATATCCATTTAATCATATTATATGTATTTATGCGATCACTACGTGGATTCCTAAAAGACATAAATACAAGTTATCTTATGATTAAATACAATAAGTTCATGATTGATAAATAAAGTTGGAGACTTTATTTAGGTATAGATCAGTAATAAATTTATTGAGTGATTTTCTTAATCATGTATGAATTTATTGATATAGTATGTCTACATTGAATCGACTCACATATGAGATTTAATTAACCTAATAATAACTCGTCGACTTATTAAATCTCATAGGCATTGATTCATCGTAATTTTAATCTTGAGTTAGTTATGATTTCATGATTGTAGTTGTTATTTCATTTGAGTTACTAATGGACATGACATACATACGTAGTCAAGATTACCCGATGATCTTGGTGAGAAGCAATTACAATTATTGAAATTATAAATTAACAATATAAAATTTGTACTGACACATCTCTTGATGGGTTTTCGATCTTGATCATGGAATTCTTTGGCAGAGTGTCTCAACATAAATAAGAATATTGAAAATGATCATTGAGAAAACCGAGTAAGTATCAATGAACAAAATGTAATTAAATTAATTGGACGATTGAGATATCAATTTAAATTAACGATGTAGTACTAAAGGATTGTGCGATAAAGAAATTAATGTGGGTTTGACGAATTATATTTGAGTATACAATTATGGAGGTCAGTTACAATCTTATAGTGGAGTAGAGTTGGAATTAAATAATTATATTTGTTTAATTATAAATTTAATTATTGTAGCCACTATTGTATGTTCCCAAATGATCCCTGGATTAGCTCATTTAATTGGCAACACCATCAATAGACCAAAAAGTAAGAAAAAATTAGATATTAGATGAAAATTATAATTATAATATTTGTTAAGGTTTAGTATGTTATATTCAAGTGTAAAATGGGGCTTGTGATATTTTACAAGGTAGTCTCCTAATTAGTTATACATTTTTATACTTTTAGCATAAGTGGAGAGATAATATTTAATTTAAATATTTAAATTAAAAAAGAAATTCTATTTTAAATAGGAATCCTAATTTTAACATACAAGGTCTTTTCGTAAAATATTATAAAATGGACATTATTCTCTTGAGAAAAGAGAGAGAAGAGAATTCAAGAAATTTTAACAAAAATATAGAAGACATCTAAGAGGAGTCAGTTGTAATTGGGGAGTGGTGAAACAGACGTCCATACGTCTAGTATTGATCAAACTTGAGTCATAGTTGGAAGATCGTTTGGATACGGATTTACAACTTTCAATTATTCATCTTCTCAAAACATTAATATATGAATTTTTAAATTACTTAATTTTTATATATTATATGAGATCGATCCTAAAAATTTAAAAATTTAGTTTTATTTTCTTTAAGAATAATGTTATTTATTTTGTAAGTTATATCAAAGCCAAAATACAAATTCCAAAATCCAATACTAAAACCATAACTCTTAAAAAATTATGCATAATAATAACTCAAAAAATAGGCCGTTGAAATAAAAAATTAAGAGAAATTTTATTACCAAAACTTTTGAAAATACATCAAAAGTCAAATGAAAAGATCATTTGACAGCTTTCTGTACTGCGGTTGCCGAGTTATCATCAGTCCATAGATTGCTCTCTTACTGTTTCTTCTGCATAGACTTTCGTTCGAGTTCCCGCCACTTGTTGATTGTAGCTGTGCAGATAAATCCGGTGCTGACGAAATAGAGCAATCGAAGAACCTTGGTGCCTGCGGAGCCTGCCGTCATCTCTTCTCCCATAATCTTTCTATGCTCTGTGTGTTAGTTACGTCGTCATTTTCTTAGGGATTGTTTGGCAGCCGAGAAATGTAAAAAGAGAATATAACCAGATGTAAAAGTTGCCAATGACTGCTCAAATTATCTAATAATTAATTTGAGTCGTTAGATTAAATTTGAAAATATCGTACAATTTTGTTGCAAAAAGACAAAAAAGGAGGTCAGATACGACTGTGACAATGTAGGGGAACCCGTTGTTTAAATCATTTGTTAAAAGAGAAGTGCCCTTTTAAGGCACTAAAAGTGGATATAAGTGGATCCAAATCTGTTGCTTTCAACTTTGAAAGTTATGCAATCTTATTAGGGTTTTGTGGGGAAAATTATGCTATTTCTTAATTTGGGTGGACATGATTTTGGCTTTATTTATTTATTTATTCTAAATTGGTAATTTTTTCCTTCAATTTCATGAGTGAAGGCGTGCTAGACAATATTGTCTCTAATTGAGATAATGTCATGGTGCAGATAGAGTTACATGACGGTTATGTTCTAAGATACAATGGTTCTAATATGCACTCACAACTACAAAATTCTAGAATATTTTGATTATAATATATTTTTGATAGCAGCAGCTACAGTCAAATTACTACTTTACTATATAATATTATTTTATAATTACAAGATTAAAATAATAAATAATAAAATATAAATTATTCTTATAATTATGTAGTTATTAAATATGTTATGTAGTAGAATTACTATACTATAATTAGATTTTTTTATATAGTACGTAATTTATTTATTTATTTTAATAAAAATAAAAAGCATTTAATAAAAGTTAAATTATTATTTTAATCATAATTTTCTTAAATAAAATTATTTAATAACTACTCCATTAGACGTATTGAATGATATATAATATATAACATATTCATCCGCCTTGTGCTCGAGCTATTACGTTTAATGTCCTAAGAAAATCTTTTATGTACTAATATATGTAGCAAACACATATACACACATCTCATTTTTTTTGTTAATTAAATACAGCCTATTTCTGAGAATTTTTTAGCCTTTAGATTCACATTGCTGATCACTATATTTTATGAATTTAGGATGGTTTTATTTTGGTCACCGCACATGTGATGAAATTATTTTGGCCCAAACCATATGATGGAATCATGAAATGATTTTTAAACCATAAAAAAAATATTATTATTAATTTGATGTAATTATATATCCAGAAAAAGAAGAGACTTTTGAGTTAGATAGTGGGCTCCTCATTCTTTTTGCTCAGCTGTGGGAATCGTCGGCTGTCGGTAGTAGCCCTTCCAGTAAACCGTGTCACGAAAATATTTTATTTTTGTATAATAACGTGTCAGGAAAATGACAAATAGAGTTATTATTTTATCATTATCAATTTTGCATAACATCACTCTATATAAATAATATAGTTTAATATTAAAATTTAATTTAATTCATATCGCCCCAACTAGTATTTATTAATATTATTATATAAAACTAATCATGAATAGCATCAATTAATAAAAATAACACAATATTAAACATCTATACCTTACAGTATAATATATCATAGTTTATTTCAATATATTTTAATTTAATACAGTTCAATTCAGTGCACCGCCTTTGTAAAAGCAATTTGGTAATTTGCTTTCGGCTAGAATTAAAGGATCTATTTCATATAAACGGACAAACTATATCTGTATGTGAGAAAAACAAAATAATTAAGGGGCTGCTATGCTATGATTATCTCTTTTTTTTTTAATTTCAAATTCTTTTATGTCAAAAAATACTTTATCAACCAATAATTGGAAATTCTATTTTATTTAAACAAATGCAAAATCAAAGCAAATGCCAAAAAACCAAAAGCATTGAAAATTGCACAGGGACAAAATCCTTTTAATTTCGGGTCTCTCTTACTCTCTCGCCTAACTTTGAACATCTTGTGGATTCCATTTCATTCAATTTGATGGCGAATCCATTTTAATGAATTCATGTAATAAATCTTTCTTTAAAGCAAACAGAGAGAATAGAATTTAGGAGTTTTGAGTCAAATCTCACTTTGTAAGCACTGATCTGGGATTTGGGTTTTGCTTTTATACCCAAATGTCTCCTTCAAATGGAATTAATTCTAATGGAGGAGCAAATGGTCGGAATTATATCGAGCATCAAGTCTCCAAAATGGACACTCTTGCTGGTGTTGCCATCAAGTATGGGGTCGAGGTAATTTTAGTTTTTAATTTATTTTTTCTTCCCTTCAAAATTGGTGTGGGATTGGATTTTGGTGTTACGATCTACTGAAAATTTGATGTGGATATTGTTATTTATTGTGTTTTATGAACTGTGTTGTGTTCATTTTGGCTGATGGATGAGATTTTTGGAAATGAATATAGGTGGCTGATATCAAAAGGTTAAATGGGTTGGCTACAGATCTTCAGATGTTTGCTTTGAAAACGTTGCATATACCGTTGCCCGGAAGACATCCGCCGTCTCCCTGTTTGTCCGATGGTTCTTCCTCTTCAGGGTATATTTATAGCACTCTCACGTCTCTATTTTTCGTCTTGGCCTTTTCTGTGAAATGGATCGCTTAGGAATGTTGGCAATTATAGTTGATATTTTATATCATGTACTTAAACTGAGTCTTAAAGATTGTTCAGAGTTAGACTTCCAAGTATTTATCACTAGTTGCTATGAAATTAGTCTAGCAATTCGTATAGTTCATGTAAGTGCTACTAGAAATACTTAATTTATAACAATTTTTTAGTGGACAAGCAGCTACTCAAAAAGCAAGCGATGTGATTTACTATAGGGCATATCTTTGTATATATTAGTATGTTTGTGTGTATGGAGTTGGTAAGCTTGTTAAAGCTTTGGCACCTTATGTTCTTGTTAGACTGCAAGAGTTATGCAACTGTTCTGCGAAAATTAATATTCGATCTTGAATCACTAACTGATTCTTTTTATTTTCCATCTTACAACAGTCTGACGTAGATTCATGGTTTTCATCATATATGAGAACGGCTTAGTTGTAATCTTTGGACTTTTTATCTTTTTGTCTTTTAGACCTTTATAAGCCACATCTAGGTCGATGTCAATGTGAACCAAATTTGTGAATGAGATAATTGGTAGGCTATAGGCTGTTGTACCGGTTCTTATGAAGCCCAATCAGTGACTTGAGCATTTTTTATGTGTGATGAATAATGGGTTAATCACAAAGTTAAGCATCTAATTACGATATTTGTTCATATCAATCCCATACACAGTTGTGTTATTGTTGCAGTGGTTTTGTTAAATTAAATCGATGGGAGCTTGTGTACTTATCAGAGCACAATATCTCTAATTTGGGGACAAATATCTTAGGATATACATATGAATTCTATCCAATATAGGCCCTACTGAATGTCAAATGTCTAATCAGAAGTTGTCTCCTCAGTGGTGGTTCTTTTTGAAATATTGAAGCAATCAGGGTGAAGGACACTCAACATTGTGAAAATAATATTGTATTTCATAATTGGGCTATGGGATGTGGATGTGACAAGGGTGAAAATCTTAGTGTGCTAGAGGGCTTCATAGACGCTGCTTCTTCTGTTCCAAATCAAAATTTTGCTGTCAGTAGACTTGAAGTAACTGTTGGTTGGAGAGATACAAAGGGAGTGATTGTAGGGAGATGGTTGTGACATATGCACATCATTGAGGATTTTTTGTTTGTTGTGAGTTTGATTCTTTTATCTCTCTGGTGGAATCTTGTGTCTGTGAATGGAGTGGTTTCTTGGATAAAAGGAAAGTGAGAAAAATATTATGAGCAAATTCACTTTAAGATTAACTTTTTTAGTCTATAGCATTGTTGAGTTTGATTTTCTAGCTATTTTAGTCCAATTGAAAACAGTATGATGGTGCTTAACTTCTGATACATATGTGATGTGTCATTAACATGCCATTCACTTTTTTTTAACATATATCTCTATGTATACATGTGAATATTTAATTTGTGCCCAAGAAATTGGTGCTTGGTTAATGGTGCAACGTCTGGCTCATATAGATGTAATAGCATTTTGTTTAAATTGTTTCCATTGGTTGGGTCACTTTCAAAATGTTGCTTACTGTGCAAATCTTGATTGCAGAGAAAACAGTATGGAAAGGACTCCACCACGTCTAGGCTATTCCAATATTTTGCAATCATTGGAGTCCCTAAGAACAGATTCATCTGAAAAGGTTTCTCCTGCCACAGACACCTCACAGAAAGTTTCTTCGGCCATGAGCAACTTACAGAAGTACTATGGTCTAAGATCTCCAAATGGCAAGGGTAAAGATGAAGGCATGGAAATGGCAGTTTATAGAACCGGGAGTCCAGGTTATTTTGATGATGGACTCTTTCCTAAAGCCTCACCAGTATCCGATCCATTTGCAAGTCTTATCCATAAATCAAAAAGTTTAGTTAATGGTTTCTTGTATGAGAATGGTGCAATGGATGACTATGTGCCTCTTGCTGAAGCAGGAGATGGGGAAGGTGAGAAATCCAATGAGAAGTCAGTACGAAGGCGTCAAAAAGCAGAATCTGACTCCAGGGTTAGCACACCTGAAAGGTTGTTAAAAGAAGAAAACAGTGGTGGAAGCAGTGGTTTTTCACCTGCAACAGGAAAAGGTTTAGCCATGAGGCCAAAATCAGCTAGTCGAACATCATTGACTAGTGATTCAGAATCAGGATGGCTGAGTTCTATTCCAGTGGGCTTGGGAGATTCTATCATAACCGACGGGCCAGTTGGGGTTCGTAAATCATCAAGCACACCAAGCTTCATCGATCAGGACAGCAGTAGTTCGTCTATCTGGCCAACATCAAAGTGGAGTTTGAAACCTGACTTGCAGGCTCTCTCATCTGTAGCCATCACAAGACCAATCTTTGATGGCTTACCAAAGCCAATAAGCGGCCGCAGGGGCAAAGCTGCTCTCGATTAGCTTATTCTTTTATGACTTCAATTTTTTTTCCATTTTGATTGCATGAATTTCTCTCAGTCATTATGCGGCATATTGCTGCGAAGTGTAATTAAAAGGAAATGCCTAAGCAAGAAAATCAGTTAATATGATACAGTGTCAGATCTCTATTTTAATTCTCAAACAGCTTTGCCTGGTGCAAATGTGGATAGCGTTTCGAATTTGAAGCAGCAACAGCTGGAGAGATAAGTATGTTATAATACGGTATGTGCCTCTATTTCATACACTTTCTAATTTATTAGAATGTAAACTTATGTCCTAGAAAATAATCGGAATCCAGGGAATTGATTTAGTAGTCTCATTTTCTTGTGGTAGAGTCAAGTATACACGAATATTATTCAGAACTTCCACTTGAGTGCATTTTCCCAAATTGTATCATTTTTATACTATTTGAAATATTATGGAGAATGTATATGGGTATTTTATGGAAAGTATTTTGCTCTTGTATTTTTCTTGGTGATGATTGATTTATTCGAGACTGCACCCACTATTGTGGTAAGCCACAACTTGGTGAAATGAAAGCACTGGCTGTGAAGTGAAAGTATTTGGCAATTATAGCTTTGAAATTGGGTAAAGCTGAATTAGCAAGTGTGATACAGATTTTTCATCAAATGAGATTATGAAAAATATTATGTTAAAGAGATACGGATCTTCTCTTTCATCACTTTGGATCCCAATAAAAGCTCACATTTCACATGAATTAATAACATTTTATTCTCAGTAAAAGGTTGCAAATTGTGCCACTCTATGGAGGATTTTTTTCTCGTAAGTTATTGTTTGCTACACTAAAAACAGCCAATCCATTTAGCACAACGGGGATGGATTTTCCCTGGCAATATGTTATGGGAGAGGTCAAAGCTTTTGATTTGATTGGGGTGTGAAAATGTTAAATATAAGAAAGACAACGGATGATTTTTATCATATCTATGGGCCACATTCAACTATTTAACTAACGGGCCAATGGGAGCTCAAATAGAAATTTGAGAAGTTCGAGTCATAATTTATTTAAATAATTTGTTAATTTTTGGAGTTTTTTTTTTCTTGCAAAATATGAGTGAAAATAAATACATTCTTTTAGTATCTGTGAGATTTTTTGTATAGGCAAGTGTTTTATAGAATTTAATATAATATTATAATCTCAATGTAATTATTTACTAGGTAGATATTTTATGTATGATTAGTAATTGATGTCTAATCAGTATTAAAAAAAATTATTTAACAAACGGTAAATATTCGTTTAGTCCTTATGTTTTGATTTAAGTATCTGTCTAATTTCTATATTTTAAAAAATCAAAATATCTCTGAAATTAAAAATATTATATTTTTACTTTTTTTATTTCCTTTTAGAATAATATACTTCCAACAATATTCTTGAAAATAATCAATTTATCTTTAAAAAAGTTAATTAGTAAAATTAACTAATAATTATTTATTAGCAAATTGACCTATAAGTGTGAATGATTTGTATTTTTTATATATGTGCATCAATTTTACTAATAAATGTTTATAAATAAATTAATATCAACCACCTTAAAAGCAATGTTTAATATCCTTACATAAGCTTACTAATAATTATTTTATAAAAATTAATTTACAAAATTAATCCTAAAAGTAAAATAATAATATAAAATTTTTTTAAACTTTTATGTTGTTTTAAAGGTTAATTTAATAAATTATCACTTTTAAGAATATTGCTACAAGGATATTATTGTAAAAGAAAGTAAAAAGTAAGGGTAAAAGTATAACATATTTAACAACAAGAACGTTTACAAGTATTCTTTTAAGGGCGAGGTTATTTAAACCCACTAAACTACTCATTGAACTCACTTTTAAAAATAAATTTTTATGATTAAAATATTCATAAATTAAATTACAATTGTGGACATTAAAATATAATAGAAAAAAGAAATATATAATTTCTACACTTTGAACCTATCTTTGCATTTAATATAATTTTGTTAAACCCTAATTGTTAAACCCCTAATCGACTAGAGCGTAATTCTTCTTCAAAGCTTAAACACTGGCCGCAGACTTGCAACAAATGGTGAAGTTGAAGGAGAAAAAAGTTAGAATATTGAATGTTGAGGCAATCACCAATATAAAATAAGCCACGATCTCAGGAAGTAACTTTTACATATTTAATGTAAGGAAAATATGGAACAGAGCAAACAGATGTAAGCTGCTGCAACGAACATCAAGCTCCTCCATGAAGAATCTGGATAATCTACATCTTGAATTAAAGGTCGAGACATTGTTAAATAGTATAAAATGGGAAGAGAAAGGTCTGGTAGTTTCGAATTGTGCTGCATTAAATTTCTTTTGAAAAACAAAATTATAAGAAGGATGAATTTGTGTTGTAACTATATTTTTCCAAATCATGTTAATAAAAAAAATCTTCGGATTAATGAAAAAAAAAAGAAAAAAATTATAAAGGATTTATAAATGAATTTAATAGGTTTAATGAGTAAAAATATTATTATTATAAAAATTGGGTTTAGTAAGGGTATACTTGGTATTTAAGTGGGTTTATTGGGTAAAATTTAACTTTTCAAAATTTGAGGGTGAGTTTATTTAATAAATAAATTTAATAAGTAGTTTAGTGGGTTCAAATAAGCCCACCATTCTTTTAAATATGAAGATTCAAACAATTACTTGTTGATGCAGTTTTCTGCTTGCTCCCAAATAGTGATTTTATCTTCTGGTCGCTGGTTGCTCGAGCAGGATTTTCGGTTAGTTCTATTTTTTTTCGTTCGTTGAAGCGGTGGAGTCCCCGATCTGTATTCATAGAACAAGTAGCAAGGGTCACCAGGTATTTTTCCGGCGAAAATCCTCCGACCTTCAAGTCATTAATCGGGTTAATTTTTTATGAGTTCTCTATTAATCTAAGAGAAAAACCAGAAATAAGATGTTCAAAGAGATAAGGAAGAAGCTGAGAAATCCCAATTGGAATTCAAAAATTTAGGAAAAGAATCCTCTTACCTTGCCATTTGTCTGATATTTATCCCCTTATTTTCTCGCCCCCGTTTGCTTGTGTGCCATCCCCTACATTAATTGTGCCTGCGTCTTTCTGACAGTTATGGGTTGCTGCGGCACAACCTGGGGGTGCAAGATGTCCAACGGTTATGGGTTCTCATGATCGAATGATGATGCCGTGCAGGTTTGTGTAAAATAATGACACTATGGAAGCGTGCGCCGGTCATCGGTAACAATGGCTAAGCCCTAAGGAGTGGGGGTGCCTGTCAGTTATCGATCGTCGTGACAAATTGTCAGGGCATGGGGCTGCCATGCTTAGGTTTGCTCTGCTCGAGCTCTGTTTCTTTGTCGTTCATGGTGTTGTTCATAACATGGCCAGGACTCGCTAGGTGGTTGAGGATCTTTGTGACCGTGCCCGAGCAGGACGGGAATATCAGAACCCGACCAGCTTTAGAACACTTGACCTCGACCGGCTTTGACACCGAGCAGGGGTGTCTTCGTGCTAGTGATCAGGTCTTCTGCTCTGGCAAGATTGTCCTCAAGCGGGGCTGCTCGGCGTTCCCCAAACACCAGTCCCCCAGTTTCTAGTCTTGAGAGTGAAACGAGATAAGACTAAAAACTATTTGTTCGAGTAGGTTCCCTCATTTTTCATTTTTGTACGCTGAGCTTTTCACTCCTTCTGTCACTTCACATTTAATGCGAACCGCATGGATTAATCTGGGCCACTCGTTTGAAATTTAAAGAGGCAGTTACTTGAATAGTCGTGTCCCCTTGAGTAACGTGCCTTTTATTGGCGTGACCTGCTTTTCTCTTTATAAATCCCTAATTTCCCCACTGTGTATCTTCTTATTTCCAAACTTTGTTCAAAACTGAAAACTGCAGCCCACAAGAGAAATCCATCTTCTTCTTTGCTGTCATCACTATCTGCCTTCGTCAAATCAGTTTCAGGTATAAACTCTTCTTCTTCTTCTCCTCGTTCTCGTTCTTTTTGTTTTTTGGGTTTTTGGTTTCCCACTTGGTAGATCGTGCCTCTAGAAAAAAATGTTAGCTACTCAGCAACCTCGTAGGATGTCCCCTAAAGAAGCATCTTCTTCTAAAGGCTCCGAGGCCATTAAGAGGGTTCCGGCGAGAGACCCAAGCCTTGAAGAGATCGGTGCTGTAGGGAAAAACCCGGCCACAACAAAGGCAAAAGACCGGGCAAAAATTGGAGGTCAAGTCGTTTGCTATTAACAATATGAGGTGTGAAACCTCGCACCAAGACTTAGATTATCTTAGGGCTATGTACCATATTCCTGCCAATGTAGACCTCCGTCTTCCCGGCAAGAACAGCACACCTAGCCGCCCTCTTCGAGGGTACGTCACCCTCTACTTAGAGTGTTTTAGGTGGGGCGTTAGACTGCCCTTACAGCCCTATTTTGCCCGGGTCCTCTCCCAGTTGCGTTTGGCATTAGGGCAGCTGAATCCAAACGGGTGGAGGGTTTTATCGGGATTGTACGTCCTATGGAAGTGGTGTACCCTGGGTGAGCTAAAAGTAGATGAAATAAAGCATCTTTACCAGCTGAAGAGCAGCCCAAAGAACGCGGGCTGGTACTACTTCACTTCCAACATGAAGGGCAAAATACCCATTACTGACCTTTCTACCTCGGGTGGCAACTGAAAGGGAAAATTCTTTTTTGCTGGAGGCGACCAGCCTCTGCCACCTAGGAGGTTGCTCAAATTCCTTCTCGCTTTTGTACTCCAGGTCGTCTGCTGCTCATCATGTCTTCTGTTTTGATTTTTTAACTTACTTTCTCTTATTATTCTGTCTAGCCTTTTGCAATCTCTTGGAGTGTATCCTACAGGGTTGGGGAGGAGCTACAGTCGCGCATCAATACTGCCTTGGACAACGAGAGCTCGTGCAAGGAGTTACTAACTCACTACAACTTTTTCGAGTTTAGTCTAGCTTTCGAGGAATAAATGAGCAGCATCCTCTCTCGACTGAAGAAGCACTCGAGCACGGTCGACAGATCGAGCAACTCCTCAACTTAAGCCAAGAGGTACAGAGTAGACCTTACCTCTTCGCTAATCAGAGCTATTCCTCATATTCGGGAGAGTGAGCGAGTAGTCGAGAAAACCCACCAAGGGTCTCCAGAGTTGTCGTCCCTGCCAGGCCCAGATCGGCACGCAGTCAGGAGTAACGGTTTGGATTTGCTGAGCCCTACGTTAGTGATTTCATCAAACACGTTGGGCAGAGCTTCGTGGAGAAGTTGGAATCCTCCAGCGTTAGCGAGCTGTCCTATCTCTTTCAGTGCCTCTCATGCCAAGCTGCTGCTGCCTCTACCGCCTTCAAGACAAAGGCCATGAATTTTGAGAGGAAGATCAGGGTTGATAACCAAAGCTTGAAACAGACGCTCGGGCAGAGAGAGGAAGAAACGGTAAAGTTTCGGACCGACATCTCAACCTTTGAGGAGAAGGTGGCATTGGCTGAGTCTAAGGGTGTTCAGCTCGAGAAGGAGTTGTCCCTGGTCAGAAATGAGCTTTTGAATGCTCGAAAGGATCTCGACGTCCAGAGGTTTACTTTTGAGAGGACCATGGAGGCAGAGACTTATCGCCTTCAGTTTAAAGTGGACTTCTTGAGGAATTATCTCACGAAGGAGTACAACAAAGGGCTGTCATTCTGCTACGAATGTATCATATCAATCTTGGGTAAGGAATACCCTGAGTTGGATATGTACAAGCTCGAGGCAGGCGTGGATACTTACATGAACGAGCAGGAGGCCCGGAGCTAAGAACCAAGGGATCCCTTTGCTCAGGTGGAAGCGGACGCTGCAAGGCCTGGAGAGGCTGCTCCTTCAACTGATGAAGCCCTAGTTGCTCCTGCTGTCGAGAATGATCTTTAAGCTGCCCCCTCTTCCGAAGCCCCTCCCCCAACTGCTAGCCCGACTGCTCAAGCTCCTTGATTGGCTTTGATGTATTTTATTTTATTTTTTTTGTACTTGTATCTGTAAGCTTCGGCAATTTGAGTTGAATGAAATAAATAAAATATATTCTCCACATTTGCCTTTACATCTTTCATCTGTTCTAAATTTTCTGTGGGGTAAATTTCCAACAGGCCTTGAGTTTTTTCCTTATCCTTAGGATTTTGGCTTACTCTGCTCGTTTTGCTCATTTGCCATGACATGAACAACTTGACCTACCCTTTATGGATTTAAGCGGTTTTGCCTTAACTCGAATAGGCTTTGAAAGGTTAGGTTATAGTCCCTTTGGGGTGAGCTTATCTTGCTCGAGTCTATCCTGGCTGTACTTGGCTCTTTGTCTCGCCTTGTGTTAGGCTTTAAGATTTGTGGCCTTCAGCTATTCTTCAGCTTATCCGGCTCGAGCCTTCTCTAGCTTATGCTTGGCATTGTCTCGCCTTAGGTTAGGCTTTGAGTCTTATAGTCTTTGACTTCATTAACGAGCTTATCTTGCTCGAGCCTTTCTGGCTTATTGTTACGGGCCGCATGATTCCAGCCCAAAATGGCCCAAGAGAATGAGCCAAGATGTGCTAGCTTGGCCCGATTCTAGAACATTCTAGCAAACTCTAGCACTTTTGTACATATCCTAGATCTTTGACACATGTATGATCTAGATTTAGACACATGTACATAGAATTCTCTAGAACTAGCCAAGCTTTCCTATAAATAGAGGTGAGCTCTAAGCATTGTAATCATCCAAGCATCAAGCATCAAATACTTGTAAGCTCTCTTGTAAGCTTTCTCTTGAGTAATATAATTTCCGCATTTGGCTTCATTGCTCGCTAGCTCTTCCTTCTCTTTAGCATTTCGGGAACCTCTTGGCTTAGCTATCGAGAAGCGTAAAGGCTTACTTAGCAACATCCCGACAAGGTTGTCTAAGTGCCGCACGGGTTTGCTGCGCAAAACACCCATCCCGTGACAAGTGGTATCAGAGCCGAAGGTTTGCACACACGCATTCCAGCAGCAATGGCCAACCTACCAACCTCAAGCATGACACAAGAGGGTGTTGTTGGTGTGGAGACCATCCCGGAACCAAGCCGGGGCCGCGATGACACTCGCGGGCAGGCCAAGACTCGAGGCAAGTCGAAGGCCACTTCTGTCGATGCTTTGGAGCCACGATTGGCTACGCTTGAAAGCACAATGTCCGCTGCTCAAGACTCCCTCGAAATATTGGAGGAAAGGGTTGACGGCCTCGAGGGCGAATACGCTGACTTCACTGTGGCAACAAAGGCCCTCATGCAAGAGCAAGCCAACACCCTCCGAGGGGAATTTCAAGCATTTCGCGCGGACTGGGCATGGCACAAGCGCACACTCTCCGCTAGCCCAGCTTCCACAAGCACAAGTGATGCGCGACGCATTGATGTGCCAAAACCCGACACCTACGATAGCACACGGAATGCAACCATCGTGGACAACTTTCTCTTTGGGCTAGATCAATATTTCAATGCCATGGGTGTGAGAGATAAGGCATCAAAAGTGGGCACTGCACCCACGTTCTTAAGGGGCGCTGCACAACTATGGTGGCGTCGTAAGCATGGTGCAATGGGCAAAGGCATCTGCGCCATCAACACATGGGCAGACTTCAAGCAAGAACTCCGAAAGCAATTTTCCCCAAGCAATGCCGAAAGAGAGGCGAGAACACGCCTTCGTCGCCTCAAGCAAACGGGTAGCGTGCACGACTACATCAACGAGTTCACTACCCTTATGCTAGAGATCAGCGACATGTCCGACAAGGATTCGCTCTTCTACTTTCAAGATGGCCTCAAGGATTGGGCCAAGATGGAGCTCGACAGGCGGGGCGTCCAAACTCTCGATGACGCCATTGCCATTGCAGAGTCGCTGCACGAGTACTCCACCCAATCCAAGGAGAAAAGGCCTAACCAAGGCAAAAGTGGAGGGAGAGTCTCGCAAGGACAAGGGGCACAATCGCAAGGATTGGGGGCAGAAAAAGCCTCCAAGCGGCAAGAGCGGGCAAGGAAAAACGGAAGGTAAGAAGGAAGCGCCAAAGCCTCACAGCCCATGCTTCATATGCAACGGGCCTCATTGGGTACGCGACTGTCCGGAGAAGAAGTCGCTCAATGCCCTCGCTGCCCAGCTCAAGGGCACCTCCACAACATCATCGGAAGAACCCCGACCCAGCATGGGTTCTATCCAAAGACTTGGCGCCCTTGACAGCCCTCAAACGGCACTCAAGAAAGGGCTAATGTATGTAAGCGCGCAGATAAACGGCCACACCGTTCAGCGTTGCTGGATCACGGAGCCACACATAACTCGTATCCGAGGAGGAAGCCAGCGCTTAGGCCTCAAGACTACGAGAGTAGGAGGCACAATGAAGGCGGTGAACTCACCCGCCAAGCCCATTGCGGGCACTGCACACGGAGTTAATGTAGCACTTGGCACATGGAGTGGAAAGCTCAACTTCTCGATCGTGCCGATGGACGACTTCAAGATGGTCCTTGGCATGGAGTTCTTCGATCAAGTCCATGCCTTCCCTCTTCCAGCCATGAATTCCCTAAGCATCCTCGACGGGAGTAAGGCATGCATGGTTACTACGGAGCGCGGAAAGTCCGAGGAGAAGACACTCTCCACCATGCAATTCAAGAAGGGTTTCAAAAAGGACCCAAGCTTCTTGGTCTCCATCCGTGAGCTTAACGAGGGGAAAAATCCAGCAAGTGATCCAGCCCAAGTCCCTCCTATGGTACAATCCATCCTCGAGGAGTTCAAGGACGTGATGCCTCCTCAGCTTCCGAAGAAGCTTCCACCTAGACGAGAGGTGGATCATCAAATCGAGTTGGAGCAAGGTGCAAAGCCTCCAGCCTTGGCGCCCTACCGCATGGCGCCTCCCGAGCTCGAAGAATTGCGAAGGCAGCTCGCAGATTTATTGGATGCAGGCTATGTTCGCCCATCCAAAGCCCTATTCGGTGCACCGGTCCTTTTTCAGAAGAAGAAGGATGGATTGTTGCGGATGTGCATCGACTATCGGGCGCTCAACAAGATCACTATCAAGAACAAGTACCCAATACCCTTGATAGCGGATCTATTCGACCAGCTTGGCAGTGCAAGGTACTTCACCAAACTTGACTTGCGCTCCGGGTACTACTAAGTGCGCATTGCCGAAGGAGATGAGCCAAAGACAGCATGCGTCACAAGGTACGGTTCATTTGAGTTCTTAGTTATGCCTTTCGGACTAACCAATGCACCGGCAACGTTCTGCACTCTCATGAACAAAGTACTGCAACCATTCCTCGACCGCTTTGTGGTCGTGTACTTGGATGACATTGTGGTGTACAGCACCACGCTCGAGGAGCATACCAAACATTTGCAACAAGTCTTCCAAGTACTTCGGGAGAACGAGCTCTACCTCAAGTTGGAGAAATGTTCGTTTGCTCAAGAAGAGGTGGAGTTCCTTGGGCAGAAGATTTCAGCCGGCAAGATAATGATGGAGAACTCAAAGATCAAGGCCATCCTCGATTGGAAGCATCCCACAAAGGTACCTGAGCTTCGATTATTCCTTGGCTTGGTGAACTACTATCGCCGCTTCATTCAAGGCTACTCAGCCAAGGCGGCACCCTTGACGGATATGCTCAAGAAGAATCGGACATGGCATTGGTCCGAGGATTGCCAACATGCATTCGAAGGCTTGAAGAAAGCAATTTCGGAGGAACCCGTCCTAGTTCTTCCGGACCACACAAAGACCTTCGAAGTGCAAACGGATGCCTCCGACTTCGCCATTGGCGGAGTCCTTATGCAAGATGGCCACCCCATTGCGTTCGAGAGCTGAAAGCTTAATGACACGGAACGCCGCTACACCGTGCAAGAAAAGGAGATGATAGCCATCATCCATTGTCTAAGAGTGTGGCGGCATTACTTGCTTGGCTCACACTTCACAATCATGACGGACAACGTAGCATCAAGCTACTTTTAGACGCAGAAGAAGTTGAGCCCCAAGCAAGCACGGTGGCAGTATTTTCTTGCAGAGTTTGACTACAGGCTCTAGTACAAGCCAGGCAAGGCCAACGTCGTTGCGGACGCACTAAGCCGCAAGGCGGAATTGGCCACACTTAGCGCGAGCCAACCGAAGTCCGACCTTGTCTCACGCATCAAGGAAGGCCTTCAACAAGACCCATTGGCGAAGGACTTGTTGGAGAAAGTGCTTCAAGGGAAGACAAGGCGTTTTTGGCAAGAAGAGGGCATCCTCCTCACCAAGGGAGATCGGCTGTTTGTGCCTAGGTGGGGAAATCTACGCAAAGAAGTCATCAAGGAGTGCCACGACTCCAAGTGGGCTGGTCACCCTAGAATTGAGCGCACCACCGCACTCGTTCAAGCCTCGTATTTTTGGCCAAGTATGCGGGACGACATCGAGGCATATGTGCGGACTTGTCTTGTGTGCCAACAAGACAAGATAGATCACCAATTACCGGCAGGATTGTTGCAGCCCCTGCCTCTAGCATCAAGGCCGTGGGAGAGCGTCTCCATAGACTTCATAACGGCCTTACCAAAATCCGAAGGTTGCGGCAGCATCATGGTCGTGGTAGACCGCTACAGCAAGTACGCTACTTTCATTGCCGCACCCGTAGATTGCAAGGTAGATGAAGCAGCCCGTCTCTTCATCAAACACATCGTGAAGCATTGGGGTGTTCCAAGAAGCATCGTGAGCGATCGAGAACCATGCTTCACTGGATAGTTTTGGACGGAGCTCTTCAAGATGTTGGGGACCGACCTCAAGTTCTCAACAAGCTTTCATCCGCAAACGGATGGACAAACTGAGCGCATAAATGGCCTCCTCGAGATGTACTTGAGGCATTATGTGAGCGCTCATCAGCGAGATTGGGAGAAGTTGCTAGATGTCGCCCAATTTTCTTATAATCTCCAGCGGAGCGAGGCTACCGGCAAGAGCCCATTCGAGATTATCATGGGATTCCAGCCCATGACCCCCAACGCCATAGCCTCGACATATGGAGGAAAAAGCCCCGCGACTCACAAGCTCGCCCGCGGATGGCATGAAGAAGCGGACATCACGCGAGCATACCTCGACAAGGCCGCGAGGAAAATGAAGAAGTGGGCTGATACACGGAGACGGCACGTCGAGTACAAGGAAGGTGATCGAGTTATGATCAAGCTCCTGCCCCAACAGTTCAAGACACTTCGCAAAGTTCACAAGGGGTTAGTGAGACGCTACGAAGGACCCTTCTGCATTATCCGACGTGTAGGCAACGTCTCGTATCACTTAGAGCTTCCACCAAGGCTTAAGATTCATCCGGTCTTCCATGTGAGTCTTCTCAAGCCATATCATGAAGACGTGGAAGAACCAAGTCGCGGAGAATCAAGGAGTGCCCCAACAGCCGTTGTCACCGCGTTCGACAAAGATGTGGACTACATCCTTGCTGATCGCATCATTCGAAGGAGGGCGTGCCACCATACTACGAGTACTTGGTGAAGTGGAAGAACCTCCCCGAGATCGAAGCCACTTGGGAACGAGAAGATGAGTTGTGGCAGTTCGCAGAGCATGTCCAACGGTACAAGTACGAGAACGCGACGAGGACGCCACGAGCTTAAGTGGGGGAGGATGTTACGGGCCGCATGATTCCAGCCCAAAATGGCCCAAGAGAATGAGCCAAGATGTGCTAGCTTGGCCCGATTCTAGAACATTCTAGCAAACTCTAGCACTTTTGTACATATCCTAGATCTTTGACACATGTATGATCTAGATTTAGACACATGTACATAGAATTCTCTAGAACTAGCCAAGCTTTCCTATAAATAGAGGTGAGCTCTAAGCATTGTAATCATCCAAGCATCAAGCATCAAATACTTGTAAGCTCTCTTGTAAGCTTTCTCTTGAGTAATATAATTTTCGCATTTGGCTTCATTGCTCGCTAGCTCTTCCTTCTCTTTAGCATTTCGGGAACCTCTTGGCTTAGCTATCGAGAAGTGTAAAGGCTTACTTAGCAACATCCCGAGAAGGTTGTCTAAGTGTCGCACGAGTTTGCTCACGAAAACACCCATCTCGTGACATTATGCTTGGCACCGTCTCGCCTTAAGTTAGGCTTTGAGACTTACGGCGTTTGCATTTCTTCAAGAGCTTATCTTGCTCGAGCCTTTCTGGCTTATGCTTGGCACTATCTTGCCTTAGGCTAGGCTTTGAGACTTACAGCCTTTAGTTTTTATTTGTTTTTATAAGCTTTAACTTGCTCGCATTGTATTAATTTTGGAAGCATTTTTTTTGCTTTTATTCATGTAAAAGATTTTACACACTTCTTTTTTTAGAGAAATTGAATATCAATGCTTGTAATACAAGGGAACTTACTGGAAATACTTTATTAAATGCTGTGCATTCTATGGCCTTTTAATTTCCCGTCCATTTGGATAAGATAGGCCGTATGCTTCCGGACTAGCTAGGTGTGAGACCCTGTACGGACCCTCCCAAATCGGGCCCAATACCCCTTGACTGAGATCTTTAGTGTTCTAGTTTACTCTTCTAAGCACCCAGTCCCCCACCTTAAACCGGCGGATGTGTACATTCTGGTTGTAGTAGCGGGCCACCCTCTGTTGATATTCTGCCACCTTCATTGCTGACCTCTCTCTTTTCTCCTCCTGCAGATCTAGATTTGCACACATCTACTCGTTATTTTGCTCATCGTCGAAGTACTCCATCCGATTTGTGCCCACCCTTATCTCTGCTGGGATCACTGTTTCATGTCCAAATACCAAGGAAAACAGCGTCTCCCCCTTAGCGGTTTTGTGTGTGGTCCTATAAGCCCACAACACACTAAGCAGTTTGTTAACCCATGCTCCTTTCTACTCGCCCAGTCTGGTCTTTAGAAGGCTTTATAGTTTTGTTCGTGGCCTCCACTTGCCCATTTTCCTGTGGCTGTGATGGTGAGCAGAACTTCAGCTCTATTCCCATGTTTATACAGAAGTCCAGGAACTTGTTGTTGTCAAACTGCCTCCGACTGTCCGTAACCAGTGCGTGAGAGATCCCATACTTACAAATCACATTTCTCCAAATAAAGTCAGTGGTCTTGCTTTCTTTAATGCTACTTAAAGCTTCCACTTCGACACATTTAGTAAAATAATCAATTGCCACCACAACATGTGTTGCAGATGCTCTCCCCTTCGACAGTGGTCCAATCAGATCAATCCCCCATTGGACAAATGGCCATGGTGAGTTCATCATTATGAGGTTCTCTGGTGGTTGAGCTGTGTGATTGACGAAACTTTGATAACTCTTACAGCTCCTGGTCTTTTCTTGAGCGTCCTGGTGCATCTTAGGCTAGAAGTACCCTTGTCTTAAGACTTTAAAAGCTAGAGACCTTACACCAGAGTGGTTTCCACAAATTCCCTTATTTGCTTCCCTAAGGACGTAGTCAGCCTCCTCCTCGTACAAACAGAGTAACAGTAGCAGGGAATATCATCGCCTGTACAACACCCCGTTAATCAGTGCGTACCTCACTGCTTGGCACATCAGCTTCCTTGAGGTAGGAGATTATTGGATTCATCTAAGTTGCTCGAGGACACGCTCATCACTTCGTCCTCCTGCTCGATGCTCGAGCTGGTCCTGACCTCCACTGGAATGGACTTGGGCATTTTGGGGTCTGATACAGTGGCCATCCGTGCTATCATATCTATCCGAAAGTTTTCTCCCCTTACAATCTGTTCCACCTCAACTGCTTGAAACTTCCTAATTAACTGTCTCTCCCTTCAAATGTAGGCCTCCATTTTCTCACCTTTCGCCTGGAAGCTTTCATTAAGGTGGTTCGCCACCAACTGGGAGTCTGTTCAGCAAGTACTCCTTTAACTGTTGAAATGCCGCTTCACATTCTGGTGTCCACTTTATCTTTCTTCCTTTTTTCATTTCCTAGAAGAAGGCATGGCACTTGTCTGTTGCTTGGGAGATGAATCTGTAGAGGGATGCCAGCTTACCTGTAAGGCTCTGCATCTCCTTGAGAGTGCACGGGGACATCATGTCTATCACCGCTCTTATTTTCTCTGAATTGGCCTCAATTCCTCAGTTACTGACCATAAAACCTAAGAATTTTCCAGAATCCACTCCAAAGGCACACTTCTCAGGGTTAAGCTTCATCCGGTACTCCCTCAAGAGCGCGAAGGTCTCTTCTAGATGCCTGACATATTCTTCTGCATCCCTGGACTTGGTGATCATGTCGTCCACATAAAATTCCATCGTGTAGTTGATCAGAGGCTTGAAAATCTTGTTCACCAGCCTCTGGTATGTGGCTCCCACGTTCTTCAGGCATGACCTTGTAGCAAAACAGACCCTGGTTAGTGATGAAGGCCGTGCACTCCTCATCCGGCCCATACATAGGGATCTGGTTGTAACCTGAAAATGCATCCATGAAGTTGAGCAGACCGTGTCCTGCTATGGAGTCAACCAGCTGGTCTATCTTTGGCAATGGGAAGTTATCCTTTGGACAGGCTTTGTTCAAGTCTGAGAAGTCTACATACATCCTTTATTTTCTACTTGCCTTCTTCACCAGTACCACGTTTGACATCCATTCAGGGTAATTGACTTCCCTTATGAACCCTGCTTTCAACAGCTTCTCCACCTCGTTGTTCATGGCCTCATATCTCTCTTAGTTGACGCACCTCCTCTTTTGCCTTACCGGCTTCACATCTCTTTTCATTGCCAACTTGTGCCATGGCACCTTAGGGTCAATCCCAGGCATATCTTCATACGTCCAGACGAACACATCAGAATGTGCTCGCAAGAACTCGACCACGCTTCTTCTCAGCTGCTCGCTAATACCCGAGCCAATCCTAACCTTCTTCCTCGGGTCATCTGGCCTTATTAAAATTTTCTTTAATTTTTCCGTAGGTTCTTGTCTCCTCTTCTTAGATTCACCCCTCGCATCCAGCGACGTTACTTGCATTGCTTCCTTTGCCGCTATGGCATAACAACTCTTTACGACCCTCGGATCACCCTTGATAACTCCCACTGCACCATTCACGCGATACTTTAGGGCTAAGTAATGGGTGGACATCACCGATTGGCTGATCCTCATAAAGGGCCTCCTCAATATCGCCTAGTAGGGGTTGACCTCGTCCACAATCACGAAGTCCAGCATCATATTCTTCTCGAAAGGCTTCGAGCCCATGGTCACTGGCAGGTTTTCAATCCCCATAGGGGTCAGCCTTCCTCCATCGAATCCTTTTAGAGACATGCTAAAGCCTCGCGTCAGCTATCCCTATCTCATCGAGGGTGGACTTGAAGAGGATGTCTACCGAGCTTCCTGAATCCACCAGAATTCGGCTGAGCTCCCTGTTCACGACATTTGCCTTTATAACCAAAGTGTCCTCGTGAGGGTGTAGGACTCCATCCTCATCCTCCTCTGTCCATATGATTGGAACTTTTCGAATTCTAGCTTTCTTTGCAGCAGGCATTGTGAGCAGAACTTCCCGACTAGCAAAGACATATCTGTTGTACTTTTTCCTAACTCTGTTCAAATTTCCTGCTATCTTCGGCCCTCTTACTATCACCCTCACAGCAGGTGTTTCGTGGTCTATATCACAGGCTTGACCATCCTCTGCCTATTGCTGCTCGACTACCGGGTGCCCTCCTTCAATGAATTCATCTAGGCACCAGTTTCTAACTAAGTCCTCCACCAAGTTCTTTAGGTCACGGCACTAAGACGTTGAGTGACCATGATCATTGTGGAATCGGCAAAACCTGCTTTTGTCCCTCCTATTTACCAACTTTGTCATTGGTGTCAGGGAACACAACAGCCCTCGTTCTCTATAGCTTAGAATATCTCCTCAAGCGACACCTTCAATGGGTTGTATTGCCTGTAGGCAGGGCTTTGGTCAACCATCTGTACCGCCCTATCCCAGGGGTAGCTTCCTGAGTATGGGGGCAATGGGCGGTCGTCACTGTTATTGCTCTGTATGGGTTGATTCGTGGGGGGATTACGGGGCGGGTTACCACTATTTTACCGTTAATCCCTGCTGTCCCTGCTCGGGGACCTACGAAGTAAAGCTGGGACCACTCGTGGTTGGGAGCAACCCGATCCCTTGTTCCTCTAGACGTTGATGAGCCCCGAGTAGGCCCCCCCTTCTCTTTGCATTTCACTCCACTGCTCTGCTCACTCCTTAGTTTTGAATCTTTTTCCTTCTCGATGACGATGTCCATCTTCATTTGGTCGTAGGCATCGGAGTATGAGCGGATTAAGGACTCCGCAAGTTATACCAGGGTCTCTCCATCTTCACCCCCTCCTTCAACCCCCTCAACGCCTGGGGGTGATTGAATGCCCTGAGATCCAAGACTGCCTGGTGGTACCTCTTGATGAACTCTCGGAGGGACTGCCCCTCCTTCTTCTTGATCTCCACTAACTCTATCATATCATCCTCGGGGGCTATTGCCCCCCGGAATTGCTCCGCAAACTCTATGTACATTTATTCAAAGCTCTGAATGCTCCCCCATGGTAACTTGCGGTACCACTCTCTCGCTCTTCCCTCTAAAGTAAGCGGGAAAGCTCTACACCTTTGGGCTGCTGTTAAGCCCTGCATTCCGATCATGTCGTTGAAACATTCTATGTGCACTAGCAGGTCACTCTTCCTCGAAAACTTTAGGTCGGGAAGACATAAATCACTGGGGATTGTGACACCCATGATTTCTGCTGAGAGTGGGGATTCGTTGTCCAACATGATGCTCCAACTCGGTGCCTTCCCGTTTCCCAGAAGTTTTTCAACGATCTGTGCCAGCTTGCGCACCTCCCTTTCCAACTCCTCTGCACGGGAAGTAGGTGCCGTGTCTTGCAAGTGCTGTCGGGACTCTCTCTCCTCCAAGTTCGTCTCCTCCCTTAGCAACGTTCTGTACTTTCTGCGTTTAGGCTTCATCTTCTACATTCCCCCCAGTGGGAGCGTTCCCTCGGTTGGATATAGGAATGTCATTGCTTGCTTTCCTCTGCCTGTCCCTGAGCTCCTGTAGGATGGACGTCAGTGTCTCCATTTGCTTTTCCATCCGGTCCATTCTTTCATGTATTTCTTTATCTCGGGCCTTATTGGCCACTTCCCTCAGGGTCACCGATTCTTCGGGGATTACTCCTCTTTTGCTGTTTCCTCTCATTGTCATGTTGCTTTTTGAATGTACTGGGAATTCAGGCTTTTTGAATCGATCCCTACAGACGGTGCCAAAATGTTGATGCAGTTTTCTGCTCGCTCCCAAATAGTGATGTTGTCTTCTGGTCGCTGGTTGCTCGGGCAGGATTTTCGGTTAGTTCCAGCGTTTTTCGTTTGCTGAAGCGGTGGGTCCTCCGATCTGTATTCACAGAATAAGTATCAGGGGTCACCGGGTATTTTTCCGGCGAAAATCCTCCGACGCTCAAGTCAGTAATCGGGTTGATTCTTTATGAGTTCTCTATTAATCTAAGAGAAAACTGGAAATAAGATGTTCAATGAGATAAGGAATAAGCTGAGAAATCCCAATTGGAATTCAAAAATTTGGGAAAAGAATCCTCTTACCTTGCCCTCTGTCTAATATTTATCTCTCTGCTTTATCGCCCCCACTTTGCTTAGGCGCCATCCCCTGTATTAATTGTGCCTGCGTCTATCTGACAGCTATGGGTTGTTGCGGTACAACCTGGGGTGCAGGATGTTAGACGTTTATGGGTTCCCGTGATCGAATGATGATGCCGTGCAGGTTTGTGTAAAATGATGACACTGTAGAAGTTTGTGCCGGTCATCGGTAATAGTGGCTAAGCCCTAAGGAGTGGGGGTGCCTGTCAATTATCGATCGTCGTGACAAATTATCAGGGCATGGGGTTGTCATGCTTAGGTTTGCTCTGCTCGAGCTCTGTTCCTTTGTCGTTCATGGTGCTATTCATAACACGGCCAGGACTCAACTCGGTGGTTGAGGATCTTTGTGACCGTGCCCGAGCAGGACGAGAATATCAGAATCCGACCAGCTTTAGAACACTTGACCTCGACTAGTTTTAACATCGAGCAGGGGTGTCTTCATGCTAGTGATCAAGTCTTCTACTCTGGATGGATTGTCCTCGAGTAGGCCTACTGGGCGTTTCCCAAATAGTACTTACTTTTTATTTTTTATTTTTACAATAATACCCTTACAATTTGACAGTAAAAATATTTTCAAGTATTCTTTACTATAAAAATTAAAACAAATACTTAAATCAAAACATAAGAATTAAATAAATATTTGTCCTTTAACAAATCACTAAACAATTGAAGATTACATCCGTATTCTCGAAACAAGTTAAGAATCCCTCATGTTTTTACCGACGCCATCTTACTAAATCAAACCTAATGAACTTATTCAGCGAGCATCACTCGCCATCAATTTTTTTCTCTTCCTCGAAATTCCTTCCACTTAGCAAACTCTATTCTCCGAAGTGATCAATGATTCTTCTATTAAAGAGATAAATAATTCTTCGCCAAATATCAGGCAAATCAAAGCATATCTTCTTATGCAAGATCAATGATTATTCTTCTAGAGATCACTCAAATAAAAAGAGTCTAAGAGATAGACGTAAATTAATTTGGAGTAACTTGCCAAGTCAGTAATGTGATGGTCAATTGTTGATACACAACTACTATGATAAAACAGACAACGAATGGGTAAAAGTCTTGTAACAACTAGCCGCATAATATATGCAGCCACTTGGTTTATGCAAACAGTGGTTGAAAACTCATTTTCACATCCTTGTATCATGTATGTATTGGTTTATCGTTTTAAAATAATTGGATAGAGGGTACACAGTAGTGGTGGTTTTTTTTTTTTTGGAAGATTGTTAGGTTTCTAATTTTTATTGTATGTTGAGAAATTGTTTTTTGATATTTTTTTGGAGAATTTTTTTGATTAATTTATAAATATATAGCTTGATAAACATTTCAAATGTCTTGTCAATATCCATAGACATTTTAGTCTGTTAAAATTAGTCTAAATCTTGAATCATGTAAACGAGTCATTTCGTTACTAAACTAAGGTAACATTTTTTTTTTTATTTTGAAATCTGAATAGATTTGAGTTTGGTTGAAGTCTAAATGAGTCTGTATAGAAATATATGAATAACATATTTATTTTTTTAATATCTAAACATAAGTAGTATCTTATTTATTTTTATACATAAAATTTTTTTAAACATAATTATTTAACATTTATGTTCTTGTAAATAATAAAAAAAGATTAGGTTTTGTAGTTTAAGAAATAAGTATATATAACAGAGATTTTTTTGGGATATAATATTTATTCTTATTCAGATGTTTTTCTATTAAGATAAAAATTATAGAAGTTTAAAATAATACATAAATTACAAAAAAAAATAAATAAATTTAAAAAAATTTTAAAATTAATAAATTTCATATTTCATAAGTTTAACAAGCAAATCTTATAGAAACAAACCTTATAGAGAGTTGTTGGTTTTAGCTATTATTAGAAAAAATCTGTAGAGGTAAATTAAAATATAATTTCAGTGTATGGTTTAAGGAAGTATCTTGGGGAAAAAATAAATAAGGGTTGTTGAACAAAAATGTTGTTGATGAAATAAGTTAAATTTCTCTATTTCATAGTATGATTGATAAAAGGAGATAACAATGAACTTAGGTGAGAGTGAATTAGGTGAAATGAAATTACTAATTTAATATGTGGGAGTATAACTTGGTTTTTAAATTGTATTCGGATTAATGTCACTCGGGTGACATATTTTTCAACAAATAGTAAAAAAATGATAGATTTTTCAAAAATAATAAATTGATGACAAACCGTTAACTTTTCCATTAAGTTTAACAAGAACAACAAAATAATTATAAAATAATATTTTTTTCCATACAATTAATTATAAAATAATATTTTTACCCATATAATAGTTAAAAATGACATTTTTAACCCAATAAGTAGTTATAAAATGATGTTTATGCCCCTACTCTTTTTTTTAAACAGAAAAATATATAAAAAAATTACATCTAAGTCTAATTAATTGGTTTTTGTTGTTAAAGCACACAACTTTTAAAAAAAAAATTTGAATCAAAATTTTCTTGTTAAAAAATATATAAAAAATTTGTTTTTAAGTCTATTAATTAGATTTATATGTAATTTTTTTATATATTTTTCTATTTAAAAAATGAAAATAAATGAGTAAGGGCATAAACTTTGTTTGCAGCCAATTGTAGGGGTAGAAATATCATTTTGTAACTATTATAGGGTAAAAATGTTATTTTATAATTAATTGTAGGGACAAAAATTTTATTTTATAATTATTTTACTATTCTCATTAAAGTTAACGGTTTGTCATCAATCAATCTATTTAAAAAAATTATCATTTTTTTGTTATTTGTCAAAAAATGTGTCACCCAAGTGATATTGACCCATTGTATTATTTGTAAATAGGTCCTATGATGATCATAATGATGATGATGATGATGATTATTACAAAAATAATAATAATAATTAATAAATTTAAATAATATTAATATTAATAATATTGACAATAATGATAATTATAATAACAATAAAAACAACAACAACAATATTGTTGTTGTTATTATCATCATCATCATCATCATCATCATCATCATCAAATGATTTATTTATAAATAATATAAAACTTTTGGATATTTTCATAATGTATAGGAACTAAAATATAAAAATGACAAAACTTGATTGAGAATATTTTGGGGATTATGAAAATTAATTTGGGGGTAGAAAGAGAACTCCAAGAAATTAACCCCCCTGAAAATCAATCTTTTATTTCTCATTCTCATATTGAGTGGGCTCTACGATTCCGATTTTAATTTGCTCCTTTATTGAGTGAAGTAAATATTATTAATAATTCTGATTTCGGATTACGATTTCCCAATTGTGGAAGTGAACACACCAAGAATGTCTAACACTCCCTTGATAAAGAGTTTAAATGAGAGTAAGGATGTTTGAGTGGCATAAAAATTATTATTATTTTAACTGTTATTATTTGTTAAGTTGATAACTATAGGATAATGAAAGTTAATGATTACTCCAGCCTAAATTTATTTATAGGGTGGGGTTATTTGTACTCTATAAATTATTTTAAATATTTTATTACTTTTAAAATTTGTGTACAAAATTTAAAAGATTAATTTTTGCTTTGTATACTCTTTCAAATGTCAAAAAAATTCTTTAGTCAAATATATTCAAGACTCGAAAAAAAAAAAGGAACAAGAAGAAAATTTCTTCAGTTCTTTTTGCATAAAGTATTTCAAGTACTCGTTCATATCCATCAAATTCATAAAAAGTTTTAACTCATTCTCTTAAACAAGAAAGAAGACATGAATAAATAAATAATTCAAATTCCAAACTTATTATTCATAAAAAATAATCAGCTTCAATCTTAACAATTAGTCAAGAAATCAACAAGCAAGTTGAGCATCATCAGTAAAAGCTTGGTAGTGCCATAGATACAAAACTAACATACTTAAATATAAGAAGCATAGATTCATGAGATGACACTAATTTTAGAAAGAAATCAATATAGTTACTGAACCATCACCAGATATTGTCAATTCAACAACAGATTTCGTGAAGCTGATGAAAATTAATTGGAGCAATTAACAGTTCATTTACTGATAGATCAAAAGAGTTGTAGTTCCTTTGTTAATATTTGTTCAACTTATCATTGTTAAGATATTGGAAATGAAAATTTTAGGATTTCAAGTAAAAGAATAGTATATATATTAAATGCATGTGCTAGTTAAATGAGTGTTCAAAGTAATTATGTTATTAAATCATAATAGATTATAGGTGTTCAAAATAACATACTAGATTATCCTTAATAATAAATCATATCATTAATATTTTTGTAATAAATTATTTGTTAAAATTAGAGTGTTTAGAGTAAATTTTTAAAGCGTAAATAGCTTCACTCATATCCATATTGTTCATAAATGTTAAAAATGATGCTAGAAAGTTTAAGTAAGCAACTATCAATCTCGAAATCGCTTCGAACTTCAATTGTTGTGTGAGTTAATAATAATAATAATAATAATAAAATAGACAACTATCATCTTTTATAGCGGCAATTGAAAATAAAGAAAATAATCACCATAAAAGTGATATTTGAGACCTTCAATTTATGTCATTTCATTTTAAAAAATTACCCTTATTTATCACTTTCTAATTTTTATCTCTCAAAATAGAAAAACACTTGCTGAGTTTTTTTCATTGAAAAGAATTGTAAAATTATTAAAACATAAATTAAAGATAATGATTAATAAAACAAATACAATCGAAATTAAATATAACTTTTAATACTTGAACATGTTTAATCAATTATTGCTTCATGACGTCCATCTAATTAGTGTCCATAATTAATTTCTTCTATGTAATGTTAATTGATAAGACCTCATTATTAAGTATTACTTGATCTCTTGCATTAGAATCCATAATTATGGACACAGAATCTATTAGTATGATTTTTTTTTTTTCCAAGTGAAATTCCCTAGTATATGAAAGAGTGAATATGGACTAGCCTACTTTCATAGTTGTGGAATAATTAGAAGCCTTAGTGTACCAATAATTTCAAGGTCTTAATAGTAATTCGGTGCTCACAGTCTTCATCTCCAGTTCCAGAGCTTCGACCAAGAGCTTTGTCTCTCCTCTCAATGTCTTGAAACGATCAGCTTTGTCCCGTTTTGGCTTCCTTAGTTCTCCTCCACTTCTGCATTTAGTTTATCAATCTTCTGAGTAGCTTTCGTTGTCTCCTTAAATACTAGATAAGGGCGCTCTCTCGATCAATTTGAAATCAACTGCATAAAGATGAAATACTAGATAATTGTAAGCTGATTCCATGTAACTGCATCTTCTTATGGAAAATTAAGAAGCAGAGCATTGCAGAGGCAATGTTAGCAATACTATTAAACAAAAAAGAGGTGTAGAAAGTAACTATTTGTTTACTTATATAATTAAAAATAAAAAACAAAACAAAGCAGCCATAATTCCAAATTCTGGGCAATTGGAAATTATGAATTTATTTTAGAGACAGTACCTCTTTAATCATAACATGTCACTAATAAATAGTAAGGTGGACACAGGCAAGTTTTCACAAGTTCTTGGGTGTTGAAATAGTGTTTTTTTTTTTTTTAGCTATTGGCAGATTATTACAATGAGATTTTGTTGAGCCATTGTCAACATCCAGCAACGACAACAATGGAATAAAACAATATAAGAAGCTATTGACGATTCAGATTCATCTAAATATTATTAAAAGCATATATGACAATTAAAGTCTTATAGTTTTCACTGATTTCGCTAAGATCTGATTCACATTTAGTTTGGGTTATTCAGTGATTATCAATAGATCTAACTAAAGTCCAATTTTGGGGAAGATTGGGCTAATAAGGATTTAGGGATATATATATATATACAGGGCATGTTGTATAGCTAAGTGGTTATATAGGGGAATAATATAGAGGAATAATATGGAGAGCTCATTGGAGCTTATGGAATTTAATTTAAAACGTTGATACACATAATCTTGCATTTCCAATTAAACACATATTTTAGGAAAAAATTTGAGATTTACCTTGATTAGCCATGAATCCAAGCTTCAAACACGTTATGGAGCTTGTATGGATTGCCCAGAAATTGATCCAAGTACTGTAAAGCTGTTACCTTCACCTCAGATCAAAATTACTTGAATATAATGTGTATATGAACAGTGAAATCGGGAGAGAAACGAGCGAGAGAGGTGCACTGCACTCATTCCCCAGTTTTTTCAACAGTTAACTCCCAATGGGCTGAAGTCACTTATATACTGTGGCTGAGTGCAGGGACCCCTCATATGTTAGTACAAAATTGCTCATCCCATTATGAGCTATAATAATACAATTCAAGGTTATACTTGTCCATAATATACTACTATATAGGGTATGACAAAATCAGACTCATTAACACAATAGTTGATCACTTAATACATGAGTCTGTTAAGATTGCTCCTTAATATTTGACATTAGTCACGTATTAATTCGGTAAAGTATAAAACAATTAAAATGATTTATGCTAGTCCACAATATATGAGAAATAAATCTAACAATCTCCCACTTGGACGGCATAAGTCATTCTAATGATAGTTTTAAAAATCAAATATTTTTGAAAACAACCGAATTAATCAATATGCAATTATAGCAAAAAGTCAAATGTGAGCAATCACCCAAACATCAATAAGTCTAAAATGTGTCATAAGTATCAAATCATGTGTGCACCGACAGGATGCTCCACACAACAAGATACCCATAAACACGTGACTAAGTAGTAGTATACAAGTATAATAATGAAAATAGCATGGAAATATGATCAACATGCCTATTTCCATAAAGTCCACATGTCTAGCAAAATGAGACGAAACCAAAATGTCTCCTAGACCATCGCTTCTATATAACCATAATGAGACTAGATCAAAATGTCTCAAGAAGCGAGCTTCCATTTTATCATAATGAGACTGAAACCAAATGTCTCAAAAAAACACACTGAAGTCAAGCCAAAATGCTTCAGTTCAAAATGTCCATAATGAGACTAAACCAAATATCTCGGACCATAATATCCTCATGATATACATAATGCCATATTCAACAAAATGTGTACACAATATATGGCATATCGGTGTTATATAACAATATGCATGCATAATAACAAAATATGAGTAATACAAAATCTCATTTAAGTTGAAACATATAATACAAACCAGAACTCTCACTGACTCAACATATAAAAGAGGATTCTAACAATCTCATATGAGTCACATGATCCTTAAATACTTTTGGAGTTAAAGCTTTAGTAAGGGGATCAGCTAACATGAGTTCTGTAGGTATGTACTCTCTCGATACATAAGATAGAGTAATTTTCTCTCTCACAAATAAGTATTTAATATCAATATGCTTGGAGCGTGAGGAACTCCACGTATTATGAGAAAGAAGCAGTTGCGGAATTATCACGAGTATATCTTTAATGGCCTCAGCACGACCAACAAAAATCTAGTCACGTGATAAAATTCTGCATCCATAAAGCTTGACGTGTAGCCTCAAAACATGCTACATATTACGCCTCCATTGTTGAAGAAGCTATAAGTGTACGCTTGACACTCTTCCATGATACTGACTCCTCACGCCATCATAAAGATATAACCAGATGTAGATTTCTTGTCTTCCAAGAAAGCCTGCAAAATCGCCATCAGAATATCCAACTTAATTTAAGTAGTCGATTAGCGATATGTCAATGCAAAGTCTTTAGTAGCTTGTAAATATCTGAGCACTTTCTTTGCAGCCTTCCAATGTTCAAAACCAGGATTGCTCAAGTATCTTCCAAGTACACCCACTGCAAAAGCAATGTCAGGGCGTGTACACACTTGAGCATACATTAAGCTACCAACAACTGATGCATATGGGACTGTTTGCATTCTAGCTTTATCTACATCATTATTTGGACATTGAGACTTGGAAAGTTTGTCACCCTTTGTTATTGGTGCTTTTCCAGGAGCACAAGATTGTAGCTTAAACATTTTCAAAACACGATCAATATAGGTCCTTTGAGATAATCCTAGAACTCCTCTAGATCTGTCACGAAGAATCTCTATCCCTAATACATAATAGGCTTCACCGAGATCCTTCATATCAAACTTGTATGACAACATCTGTTTGTCTCAAGTAATAAATCAGTGTCACTAGCAGTGAGCAATATATCATCTACATAAAGCACCAAAATGATGTATCTGCTCCCACTGATCTTCACGTATATACATTGATCAACAATGTTCTCCTGAAATCCAAAAGAGGTGACAATATCATGAAATTTCAAATACCACTGTCTGGACGCTTGTTTAAGTCCATAAATAGACCTTTTAAGCTTACACACCATGTTTTCTTTGCCAAGCTCAATAAAGCCATCAGGTTGCACCATATACACATCTTCAAACAAGCTTTCATTAAGAAAAGCTGTCTTCACATCCATCTGATGTAATTCTAAATTAAAATGAGCTACAACTACCATGATAATACGGAATGAGTCTTTGGTAAAAACAGGAGAGTAGGTTTCTGTATAGTCAATACCTTCTCTCTGACTGAAACCCTTGGCTACAAGTTTGGCCTTGTATCTTTCCACCTGACCTCTAGCATCTCTTTTGGTTTTAAAAATCCATTTGCAACCAATTGGCCTGCATCCATCTGGTAATTCAACTAAGTCTCAAACCCCATTGTGATACATGGATGCCATCTCATCCTGCATGGCATGTGTCCAAGATGAAGATTCTGTATAACTGATGGCTTCCTGAAAGGTAACAGGGTCAGATTATAAATCACAATCAAGATCATGTTCTTGCAAGTAAACCACATAATCATCAGAAATTGCAGATCTCCGGACCCTTTCGGATCTTCTCAATCGTACATCAGTGACATCATCCTCCACAGCCATAGGCTCTAAAACATGATGAGGTTCAGGATCAAGAGAATGAACATCAATACGTGGTAATCCCATTGCAGAAGCTGGATAAGATGGGACAGGCAAAACCACAAGTTCTTCTCTTAATGTGAGATTGTGAGGCTCAATACTCCCACTATTCTGGTCATTCTCAAAATAAATGGCACGATCAGACTCAATGATTCTGATAGTATGGGAAGGACAATAAAACCTAGAACCCCTTGAGCCTATACAATAGCCAATAAAATGACCACTAATAGTTTTCGGATCAAGTTTCCTTGATTGTGGATTATAAAGCCTCACTTCTGCTCTGCATCCCCAGACATGAAAGTGACGAAGACTAGGCTTCTTTCCTGACCATAATTGATAAGGAGTTTTGGGCACTGACTTACTGGTCAAAATATAAGCAGCAGTTTTCAAGGCTTCACCCCACAGAAAATCTGGTAAGGTGGAGTTGCTCAACATACATCGCACCATGTCAAGAAGGGTACGATTTCTTATTTCTACAATCTCATTCTGTTCAGGAGTCCCAGGCATTATGTACTGAGCTTCTATTCCACATTCCTGAAGAAATCTAGCAGAAGGTCCAGGATTACGCCCAGTTTCATCATATCGCCCATAGTACTCACCACCTCTATCTGATCTCACTGATTTAATCCTTTTACCCTTTTGGAGCTCAACATTAGCCTTAAAGACTTGAAAAACAGACAAGGATTCAGCCTTCTCAGTAATAAGCTCAACATGACCATAACGAGAAAAGTCATTAATGAATGTGAGGAAGTACTTATAACCACCTATAGCAGCAGGAGTGAACGGCCCACATATGTCTGTATGTATCAACTCCAGAACCTGCTGACTTCTCTGAATTCTCTCTTTTCTAATTTTGGCAGTAAATTTACCTTTGACACAATCAACACAAGTGTCAAAATCAGAAAAGTCTAGATGATGGAGAATGTCATCTTTAATGAGTCTTTCCATCCTCTGTTTAGAAATGTGACCTAACCGTTTATGCCACAACATAGAGGAATTTTCATCAACCCTTTTACTATTAGAGCTAACAACATTCATAACATGAGCATTGGATGATGATTCAGCAGCATAAGGAAATAAATCAATCATATATAAGCCATCAGATAGAGTGCCAGAACCAACTAGCTCTGAATTGCGGAATAAGTAAACTTTCCTGTCACTAAAATGAAAAGTATAGCCACATCTATCCAAAATAGATACAGATACCAAGTTTCTTCTAATAGAAGGAATATAAGTTGTATCTGATAGATCTAAAAATTGGCCTGTCGCTAGGTGTAGTCTGACAACTCCTATGCTTTCAACTTTGGCCTTTACTCCATTGCCCATATGTACAATCAGCTCTCCTTCATTGAGCTCCCTCCTGCTTTTGAATTCCTGTAAGGAATTTGTTATATTAATGGTTGCACCAGTATCCAACCACCAAGTATTAGAAAGAACATCAACAAGATTGGATTCAAAGCCCACAAAAGCTACATGAATACCTTTCTTTTCCAGCCATGCTTTGAATCCTCTGCATTCAGCTTTCTTATGCCCATATTTCTTACAGAAATGACATTTTCCCTTAAATCCTTCAGAAGTGGAACCAGAAGTAGTATTAGAAGATTTGCCATGTGAAGTTTTCTTTCCAAACTTCTTCTTCTTAAAAAACTTATTGCTACCCTTTGAAGAACTTTTCTTCACACTCCCACTCTCTTGAGTAGTGGCCATCATAGCAGTGTGAGATTTTCCCTTCTTCAATGATTCCTCTTCTTGAACTACATAAGCATTTAACTCATTGATATTCCAAGTCTCTCTCTGAGTGTTGTATTGACTTCTCAGATTGCTGAACTGTGGTGGAAGAGATTCAAGAATTTGGAATACCAGGTAGTCATCAAGTAACTGACATCTATGTCTTTCAGCTTCTTATGGTAACTTGTCATTTTCAGAATATGCTCTCTCACCCCAGAAACCCCATCATATTGGGTATTCGCAAGCAATCTCAGAAAGTTACCCTTTTCAGCCTTGTCTACCTTCTTAAAAGTTCTTCCCACTGCTACCAAATAATCTTTAGCCTTGTCACATGCAGGGATGCTATCTCTGATCGTTCTATCAATGGTGTATTTCATTGTGTCCAGACAGTGTCTATTGGATTCATCCCAAGCCATCCACTCTACCCTTTCAGTAGCAGTACTCTTATCTATGGGCTTGGATGGTTCATCAACTCTCAAAGCCAAGTCTCTATTCAATGTCGATAAATAGAACATGACGGATTCACGCCAGTCCTCATAATTTGTCCCAGTCAAAGTCTTAATGGAGGCAACTTGGAGAAATGAAAGAATATCTAGAGCTGAGAAATCAACAATAAGTATTAATAGGCATGTGAAAACAAAATCATGCCACAAACAATGATTTCTCATTTTACAATTCTCCAACAAGAAAGGAGTGCTCTAACCCACAAATAAAGCAGACAAGTTGAATATAACACCAACGTTGACCTATTACCGACAGGGTAATTAAGTCACTCAGTAGAAAATACCCAACAAATCTCTTTACCTACCCAAGCATCCTACCAAGTAATGATTTACCGACAGGGCAATATCATCACCCGTATGGATCTTGGTTATAGCAACAATAATCCATCACACAATCCATAATCAATACTTATAAATGGACAATTAATTACAAAATACCGAATAATTTATCATGATTGGTTATACGACAGGTAGATACTCAATCATTCTAAATTGAAGTTTTGCCATGCATAATATTTCATACAATAACTAAAATTGAGACCAAATAAGCTTTATAAACCATAAGTAAAGCTTTTACCAAAATATTTAATATACCTCAATAAAATGTAAGAATGCCATGCCCATAACATACAACAATGATGGATTATTTTATAATTGAAATTCTGAAAAATTGCCAAAATTAATGAAAATTTTGGACTTAAATGAATAATTTTCAAAATTATAGACACTGTTTATAATAACAAAACATTTGGCCCTTACTGTAAATAAAATTAAATTACTTTCTACTCTCTAATATAATTACCCAAACTATATAGGATACAAATAATATTTATAGAACAGTTGGGCTATAGCATAATTTTCTAATAGATCAAGGACCCAAATGATAATTATTTTGGGCTAAAAATAATTATCCAATATATCAAGGATCCAAATGATATTATCCCATGTTGACTTTCGGTCAAGGACCAAATCGAAATGTTTGAACAATATTTAGGTCATAATATAAATTTATAAACTATAGGGACCCAAATGATAATTTCACTGCACTTCATCTTCTTCCTCGCGATGAAGCTACAGTAGATACAGTAGCTACAATTGCATTTTCTTGAACAACCCGATTTTGGCCACCAAAAAACATAAAAAAATTATATTTTGACTCCTTAAACATCACCCATGAATTATTCAATGACCTTTTGTTCAAATATGCTCGCAATCAAAAAATCCGAAAATAAAGAAAAATTCCATGGGTGAGTCAAAGCTTGATTTATCCTCAAAAATGGCCATGGTTCAATAGGAAATGCATAACCATGGGCTCTGATACCAATTGTTGCAATAAATATGAACTGAATGCCCTTAATCTTGCATTTCCAATTAAACACATATTTTAGGAAAAAATTTGAGATTTACCTTGATTAGCCATGAATCCAAGCTTCAAACACGTTATGGAGCTTGTATGGATTGCCCAGAAATTGATCCAAGTGCTGTAAAGCTGCTGCCTTCACCTCAGATCAAAATTGCTTGAATATACTGTGTATATGAACAGTGAAATCGGGAGAGAAACGAGCGAGAGAGGTGCACTGCACTCATTCCCCAGTTTTTCAACAGTTAACTCCCAATGGGCTGAAGTCACTTATATACTGTGGCTGAGTGCAGGGACCCCTCATATGTTAGTACAAAATTGCCCATCCCATTATGAGCTATAATAATACAATTCAAGGTTATACTTGTCCATAATATACTACCATATAGGGTATGACAAAATCAGACTCATTAACACAATAGTTGATCACTTAATACATGAGTCTGTTAAGATTGCTCCTTAATATTTGACATTAGTCACGTATTAATTCGGTAAAGTATAAAACAATTAAAATGATTTATGCTAGTCCACAATATATGAGAAATAAATCTAACAATATGCAGTTGAAGTGAATTCATAGATAGCTCAAATGAGCTCAAGGGATACCGAGCATAGCTGGGGAAACTCAGTTGAGCTCACGTATGAAATACGATCCAAGTAATAAAATCATCATAATAAGTAGAAATAAGTATAAACATAAAAAATACATAAGATTTTACATTGTTCGGCCTTTGGCCTACATCTACAGAATCAACTCATCTTCAATCCATTATGTAAGTGAAATATTACATAATTATCTTTACAATATGAACAAAACTTCAGTAGAGGTCATTTACGGTGAATAATAATATGAGAGGGATATGGTTCTATTTTTTTTAGTTAACCAGCTTTCTAGTTGACCAACTCTTCTAGGCAACTCATATATATTCTTAGCTAATCAACTCTTGTGGGCAGCTCATATATGTTCTTAGCTAACCAACTCTTATGGTCAACTCATATATGTTCTTAACTAACCAACTCTTATGGTCAACTTATATATATATTCTTAGCTAACAAAATCTCATGGTCAAATTATATATGTTCTTAGCTAACCAAATTCATGGTCAACATGAGTGGAATGTATATGTGATTTAGTTCTGAGTCAAGTGTACCTTACGGAGGTATCCTCATTTGATGGCGATTTTGTTTAAGAGGTCTTCTCTAATTTTCATGTCTCTTTTAGATCGCAACATTCTCATGTTCTTTTTGGAATGCAGTATTTATTTTATTTTCTATTAGTTTTTAACCCTCAGTAGATCGTTTCAATCAAGACTGGTCAGATAATATAGTTATGCTAGTTTCTAACCTTAAGTATATCGTCTTGATCAAGACAATTCAAGTGCTCCACTTATGTTTTTTAAAAGTCAAAATAGTGTAATCTCTAACACTATATTTAGCTAAAGCAAACATCTTAAAATATTACAAATGATAAATAGTTAATGGCAAGGATAAATAACTAGCTCATATTTCGATAATAGATCAAACATCTATATAAATTAAGCTAAATTATCCAACCACTTTACAATGAAGATTTTATGATAAGTGATCTATACGCTCATGCTTTATAAGGATAGTGAAATAACTTAAAATGAATAAATAACCACTATAGAGTGCCCTTGAAGTCCTCATAAGATATTCAAATAATATTTACAAACATTTATTCATAAGTGAAACTGACTACTATGTAGTACTCTTAAGATCCCCAAAGGTCTTTATACATTACTTATAAGTATAAATGAATTAGATTGAAAAACAGACAAAGAGGAATAGAGAACCCCTGAAAGCACAGTTCTATTTATATTTCCTGAACATTATACTGCTACATAAGAATTTGAAGTTGCATCTAGAAAAGTCAACTGTTACTATTAAGGTTCTCCTTCATTCATTTCCTTGCTCAACTACTCCAAGGCTTCATCATGCCCCTTGAGTTATTAGTGAATTCCAATATAGAGTTGGCGATGACTTAAGTCTAAGTAGTTGAGTGAGGTCAAGTCCTCCATAGGTACATTACACATCTCTTCATTGGTGATTTTAAAATTCAGAGGTCCATCATTTTATTTAAACACAACTTGAACCAATATAGCAACCACTAATAACGCTCCACATAGATGACACCAATTATTTTCACCAAATTTTTGTTAGGATTTGATCCATATAAAGTTTTGGTACTTTAATGATTGTCACAAAATCTAGCTCAAGTTTGATTTAAACGAATAAATTCATAGTTAGGGAGATTAGGCTAATAAGGTTTTAGGTGTGCTATTTTTTAGATTTAGGGCAAGTGGTATAACTATGGTTGCTATATTGGGGAATAAGAAAGATAGCTAAGTGGAGCTCATGGAAGCTAATTTAAAGTGTTTAATATGGGGAGTTGAAGTGAGCTCTCAAGCAGTTTAAGTGAGCTAGATAAGTACTTTGGATAACTGGGGTAGCTCAGGTGAGCTTATGTATGAAATACAAATATGTTCGTTAAAATTATAATAATTAGTATTAATAAGCATGAGCAAAAAACAAAAGATTTTTCATTGTTCGACGTTGGCCTACATCTATAGAACTCACCTCCAATCCATTATGTAAGTAAAATATTACATAATTATCTTTATAATATCAACAAAATCTTTCTAGAGATTGTTTTCAGTGAATGATAACATGAGGGGGATATAGGTTTAGTTGAGATAAGAGACTTATTTAAAAAAAAAAAAAAAAGCTCTATTAGAAGGTAAGGTGATGAAGTTCTCTATTGAGTTCTTAGACAATGGATGAAACCTTAAAAATGATGGAAGAAAAAGATGAATCAGCCCTAAAGTCTTAAAAGAGCTGGTGGGAACAAGAAAAAAAAAAGATTCCTTTTATATGCCTTTAGGTGAGTATATATAGGTTGGATGCCCTAGAAGAACTTTTTTTTTCCTGCAATGTGGTACGTCTCTAATGGCTAGATCCTCTTCACATAAAGATATTATGGATATTTGACTTAAATAAGCTTGCTGGCAAAGCTATAAATGTTGTTTATCATATGAACCCCTATCCACGTGGCACGTATTGACTGAGTAGCTCTGCTGCCTCTATAAAGGTTGTTATAGAGGTGTTGAGCTATTGTCTGCTCATTATGTAGCTCTCTAAACCTAACTTCTTATTGATTCCTAGCCCTTAGACTAAAGGACAAAGAATTTTTTCTCATTAATGTTGACATTGAGTAAGCATAAATATGGCACCAAAATATCTTGATTTCCTTTTATTTTTACCCTTTAAGAGAAGCAAATTCTATAAGATTATACTCATCCCTGATTGGCTCATGTGGCTTAGTTAGGTTATCACTTTTTCCACCAATCAGCTTTTTCTTTATTATTGCTTTCCACATTTCAGCTTACAACTTACCCATGATATCCTTCCAAATTTATCCCTAACCATTTACCATAATCCAGTAATCTCTTAATTAATTATTGATGCAGAGCAAAAAAATGAAGAAATACCAATTAGATTGAAATTTATAATATTTAGAAATAATTTAATTAATTTGTATTCTAGTTTAATTTTATTACCTATTTAGGGTTTTATTATTTAGACATTACTTATTTAAGTTATATTCTTAATTTAGATATAAGTCTTATGTAAATAGTTTTTTTAGTCAAATTAAGATAAGTCATAGTTATTATAAATTAGTGTCTTTGTAGCTTTTACAAGTAGGCCTTAGTTACTTGTTATTAACTATTTCACAGAATAAACTCTTAGTTTAGATTCTATTCTTGTTATTTCTTAGTATTCTATAGAATCAACGAGTTTTAATATCTGTGAATATTCTTAGAATCAACGTGGATTTACTTTATTTCTTTATTCCAATATTCCTAAGAATCAATAGAGTATTGAAAATATTCTTATCTATCTATCACCATACATATTTTGTCCTTTCATTCCATTATTTTATCTTTCCACCACTTCAGTCTTACTATAAAGCATTCTTTTGTAGAATCGCACTACATCAGTTTAGTACTAGAGCTAAGCGTCTGGTATTACAAATCTGCCCCTTATCCATCACCAAACCTTTTTCTTTTACATTTAGTTTATTTCAATTTAAAAAATCAGAAAAAACCAAAAAAAATAAAAATAAAACCCAAACTACCATAGGTTGCAGTAGTGTTGCCTCATTTGCTAACACCTTCTCCGTCAATCAAGACTTCTATTAGGTCAGAAAGAGCCACCCATCCAACCCCGAGCAAAACCACCTCCAAATACCCATAAAAAACGATAGAAAATGACCATAACAATCATGATCACTGCTGCTACCTTCGTTTATCACTTTTTTTGTGCATTACTTAACACCACCACCATTAATCAACTCCTCTCCAACATCACAACCTTTGTAACTATTCACCACCATCAATCGAGGTATCGATCACTGAAATCAAGGCCCACAAAAAACATTGTCACTGATCTCGATTTTTTTATCAAACTGCCACATTTTTCGATAAATTACCACCACCATCTCACTCATTATCCTCAAATCTTTTAGATTCACTCATTTTAGTCTAATTTTTCGATTACCATTGTGGGTAATCCTATCTTTTGCTTATTCGTAGGTTAAACTTAGTACTTTTTTATTTATAATATTGCCGTTAAATTTTCTGATCTAATGAAAATAGAAATTAAAGAAACAACAAAAAAAAAAGAAAAATTTAAGTTATGAAACCACAACATCATTGCAAAGATTTTATCTTCAAAGATGATGTTTTGGTTTGAATGTTAAGGACTTTGCGTTTCATTGCTCAAGATTTAGAAAAACTTCAAAAGATGAAATATTTACACATAAAGCAGAAATATGGGTTTGACAAAGTTGTTAATGTTGATGCCAGTTATGAAGATAATGTTATTGTGGAAAACAATGACTTTGCTTCCCTTGTTAATGTTACTCCATCCAACAAGAATATTGATTGGCCATTCACATCAACCTTAACTTCTCAAGATTGGATGATTATGTTTTCTTGTCATTAAGTAAGTAGAGGTAATTGTTGATACATCTTCTGATCTCGTGAGTAAAAAGAGGTATTTCTTGATACGATCTCATATGTTTCTCTTGATTTACCTAAAGAAAAAAATAGTAGTTGTAAAATTTTTTAAACGGTTAATAGATTATAAGAAAAAACCATTTTTCCTTAATTATGTTAAAATTCAGCATGAAGAATACTAAAAAAAATGTTAAAAAAATTATTAATAAAAGAATTTATTTTATATTATTATAGTGATTGGATCGACATTGTTACAAAAATTGAGAAATTCAAAATTTATTGTCCATATTAAAGCTTTATTTTGAAAATAAATTCTTATTCACATGAAGGTATTCTTGTTAAAAGAAGAATTTGCGGAAAACTTTTTCCTACCCTAGTAAAAATGATGTAGAGCAAGAAATTGAAAAAAAAAACCTTAATTAGATTGAGATTCATAATATTTAGGAACATTTAAATTAATTTTTATTCTAGTTTAATTTGGTTTTCTATTTAGTGTCTAATTGTTTAGGCATAAATTATTTGACACCATCTACCATGTCCACCTAGCCATTAAAGCTCAAGCCGTCATAGATTTCTGAGCAGTTAACCAATGATTTAGGGGTAGAAAGATGGTGAGCTGAACAATGAGGTAGCCATTAGAGAACCTAATGAGCACTGGGATGTTTATTTAGGCGGATCTTTAAATCCGCATGGGAGTGGAGCTATTTTGATTATTGTAAACCCTAGAGGAGTAAAGCTCTAGTATGTACTATAGTTTGACTTTAGAGCCATTAATAATGAGTCTAAGTATGAGGCAATCATTACTACATTGAGAAAATGCAGGCTTATTTGAAGAAGACTAGAGAATTGATAATGGAGTTCAAGGAAGTGAAATTAGAGCAAGTCTCAAGAGTAAGGAATACTAAAAGTTGACAACTTGGCCACATTGGCCTTTTTATAGACCGCTCAACTACTAAAACGTGTATTAGCAGAGCATTTTCCTACAACAAGCACCATTCATATGGAGCCAATGGAGGTAAGCTCTGTCTAATTAGATGGGTTTTGGATGACACCTATAACAAGGTTTCTTAAAAGAATAAGGCTCTTAAGTGATAAGGATAATGTCAGAAGACTAAAATACAAAGTAGTTTAGTATTGTCTAATTGAAGGAATACTCTACAGAAAAGGGTTCTCCATTTTCTATTTGAGATGTTTAGAAATAGGTCAAGCCAAATATATTTTTAGTGAAATATATAAAGGGATCTGTTGTGATTATTATGATGCATATTCATTAGCTCATAAAGCATTGAGGCAAGTGTACTTTTAGCCGATAATGTACGATAATGCAAAACATATGGTCAGAAGTTGTGACAGGTGCTAAATGTTTACTAAAGTAACATATATGCCACCAAAGAAACTAATTGTAATGTTTTGCCATGGCCATTTGCTCTATAAAGAGTTGGCCTCATAGGCTCAATGCCAACCAGTAGAGGACAAGCCAAGTACAATATAGTAACTATGGATTACTTCACCAAATGGGCCTAAGTAAAACTCTTTCTATTATCACCAAAAGGAAAAAAACCTAGTTCATATAGAGGTCTATAATTTGCTGATTCGGCATTTCTAATGCTATCGTGAGTGACATCGGGAAGCAACTTGACAATCAAAGTTTTCGAGACTTTTGCTTTAGGCTAGGAATAGTTAATAAATTTTCTTCACCTGGTTACCCATAATCTTAAGGCCAAGTTAAGGCCGTCAACAAAATCAACAAGGAAATCTTGAAGAAAAAGCTTGGATAAGAAAGAAACTTGGGAAGACGAGCTACAAAGTGTGAATATTGCATTGCACATATTTACTTAGATGTGTCTTAAGAGATCGCAATATATCATTTAACAATTCTTTACTCAAGCCATCTTTATTGAATTTACTTTTATCTTTATGATTATCAAAATCATTCATAAAGTTTTGCAATGTGTATTGTAGTCAAGTCTTGCACATTTATAACATTGACAGCTAAGTTGATTAGCTCTTCTTTTTTTAGCAAATGTACTTTTATCAAAACCAAGCATGTAAGAAACAAATAGATCAGAAAACTCACATGCTAATCGGACCTTTGCTTTAATTAACCAGCGAATGTCAGAAGAAATACCATTAATCATTACCAAACACATTATTTTACAACGACCTTTGTAAATTTTCCTGAAGGCATTTTGAGAGAGAGAGAAAAGAAAAATAATTATGTAATTTACTTTGTATTTTTTCCATGATTAATTTTAGGGTTTTAAGTTATTATGGAAAATTGAGGATACCAACTTAATAAGTTACGAAATATCATTAATCGCCATTTATATGGGAAAATAAATCAAAACACACTAAAATGAAGTGAATCAAATCTACAAAATCAAATCAAACATGCAAGTGAAAAAAACAACAAAAAAGAAAACACACAATGTAAAAAAAAATGAAACTTACGTTTCAATCTTTTATTGCACTAACTTCAAGTTTTAATTAGATGTCACATATTCTACTCTCTATTTCCCTGAGTTGCTGTTCTAGATACTTAACATAGGACACTAACATTGGTGGTCGTAGATCTGAAATTTGATATAATTTATAATTTTGTATCAGGCTTTTTAAATGAAATTTCACACGTAAAATGTTTCTAAGATATTTAAAGATGATCTTTCTTATTGAGGTACTCATGATATATAATGAAAATGATGAGAGAAAATACTATTTGTCAAACAAATACACTTAAGCAATAAATATTATAATTCTCAAAAGATGTGCAGTGTGCATTAATTGGGACATTAAAAAAATCAAAAAATCAAATGGCAAACTAACAATAAAACCAAAATGATAAAAAATTGAGTCACTCAAATTGATTTAAGTGGGTCACCCATTAGAGACTTAATCAATATTTGATAGGTCACTCAAATTAATTTCGGTATCTTTTTTACAGGTTGATATTTCAGATATGATGTAATATTTGATAATTAACTTTAAATACGACACAGTTTTTTAAATTTTCAATTTTTGTGGCCTCATATGGATACACATTTTTAATAACAAATGGGTCATTCCACCTTGACTTTAATTTTTTTTTTTTTTGGAAATAGATGAAGAAAAGAATTATAAAGCAACATTTTTTAACCAATTTCAAATATTTTATGAGAAATTTTTTTATTATGGAATGCTTTGGTTTTTGCTTTAATAATCTTCAAATTTTCATTTGTATAATTTATTAACTCTTCAATTTTATTCAATTGTAACTTACGCAACTCACCAATATCATTATGGCTTGCATTGTAAGTTTTAACAGCCTAAAACGCTTTATGCTCAGGTTCCACAAGTAAATGATAAGGTTTTCTATAAACTATATGAAAAGGAGACATTCTTAGTCTTAAATGTAGTATGATAAGCCTAAAGTGCATCATTAAGTTTAAGAGACCAAACTTTCTGATTTAGGTTAACTGTTTTTTCTAAAATTTGTTTTATCTTTTTATTTGCTAATTCAACTTGGTCACTTGTTTAAGGATGATAAGGGGTAGCAACTTCATTTGTAATTCCATATTTTTTCATTAATGACTTAAATAGTTTATTACAAAAATATTTACCTATATCACTAATAACGGCTCGAGGGATTTAAAAATCGACTTCAAAGATTTTCCTTTAAAAGTTTAATCACAACTTTGCTATATTATTTCGACAAAAAATTACTTTAATTTATTTTGATACATAATCAACTCAACCAATATGTAAATAAACCCAAAAGATAGTGGAAAAGAACCCATGAACTCAATTCCCTAACAGTCAAATATTTCTATCTCAAATATGAGATTTAAAGGCATCATGTTTCTTTTAGTAATTAATCCTAATTTTGGCAGTTTTCAAAAGTTTTACAAAATTCATAAGTGTCTTTGAATATAGTAAGCCAATAAAATCACATTACAAAATTGTCTACTATATGCTTAAGAATAACAAAAATTAATAACACTATTTTCCTTATTATTGGGAATACATAGCCAAAAAATTTGATTGGGAGAATATTTGTATAATTAAAGATCATCAAAATATATATATTTTTTTACCTCAACTAAAAATTTATTCTTATCTTCAGTGTTCCATTGTAAAAGCATTTCACCTATAACAAAAAAATTAATAATTTTAGTATACCATGACATTTAGGGAAAATAAAAATTCATCTAGAAAATGAATCATTGATGGTTGTTATATTAGGACATAATTCAAATGTCAGTCTTGATAAATGATTAATAATGACATTTTCAGCACCCTTTTATCTTTGATAATGAGATTAAATTCTTGGAGTTGAATCCAACAAATTAGTTTGGTTTGATATTCATTTAGTCATCAAATATCTCACAGTAGTGTGATCTTTAAAAACAATAAATTTAGAACCAAGCAAATATGAATGAAATTTCATTAATGCAAATAATTTCTTTAAAAACAATAAGTAATTACATTTCCAGTGCTAAATAATTCATTTGAGCACTATCTAAAGTCTTACTTATGTAATAAATCAAAAAGGGCTTACCATCCGTTCTTTGTCCTAAAACAGTGCCAACAATAAAATAACTTACATCACACTTTAACTCAAAATATAAGACCAATTAGGACGTTGCATAATAGATGTAGACATTAAAAGAAAAATTATTTTCTCAAAAGATTTTTAGCAATCATCAATACATCTAAATGGTGCATCTTTTAATAAGAGGTTACAAAGTAGTTTTGATATGACAGCAAAGTATTTTTATAAAACTCATATAAAATTCTACATTAATTCCTTTAATAGATATAACATTACCAAAAAATAAAGCCAGAAGTAAGTATATAATGACATTTTTTCTCATTCAAAAAAAGTTCTTTTTCATCATTTTTTCCTTAAATTTTCAAGGCAATCATAAAAATAATTAACAAACACATTCAAATCATCCATAAAAGCCTCTAAACAATGTTCAACTATGTCACAAAAAATACTTAGCATATATCTTTGAAATGTTGTAGGGGCATTACAAAGTCTAAATGACATTCTTTTAAATGCAAATATTCCAAACAGACACATAAATATGGTATTTTTTTTATCCTAAAGTTCTATAAGAATTTGATAATAACCTAAATATCTATCTCAAAAGTAGTTGCAGGGATATCCGACTACTTTTTCTAAGATTTGATCAAAAAATGTAAAGGAAAATGATTTTTTCTAGTGGCTTCATTTATTTTTTCTATAATCGATGTACATCCCAAATTAGATGTAGTTTGTGCTAAAATTAACTCGTCTTTTTTATTTTTAGCAACAGTGATTTTAGATTTTTTTTAGGCACTACTTCTGTAGGGCTTACCCATTTACCATTAGAGATATGGTAGACTTCTATTTAAAGACTTCTGTTTTTACTACCTCTTTCATGTGTGAGTTTTATTTTCTTTGAGGTTGTTGACATGTTTTAACATTCTCTTCCAAGTTGATTATATGTGTGTAAATTAAAGGATTAATGCTTTCAATATCATTTAAATTTCATCTAATTGAATTTTTATGCTTTTTAAAAATTAAATAATAACTTAACTTCGTTTATTAGAGGGAAAGAACTCACAATAGGATAAGTTTGTTCTTCTCTAAGATAAGCATACTTCAATCTTTTGTACAAATGCTTCAATTCTAGTTTAAGTACTTCTTATTATTTTGTCTTTTCAATGATTCTAACTTCTTTAAATTTTGGCTCTTCATCATAATTTTGTAAAGTTGGCAAATAACTAAACAATGAATTTATATAAGAAGTATTAGGTTTAAGTTGCTTATTTGATTTAATTGAATAAACCAAACAAATATTAGTAATTTAAAAAAATCCCCTTTTTGTATATTTTCATCTATATAAGATTCAAGTAATTCCTTTTGTTCATTAACATCATTTTTGTTCTTATTTTCTTCATTAGATTGCCTACATATGTTGAAAACATTAAATTCTAGGGTCATATTTCCAAAGGACAAATTCATTAAACAATTCATACAATTAATTAAAGCATTAGCAATTGCTAAAAATAGTCGGCCTAGAACTTTAGGAATTGGTTTGTAATTATTCACAATAAGTTCAGTTTCTAATATAATAAAATCCACAGGGTGTATGAATTTATCAACTTATACTAAAATATCTTCTACTATTTTTTTTAGTACTTTAACTGATCTATCGGCAAGCAAAAGTATAGTTGAAGTTGATTTTAATTTACTAAGATTAAGTTGAAGATAAACTGAATATGAAAGCAAATTAACACTAGCACCAAGGTCTAGTAAAGCATGCTAAATTCTGTGATCACCAATAATACAAGAAATTATAGGACAATCAGGATCTTTATATTTTAAAGTATTATTAATAAATAGAATGATACTTTTCTATTCAACTATAAAAGTTTTCTTTATTACCTTTAATTTCCGCTTGACAGTGCATAAGTCTTTCAAAAACTTGGTATATAAAGATACTTGTTTAATTACATCTAACAAAGGAATGTTAATTTTTACTTGCTTAAAAATTTCATAAATTTCAGAATAATGGTTTGATTTCTTTGGTTTATTCAATGCGTATAGAAATGGTGGTTCAAGTGGAACATTATTTATTTCTTCACTAGGTGTAAAGTTTATTTAGTCCTTCCTTACCTTTTAAATTTTCACTGTATTTATCTTCACAATATTCAGGAATAAGTCTATCAACAACCTTACCACAGCGAAGAGTTATAACTTACTTGACTTAATCCATGGTTATATTTTATTGAATTTTAGGATTTTGTTGTAGTTGAGCTGGAAATTTACCTTTTTCTTATATTGTGAGAGTAGAAGTAATTTATCAATAGTATCCTTCAAATTAAAAATAGTTTGTGCATTTTGATTGTGAATAACATCTTACAAAATGAATCAATGCATTGCATATTCCAATTTTTTCTATTGTTATGGAACATATAGTGTATAAGCCTGAGAATTTTGAAAATTTTGTAGAGATGGTGCTTATAAACATTGTGCATTATTATTATTCCTCCAACTAAAATTCAGATGATTTCTCCATCAAGGATTATAAGTTCATGAATATGAGTTTGGCTTATTAAAAGTGTTACTGACATTAGCTTGATCATATAGATATTCTTTAAGTGCAAGTAGATTAGGACAATCTTGAGTAAAATGGTTATTAAAACTACAAATATTACATTCAATTTCTTGAACATATTTACTTGATCACTTTTTTATATATATATATTCTAAGATTCAATGTTCCTAACTAGGGATGCGAATTTTTCTTGTGAATCATTATCTTCCCTAAGGTTATGGATTCCTCCGCTGGATGGAAATGGTTGTGGTTTATTTGACAATTAAAAAGCTTAACAATATCTCAATATTATGCATTTTCAAATAATTGGTCAAGCTAATTTTGGTGCATTTTTAAGATTTTTATCTCTAAATTCACTATTACACATATTCGATAATTTATTTACTTTGAGATATCAAGCCCTCATTGAAGTAAATGACCAATTACTAAATTTCAAAACCAGGGTATGAACATATATTAAGTAATTCTTTAAACCTATCATAACATCGGCATAGTATTTCTCCATTTCTTTTGAGTGAAAGAAATGATTTATCTTTTAAATGAGTTGGTTCTATAAGGTGGAAATAATTTTTTACTGTCTGTTATTCCAAGTTCTTATTGATCTAGATATAAGGTTTTGTAGTTAATTTTTAGCTTTATCTTTTAATGAAAACAAAAAAGCTTTAATTTATTTATATTCATGCTATAATTTAGGTATGTATATGTATTACAAACTTCTTTAAAATCTCTTAAATGTAAGTATGAATTTTCATATTCTAAACTATGAAATATTGTTAAAAGTTAGATAATACTTTATTTGAAATTGAATCGAGATGCCTCTGGAGGAGAGTGCTCAATTCTGGTTGTGTCCATATAGTCTCTCAAAGTTATTGGTTGATTCTGATCATGTGCATATTGCTAAGAATAGTTGTCTCCTTAATCAATTTGAGGATTAAGTTGGTTTAAAATGTATAGTTAATGGCAATGATTAAAATTTACAAATTAATCTACTATTTAAAGTTCGAGACTAATGCCTCATGCAATGATGATGATGAGTGTGTGAGAAATTATATTACAAAGTGATATGCAAACAAATGAGTAACATAAGAACTAAATGGAAATTGCACAAATTAAACATGATAAATAAAACAAATCTAAAAATTAAATATACAAATAATATAAAAGTACAAGAATAATTAAAACAATTAAATGCGAAATAAAAATAATTAAATGTAAAATAAAAAATAGTTAAACTCAAAATTAAAATTAAATAACATGATAGTCGGTTAAACTAACCATATAAACTAATTAATTAAACTAAACAAAACATAATAATAATAAATTAGTAAAATGAAATAAAATTCAAGCAGTTGAACCGACCATATAAATTAACAATATAAAATAAAGCATAAAATAAATGTGAAATAATATTAACAAGAAACTAAGAATTAAATATCTTGATAGGTGGTTAAACCGGCTACGCAAAATAATAAAATAATAATATAAAATAAAATTAATAAAAAAAATATAGAAATACGAAAATTAAATTGTTGAAATTTAAAGAAGAGAGAAAGTTAAGAGTAAATATTTAGTTTGTTGGGTCCAAATTGATTCCAAATTAAGTTCAAATAGGTTGAAGGTGTAGGTCCAAGTCTGATTAGTACGAGGGATATCGTCTAGGAACCTATTTGCAAAATCTCTATAATTTTATGAACATATTGCAATGTTTAGAATTGTAGAACAGAAATGTGAGATGAAAGTGAAGATTCTAAAAAGTTTTGTGGCTTGAACAGAAATGAGTCACTCAATACATTTCCCCATTTGTCAAGTTTAACAAGTCTTGTTTGATAAGAAGCTACAATACCTTGCATGTTAAAGGAAGGTTAAATTACTTCTCAAGTGTAAGAGGAAACCAAATCAGCAACAAAAAAAGCTGAGGTAGGACAACTACTTTTAGATTTAAAGGCCGTCATGACATGACTCACTTTGCCCTTATGGTCTATATAAGAGCCTCAATCCTCCTCTGCCATAAACAACCCATGTTCAAAGCCTTTGGGGTTTATCGAAGGTAGACTTCTACTTGAGTTGGGAGCCATAGCACTCTCATTATCTTCCTCGGAACCATCTCTAGAATCGCTCCTGAATTCTGTCTCTTCTTCCTTCCCCATCGATGACTTACGAGATTTACCCTCATCACCCTCATCACTTAGTGTAGAAAGATAGCTACACCTATGGGCAATCATAAAGCAAAAAAATTCGCCACTGTCTCCGCTCATGTCATCACTGTCCTCCAAAAACAAGTCACTGAATTTCCTCTTTATGACTACACAAATCCACCAAGTCACACTCTCAATACAACCACAACACAAAACCAAAAAAGAGAGAGAGAGAGAGAGAGAGAACCAAAAGTGGCAAGATGCAACCATTAGGACTAGCAAAAAAAAGGGTGAGGACATACCTTACTTGATAGAGAGTTGAGCTGATTCAAAGGAATGAGAGGGAAAGTGGTGAGGAGCCAAGTAGCAAACTGAACTAAAAAAAAAAAAGCGATCAAGGAAATCGTGTTAATGTAAAGTAAAAAGAGGAAGGAAGAAGAGAAAAAGAAAAATAATAGAAAAATAGATCAAACCTAGGTATGAAGCGCCAACAAAGAGGTTGCAATGACAAGGTAATGAACTGAAGGGATAAAATCAGGTTTTTTTAATTTTTTAATTAAAACCTTTTAGGACCGATCTCATACAACATATAAGAATTAAGTAATCTAGAAATTTGTACCTTGATGTTTTAAGAAAATGAATAATTGAGAGTTATAGATCCATCTCCCGAAACAGAATTTTGAACTTGCTATCTTCTTGCCTAGCAGGCAAAGATTTGCCTCTATGGAAAAGATGATTCATTTGGATCAAGATGAAAGTCCTACTACATTGCATTGCCAGAATACACGGTGTATATTGATCTTCTAAGTTATTACTCAAGATTGATAAACACTGGACATGTGGGTGTCTGTTTCACCACTCCCAATCTCAATTGGCTTCTCTTATATGTCTTTTGTATTTTTCTCAAAAGCCTTAGAATTCTCTTCTCTTTTTAAGAGAAAAGTAGCTCTTTTATAATATCTTATGAAAAACCCTAGTATGTTAGGATTATGATTCCTCTTTTAATTTAAATATTTAAATTAAATACTACTTCTCCACTTACGTAAAAGTGGAGAGAATGTGTAACTAACTAGGAGACCACCTTGTAAAATATCACAAGCCCCCTTTTACACTTGAATATAACATACTAGGCCTTAAAAAATATTATAATTATGATTTTCATCTAATATGCCAGTTTTTCTTGCTTTTGGGTCCAGTGATGGTGTTGTCAATTAAATGAGCTAACCCGAAGATCATTTGGGAACATACAATAGTAGCTACAATAATTAAATTTTTAATTAAATAAATATAATTATTTAATTCTAATTCTACTCTACTATAAGATTGGAACTGACCTTCTTAATTGTATGCTCGAATAATAATTCACCCAAGTCATATTGATTTCTTTATTGCACAATCATTTGCACCACATCGTTAATTCAAATTGATACCACACCGTTACACATAGAGTAATCACATAATAGTTATATATATCAGTAGTATCGGTCTCCGCTACGATTCTCAGAAAACATTCCACCCATCAGAGTTACTTTTCAGCACCAGAAAGGAAAAAGAGGGAATTGTCTCGCTTAGAGATAAGAATTCCGTGCCAAACAAGAGTCCCTTGCGCCTAAGAGGAATGGATTTTTTTCACATTCCACACAAAAGCATTCCTAAGAGCCCATCATTCTACTCAAAAGAGGACGGAGGCTACTTTTGGGACATTGGTTGCAGCGATTTGTAGACTAATAGCAAAAGCAACAACAATTCGATGCTCTCAAGCAGATCTTCCCCCAAGAGTCAGAGCGCATGCGAGGTCATTTAATTACATCTTGTTCCTTAATACTTACTAGTTTTCTCTAATGATCATTTTCAACAAATTTATTTATGTTGAGACACTCTGGCCAGAGAATTCTATGATCAAATACTGAAAACCTATCAAGAGATGTGTCGTACAAATTCTATATTATTAATCTATAATTCCAATACTTGTAATTGCTCCCACCAAGATACCGAGTAATCTTGACTACATGTCAAAATGTGAATATCATGCTCATTGGTAACTCAAATGAAATAACAACTATAATCATGAAATTATAACTAATTCAAGATTAAGATTACAGTAAATCAATGCCTATGAGATTTAATAAGTCTGACAGTTATTATTAGGTTAATTAAATCTCATATGTGATCTAGTTCAATGTAGTCATACTACATCAATAAATTCATACATAATTAAGACAAATCACTTAATGAATTTATTACAGTCTATACCTAAATAAAGTGCCCAACTTTATTCATCAACTGCGAACTTAATTTATTTAATTATAAGATAACTTGTATTTATGTCTTCTGCGAATCCACATGGTGATCGCATAAATACATATAATATGATTAAATGGATTTTACTCAAAATATTAACGTAATAAAAATATATGAATAAAATACCTTATTTTATTTTATTAATGAGAAATATATTTATTACAATAAATATAAATATACTTTAAAGAACATATTTTTCCAACATGAACAACAAGCCTTGTACTACAATGGTTTGGTCAGAATATGTGATTGTGAAATAAAGGCAACCCCACAGCGAAGAGAAGAAGAAGAAGAAGAAGATGAGACACTCACCAGAAAGATCAGCTTTGAAGTGCCCAAAATGAACCAAAAGCTTAGTATTTCAGAAACGAGAGCTTCAAGCTTAAGGAAAGAAAAAGAAAATTTAGAAATAAAGTGAAGAAAAGAGAAAAGAATCGGTTTTGCAAGAGAAACAGTATAGCAGAGGGGCTTAGTCACTGTAAGAAGGGAGATTATCCCTTGCTCAAACGGGTTTTAATCTAACAATTAGAAAGCAATGGCCGCTAAAACTGCAGTCAAGAGGAGTATGGAAAGGTGGCAAAAAATCTGAGCCGTAGATGACATCCAAGGGCTGAGAGTTCACTACTAGTCAGCAGTCAAAGGAGTATAAGTGTATAACTAAAGGTCTTCACGTGACCAGTGTGAGGAGCAGTCGGAATGTGCCACGTACGCAGGTTATCAACTAAACATTTAAAACCCTTTAACCCACTTCCAAATTTGAACGAAGGGCCCACGTGGGGCGATGTCACTGAGTTAAGAGGGTGAGGGGAATTTTCAGCAACACCCGAAGATTATTAAATCCTCATACAACGTCCGCCGCAAAATACCTCCAAGGTCTTTTCATTTTGCTTCATATCCAGAAGCTGAAGAAAGCCTTGCCACTTGTTAGCACCCAACAATTTCTCGTTAGAGTTTCTTATGCTTTAAACTTTTCAACACAAAGAAACTAGGGGATCTTACTTTAGGGAAGATGTGGATGCTGATATAGGTCAATAACTCAGTAATGCATGATAAGGAAAATCAATCAAGGGAAGTTAATTTATTTGATTAGAAGTCAGGATAGTTAACAAAGAATTAGGAGATAAGCTCCCCAAAGAAAGAACATTATGAAAGAAAACAAAATATTTTTCTTTTAATTAAAAATAAGGAGTCAACAAGAATGAAGATTCTATTGAATAATAAGAGAAAGACACATTAGCTATCCCTTGTTATTCTTTAAAAAGTTACAAGGTTATAAAGTTGAGAAGCTACCACGTGCTTAATTGTGGAGGCAAAAAGTTGGTTGAAGGTTTTTTATCTTCCAAGCTCACGGGTGTCACCATCAAAAGACAAAAGGATAAATCACTCAAATAATCTAACCTAAGTAAAGTCAGCCAGTAAATGAACACCATTTATCCAAATTGACTGAAATGACCCTTATCATTACTCAAAAAATAGTCTTCTTTTTATTTCTAAGAGTAAAAACATCATTGTTAAAGCTTGAAAGTCCTTCAGACCTTGAGGTCGCCATTTTTTCATCCAAAATATTACTTGAGTATCAAAGTGTTGTTAGACTTAGTATTATTATTATGCTCTTAAAGCATTAGTTGCAATAATATTTTCTAGTTTTAATAATATATATTTATTCATAATTCATATTAAGTGACGCAACTCAAAAGTGTTTTATAACTTCCAAATATAAGAGTGTCTTGTTATAATATAATTCGGTAAGTCTGAAGTCGATCTATAGAAGAAAGTTTTAATTTATTTATTGTGATTTATCTAAGATAATTAAATTAAATTAAATTAAAGAAAATACGAAACTTAATTTGAGTAAAAATATGAAATTAAATTAGTTAGTGTTATAGATTCACTCTTAATAGTAAAACATAATTTAATAAATTCTTTTTATCATATTTCTTTGTTACCCAAAATATTAATTGTATAAATTATTATTATTTTCTCATTAATTTTATTATGAATTAAGTACTCAGTGTGCTAAAATTTAATTTGTCTATAATAAGTCAAAATATTATTTTACCATACTTTATATTAAGCTATTAAAAATTTATTATGCCAAATAGCATTGTTTGTCTACAACAAATCAAAATTTTCAAATATAAAATATGGATAATATTAATTAGAAAATAAATTAATTTATATAATTAAAAATATAATTTAATTAAATGATATTTTCCCACTAACAGTTTCACTTTACCCTAACTTGTTATTATTTACCTAGCATAATTGAAATAAAAATAATTATTAATAATAAATTATACATAAATATAGAAATAACTAAAATTGAAAATAAAACTAATTTATTTATTAATCTACAAAAAATTACAAAGAGAGATGAGAAGAAGAAATTTGGGAGAGAAGTGAAAAAAAAGGGTGTAGAGAGGTTTGTTCGGTCTCCTCTCTATTTATACTAATTTATGATTAATCCACATCACATACATAAACAAAGTCAATTAAATCATGGCCTTACATTTGTTTTACTAATAAAATATAAACCTAACTCAATCCACTCAAGCATATCTACTTACAATTACCTCACCTAACATAGTAGAAACTTATAATTTTATAAGTACTGCACTTAACATGATAAAAACTTATAATTTTACAATAAAAGTGGGGATCCTATTCGATAGTAGCTTAATTTTTCAGACCACCGGTATCCATCCGTTAATTTGTTAAAAGCCTCAAATTGCTTGAAATTATTATTTTTACCTAATAAACACAAAAAAAATACACAATATCAAATATTTAAAATATAGTTAGAAATTCATAATATATTATATAATTACAAATATAAATTATAATAAAAGCAAAAAATAACATTTATATTACTTAGAAAACCTACATTTTTAACACTAATCATTGAGCATATATTATTAGTTCTTATTTATAAAGTAAGTAATTTATTTATTGGGCATATGATGTTAATATTAGAATATATAAATTACAAGCTCTTCATAAATAAAAAATTGTTCACAACTATTAATGAAATAGGCATTACATTATGTAGGGCTATAAATTTTTTACTTGTATTGCAAATGATTATATTATGATCACTGAAATAGAGATTTCGAATAGAATAGTTAAAATGTATATATAACATGCATATTGAACTGGACTATAGTGAATTATGCTCTAATTTAATAAATGTCATTGATCATAATTCACATAAGTTTTAATAAGCTTAATTGACCTTAACTTTGTATGGGTAATGAACTTGCATTCATGTATTATATCTTTTGAGTTATCACAGAGTGAGATCTATATAAACGGTCAAAACCTTGATAATTTGGAGATGTAATTTCATGGATCGTGACAAAATATGCTTACAAAATGGAATCTATACTAATGACACTTACCTAAGTTATTTGTGGTACTTGATCATTTTAATCTGCGGCCACAGTTTATTCAATAAATTTTTTATTAAATAATAATATTTATTTATAAATTTATTTACAAATATAGATATATTGAAAGTGATCATTAGAACAAATAATGACTTGGGGATAAATTTGTAAATAGAGAGACACAACATTTATCATTAGCCTAACTTTAATTATAAACCTCAAATAAATGGTCAATTAAGTGGTTATTATTAGTCTAAGACCAAAGCTAAAATTAATTAAAAAGATTTTTAATTAATTGAGCCTTTATTTAATTACATGGGTTACTAGAGTGCAACTTTGGGCTTTAAGTGGAATAGCTTGAGGTTAACTTAGCAGTTTTGGGTCTAGGCCTTGACTATTAAGTTGGTGCTAGAAAGTCCATAGGTATGTAACCCCTCTTCCAGCTTAATTCCTAGTCGAATTTTGACTCTAATAAATGCTTATATAAAAGAGATGAAATTAGAACAGAAGGAAAACTTTTATACATAGATTTTCTTGAATAAGAAAAATTAGGATTCTTTACATGCCCATTCGTGTAAGAGAGACTATTGAGGATAGCAGAGAAGATTGCAACCTTATATTACAGTTCTTTAATAGAAAGTTAAGGTATTTTTCTAACCCTATGCATGTATACATAATCAAGAAAAGCTCATGGCTTTCATTGATTCTATAAATATAAAATCATTTTTTCTTAGATCTAATTACCAATAGTGTGGTCATCGGCCATTGTCGACTCTACCGTTAACCTCATTTTGTTCTATTTACAGGTTCTCCCGGCTCAAAATTTGGTGTCTTCTTTATTTTTGTCTTAAGTTCATCCTCTCATCAAATGCCCAACTCACCCAGTTATCCTCCATCATCTTGTGAGAGCACACCTTAAGCTTTGTAAGGCAGCCTCATCCTCATTTAAATAAATTTATTTACTTTAATTGGATCCACCAAGATTCGGTTAAAATACTATTAAACAAAAATAAGGTGCTAGAAAATAACTATTTGTTTACTTATATCATTTTAAAAAATAAAACAAAGTAGCCATAATTCCAAATGCTAGGAAATTGGAATTCATAACATTTCACTAAGAAATAGTAAGGTGGGCACATGCAAGTTTTTCCAAGTTTTTGGGTGTTGAAATAATTCCCTTTTTTTCAGTTTTCTAGCAATGATAGCAATAGAACAAAAAAATGTAGAATGTATTGAAAGCTCATATTCATCCAAATATTACAAAAAACATATGACAATCAATTAATTGAATTTTTGGTATGATCCAATTCACATTTAGTTTGGGTATTCTTGTCATGGAGAACTCTCTTATTAACGCTTATATCTCCACTAAACCCATATCTCCCTCATGTAGGCTAAAGCGCCAAACTATGTAAAATCTTGTGCATTATTTATATTTATGCTTGATTCCAGTTACTATGATGATTTTAATTTCCAAATTATATATATATATATCTTTAGTGGTTCTTATACCTGTCATGTTCTTTGGATTATTTACAAGCGGTATTCAAGCTCTTATTTTTGCTACTTTAGCTGCGGCTTATATAGGTAAATCATATATATATATATGAGATCACTTAAGCAACCTCCGCTATGATGAGTATCTCTTTTGCTCACTTAAGCTGCTTATGAACTCACTTCAACTCCTCGTATCAACGCTTTTAATTAATTTTCATGAACTCCATTAAACTCTCTATATTATTCACTATACAGCCACCTTATCTATATCACCTACCTAAACATAAAAAACCCATACATAAATCCTTATTAGCCTAATCTACCCATAAATATAAGTTTATTCATTTAATGAATAATAACATGAGGGGGATATAGGTTTAATAAAGATAAGAGAGTTCTTTATGAGAAGAACAAGAGAGAAGCTATTTTAGAAGGTGAGTGATTAAATTCTTTATTGAGTAATTAGAAAATAGAAGGAGCCCTAAAATAGGTAGAAAAAGACGATAAAACAAACACAAAATCTAAAAAGAGCTGATGAGAACTAAAAAAATGGACCCTTTCTATAGGCCTTTAGATGGCCTTTAGGTGCTTTAAGGATACTTTCGTCATTTTCACTAAGTGGCACATCACTAATGGCTTGATCCTCTTTAGTTAAGGATATTAAGGAGATTTTACTTAAATGAGCTTGTTGGCCAAACTACAAATGATGTTTATAGTTTAGACAATTGTCTACGTGGTACTTGTTGATCAGATAGCTCTACTGCCTCTATGAAGATTGTTATAAAGGTGCCAAGCTTTCGTTTACTAACTAGATACCTCTACAGATCTAATTTCTTATTGATTCTTTATTTTTAGACTAAAAGACAAAAAACTTTTTCTCATTGATGCTGATAGTAAGGAAGCACACGTGTAGTACTAAAATATCTTGATTTTTTTTTTTTCTATTTTTGCCTTATGAGGTAAGCCAATGCTATCATTCTCAATTGGCTCATCTGGGCCAGTTGAGGTATTACTTTTTCCACCAATTAGCTTTTTTTTATTATTCTTTTGCCACGTGTTAGCTTACAACTTGCCCATAAATATCCTCCAAAATTTGTCCCCAAACAAGATCCTCCTATTTTTTTATGTTGAAATAATTAAAGCAAAAAAAAATTAAAAGAAAATTTTGTCTTGACGGCATGTGACTACTTCTAGTTATTGGTTCAATTGTTTTTTAGGCCTTTGGAAGAAGCTGAGATAAGTGATGGGTCGCAGCACTCCTGGTGTAATAACAAATGGCTATAATTTTATGGTAACTTATTTAAGAACTTTCTTAGCCTCTTTATTTTGGTGATTTATTCAGGAGCTTTCTTAACTCTTTTATCATTGTAAATTACTCATGAACTTTTCTATCCCTCTGATCATGAAGATGTTCTCAGAGATTGCTTGAGGATCTTGTATACTAGAATTTTTTTGTAGATTTTGGAGATGATGACTAGGAAAAAAGTCCAAAGGTTATCATCTGACATGCTTCTAGAATTTTCCATTAGTTAGAGTCCTTGGTGCACTCGAGGGATTTACAAATCTTAAATATAATGATAAAGAGATATATCGTGAGGCTACCCTCTAACATGCTTCTAGAATTTTCCATCTGTTAAAGGCCCTGGAGTATACGAGAGACATGTAGATTTTAAACACAAGTTATAATATTGTTTTAGGCTTTGGTTTACTACAGTTATTTTAGAGTTTTTTGTTAATGAAATTTTATGTTGTCATTTTTTTGTATTTTTTTTAATTTTAGGCAATGGTTTGGTTAATTGCGTTAGGTAATATACGCTAGGTAGGACTTGTATTTAGTAAACTTGGCTTGGTATTTGGCAACATATTGGTAACATAGTGTTTATTTCGTATTAAGATAATAGTTTGGGTAGATTTTAGTGTAATTCTATTTAAGTATAAAGATTCCCTAAGTTATGCAACCTGCATCCTTAGGTGTAGCTTTGCTATCATCAAATACTCTAGTTGTGTAAACCTTCAAAACTTTTTTTTACAAAAGTGATCACTGTTTGTGTAAAACAGTAGCAATACCGATAATGTCTTCAACGGAGCTATTTAAGATGGAGAATAGCTCTCAATTTGCTCATATAGATAGCCAAAGGAGGTCAACTCCATCGATGTAATAATAATTAGATATAATTGATTAACACTAGAAAGTATAATAAAAGTTAAAATTATCATTTTTCACTTATAGATGTTGATAGAACTAACAATTTTGTTAAATTTACAAATCCCTAACTTATTTTATGATTGTTTATTTTTATTTGTTTTTAAGTATGATTTTTGTGATTCATAAGTAAATCCCTAAAATTGTGATGCCTAGATTGCAAAAGCAGACATGATATTTGGATTCTAGAGACTCGGAAGCCTTTGCAAGAATCGCTAACCCTTTAATCCAACATTATTTTTGAATGATTGAGATTGTGCAACGTGTTTGAGCTCACCTACACCTTGTTGTACTAGATTTAACACATCACATTGGGTACATCAACCACCTTGATAAATAAGCAAAATGAGGTCTCGTTTTAACTTCAATTATAGCCATTGATAATGTTAAATCCAACAATCCATAATGGTTGCAATTTCAGACCCTTAGACTGTACTACTAAATCTTATCTAAATGTTATGATTGTAAGCTCACCAAAATATCATGTAAATACCCACACTTGATCACTTAAAATTTTTCTATATACAGGCAAGAACTCTCATAAATTAGTGTGTTCAAATTAGAAGAAAGAAAGAAAGATGATAAAGTTGTGTGATGGATTTTAGGAGTGAGCTTTGTAGGTATAAATCTAAAGTAAATTTTAGGGAAAAATCTCTTCTTTTCTCTTTTCTTTTTAATTTTCTTTTATTACGAATCTCAAATTTGTTAAATTAAATGAGTGTTTTTCTTGTCATGATGGATGACTAATTTTCTAAGCTAAAGTGAAGGTAAATCTTAAGGATTCAAATCATGGAATTAATTACCCTCTCAAGTGAGTTTTATTGTTTGTTGTTTTTAATCACATATTTATAATTTGTATTTTCTTCTAGTTACTTTCATGTCATGTTAATTTGAGGATCTAGTTTTCCTTTAGATCTATATGAGTATTTAGACATGATGTCAATACTCTAATAATGTTATGGTACATTATATACTTTATCTCCATATTTATCCAAACAATTGGTTAGTTAAGAACTAAGTCACACAATAATTAAACTAGTAAAAGAAATGTAAAATATAAACTTGAGAGATTATTATGAATATGATTTGAATACCGAGAGCAGATCTCATAACCTTAGCACTTTTTAGATTATCCACTATTAATTTTTTTCAAAAATTAATTTGAATTAAATATTTAACTACTAGATTTTTATATTATCTATGGTTTGACTCCAGACTCAATAGATTATATTATAACTAGACACTCTTATACTTGGGAATAATTAACACTTTTAAGTCATGTTAATAACTGTCATTTATGATGATTCAATATATAAATAAGAATTCAATATCAACATCCAACAAACATGGAGAATAAATTGATCACAAATGGTCTTTTACAAAGCATATCAGAATATTTGAATTCCTCAGGGGTACCCTTAAGCCATTCGATTATATATGAACACTTTGTTATATTCTAACATTAAAGCTTAGTGTCCATTTCTGCTTACAATATTTGAATTTGAGAGGGCTTTTAATCATTCTACTCTTTCTGGTTGACCTACTCTTATGGCCAACTTGTGTGTGTTTTTAGTTAACTAACTCTTGTGGGCAATACATGTATATTCTCACTAACCAATTCTCATGGTCAACTTATATATATTCATAGCTAACCAACTTTCATGGTCAACTCGGGTGGAGTATACAAGTTATTTAGTTCCAAGTTAGGTATACCTTATGATATGTTAGTTTGTGATGGCAATTTTGTTCAAAAGGTCTTTTTTTACCTTAATGTCTCTTTTCACATTCTCAGGTTCTTTATGGAATACAACATTTATGTGGTATTTTATTGGTTTTTAACCCTCACTAGTTCGTCTCAATCAGGATAGGTCAAGTACTGTAGTTATGTTAGTTTCTGACCTTGAGTAAATCGTCTCAATTGGCATAATTCAAGTACTCTACCTATGTTTTTCATATGTCAAAATAGTGTAAATCTCTAACACTATATTTAACTAAAGCAAACATCTCAAAATATTATAAATGAAAACAATTAATGGAAATAAATTATAATTTGAAGATAAATCACTCATTCATACGGGAAAAATAGGTCAATCATCGATGCAAGATAAGTCGAATCATCCATTCACTTTACATTTAGGATTTTATAATAAGTGAGATATGTGCTCATGCTTTATGAGGAGATAGTCAAATATCTTAAAAAGAATAATTGACCACTATAGGGTACCTTGAGGTCCTATAAGATTTTCACATAATTTTTTATAAACATATATTCATAAGTGAAATTGACCGTTGTGGATACCCTTGAAGCCCCTACAAGGTCTTTATACATATTTTACAAATATAAAGAATAAGATTAAAATATAATCAAAGGTGAATAGAGATTCTCGAAAAGCACACTTCTAGTGATATTGTCATGCTCTATAGGAATTTGCTTTTTTTTTTTGAATAATAAGAATTTGAAGTTGCATCCACAAAAATCAATTATTGCTCTTTAGGTTCTCCTTCATGCTTTTCCTTGCTCATCTACTCCAAGGCTTCATCCCCTGAATCATTGGCGAATTCAAATATTGCGCCAGTGATTTCTTAAGTCTGGATAGTTGAGCGAGGTCAAGTCCTCTATAGGTACTTTACACTTCTCTTCATTGGTGATTTTGGGATTTAGAGGTGCCTTAACTATCCTTTTATTCAAACATGAATTGAACCAACATAGACACTACCATGGAAGCTTTTAGTAACACTTCTCACAGATGGTGCCAATTATTTTCACTAGGATCCGATTCGACATAGCCATTCTAGTTAAACTATCAAAATGGCAACATTATCTTTAAAAGATTTAGATTTCTTTAAATTAACCTACTTCTCATGATAAAAAATTTTAACAGGTAACATAGTTAATTTATTCAATAAAACTTTAGGCATAGGGCGGTTTTGGAGATGAAACTTGTATGTTACATCTTTTATTTACGAGTTCAATTTTTTTTTATAAATGATTATTCATCATAGTCTTTGTGGCATACAACTAAGATAATTAAATTTCAAATAAAGGAATGAAGATAGTTGTTGACAAAGACTTGTGGGTTAAATACTTTTAGATGTGTTTGAAAGTTTAGAATTTTTTTTTTTTAGCCTAATGATAATTCAATCTCTTTTTCATCCATGCATGTGAGCTGAGTTCAAACCTTAAACTTCTCATTTTCAATAAAAGAAATTTTACTATCATAATTAGATGGCACCTACAAACTTAGATGATTTTATCACATAATTACTTGATTAAAAAATCCAATAAAATTATCACGATTTCTGTTAAAATTATTTTTTAAAACCATATTTATAAAATATAATTATTATTTCACAGTAGTTGTAATTTAAAAGTCAAAACATCAAAAAATCAAAAAGTAACATATATACAACACTAGCTAGGAAATGAGAGAGAAGGTGGTAGGAACAACTTATGCATATAAGTTGATTCAAAGTCAAGTACCAAAATATGTATGGAAAAAGTTTATATACTAATTGATGAAAGATGATTGCGTTGGATGAGTATAATATTTTTCGGAGGTCATAACTTAGACAATAGATATTCATTTTAGGCATATAATATATCATTTCAAACTTTATGACGAGACGAACCAAACTTAAATTGTGTCATTTTATTTCATGGTTGAGCAAAAAATTCTGCTTATTTCTTATTCATTTTTTAGTTCTAAGTTATTTTCTTATCCTATTTATTTTAGGAATTTTATCCCTATTTCTAGATATCGAATTTAGGCACTATTTATTTTATTTTCTTTATTTAGATTAGGATAATTTTATCATAAATAATAAGTAAAAAAAAAATTTGAAGGGATCCAGCAATTTAAGACCAAGACCTAGGGTGGGGGAACATTTAATCGGTGTCGTTTTGTTGTTGGCTGAATTCAAAAATAAAAAATAATTGAAGACAATCAAAAGTCAAATAAACAAATTAAAGTTGGTAGGCCAATAGTATTAAGCCTTCATGGTAGTTCTTTCTCTTTTATATTAAAATGTGAATGAGGTTTATATCTAACCTACTAAAGGGTTTTAATTTATAATAGGATAACTATCTACCAACTATCTATTTTTTTATTTTTAAAAAAATATATTTTTTTTCTTATATCTACGTGAAGATGCATTTTCTTGTATTTGTGTACTAACATTTATGCAGAAATAATAAAATTATCATTTCACCTAAACAACAAATAAAACGATGCTGTTTATCGCAGTTGAAATTAAAAAAAAAAAAAAAGAGTCAAAAGGGTAAAGCTAACTACAGTGAGCAGCAAAGGCAAGCCATTGGTTTTCCAATTTCCGCCAACTTCGTGTTTGTGAAATGGCTGATGGAGATTTAAAATACAGCCATTTTTTCTCCAGAAGCACACCATTTTTCTTCAATGTATTTGCTATTAGGCCTTTACATTTCAATTTGTATGGTAATTGTTGTTAATCCTTATTCTTGGAAACCCTAGAATATAGATTAATTTGATTTGTAATAAAATATCTCTGAGGACGGCTGACGGCAACTATTTGAGGTTGAGGAGCAATGGAGTTCCAGATTGCGAAGCCATTCGTCGACGAGCGACGACGCATTAGAGGACACGGAGGTGCTGCTACCGAATGCGTTGGCGACGCTGCTGTCGTACATAAACGAATTCTGTAAGGCTCATGTGGGGTTTCCAAAGAAAAGGTCACCGATAAAGGAGGTGAAGACGTTCAACTAGGAGTATGGGAAGAGCAAGAGCAATGATGAGTTGAAGGAGATAATATTGGTGGCAAATTATTTGAATATCAAAGAAATGTTGGCTTATTTGACAGAGACTTTGGCCAACAGGATCAAGAACAAGAGTGTTGAGTATATTAGGAAGTTCTTTGGCATTGAAAATAATTTCACACCCGAGAAGGAGGAAGCAGCCAAGAAGGAGTATGAGTGGGCTTTCGAGGGTGTTGATCCACATGATAATAATGCCTAAGCTTAGGCTTTTTCAATTTCTTTTTTTTTTATATGAAATTGCAGTTTTCATTTATGAACAAAAGAGATCCATAAAATTCTCTTAGAATGTTTTCCAGTCATGAGACAAAGTTTGCTTGATCTAAAGTTGTTTTTGCTAAAGCATGAGCCATTTCATTACAGTTTCTTGAAGTATATTGAATTTTGCTCTGTTCCAACCTCTTCAGACAAATTTGAATTTTCAAAACAATCCAATAAATCTCAGTCCGTATGCTTTCGTTGCTTAAGACAAGATCTACTATCTCCTGAGAATCTCTTTCAATAATCACATGTAAAAGACCTGTATTTCTGCAATTTCTATTCCAAGCTTTGAGGCTTCAGCTTCCGTAAAAGCTACACTCCCACGAAAGGTTTATGGTTTCATTACTGCTGCCATGCACTTTCCTTCTGAATTTCTGATCATCGCTCCCAAATCTTGTTTATTTTGATCTTCTTTAACAGCGGCATCAACGTTTACTTTGAACCATCCTGGAGGTGGTGGGCTTCATTGCAGATTTATGAGACTGATTGCAAATGAGGTGAACTAATATTTTTATAAGATTGCATCACAGTTCTACTCTTCCAATTAATATTTGTGGATCTTCTATCTTCTTGTTTAAGACATGAAGATTCCTTGAGAGCCAAGACACCCAACATAAAGCTATTATCAGTGCCATGTCAGTTTTGCTTCTTTGTTTTGCCATCTCCATCATCAAGCTTAACACCTCTTTATTTATTAACTTGTTGACTTCTTCCTCATACTCAGTAAGTCTCCATATCTTCTAAGAAGTTTTACAATCAAATAAGGCATGAAATATTGTCTCCTCTGTTTTTCAACATCTCTGACACCAAGGGCTTTGCAATACTTTCCTTTTCCACAAATTAGCTATTGTAGGCAATAAGTTTCTGACTGTTCTCCACATAAATATCTTTATCTTTGCTAGTAACTCTGAAGCCCAAATAATGTTCCATGGGATTTGTTTGTTTTCAGAGTTGTTGGGTTGATCTGGACATTTCAGATTCAATGTACTTGGTACTCACTCTTGACTGTGTATTCTCCTCGTCTGTCAAAATGCCATAATGGTTTATCAGATTTGGGAGTTCTTGGTAGTGGGATCATTAATATTTTTTGTGCATCTTCTTCCATGAAATTTTGCTAATGGTAGCTTAGGGGGAGAGAAAGGCTTGAAAGTTGTAGGTCTTGGTATCCAGCAGCTTTTGTAGATATGGGCACTATTTCCATCTCCAATTCTCCACCTTAACCCTTTATTAATAATCTACCTCCCCTACAAGATACTTCTCCAAATAAGTGATGGTTTTGACTTTAACTTTGCCTTTAAGAAAATCCACATTTCTAAAGTATCTAGCTTTTAGCACATTTGCCACCAAAGAATTAGGGTTTTGAATAATTCTCCAAACTTGTTTAGCCACTAAAGCTTGGTTAGAACATATTAAATCCCTGAACCCCCAATCCACCTATACTCTTTGCTTGACATATATTCTCCTATTTAAACTAGTGAATGGCCCTTTTATCTGAACTTGAACTCCACCAAAATTTTGCCACAGCTTTTTGAATGCTCTCACATAAACCTTTTGGTAGTTTGAATACGCTCATGGCATAAGCAGGAATTGCCTGTGCCACTGCGAGCACTTCTTTCCACCCCCCCCCCCTTTGAGAACATCTTTGATTGCCAATTGGATATCTTACTTAAAACTCTAAATTTAATATCATTAAAGAAACTCATCTTTTTCCTTTCCATCATTAAAGGTAGTCCCAAGTATTTCTCATGCTTTGACAACACTTGGAGCTAAAAAAGATCTTTGATTTGCATTGGCTGTGTATTTTCATTAAAGAACATGGAAGAATTTTCATAGTTGAATATGTGGCTTGAAGCAGCAGTATAGCAATCAAATATCCTCTTTAAATTTAAACAATCTTCAATAGTAGCTTTAGTAAAGATTAATCTATTATCTGTAAAAAGGAGATGATTGATTGATATCTCGTTATTGAATCTTAATCTCCTGATCCTATTTTGCCTCTCTGCTTGAGTCAGAAGGTTTGAAAATACCTCTGCACACATAATAAATAAATATGGAGATAGAGGGCAACCTTGTCTTAGTCCTCTTCGAGGTTGAATTAGTCCTTTAACTACCCCATTAATCAAAACAGAAAATGAGGGAGTGGTAATACATCTTATTATTAGGTTTACCCATTTTAGTGAGAACCCTAACACTTCCATTGTACGTTGCAAGGAACTCTACTCCACCCTATCATAAGCCTTACTAATATCTAATTTTAAAGCTACCAACCCACTTTTTTTTTCCTTTACTATGCCTTATTTTATGCAAACACTCATATCCAATGATTATGTTGTCAGTAACAACTCTACTTGGAATGAATGCACTTTAAGTTTGAGAAATTACAAAATACAATATTTGTTTCAGTCTATTAGCTATAGCCTTAGCAATTATTCCGTAGATAACATTGTATAAGCTAATAGGTCTAAAATCTACCACTCTCTTAGGCTTTGTAATCTTAAGGATTAAAACAATATAAGTGTGGTTCAAAGGGCAATATTACCTCCATCATTTAATATATGCATGCATGTTGATATGACTCCTTCGCTAATTACTTTCTAGTGTTTTCAAAAAAAAAACAGCAGGTAATCCATCAGGGGCAGGAGCTTTTGTCGGATGCATCTGATTCAGGACTGCAACAATCTCATCCTCTGAAAATGGCTGATTTGGTTGCTCATTCATGTCTTCTATTACCTTCTTTGGCATGTCCTTTAGTGCATTTTATAGCTGACAATAGCTAGGGTGTGTTGAGGTGAAAAGCTTGGCAAAATGCTCACAAAAAAGCCTCTCCGCCTCTTCTGCTTCTGTTATCCACTTGTTGTTCTTATTGAGAAGACCCTCGATTGTATTCTTCTTCTTTCTATTTGAAACTTTTGAATGGAAGAACCCTGCTTTTATCTCCTTACTAAAGCCATACTGCTCTGAACCTTTGCCTCTAGTATATTTCTTCTACTAGCATAATTCCATCAATCTGTCCTTCAATCAGCTTAATTTCGTTCCCACTGCCCCTGACTCTCTCTGATATTCTGTAATCTATTAAACAGATGCTCAAGTTTCTTCTTTCTTCCATCAAATTCCTTCCTACTCCATTGTCTTAATTCATCCATCGAGTCCTTAACTTTTTTCTTGAACAAAAGAACAGGGTTCCCACCATTCCATTCGTAACTGTCTAATCACTCTCGCTTTACAATCTCTTTACACCTCTGGTATGGACTCTATATATCTTCGTAACGGATTCTAATGAAAGAACTTTTGTTTTGCTTGTTTACTCTAACTTTTTCCACAACTTCCATTAACACTGGGTTGTGGTCCGATGTCCATGTTACTAGGTTTGTTGTTGAATTTTCGCGAAACACCTTCCCTTAATTCTTGTACCATAAAAATCTATTTAATCTTTCCTCCACTAATTGAGGCTCTAATCGCTTATTCGACTAGGTAAATGGATATCCTTTGTAGTTTAAATCACTTAGGCCATAGAACCTAATGGCTTCTCTAAAATCATTCACTACAAAGACACTTTTGTCAATTCCAATATTTTTATTTAGTTGCAAGATTTCATTAAAATCTCCAAAGTAGAGCTAGGGCAGAGATGAAAGTCCTGCCAATCTTCTCAACAAAGTCCATGTGTGATGTTTTTGAGTAGCTTTAGGGTGACCATAAATATTAGTACACCTCCAATAACAACCATTTTTAGCATGTACAATGGCACCAATATAGTGCTTACTTGTATGATTGTACTTCAACAATAATTTCACCATTCCACAATAAGGCTAAACTACCACCAGTACCATTTCTATCATAGTAAAACAATTGTCGAAATTTAACTTCTTATCTTTGTCCACCATTATCTTAGACATCAGTTTTGTTTCACATAAAAACACCAGCTAAGGCCTATGCATGCGGAGAATTTTTTGTGCTTCTCAGAACGCTTGGCCATTCCCCAGTCCTCGAACGTTCCAACTTATAATTTTCATAGCTGTCAGTAGGCTGGTAACCAAGCTGCGCCATTTTTTTTCTCCATAAGCATTGTTTCAATTTCCTTCCCTCCTATGCTCTGTAACTCCAGCTTCATTTTGCATTTTGCATTTGGAGAGGGAATTGTTTTTTAATGATTCGGGCTTCCCATTTTCTTTCTTTTAGCTTCTGGACTATCCCAAATAATTTCTCCACTCGGCCTTTTCTTTTTTATAGGCCCATTTTTTGACCCAGTAGTCTTTTCAGCATTTCTAGCCTGCAACTTCCATCTGTATCTCTTGGGCTTTATTTTGGTTTCCTCTAACCCATTAACTCCTTCCTCGTTTAGTTGGTTTAGTTCTATCAGTGGCCTCTTCTCTTCATAATTTGCTTTGTTTGGGCTGGAGCCAAAAGAACTTAAATCAAAATATTTAATAGTATGGCGATATATTTATACAAAACTTCTACTCCGAGCACATGCAATGGAGCCGTAGACAGTCAAGTGAAATCCAATTCACGAAATAATTTAATCTATGGACAGCATCGTTGTGGTAAAGGTCGTAATGCCAGAGGAATCATCATCGCATGGCATAGAGGGGGAGGTCATAAGCGTCTATATCGTAAAATCAAATTTTTACGAAATGAAAAAGACATATATGTTACTTACGAAAGCTATAAAAAGAACTTTCTAGTTCACTCAAAAAAGAATGAGCATTGTCTAGTTCCAAAATTTGATTTTCAATATCAAAATAGATGGAATAATTGTCCCTGTTACTATCCTTAACAAAAAAGTGTCATCCGAGATGAAATTATGAATGTCCCGACATAATCGCTAATTTGTCTGTAACTTGAACCATCATTATCACTCGAACTATGAATGTTTTTATCCTTATCATTTCGAATCAGTTCCTCGCTTACAGTGGGATTTTGAATAGGACCCATGATCTCCATGGATTTACTTAACCAACACTTGTATTCTATCGCTCAAATCATTGGTCCGGTACTGGATTTAGCCTTTCCCCCCGGCAAGATGCCTAATATTTACAATGCTCTGGTAGTTAAGGGTTGAGATACTGTCGATCAACCAATTAATGTGACTTGTGAGGTACAACAATTATTAAGAAATAATAGAGTTAGAGCTGTAGCCATGAGTACTGCAGATGGTCTAACAAGGGGTATGAAAGTAATTGACACAGGAGCTCCTCTAAGTGTTCCAGTCAACGAAGCGACTCTGGGATGAATTTTTCAAATAATTCCATCAAATTGAGTATAGTTTTATGTATGATAGCATATACTATACTAGGAATATCAATGACCTCACTTTCCTTTTTTATTGACTTATACTCCCCTTCTTTACTTTTATTTTCCCTCTCAATAGTTTTTTTTTAATTTCTTGCCTCATTTTGGTTTCTTCTCAAAACTAAGTCACATCCTGTTATCTCTGACCTCGTCCTGTTCTGTTCTGACATCTTTGAGCAAGCCCCACCCAGTGATAGATCTTAGCCCATATCCATTTTTTCTGACTGTCGGGTTGCTTCTTCTTGTGCCTTCGAATTGCCTTGTTTGCTTTGGACCACTATTATTGTGTGCATATGCATTCTCTTGTTCTTATCTGCCTTGTCATATTCCTTCCCTTTGTTTTGCTTTAACTGCTCCGTTATTGTAGGGGCTTTTATCCATGGTCCATATGCCATTTCCTCTCTTAACTGGTTCTTATACTTAGTGCATTCTCTATACTGATGTCCAATATGTCCACAAATATAACAGAAATATGGTAGCCTTTCGTACCTTATTGGCATAGGGATCTACTTTGTTTCCTTTCCCGAATTCTTCTCTCTATTTACTGCTTCCTCATTTCGTTCCTGCTTCTCACTCTCCATCGCATTTTCATCCTTCTACTTGAAATACAATACTTTTATTAACGGTTTTGTAATGTCTACAGAGATACGCAGCCTAGCATATCTACCAAAACACGTTCTTGTTACATATGTGGCTACCTCCTCGACCCTTCCAATAGCTTCACCAAGCTCTCGTATCGTCTTCGTGTCCATGCGCATAATGGGTACATTAAGGATTTAGACCCAAAATGTTGTATGAGTGAAATCTTATTTTATTACTTCGTCGATGCCTAGTGGTTCTGTTAACACGATCAAAGCTTTATCAAAATGTGATTGTCCCCCTGCTAATACTTTCTGCTTATCAACTTCACTTTAAAATTGAAAAATGAAAAAAATTCTCCCCCAGTTCTTTTATTTTTATTTCCTTTAATGCTTTCCACACCGGCAGCAATGCTGCTTTAAAGCCCTCCTTTTTCACTTCTATGTTTAGCAATACTTTCCCAATCAGGCACCTTGTATAAATTTTCTCCCTTTTTCCCTTCATTTTGCTTTTCAGTCTTACTTTTCCCCTTGTTTCTCCATCCAGTGATATCACTTTACACTTCCTTCTTAATTCCTCAATGTCTATCTTTTGGGACAGCACTAAAGATTCAAGTTGTTTAGAATTTTGCACACCTCTCACCAACTATTTGTTACTATATTTTCTCTGCACATCATTTAAGAAACAAAACTAAAAAGAAAAATAAAATGGTAGCTTTAGAAGTCCATGTAAACGCTAACTAAAAGCACTCAACATTTAGTGGATGACTTGAAGAGTCATAGCGACCCACTCTCCTACTCCCATTTTATTTTTCTAGAGAAAACGAGAAGAAGACTACTTACATTATCATCTTAATTCTTATATTGTCAATTTTAATCCCCATTGTTATTTCAATTGAAGTAGTTTTATGTTTTATGTTTTACAATAATTACTCGCTAGATATTTGTAGATGTTTTAGATGTTTGTGAGTGCTTTTTTGGAGTTTCTCTTTTACTTTTTTTTTTTAGTATTTATTTAACAAATAATAATAATTTTATGTTTACGGGTAAAAAAATCATTTGATTAATATTCTGTTAATTTTATTAATGACGATAAAATTGTAGTGGAGGCCTGTAAGAAAATAGATTGAATTGAGCTAAAAAAAAAATGTGTATTTTTTAAAAAATATGAAAAAACAGATAGTTACTCTTTGTAATATATTTATAGACCTAATTATTAAAAAATAAAAATAAACAAATTCGTACCTTATTTTTTTATTAATAAATAGAAAGGTGGATAAAGATTAAATTGATTTTTGAATTTTTACCTCCCTAAGATTTAAACAAAGATGACCAATTAGTAAAATTAAATGAAAATCACTCGGTCAAGGAACTCGACCCTATGCTTTATTTTATAAATAGCGAAGAATCAAAATGAAAACCTATTGCTAGTTGCAGCAAGAATATTGAAGAATCAATTAAGATGGTTAGGGGTCCAAAATGGGTGTGGGTGAAGTTACTTTTGATGTTTGTTTTACCTGAAAATTGTTGGAGTGAGGGATGGCTGGAGCAAGAGAGATTTGCTCTCCCGAAACTTAAACATTTCTTCACAATTCGGGTGGAGGGAGATGAAAATAATTCAGACTGTTGTCATTGGGGACGAGTTGTGTGCAACAACACCACTGGCAGAGTAATAGAGCTTCATCTTTCTTCTGCTAGGGATTGGAGCTTGACAGGGTGGTATCTGAATGCTTCTTTGTTCTCTTCCTTTCAAGAACTAGAGTGGCTCGACTTAAGTTCAAACGATATACAGGAAAATAAATGTTCTTTAGTTTTAATGAGATTGATGAATGAAACAAGTCATTCAAGGTTCTTTATTTTTAATTGTGCTGATATTGTTTGATTAATTTTCCAGGTGATCTAACGAGGCTATCAAGGTTAAAAAACTTGAAGTTTTTCGATTTATGGTGTGTTTGGGATTGAGATTCGGTAGCTGTAGCTTAAAAACTACATTACTAAAGTGTTTGGTAAACGTTAGCTGTTATAGATTAGAAGCTATATTAATGTAAATTTTCACTTGTATAATGTAAAATTTATTATATCTTTAATAATTTTGTCAAAATTATTTTTATTACATATTATTAACTTTTATTTTATAATTACAACTTTCTTTTCACAATAATTGTAACTTTTTTTAAATTACAGTATCTCAATTCCAAACATACCCTTAAGCTCCAACTAGTTGAAGATAGCGTCTTGTCATGTCTAGATGGTCTTTCATCTCTAGCAACATTATACTTGAATGATAATAAATTGAATGCAACCATTAATATTAGAAGTAGCCTTGAGCTTTACTCTCATGAATCTCATTGAGTTTGGAAAAAAGTTCTTTTAAATCTATCTGACTAGTCAGCAGGAATCAGATCTTTAATTTGCTTCAACATCGAAGGTTACTTGTTATGTACTTTTTATTTTATCTTTAATTTCTTTTGTGCAGCTAGTTTCAGTTGGTAAAATATCTCAAGATAAAACAAGAGGTTTAGGGTTAGAATTCTATTAACATGACTGAAGAAAAATTAAGTTTTCATAGACTATAATTAAAAGAAAAAAAAAAACTTATTTTTGGAGAATATACAGGAGCATTTGGTTTGTGATCTTAAGTGTATGGCATTGTAAGTATAATGTCTTAGTGGGTGAAATTTTTCATCCCATCTATTTCTTTTTTTCATAAATAGAAAAATAATAGATTTAGAAAATTACATGCTTTTTTTAAAGTTTTTACCAATTACTCAATCATGTATATTTACAAAAATATTCCTAAACATCTCCCCCTCCCCCGCCGGTTTAAAAAATTTGCAGAAAATTTACTTTATTTTTTTATAATTCAAATAAATAAGAAGTTTGGACAATTAATCATTTATTTAAATCTTTATAAATTTTTTTTATCACTTAAGTATCTTGACCATCTTCCACCACTAAAGTTGTCTTAAGAAAGGTTTAATCTAACTATTTTATTTTTATAATATAAAATAACCAAACTGCTACCGAAACATATTTTACCGTGACGTAATAATATAAATATTTAATTTTATGACATTGTAATATAATGATTTTAGATAAAAATTCAAAATTATTCATACTCCCATGTGTAAACAGCATAAATTTTAGCATGTCTGGTAAGTTTCATAAGATATTATGTCACAAAAACATTATTTCAGTTTAATTGAAGAATAATAATCAAACTAATAAAAGTAGTACCAATATATCATTAAAAAATATTAAATTTTGTATATTAAAAAAACATTGTTCAAGATAAAATAATTTTATCAGTATTCAGTACATTTATCTTATAAAGATAAAGTTGCCTCTCATCTAGTCACCAAGTTCGAATCTGAAAGAGATAGTCACCAAGGTCAACAAGATAAAACGAAGGCTTGGTTCACCAGGGTCAGATGCTTCCGCGTCATTGCAGGAAATGGAGCTAGGAGAGGAGAACATTGGATCGAGATTAGTTGACCTTCCCCGGATAGAGAGAGAAGGGGAGATGGAATAGAAGATTTATTCCTTGATAGCCCTATGTTGGTGACATTAGATCTTAGCTACAATCGTTTCAGTGGTAGGATTCCAAGCTGGATTGATAAACTTTTTTACTTGAGCTACCTTATATTGTCTAATAATAATCAGGAAGGTGAAGTGCCAGTTCAGTTGTGTCTGCTGAATCAATTGCAGTTAATTGATCTTTCTCATAACAATCTTTCTGGTAAAATTCCTTCTTGTTTAGACAAATCTGCAATTAGTGAAGGTAATTATGGTGCTGCTGCTCCATCTCTAGTTGTGTTTACAGCTATGTCTCCAAGTGGTTCCTCACCAATGAGAAAAGAAGACAGTGTTCAGTTCAGAACCAAGAATATGTCTTATTATTACCAGGGAAGAATCATCACCAACATGTTCGGACTCGATCTTTCTTGCAATAAGCTTATGGGTGAGATTCCTTTCCAAATTGGATACCTGAACATGATGCGAGCACTAAATCTATCTCACAACAATTTGATGGGAACAATCCCAACTACATTTTCACACCTCAATCAAATTGAAAGCTTGGACCTCTCTTTCAACATATTGCAGGGGAATATCCCTCAGCTTGTTGAGTTATATGCATTGGCTGTTTTTAGTGTATCACACAATAACTTGTCAGGAAAGGTCCCGGATAGAGTTTGGCAATTTGCAACCTTTACTGAAAATAGCTACGATGGGAATCCTTTTTTGGTGGGCAACCATTGCCCCGGAGTTGCAATCCAAATGGATCTCCAACCATTTCAATTGGTAATGAAGAAGATGATGATAATTTTATAGACATGGGCCGCTTCTATATCACTTTTATAATATCTTATGTAATGGGGATATTGGGAATCATCGGAGTTTTGTGGAATCATTGGAGTTTTATACATAAATTTTTATTGGTGACGAAGATGGTTTTATCTTGTCTGAGACTTCGATAGCCTACCGCTACTACTACTCTGTAGACTATTCGATTCCACCAAGATTTTGTCTTGGAAATAAGTAGTTGCACTCTAGCTATTATATGTAACTCTAGTAGTTGTCTCCCAATAAAAATTATACGATGCAAATTATTCAATGACTTCAAGTTATTTATGGCTGACAAATTTAATTATCATTTTTTATTTATAATACACCATAATGTAAATAGTGCCACATTAAATAAACTCCAGGGGGCCGGGTTTGTGTAATACAACATTCTTCACATTATTTTTTTAAAATTCTTTGAATTAAAATAACAAAAATTAAATAAAAATATATAAAATTAAAAACTCAAATATCACTCAAATATGCTGCTGTCGGTACTGATGAATGATCAACAACAATTTGACAGGTCGATAATCACTGTATAACATTGAGTTTTGCACTAAAATTTAATATTATTAGAATCTTTATTGTTCGGCTACGTAACGATGTAATTATTACCAACAAATAAAAAAACTTATATTTATCGTAAATTTATGGTCAAAAATTTTAAAAATAAGACTTTGATTATATATCTACCACAATTCCTTTATTAGTAATAGTTGTTCTATTGGATAACCTCAGCTATTAGGATTCTAATGATATCAACATATAGTTCAATCGACACTAAAGTAAACGACTAGTGGCAGCGCAAAGCCGACAATGAAAATTATTTATTTTAATTACAAAAAATTAAATTATTAATTAAATATAAATAATAAAAAATATTATTTTACATAATACAATCTATACTATACCAAACATAGTATTTCATTATAGCTTTATAGCTTAATACAATATAATGTAATATAACCTAATATAATAATACAATTAATGTAATGCAATGCTGAGTGCCAAATGCACCAAACAATAAATAATACTAAGTATCTCAACATATAAATCTCAATTTGAATCCTAACTAATATGACATTAATCTATTAAATGTTATTTAAATCATTTTAGTAACTATAAAACTTATCATCTAAACATTTAATATTAAGACTTAAGTTGAAATTCAAATATTGAGATCTCTAACATTATTGTCGCTCAAATTAATGCATGTCCGAAACGAGAGGAACCCTCATTTTCAACAACTATGAAAGTAATGGCCCTGACAGTAGCAAACTAACATTTTTCACGGATGTTTATAACACGGATGTTTATAACACGAGAGGATTTATGTTGATTCACATTTTCAAAAACAATGAAATTCATAACTTTTTACAGTGACAACGAAACAACAAAGTGTTTAATCTAGTAAGCAGAATTGAAATTTAAGGCAAAACTAATGATTTCACAAACACCACATTTCCCGAGACCCAAATAAAGAGATGAGAACAAATTTTTTGGTAGATATAATATGATGGGCGAAGCAAGAAGGGCCCCCAATTTAAAATTACTCTTCCATAGCTTGATTCTCCTCCGCCTGTGCTTGGACCTTGACTTTGATCTTTGGAAGAGTAAGAGATTGGTCCTGTGCAAGGGCAGATGGGGCCTTGACCAGGTGGATGCCCTGCTCCAATTCAATCGCGGCCTCTTTCTGCTCCTTGGCTTTCTTTCCTTTCATTCTGCAATAATATCCGAATTAAATGTCGGTACGTAGAACCCTAGTATGCATGTTAATAAATAATATGAGTTAACAGACCTCAGTTTATGGTGTCTCTCCTCCCTGGCTACTCTGATTTTATCAATCTTCTTGATCGCCCTCAGAGTGTTTTCTGCAAGATTTCTATCGTATCTCTCTGGCCTATTACGCTTCCTCTCAAACTCAAAAGTAGAGTCCTACCAATAAGAAAAGACGAGAAGAAAAGAACAGATTACCACTAATCCTTATAAACATGTTCAAGTAACTAGAGATTGCAAAAGAGGATTTCTAGAACCAAATATATTCACCTGCGTCATATCCTTCCCATGCAGCCGCCTGTAGGCCTTGGTCCATTTTACTTTACGAGGATTTCTTTTCATCTTGAAATTCTTGTGGCATTTGGATCTACAGAAACGAAAAATCTACAAAAGGACCACTCATTAGGTACTTCTTACCCATTATGAACCTAATGCAAAAAAGTTGTAAACATAACATCTGATAAACCAATGCACACTATAAAACACAATTCACAAAACCAAGGTTCACTATTCCACCATTGTTGTTTTATAAACACTGCCCAACAATAAAAAACTTGATGGCACTGGGTAAGTGGATGTTTGGGATTGCAGTGGAATCTTGTACTAAATCACATTAGAGTTGTCTAATTATTTGTATTAAACATAGTTGTTTTGTGTTGTTTTTCTGAACCGAATACTCTAGCAATCATCATATAAGTGGCTTCCAAGCATAATATAGGAGCAGAATCTCAAATAAGTGATTACTTCAGAATCCACTACAATTCCAAATGTGCATTAAGATTCAATAAAACAACCTAGACATAGCACACCTCACAGTTCTCGATTAAAACAGACACTTGCGTGTGACTTTATACATTTTTTTCTAAAACCCAGAAATTCCTGATCCCACGTAAGCGAACCCAAGTCCAGAGCAAGAGCGGCCAAAATGTACAATCTTCAGGAAGCGACCCAACAAAATGTAGCGTCGTCTATCATGCCTAAAACAGCCTACATGTGAACCAAAATAATCCTCCATAAAAATAATAAATCTTACCTTGGCATCATTGCGGACAAACTGAATACCATGGCCTGGATATATGGTGGAGGAGCAAAACCAACACTTCTCTAATCTCATCTTATTATCGAGATAACACCAAATATACTGAAACCCCAGAAAAGATCAAAAAACACAAAAAAAAAAAAAACAAAGTAATAATCAGTGAAAATCACTACTAAACCCTCCAATTTATAGTGTAAATGAACAAACGCACAAAACCCATCAATAAAAAGGGAAAATTTTAGAAAAAGAAAAGAATTTGCTTCTGAATAAAAGTTTGCTCAAGAAATAATTTCACATGCAACATTAGAGACGAACCAAAGCGAAAAAAAAAAAAAAAACTTTTATCAATATTCTGAATAATACTAAAAAAAGGGAGAAAATTGAGTAGAAGATAAAGCAAAGAAGACTTACAGGTCCGAAATTGGTTTAGCTGTAGTGGAGGCCGAAGGGCTCTGCTGTCTCTCGAGCTTCTTGTTAGGGTTTTCGTTTAAGAGAGACAAGGAAGGTTGAGTTTGGTGATATTTTCATATGGACCCTCAGTTTTATCAAAATAAAACATTTGACCCAGAGTAAAAATTTTTTCGGAACCAATTACATTAATTTTTTCTTTCTTCTTTTTTGTCACTTAAGTTCTTCACCTTCTTTGATACAAAGTTGCCTTAGTAGAATATTAATTCGACTGTGTCAAATATTCAAAAATTTTTAAAGCCACTAAACAATAGAATTTATTTAGAAAGTTTATTTTAAATGTTAAAATATCTAAAGTATTTTTTATTTATTTGATAATTTTATTTTTTTATAATATAACGTTAAAAAATTTGTTCATTAAACTAATTTTATAATTTTTAATAAAAATTCTCAATGACAATTAAATAACCAATTTTTTTTAATATAAAAGCTCTACTTATAAAAATTATATTAATAAAAACTCTACTTAAATAAATATATTTTAAACAGAGCTTAAGATATATATCAACATTAAGACTTGCATTACAACTTAACTTATTAGTCAATAATTTAGCAACACTCGCTTTGAATATTAATGTAGTGAACACAAAAATTATCAAATGTTTGTGGGGTGTAATTTCATTAGTGTGGATAGACATTACACAGCACAACTTTATGTCAAAAACTTCGGATGGAAAAATGAGAAATTTCAAAAGTTTTTGGTATTTTTACACTTTTGTCAATCTTAAGGTGAAAAAAGGTAGTTTCCCAAAAGATGTTTGAAGTAGGGTGAAAATATCATTTTCAAATAAGAAATATGAGCTCAATTTTATGTCAAAAACGAAAAAGGAGATAGGCGAACATATCAATTCCCCAAACTGATAATACCCCTTCTACATGGTCACCTAAGAATGTCTTTCACCAACTTATATTAAATTATATTGTATTACATGAAAATATTATTCTTATAAACTTATGCTTGATTATAATTTTTAGTTGTATTGCACTGTATTAAAGAGGTAGTTTTTTTTTTTTTCCTTAAGAGTATTAAAGAGGTAGTTAATACAATTAAAAAAGCATAAACTAACCTCATGTGAGAGTAGAGTTTATGTTGCATTGTATTAAAATATTGTTTATATCTTAAATTTAATAATTTTATTTAAATTATTCGTTAATTTAAAATAAATTTAAAGTTATTAAAATAACTTATATTTATATTAAATTTGATTTAATATAAATAATACTAAACCTAAATATCTAATAAATATATGATAATAAAATATTTTATTTTTATTACATAAAATCATTTTAATTATTTTACTTCGAATATGTGAAAAGTATTTTTATTATTTAGTAATTTATTATCTACCAAAATACTAATTTTAAATTTAATAAATACATTCGACATTAATAAATAAAAAATAACTTATAATTGAATTGAAAATTTAATATTATATTATATTGTATTGTATTATATTATGTGTTCTATTTTATTTTTATTTAGAATATTATAGTATTACATTATTTGATAATAGTATATTATTAAATTATTTTTATGTTATAAAAATTAATATATAAAAAAATTATTTCATAATTAATTTAAAAAGTTAATAATAACACAAATATTGATAAATTTAAATAATACTAATTTAATTTAATATTAATTTAAAATAATATTACAAAATAATATTATATAATACAGTCAATAGTACACCAAATATTATATTACATTACAACTTAATACAATACATCCTAATACAAATACAATATGTTAAAGACACCATAAAAATTAAAATATTATTAGAACAAAAGTTACAGAAGGTATTTGATGAGGTGAAAACAGGGAATGATCATCATTTTGGATTCAACTCATTGGCATTCCCTTCGACCCCATATTGATGAAACAAAACCAATTATAAAACAAAAACTAAATCACTTGAACAAAATACAAGAACTATATAAATTGCACCAAACAAATCAATTACATTCAAGTTGAGGATCTAAACAAATTTCCGACCATGTGATGGCATAAATTAAATTGTCTAAACTGACGAGGCCGCGGGCATTATCGAGTCTCAAAACGGTATTCAAGAAAATTAAAGAGCCTTTGAATGCTAGAATCTCAAATCTCTTAGCAAAACATGGTTCCTTCTATCATTAACACTATAACTTAAAAGACTCGAGCTCTTGCAGTTTCTTCTACTCCATTCCTCTTCTGTGCCGGGAAGGGAAGATGAAGGAAGAGATCTATCTCCCTCTCAGTCTCACCACCTATTATTAGGTGGTTTGACCTTGTAAATTCGAACTATCCAGTTAGATGTTGTAAACGCCTCTTCCAAATGTTCAAGTTTGATATCCTTATTTCCAATTTCGACCCCCCTTGCGCGATCATACCTGCCAACCCAAAACTCATTTACAGGAATTTTAGCAATGTCTATAACCTAAAGAATTGAGGCAAAGCAAAGCATATTTAGCTTCTCTCCATATAACACAACACAAGTTTCATGGAGCATCACAAGCCACAGATATGCAAGTGATAATGTAATAAAAGACAAGACCTTATGCATTTAGAGAATTGTTATTACTTACCCAGGAGGTTTGCCATACTCCGTTACCAGCTCTCCAAATCGATAGTATGATAGCTTATACCTAATCACATAAAAAAATAAATTTACAAGTTAAACTTCTTGATAACCAGAAGTTGCACTACCTAGTAACACAGAATAATTTAAAAAAAAAAAAATTCTACTAAGGAAAGTTGCTCCTATTTGCTAGTCAACATTGGAAGGAAACTTTCCCTTCAAGTTCCAGGAACAGAATTATTCTTCAGATAAATAGATATAATAATTAAATCAAACATAAACTCCTATGAAGCAAACATATAAGAGAAAAAGGCGTGCAACAAATGAACATCAAGAGCAAAATTTTCGTCAAACAGAAATTTGGAAGGATTGAAAGAGAAATGCAAACTTGAAGAAACATATATGCCTCTACAATATAGGAGAAGGCAACAACGACTCTTATTGGAAGACCACTTGACATGACAATGTGCATGTTTTTTTTTAATAAGATCTTGACAACATGCATATGCTCACGCAGACAAGTGAGTTTGAAGCTAATACTCAACCAACAGATAGAGAATGGAGCATAGCCCCCATAAAACATAAACTCTTGGACAGGAAGCTTAAATCCACCAAATTACCATGGCAAGTTGGTATAAGGACCACATGAATAAAGTAACATAGTTATCAAAAACTGTTGAAGGAATTAGCAAATGAAGTTTTCAAAGGATCCAAAATATGGTCATGCAATACAAAAATTTTCAAACTAAAAGCTGTCCAAATTAATGCAACAACTGATGGTCATAATGTTAGAAGAAGAAAGACCCCATGTCCAGGTAAGCCCAATGGACCTCCATCAAAGAATTTCACTATGGTACAAAACTGAAATCATCATTATCATTGTCCCAATGGACATAAATAAAAGTAAAAAATAAAAGAGAGAAAAGAAAAGTAAATCCAAACTCAGGGCCAAATAACGGTTACATGATTCTTGCCATGCAACACTCCATAGAATCATAATAAAACTAAAATGGGACAAATATAACAACAAAGAAACTTACATGAGACAGTTCAACATCTTTGGAGCTGCTCCTTTATCAACACGGTAATCCCCGTTAACAAGGTAATCAGGTTCCTTGATTACAGGGAATACTCCACCTCCAATTCTAACCATCCACAGAAATCTAGCACAAAAAGAATAGTATTAGTAGAAAGCTACGGCACACAGCTGATGATCATTAGTAGCAAAAAAAAAAAAAAATGAGATTATAACCATTGGCCGCTCATAAATGGATTATAGCTTTCTTTACTCTGATGATTCCATTCCCAAAAATAACATTCATAAATAAAAGGTAAAGATTGAATCTTCATGTTTTATAAGATGAACCTAGATTCACACAATTATTTGATACATGGCTATCAAAAATCATGCCAAAGGTAGATTGAATCAAAACTAATCATCTTTCTTCAGTAACAAAAGAAATGGTCTTATTAAAATTTTGTTCTCAGATTCCTAGGTCCCCTTTTTCCTTGAAAATCTTACCGTTTTACAATATCTTACTAACATTAAATCAAACATAAAAGAAGAACCAACAAACAAAAAATAATACAAAGCATTCTTTGAGTTAATGAAATAATGTTCAAAATGAAATGTCAAAAGACTCACTTGTTTATATCATCAGATGAGTAGCCAGTAACACCACCAAAAACAACTAATACGTAATCCACATCAAGTGATCTCATTATTTCATAGGCCTCATCCTCATAAGAAGACATTGCACGCCCAACGGTAGCAATGTGAGTATTGTTCCAGGTATTATTATCAACAATAACAGTTCTGTTTCCCATAGCAGTGATTTGGTACCCATAATCCCACCAGGACATCACCTTAGCATCAGGAGGAGTATTTTGCCGTAGCCAAAAGTACGCCTCACGGTAATCATCAAAGATGACTCTATTACCATGAGCACCCCTTGCAGCCAAAACAATCGAGGGAGATGAGTATGCCTCTGATGTGACCCAGGTACAGTGGGTAGCATACTTGCTAAGCAAGTAGAAAGCACCAAGAAGCAATGCAATAGCACCATTCTTTTGGAAAGGCTGGGATTGATCAAATGAAGCCTAATTGTCCAAAGAGAAACAATAAAAACATGATCTTTTTATGCAGAACTACCTTTATGAATAAAAAAATAAGATCTTAAATTTGACACCGAACCGGAAAGAAATGCAGTTTTATATATTTGACTGAACTGTAATTTCTAGTTAGAGATTTGACAGAAGATTTTCTGCATTATCACTGAATTGTTCAATATTACACAGACCGGAGAAGACAGAGTTATGTTACAGTTTCGTGCACTTGGCATGTAGAAGACAACAAAGCAAGTCAATCATCCATACTTACCTCCCAATATGTCCGAATAACAAGAATAAATTTTAGTAAGAAAATGCAAAAGTAGCTACTGCAATACATAGAAAATTCCCCACCAAGTAAAAACATGAGGCACAATCACTAGATTCAATGGTATACAAACCTTCCAAGTCAAGCTTCACTTTTTCTCCTAAATAACACCTAAAAGCATTCAAAGCTAGAGAGACGAGTTAATTGCATTACAAAGAACTAAGACAAGTCACAAGAAGTTTTCATCTTCTAATGCTCCTTTCAGATAAAAAACCAGGTATCTGGTTATTAGATAGTAGCATTTAACTCACTTCAGTTAGGTCCATCAAATGAAGAGCAAATACATTGACATTATAGGGTTAACTGAAGAACTCATATTTCTAATGCAAGAATATTACGAGGACTGCAAGCAACAGAAACTTAGCCATACCTAGCAAAAGAAAACCCACTGCTTTCCAGAACCAAGAACAACAAATAAAGAAGGTTGGGTGTGCTGAATATATCAGTAAAACCCTCACCTTAGAAGAGGCCTTCGAACCACCAGTTCCTTTGGTAGAACCAGCAACAGCTGTCTTGCTTTTAGTCCTTAACAATGAGGTCAAATTCTTTATAGTGGCAGAAACAGCAATAGCACTGATTAGGCATACTGCTGGTGTGGCAACAAGAATCAATCGAACCATAACACCAGCAAAATACATGCTTGTGAGGCCATACATAACAATAAATATAGTAGCATCTGACAACCTCTTGAAGCAGAAATAGAGACCAGCTGGGAAAAGGAAAAGCAGGATATGAAAGTCAAACATGAAAGAAGACCATGCTGTTGGCTGATGCTCTGAGACAGATGCAATGATTGGGATGTTATCCTTAGCATATGTCGGATCCAACAAGGAGTAAAATCGACCAGTCCATGGAGAAATATACCCTGATGCTGTACCCACTCCCAAAGCAAGAGCACCTACAGCTACGGCAGCGGTCACAGTGATCCTCAAAAAGGCTTGAAACAGTTTTGTGTCACTCAGCATGTATTTAACCCAATCTAAGAAGTAAAACACCTGCACCAATGGCTCAATTACTTCCATGTTAAGCATTTTATACCAAATTCCAACCAAAAACTCTAAATTTTTATCATGAAATATTCAGTTATATTTGGCTACTTACACATCCATAATTACACAAGCAAAACCCATTTTTAGTAAGAAAAGAAGAAAAAAAATAAGAAGACCAGCAAAACAAAAACTTACATTTTACATAAATAAAGCAAAAGAGAGGACCAAATGCAATACCTGCATCAAGAAGAAAACGCCCATTGCAGCCATATGCTCACCAGATTGCACATGCTGAAACCCAACAAACCGAATTTGCATAGCCAACAACATTCCCACAACATACATACAATTATAAGCCACATACAGTCTCATAGAATATCTCCCAGTGATCAAAAGCACAAGCACATAAAGCGGAATCAAATTGATGATGAACACATATCCACCCCAAGCTGAAACCATATAAAAATACCCAAATGCAGATGCCAATGCCCATGCCAACGACCCTGTATTAACTGCCTTAACAAACAAGTAAAACGTCAATAACAGTGCAAAGATTGCCACTCCCTCGTTATCATAAGACCCAGCAACCGATCTCGAAATGTATCCAGGACAAATAGCTATGAACGCAGCAGCTACAAGCCCAGCACCAGAGTCCCAAATCTCTTTACCGAAGAAGTACGCAACCAAAGTCGTATTAGAGGCAAAAAAAGGCGCCGTTAAGACACAGACCTCACGAATATGAACCGCAAAACGGAGGAATCGGAGAGTCCAGTAAATGAAAGCAGCGGTCACCATTAAGCCCGGGTACAGGGTCCCACCAATGATACGACCAAGAGGGTACCAGCTTTCCGAATCGAACCAATTCCAGAATTCGTAGAATCCCTTCTCGGTCAAAAACAGTGTCGTTCTGTAGTTGAAATAGGGATCGAACTCGTGGATCATTGACTCGTAGCGAAGGACACTGAAGAGACGCGTGATGAAAGCCAGAATGTAGACTAGACCGAGAATCGAGACGCGGAGCAGGAGCTCCTGTTGCTTCGTTTTGAGCTTGAATGACTTGAAGGAGAAATTGCCGAATAGATCTGATTCCAGGCTCATGGCTGGTGCAGCCGCGGCTTTTACGGCGCCGTTTTGGGACTCAGTTTTGCCGACCATGATGATCTGGGGATGAAGAAAAAAGAAAAACAAATAAATTATGGGTTTGGACTTATTAGTGAGATCGAGGTCAAAGGAGTGAACTTTCCATGGAATTGTTGGTTAAGTACGGATTTTCGAAAAATTAGGGTTTATGAAAACCCAAAAAAAGTAGAAATGGTAATCTAGGAAGAGTGAGTGAATGTTGTGCTGAATCTACTAGTAAGTGGTACAGTGAAAACTGAAAAGAAAAGAGGAACCTCGGGCTTCGAAGGATTCTGTTGAGGGTCCAAAACGTGAGAGACAAAAATGTGAGTATTTACGAAAGAACTTTGTTTCGAATCAATCATTCAATCTGTTATTTTTACCTGTTGGGCTTAGAAGTGGGCCGATCCATGAACTTGGACTTTTGGGATTAAAATTTATATAGCTGTTGACTATTGGCATCCTACTAAAACCCCATTTTCAACTGCACTCCACTTAATATTAATAATACCTTTTAACTCTAAGTAACTGTTACTCTTTCCGCTTTTTCTCGAGGAGAACTAATACTCTTTTCACCTGTAAGTCTTTCAATTTTTAGTAATTTTCTCACTCTTAAATTTTTTTTTACACAGAAATCTGGTCAAAGATGTGGACGATATAGTAAATACGACACGAAATTTTAACATGAATCAGCATTAAACCGACCACCACAGATAGAGAAAAAATATTTTTTTAATATAGAAAATCAATTACAATCTGTTAGTTTTGTTTTGTCGACTCACGATCCTTTTGATTGACAGAGACAGTTTATTTATAATGCTGTACAGAGAGCATAAATAAAACTCGCATCACCTTGTCTATTTGGATTTGGACGAGGTACAAATTTTACCTTTATCCTTACTCGTACTAATTTGCTTAAATTTAAATATGTAAGGGTTTTTATTGTTGGTCTCATTGCGTCCATAATATTATAATTTATTATTGGTCTCATTTTGATTATTTATTATATTAGATTATATAGAATATTAAAGAATATTTTTAGAGGTATAAAAAAATAAATTAGTGTGTATATAAGATTATATGTCAAAATAATTCAAATAAAAGTGATTATTATATTGGTAAATATAGTAAATATTTATGAAATATTATACGATTAAGTAAGCATATCCTTGTAATCCTCTATTAGGGTTTCACGTGTGAGGCTTCACACGTATTGGAAGTGTATTACACGTAGAAGATATTTGCCTGGCATATTTCAATATCACAAAGCAACGAGTGGTCAAACCTTATCAAACTTGGAGAGACCATGCGCATGATTTGAAAATTGTAATTTATTTTGTCTTCCTTCACATCAAGTGTTTCGTAGATATTCTTTTATGATTGCTTTAGTCTTTTAGGGATAAAGGGATCATTTGTTATATTTAGGGGATCTCAAGGCAACGACAAACACAATTGAAGACTTATTAAGTAATGTTGATTACGCTAGATTCAATAAGGTAGCGGCAATATTAAGAAAGAGTCTAAAATTATATAAGATTTCAATAGGTTATAATCTTCTCATTATTTAGTGAATTACTTAATTTTTGCATGTGACCTCATGAATTTAGAATTGTGATCTGAACTATATAAAAATCTCTTGTGTATTTTATTTTCTGTAATTTCTTGTTTTTAGAATATTTAATAGAATTAGGGTAAATGAACTATAATATAAACAACGTTATAAATGGTGATAATGAACCTTGACTCGTGAACAATGACTATATATAGTATCGCATAAATAGTAACATGTGAATAGTAATTTCAATATTAATTAATTTAGGTTAATTAATTTTCTAAGATTTTAATTTGCTAGACTTGTTAAAATAGATCTATAGTTTACTTTTGGAATCTCTTGGCTAACTCTTCTTCCCAAAGCCCCATCCTTGCTTCCTAAAATGGACTTGGCACATTTAGTGAAGCAAAAATATACTTAAGCACACTTAATTTAAGATGTGAGATAGTAAGATTAGTTATTTTTTAGGTAGAATAGTGAGATTAGTTATTTTTTAAGTAAGATAGTGAGTTCAGTTTGTTAAGAAGTAAGATAGTGAGTTCATCTATTTTTATCAATGGATAGCTCATCTTATTTAAGAGGTGGGGTAATGATCCTAGCTATTTTCATAGGAGGAATAATGAGCTCAAGTTATTAAGAGGTGATATAGTGAGCTCACATATTTTCATAGATGGATAGCTCAGGTTATTTAAGAAGTGAGATAGTGAACCTAACTATAGTTGTATGTGGAATATTAGTGAGCTTAACTATTTTTATAAGTGTTAGTGTCGTTAAGGTACTTCAAATTTAAAACCTTACTATTAATATAAATAACTAGTATAAAGTAAGTAAGGCTCACAAAGACTAAGCTAGTTTTATTTATTATCAATTCTAAAATAAAGACTTAAATAATAATAATAATAATAATATAAATTAATCTAACTAAAGAAAATATCAACTATAAATAAAGAGGGGTTTTTATGAATTTATAACTAAATAACACGAATTAAAGAAACTAAGACTATAAAAATAATAATTTAATAAAAAATCTGATTAAATGATAAACAAATAGTAATAATGAAAATTTTAGTCAAAAGATCATTTGCCACTACCATACGTGCAATAATATATATTAATTATATCATCAATTTCCATTGAAACTGGGAGGCTCACTATGCCTAAAGCGAGAGAAACCTCATTCCTCTCTTTCCTTTTTACGCCCCCAGATCTCTCCCGTGTGACGACATGGGGGCATAAAAGAGGGATCCTATCAACTTGTTCTGACCTAGGATAATAAGCTCATGAGCTTAGTCTTACTTCACCATCGAGAAACAAAAAAAAAGACTTCCATATCCAAGTTTAACTTAGGCGTATGTCACGGGATGAGTGTTTTGCGTAGCAAACCCGTGCGGTACTTAGACAACCTTTGTCGGGATGTTGCTAAGTAAGCCTTTGAGCTTCTCAATAGTTAAGGCAAGAGGTTTTCTGAAATGCTAAAAAGAAGAGAGAGCTAGCGAGCAATGTAGCCAAATGCGGAAATTGTATTACTCGAAAAAAAACTTACAAGAGTGTTTGATGCTTTGTTATGCTTGAGGTTGGGAGGTTGGCCATTGCTGCTGGAATGCGTGTGTGCAAACCTTAGCTCTGATACCACTTGTCACGGAATGAGTGTTTCATGCGACAAATCAAGTGTGACATCAGACAACCTTTGTCGGGATGTTGCTAAGTAAGCCTTTGAGCTTCTCAATAACTAAGCCAAGAGGTTTTCCGAAATGCTAAAGAAAAAAGAGAGCTAGCGAGCAATGTAGCCAAATGCGGAAATTGTATTACTCGAAAGAAAACTTACAACAAAGCATCAAACACTCTTGTAAGCCTCTTGTAAACTTTCTTTCGAGTAATACAATTTCAGCATTTGGCTACATTGCTCGCTAGCTCTCTCTTCTCTTTAGCATTCGGGGAAAACTCTTGGCTTAGCTATTGAGAAGCTCAAAGGCTTACTTAACAACATCCCGACAAAGGTTGTCTAAGTGCCGCATGGGTTTGCTGCGTAAAACACTCATCCCGTGACACGTAGCTCACTTCTTTTTGGATGTGAAGCGATTTCAAACCAAAATACCCAACAAGCATTATGTTACGGGCCGCATGATTCCAGCCCAAAAATGGCCCAAGGGATGAGCCAAGATGTGCTAGCTTGGCCCGATTCTAGAACATTCAAAATTCCAGCAACTAGCACACTTGTACATAAGGCTAGATTTCTCTAGAATGTTACACATGTATATAGAATTCTCTAGAGCTAGCCAAGCTTCCCTATAAATATGGGTGAGCTCTAGGCATTTTCATCATCCAAGCAAAGCATCAAGCATCAAACACTTGTAAGCTCTCTTGTAAGCTTTCTTTCGAATAATACAATTTCTACATTTGGCTACATTGCTCGCTAACTCTTCATTCTCTTTAGCATTTCGGGAACCTCTTGGCTTAGCTATTGAGAAGCGCAAAGGCTTACTTAGCAACATCCCGACTAAGGTTTTCTAAGTGCCGCACGGGTTTGCTGCGCAAAACACTCATCTCGTGACAAGTGGTATCAGAGCTAAGGTTTGCACACACGCATTCCAGCAGCAATGGCCAACCTCCCAACCTCAAGCGTGACACAAGAGGGCGCTCATGGTGTGGAGATCATCCCGGAACCAAGCCGGGGCCACGATGAGACTCGTGGGCAGGCCAAGACTCGTGGCAAGTCTAAGGCCGCTTCAATAGATGCTTTGGAGCCTCGCATGGCTACGCTTGAAACCACAATGTCCGCCGCTCAGGACACCCTCAAAACTTTGGAGGAAATGGTGAACGGTCTCGAGGCGAATACGCCGACTTCACAATAGCAACCAAGGCCCTCATCCAAAACCAAGCTAACACCCTTCGAGGGGAATTTTAAGCATTTCATGAGGAGTTGATGAAACTCCGCAGCTTCGTACAAGACGAGCTGTGCGCTGTCCGCCCGGAAGTGGAGGAAGAGCGCACACTCTCCTCTAGCTCACCTTCTACAAGCACGAGTGATGCGCGATGCATTGATGTGCCGAAGCCCAACACCTACGATGGCACACGGAATGCCACCATTGTAGACAATTTTCTCTTTGGGCTAGATCAATACTTCGATGCCATGGGTGTAAGCATGGTAAAATAGGTGACGTCGTAAGCATGGTGACGTCGTAAGCATGGTAAAATAGGCAAAGGCATCTGTGCTATCAATAAATGGACAGATTTTAAGTAAGAACTCTGAAAGCAGTTTGCCCCAAGCAATGCCGAAAAAGAGGCGAGAGCACGCCTACGTCGCCTCAAGCAAACGGGTAGCGTTCACGACTACATCAACGAGTTCACTACCATTATGCTCGAGATAAGCGATATGTCCGACAAGGATTCCCTCTTCTACTTCCAAAATGGAGCTCGATAGGCGTGGCGTCCAAACACTTAATGACTCCATTGCTATCGCGGAGTCGCTGCACGAGTACTCCACCCAATCCAAGGACAAAAGGCCTAACCAAGGCAAAGGTGGGGGAGAAATTCGCAAGGACAAAGGCCACAATCGCATGGATTGGGGGTAGAAAAAGCCTCCAAGCGGCAAGAGTGCGCAAGAAGGAGCCACCGAAGCCTCGAAGCCCATGCTTCATTTGCAATGGCCCTCATTGGGTACGCGACTGTCCGGCGAAGAAGTCGCTGAATGCCCTCGCTGCCCAGCTCAAGGGCAACTCTACACCAACGCCGAAAGAACCCCGACCCAGCATGGGTTCTATCCAACGTCTTGGGGCACTCGACAACCCACAAACGGCACTCAAGAAAGGGCTTATGTATGTGAGCGCAAAGATAAACGGACACTCCGTTCGAGAATTGTTGAATACGGGAGCCACACATAACTTCGTATCCGAGGATGAGGCCAAGCGCCTAGGCCTCAAAGCCACTAGAGAAGGAGGCACAATGAAGGCGGTAAACGCACCCGCCAAGCCCATTGCGGGCACTGCACAAGGCGTGCATGTTGCACTTGGTACATAGAGCGGAAAACTCAACTTCTCCATCGTGCCGATAGATGACTTTAAGATGGTCCTTGGCATGGAATTCTTCGACCAAGTCCATGCCTTCCCTCTTCCAGCCACGAACTCCCTAAGCATCCTCGACGGGAGTAAGGCGTGCATGGTTCCTATAGAGAGGGGCAAGTCCGAGGAGAAGACACTCTCTGCCATGTAATTCAAAAAGGGATTCAAGAAGGACCCAAGCTTCTTAGTCTCTATCCAGGAGCTCAATGAGCGAGAGAACTCCGCAAGTGCTCCAAGCCAAGTCCCTCCAACCATACAATCCGTCCTCGAGGAGTTCAAGGACGTGATGCCTCCTCAGCTTCCGAAGAAGCTTCCATCTAGACGAGAGGTGGATCATCAAATCGAGTTGGAGCAAGGTTCAAAGCCTCCAGCCTTGGCGCCCTACCACATGGCTCCCCCTGAGCTTGAAGAGTTACGAAGACAGCTCACGGATTTGCTGGACGCAGGCTATGTGCGCTCGTCCAAAGCCCTATTCGGTGCACCAGTCCTTTTCCAAAAGAAAAAGGATGGATCGCTGCGGATGTGCATCGACTATCGAGCACTCAACAAGATCACTATCAAGAACAAATACCCAATACCCTTGATAGCAGATATATTCGACCAGCTTGGCAACGCAAGGTATTTCATCAAACTTGACTTGCGCTCCGGGTACTACCAAGTGCGCATTGTCGAAGGAGATGAGCCCAAGACAGCGTACGTCACAAGGTACGGATCTTTTGAGTTCTTAGTTATGCTTTTCGGACTAACAAATGCACCGGCTACATTTTGCACTATCATGAATAAAGTGCTGCAACCATTCCTCGACCGCTTTGTGGTCATGTACTTGGACGATATAGTGGTGTACAGCACCACGCTCGAGGAGCATGCCAAGCATTTGCGACAAGTCTTCTAAGTACTTCGGGAAAACGAACTCTACCTCAAGATGGAGAAATGTTCATTTGCTCAAGAAAAAGTAGAGTTCCTCGGGCACAAAATATCAGCCAAGAAACTCATGATGGAGAACTCGAATTAAAGGCCATCCTCGATTGGGAGCCTCCCACAAAGGTACCCGAGCTACGATCATTCCTTAGCTTGGTGAATTACTACCGCCGATTCATTCAAGGCTACTCAGCCAAGGCGGCACCCTTGACCGATCTACTTAAGAAGAATCGGACATGGCATTGGTCTGAGGAATGTCAGCAAGCATTCAAAGGCTTGAAGCAAGCAATTTCGGAGGAACCCATCTTAGTTCATCCAGACCACACCAAGCCCTTCGAAGTACAAACGGATGCCTCCGACTTCGCCATTGGCGAAGTCCTTATGTAAGAAGGCCACCCAATAGCGCTCGAGAGTCGAAAGCTTAATGATACGGAACGCCGCTACACGGTGCAAGAAAAAAGATGACAGCCATCATACATTGCCTAAGAGTGTGGCGACATTACTTGCTTGGCTCACACTTCACCATCATGATGGACAACATAACGACAAGCTACTTTCAAACACAAAAGAAGTTGAGCCCCAAGCAAGCCCGATGGCAAGATTTCCTTACGGAATTCTACTATCGGCTCGAGTACAAGCCAGGCAAAGACAACGTCGTTGCGAACGCACTAAATCGCAAGACGGAATTGGCCACTCTTAGCGTGAGCCAACCGAAGTTAGACCTTGTCTCACGCATCAAGGAAGGCCTTCAACAAGACCAATTGGCAAAGGACTTGCTGGAAAAGGCCCTCGAAGGGAAGACAAGGCGATTTTGGCAAGAAGAAGGCATCCTCCTCACCAAGAGAGATCGGCTGTTCGTGCCAAGGTGGGGAAACTTACGTAAAGAAGTAATCAAAGAGTGCCACGACTCCAAGTGGGCTGGTCACCCCGAATAGAGCGCACCACCGCACTTGTCCAAGCCTCGTATTTTTGGCCAAACATATGGGATGACATCGAGGTATATGTGCGGACTTGTCTTATATGTCAATAAGACAAGATTGATCATCAATTGTCGGCAGGATTGTTGGAGCCCCTGCCCTTAGCATTAAGGCCGTGGGAGAGCATCTCCATGGATTTCATTACGGCCTTACCCAAGTCCGAAGGTTGCGGCAGCATCATGGTCGTAGTAGACCGCTATAGCAAGTATGCAACGTTCATTACCACACTCGCAGATTGCAAGGTAGATGAAGCTGCCCGTCTCTTCATCAAACACATCGTGAAGCTTTGGGGTGTCCCAAGAAGCATCGTGAGTGATCGAGGCCCTCGTTTCATGGGAAAATTTTGGACGGAGCTCTTCAAGATGTTGGAGACCGATCTTAAGTTCTCAACAAGCTTTCATCCTAAAAGCAGATGGACGGACCGAGCGCATCAATGGCCTCCTCGAGATGTACTCGAGGCATTATGTGAGCTCACCAGTGGATCAGGCGAGTTGCTTTATGTCGCCCAATTTTCTTACAATCTCCAAAGGAGTGAGGCTACCAAAGAAGAGTCCCTTCGAGATCATTATGGGATTCCAACCCATGACCCCCAACGCCATAGCCTTAACGTCATCGAGGGAAGAGCCCGCAGCACATAAGCTCGCCCGCAAATGGCATGAAGAGCGGACATCACGCGAGCATACCTCGACAAGGCCGCGAGGAAGATAAAAAAGTGGGCTGATACACGGAGACGGCACGTCGAGTATAAGAAAGGAGATCGAGTCATGATCAAGCTCCTGCCCCAACAATTCAAGACACTGCGGAAAGTCCACAATGGGTTAGTGAGAAGTTACGAAGGATCCTTCCGCATTGTCCGACGTGTAGGCAACGTCTCGTATCAACTAGAGCTTCCACCAAGGCTCAAGATTCACCCGGTCTTTCACGTAAGTCTTCTCAAGCCATATCACAAAGACGTGGAAGAACCAACACGCAGAGAATCAAGACGTGCCCCAACAGCCGTTGTCACCGCGTTCGACAAAGATGTGGAGTACATCCTTGCTGATCGCATCATTCGAAGAAGGGGCGTGCCAGTGTACTATGAGTACTTGGTGAAGTGGAAGAACCTCCCCGAGAGTAAAGCCACTTGGGAACGTGAAGATGATTTGTGGCAATTCGCGGAGCATGTCCAAAGGTTCAAGCACGAGGACCCCGCGAGCATAGGTGGGGGAGGATGTTACGGGCCGCATGATTCCAGCCCAAAAATGGCCCAAGGGATGAGCCAAGATGTGCTAGCTTGGCCCGATTCTAGAACATTCCGCAAAATTCCAGGAACTAGCACACTTGTACATAAGGCTAGATTTCTCTAGAATGTTGCACATGTATATAGAATTCTCTAGGCCTTAGAATTCTCTAAAGCTAGCCAAGCTTCCCTATAAATATGGGTGAGCTCTAGGCATTTGCATCATCTAAGCAAAGCATCAAGCATCAAACACTTGTAAGCTCTCTTGTAAGCTTTCTTTCGATTAATACAATTTCCGCATTTAGCTACATTGCTCGCTAGCTCTTCCTTCTCTTTAGCATTTCGGGAACCTCTTGGCTTAGCTATTGAGAAGCGCAAAAGCTTACTTAGCAACATCCCGACTAAAGTTATCTAAGTGCCGCACGGGTTTGTTGCGCAAAACACTCATCCCGTGACAATTAGCTCTCTTTAAAAATGAGGTGATGCAGTCTCCCTAAAAATGAGGTGATCCAGCCACACCTTCTAGTATGGCTACCTTGTTACGACTTCATTCCAGTCACTAGCCTGTCTTTGGCACTCTCCCTTGCAGTTAAGGAACCACAACAATAAACTTTGTTCATCTCTATCTTTCCTTAATATATCGTTAGGCAAAACAAGCTCTTCACTTAATCTCTAACCATTAAATAATTCAAAACAAATTCTTTAAATTTAAGATAACAGAAGCAGTAGAGAAAGAAATTAGGTTGATCTAGGCTATAAATACACAAGCTCGGATTATTTAACCTAAATTATGTTCTCCAATTGAAATCACTTATTCTAATTTGCTACTAATGATTAAAGTATCAAGATAATTACGGATCAAGTATTTTAATCTAATAATAAAATTTATTCAAGTCATATTTAATTGACCACTCAAATAAGTCAAGAATAAAATTATACACATTAATTATAGAAGAACATAAACAATCTCAATTAAATTAATTAATAATAAAAATTAAATATTAATTATATAACATACTGAAGTTTTGAATTCACTTTCAATCAAATAAAAAATCTAGCATAATATAATTAAATTGAGAAGATAAGAGTTGATAAAACTAGTCATAAAGATTAATTCAAGCAGTGGCTGCTGAATTCCTTCGATTTCTCCTTTTTTTTTTCTCTCTCTCTCTCTCTCTTCTCTTGCGGCTGCTTCTCTTCTCTTTTCTCTCGGTTTTTCTTCTTCTTGGCTTCGGCTTTTTTTGTTCTTCTTGCTGCCCGTTCAAAAGCCAAAGGTTGGCTGTATAATGCTTGGCTGAATTCTTAAAGGATTTGAATTCCAATTTAAAGCAATTAACTTGCAGCCAATTTAAGGGCATTCACGACAATTGCTATGCACGTCCAATTTAATAATGCATGCTTGGCTAAATATCGCCATTTCTTTTTCTTTTTTTTTTTTAAATTTACTCTCCATAATATATAATGCCATACATCTGCAATTTCCAATTTAATGCCATGCCAAAATATTTGTTTCCTTAATTAATCACAATATACTCTTTATACCAAGCTCTGCACATATAATAATTAATTAAATTAAACCTTCCTTGATTTATTTCAATTAAATTTCTTTGTTTCTTTCTCCTTCTGATTATTATGAGCAAATTTCTTCTTGAATATTCTGATTGAATTTCTCTTTAATCTCATAATATACCTAAAATAATAAAATATAAAAATTAAGATAAAAATTAACATAATAAAATATAATTTATTAAAATAACGAAGTTAAAAATTAACTAAAATAATTAGAATATTTAAGACTAAAAAATAAAAAAAGACGGAGAAATTAATAGTAAAATATATATAAAATATACACTTATCAGATGGTTCAACTTATTTAAGAGATGAGATAGTGAGTTCAATTATTTTCATAGATTGAATTAAGGATGGCTCCTACATCTGGATCTGGATCCGGCTTAATATTTTTATATCCGGATCCGTATTTTTTCTACGGATCCGGATGCGGATAATATCCGTACAGATTGCGGGCGGATATTTCGAATATTCGGATCCGCAAAAAAATTAAATTTAATAAATTAAATTCAACAATTAAAATTTAATTAAAAATAAAAAATTAAATCAAAATTCAAAAATTAAATAATTAACAATTCAACATAACATACAATAACATTATAAAATCACAAATAAAATTACTTAAATCAAACAAAAAATAACAAATAAAAACACTACAAATCCGTAAATCAAACATAAAAATAACAAATAAAAATAGTACAAATCCATAAACCCAACATAAAATCCAACACGTCATACCACTATATTGTCAATCATCATGATTATTCACTCCTTTGGTATTCATAATTTGTTCGTCAAATCGATTAAACGACTAACAATCTATGAATGAAAACACAAAAAATAATTATTAAGTGCTCTTATAGTGAAATAATATAAAAATATAAAAATATGTGAATGAAATAAGTGATTTTACCATTGATTTCAGTCTAATACCAATTTTGAGTACACATTAATGCCTCTTTTGAGTATAATTTTAATTTAATATATATTTTTTAATTAATTTTTTATTTAATATAAAATAAAATACGAATCCGGATATCCGAATTTTCGGATATATTTATATCTGGATCCGCATCCAGATCCGTGCAGATTCTCATTTCCTTTACCCAGATCCGCACTTTTTTAAATGCGGATATGAATTTTTCCGAATTCGTACCTTCCAGATCTATGTGGATGCGGGCCGGATCCGGATATAATTACCATCCATAGATTGAACGGTGAGCTCAACTTATTTAGAGGTGAGATAGTGAGCTCAGCGATTTTCATAGGTGGATAGCTCAACTTATTTAAGAAGTGAGATATTGAGCTTAGTTCACAATATCAAATTTTCAAGCAATGTGTGAATAAATTTGAATAAAGTCAATCAATAATTAACATATGATCATTAATAATATGCCACAGGTCACTTAAAATAAAAGTTACATCATTTTCGCTTTTGTCCAAAATTTAAATAGGGTTATGAGAATAGATTTGAATATATGCGGGTGAATGTTTAGTTTGTTTTTAACTTTTTAACATCTAACGATAATCATTAAGTTTTTTAATTTATATATATAAATTAGTATTAGGATACATATACTTACATGTATATGCATACTTAATTTTAAATAGTAGATAGATCATTGTAAATATTTTTTTGGAAAAACCATTGCCTCTATTGTGTCCCATGATGTACAATCTCCACCTTTTCCACACTGAAGATTATATTTTTTTCAGCACTTGAGAGTTCTCCATGAATAATGTTCGAGTTGTTTTGGATCTTTTTTCATTCGAAAAGATTATTCTTGTTGTCTTTGTGAATGTGTGGGTGTAGTTTTTATATGACCACAAATATCAGTCAACACACATTTGATGTTACTGAGCCACTGATAAATGCAAACCCCATTTTATTCTGTAACATATTTTCAGTCTTTAACATCTTTATGTCTATTCCACACCGTCATCCTTACACACCATATCATACTTTATGAAGCTTTTTATGTCCCAAATTTTAATCCATGAAGAATACTCCGCACCTAAAATTGTCCTCATTCTTAGGTTTATCACTTCTCAACACTATTTAAATATTAGATCTTTAATCCAACGCTACGCTTATATATAAATAATTATGTATTGTAAACTGTCATATAAGGTTAAACTCAATTAAAAGTGATCTAATAAGGTTTTCGGTAATTTAGACTTTAATGTATCTAATAGGGTGTGAGCTTTTAATGTGTAGAGATATAACGGTATTCTAATTCTATGATGGGCAAAATTATGAATACCTAGTGACAATAAGATAAGTTATCTATGTAAGTGATTATGGTCTTCAGGTCACACGAATCTATTCTGTTATTTCTGGTATCTCATTATCAGAAAGAGTGTACAGAGAAATTAAAGGACTCTATAGGATATACGTGTTAATCTGAAAGATGAACCACTTTAGAGGGCAATTCAACGTTATAAATTTAGGTACGCTTTCGCATAATTTATTATTAATTCTTGGTGATACAATATAAATATTCATGAGTATTAAGGTGACAGATTTCACCAAATAATTTAATTATTCTAACACTAAAATCTTAGGTTTTTCAACATTTACTAACAGCTACAGTTAAGTTATATTATAGGATAGAAAACATTAATCGAGGGAAGGTCATTAGATTTAATTGAATAGCTAAATTTATAATAAACAGTAAAAGAAGAGTTTTGAAATGTGATGAAAAATTGATAGCTAGATTGTCAATTATTTTTATTGTATATAATATGTAATGTAAGGTAATACACTCTAAGGGGTTGCTTATTTTTTTAACTTAATGACGTAATTTCAATAAGTTAAGTCATTAATTTCATTTGTTTTTTCAACTTAATCAAAAATTTTTAGTTATTAATTTATTAAACTATTCTTTTAACTTTTTATTTAATCTAAAAAATTTGAATGAAATCATTAAAAATATTTTCCAAAATATTCATACCTAATTAATTAATTTTCATCCTTACCTAAATAAGTTTAATAATTAGCATTATTATCCATCTCTATAGCTTGTGATAATATAGGGGTGGATTGTTATTATTTTTATCTTTATTTTTTCAAATTAGCAATATTTGTCTTTATAAATTTCAATGAATTTTTTTCAAATAAAACATCATAAACAAAAGTAAATTTGATTAACATATAGTAATTTAAAATGTTATTTTATTTATATTTTTGAGATATTTACTATTTATTTAACATTTATAATTTTTAGTAAAAATACAGGCTTTTAGATTCTTATATGTTAATAAAAATAACTTAATACTTATTTTTAACAATTTACATAAAAAATAATTATATTATTTAAATTTAAATATTCAACTCTATTCAAAATTCAAACTAATTCGGTCCATTCAGATTTGAGATTAAAAAAAAAGATCGTTCAGCCATTTTAGAAAAAAAAATGAATTTTTGTAAATTTTCTTTTTAGTTGAGTAATTATATATCAATAATGGTCATTTTACAGTGGAGGGCTGTATCTTATACAGCCGCTGCCAAAAATTTGAACAACTAATATTTTACTAGTCGTTCATTAAATAATTTTTTAAATTTTTTTAATGCTTAAAAAATGTAATAAAATGAAAAAAATCATGAAATTTTTAAATGATAAACAGAAAAAATAATTGAATGAGAAAAATATTTTGAAAATGTTTTTAACATAAATAAATATTAAAAAATTATAAAATAATTATGTTCCAATTCTTTTGGTTAAATATCAATTTAATAGGTGAATAGTTCAAGTTTATTTTACATGTCTCTAATTTTGGTTAGCCTTTCTCATTTATTGGTTCATTTATTTTAACTTTTTAATCCACTAGTTTTGTGTTTAATGTTTTTACTAAATTCATGATTACATTACAAGTAAATTTTAGTTCGTAAGACGAGTTTCTAATTTTGGTTAAATTTTTCTCTTATTGGTATATGAGTTTCAACTAATAATTTCACTAGTTTTATATTAAATCCTCCCATTATCTAGGTAAAATTTCAATTATTTGGGTTAAGTACCAAATTTATTTTGTAGTATTTAATTTTTTTAATTGGATTTATATCAAATTTTAGTTAAACTTTCTCAATTATAGGTTGATATATTTCAATTTTTCAATCCATTAGTTTTACGTTTATTGTTCCTACAAAAATCATTAAAAATCAATATTTTGGCTTAAATTTCAAATAAATTTCATTTCTCATTGGATTAGTTATTGATTTTAGTTAAACTTTCTCTTCTATAGGTTCTTGAATTTCAACTAATAATTTAAGTGATTTTTGAGTTGAATGCTTCCGTTATCTAACTAAGATTCCAATAATTTGGGTTAGATACCAATTTTACTTTGCAAAATTTTTTTTTTGGTTGAATTGGTTCCGGATTTGATTTAAGCTTTCTCGACTATATGTTTATATATTTCAACTTTTCGATCCACTAGCTTTGTGTTTTGTATTCGTACTAAAATCGTTAAATACTAAAATTTTGGGTTTAATTTCAATTATATTTCATTTCTTGTTGGCTAATTTCTTAATTCTTGTTAAACTTTCTCTTATATGGATTCATGTATTTCAACTAACAATTCCACTAATTTTGTGTTGAATGTTCTTATTATCTAGTTAAGATTCTAATAATTTGGGTTAAATACTAAATTTACTTTGTAAAATTTTATTTTTTGTTGGATTAGTCTTTAATTTTAGTTAATCTTTATCAGTTATAGGTTAATATATTTCAACTTTTTAATCCACAAGTTTTGTATTTAATATTCCTACTAAATTCATTAAGTACTAATATTTTAGGTTAAATTACAAATAAATTTTATTTTTCATTGAACGAATCCGTAATTTTGGTTAAACTTTCTCCCTTATTAGAACATAAGTTTCAATTAATAATTTCACTAGTTTTTTTTATTGAATATTCCTATTACTTACGTGAGATTTTAAT